>CAXKWD010000003.1:71546990-72746990 GCA_964059195.1 Ectobius pallidus
CTTCCGAGACAACACGAACACATAGGACGAGACACACCATTCACACACACACACACCCTCATTCCAAATAAGGCGAGGATGGGATGAAGATGATAATGACGGCCAGATAATATCTGGGGACCACAAGGGCCTAAAGTTACCCGACATTTGACTCACAGGTGGGGAAAAACCCCACCTAGGTAACTTGTCCCGACCAGGAATCGAACCCGGGCCCGCTGCATGAGAGGAACGAACGCATCCTCTATGCCATAGCGGTGGACTATTTAAAATTTGATAATATAATTTTGTTTTAATAAAGATAGCAATACTCTACTTTTGAACTAACTTGTGTGAATATACGCGGCCTTGCTAATGTGTACGACGTGTAATTTTGAATGACGTGTAGAAGGCCAGTACGTTATGAAGTCCAGGAAGAAATCCACTTCTGTTTAGGAGGTGTAAGAGTGTAAGGACTTGCAGTAATTGACAGAAGTAGATTATGGCTCGTATTTGACCCTGCTATTCTTGTACGGACTACTTGGTGCATATTATGTTACATATATCAGCAGGTGAAGAAGAGAGAAGTTTCAGATAATAATGCTAGATACGCGTTTTAACACTCAGTTGGTGCGTTTATTTCGGATATCTATTAGGGTTGAGTGTTATGTTAGCAATAAATAGTTTTTTCTATCATAACTTCTAAACAGGTGTTACTGATAACAAAAAATATCTATAAATTGACAGTCAAATGAAGAATTTAAGGTAGGCTATAGTACCGTATTAAAAAAATAAATTTCAAAAATAAAACATATTTAATTCTAAATACGCACTAAGTAGTCACTAAAAGTGTTCAATAATTAATATGAATGTTACAAAAGGGGCACAGATTAAACCAGTTTTTCATCGTATTCTTGAATTTTTAAACAATTACAACGTGAGCATTGAAGGGCAATAGTAACCATGGGATCACTAAAGCCTTATTTACCAACCAGACCATAGTTGCCAGGAGTACCTGCCGTATGTATGGAAGATAAAATTCCCAGTACCGGCAGTCGAACCAGTTACGTCATGATTAGCAGTCAAAAGCTTGTCGGTTTAAACTGCAATTCGTTTTCCTTTGAATTGCTGCTATGAAAATCTTAATCCCTGAATGTGTGCTTTTGTGCATCACTCTCCAATACAGTAGGGATAACATTTCACGCAGCCAAGGCTGTAATGAGATCAGCTATTTCTTTCTTTATAATTTAACATATGATAAATATGAGGGTCATATCCTAGTGGTATAGTGAAGAAGGTGTCCTTCTCCCTTGCCAGGAGTCCGGCTTTAAAACAGGTAAATTCTGATGTGAATTTTTCATTTAACATAGTCATTCCTTCAGCTCTGACTTATTCATTACAAGCACACTAGTCCCTAACTTAGTTCGGATTATACGATAAACTGTTTGACCAGATTCATAGCTTAATAGCCCGCAATAGTTTAGAAGACTCGAAACCACCATCTATAACGTACATGGTCATTTACTACTATAATTATTAACTGCCAGTATGTGTGGGGGACGGGAAAATGTCTGTTCGCCTGTCTGTCTCCCTGTTCGCGCGATAACTTGAACAAGCTTTATCGGTTTTACATTAAACTTGGTATACGCATTTATAACGCCCGTGGGACGAAACCTATTCATTCTGGACCAAATCGGTTGACCGGTACCGGGGGTAAAGCCCAATTTAGTGCCTATTTTATGGTAATATATTAGAAAGAATTTATCAAATGCAATCAGTTCTCATGACAGCATATTGTTTATAGTGTTCATATACGGCGTTGGAAGTTGACAAATAACACTACCCACATATTCCTTTAGTGTTCTCATCAAACTTTAGACCTTTGTTCTTCCGTAAGCTCTGCTTAATGAATAGATCTGGAGCTTAACTCGGAAATCGATTACATAAACAACTTATTTTTTGCATATCATAATTGCAATTATCACTGATTAAACAAAAGCATTCTGGCACTTTCTTACATCAGTTTACCTGATTTTATTACGTAATGAATTCTGGAAATAAAAACTGGAGGGAAATTTTCTTAGATCGGATAGTTACAAGTACATAAAATGTATAACCAATAACTTATGCGTGTGTTTGTATTTTCCTTTTATTCAATATTTAAGAATCATTTTAAAATATGAAGTGGAGTTCTCAAGGAAGTTTAAGGTATTGTGCAATTTAATTACACCAATGTGACTCATGGAAACATCCGTGCGTTGACTAAAATGTGGTACAGTCTTAACACTGGCAAAGAGTGTATGACAGTGTAAACAAACAAATTTGATTTAGAAAGAAGCGGACTCATGAATCATCTGGTTTCTACCAGCCTAATATTCAAACAAGTTGAGCAAAAAACAAAATTATTGTGAAACTTCAGCTTGTGTGCTTTCAAAATCTTCTTTATTTGTGGTCGTATAGTTGATAAACACATTCTCGTAATATCTTCTTCCAGAGTTAACAATCGTGACCTGTTCTTACACTGCACTGTGTCCATTGCAGAAAATCCTTCTTCACTTAAATAAGATGTAGAAAAAAGAAGCCCTATTAAATGAACTCTCTGTTATCGTTTTCATATTATTGGGAATGGTAATTGCAACAATAACAAATAAAATTATTGAAATAACTCATATTCAACAGATAAGGGTTAATATTAAATATTTAATACACTATTCCACCTTTACCCTTAACATATAATATACAACTTTTTTGAAAATGCATTTCGGCGTATGCTGCGCCATCTTCAGTTCAAATAAGATGTAATGAACACCACAATTCTTCTCAAATAATGTTGTTTATGAAATTTGTTAATTGGTAACCTAGGTCACCGTTGTAGTCAAGTCAAATAAATGATTTTGGTCAATTATGTTGTTTGTTTTGTCAATGCTTGTACAATTGTTTATGTTGTCTACAAAAAGACAACAATAGTAAATATTTTGCTACATTTAATTACACAGATAACAGAATACATGCTATAACAAAGTTATTACAAAAGAATAAATAAGAAAATAAAGAATAAGAATAAGAAAATAAAGAATAAATAAAGAATAAGTTGTACAGCAATAATACTAACTCTGTGGATAAAATGGAAGAAAGTGGAGTGTACAAATTGACGTGTATTGATTGCAAAAAGATATATGTGGGACAAACTGGTAGAAAATTCAAACAAAGATTCAATGAACATGTCTCTGACTTTAAATATGGCAGATTACGCTCAGCGTATGCTAAACACCTGCTTGATAGTGGTCATAGATTAGATAATTTAAATAACACCATGGAAGTCCTACATATCTGTGATAAGGGTGTTAGACTAAATACATTGGAAAACTTTCAAATTTATAAGAACAGAAATAACATCCTTAATGAAAACATAATTGACCAAAATCATTTATTTGACTTGACTACAACGGTGACCTAGGTTACCAATTAACAAATTTCATAAACAACATTATTTGAGAAGAATTGTGGTGTTCATTACATCTTATTTGAACTGAAGATGGCGCAGCATACGCCGAAATGCATTTTCATAATAAGTTGTATATTATATGTTAAGGGTAAAGGTGGAATAGTGTATTAAATATTTAATAACAAATAAGAAAGAAGTGATAAGGGGCTAAGCTAATAATTGACTTCTCTTATAGTGTGTTTTATTGAGGATTTTCGTCATTAATTAAGAATTGATAACTTTATTTTAATTTTCTCGCGGCACACCAATGTGTAGCGGCAAACCAGTTGAAAAACGATGCTCTACTGCATTATGAGTTGTCTTAAATGTCCATATTTTCATTTTGTTACTATTTTGATAATGATGCTTGTACAAATGCCTTGTTGCAAAAGAGTGTTCCAGATTATAATTACATTGGTTTTGTTTCAGAATACTGGTATCCGTGCTCTTGCTCACATACTCCACCCAGACAGTAAGACGCCTCACCGCGCCGTGCAGAACATAGCAGGTCAGTTCAAAGACAGTTTTTCCCATAGTCTTCTGTATCAATAATACTACTGCTAGTTGCCACCATTTGTTTATGAGGGTTTTAATGTCACCACTCTTCATAATCTCTTGGGGCATAGGAGGCATTAAAGAATTTCATGATAGTTGCATGCTTTGATCCTGAAATATCACTGGTGCTGTGGTGAAAATGCCTGTTTTATTTTATTTTAAGTTGACTTTTAAGTTTATACATTCAGCAGAGAATTGGGATGTCAATGTCTATATAAAATGCGCATTTTTCAACAGAGTATCCTTGACCTTAGTTCTTGATAAAATAGCATGGAAAGGATAATACATAACAAGGCCGTATGGATAACTGCATCCCTTTTTTACACTCTCATTAGACATTATAAGAAATTAGCCTAATGTTTCCAAAATATTTCAATTTAAGCTAATACTAATATTAATAAATTGAACTGAATAAATCTTGGCGATCAAAATTGTAGGATCGCCATCAAGTTTACATATCTGTTTCTGCATCACGTGACCTCCCACAGCTGAGCTGACGATTCTAGAGAATATGCATCACTTCATAGCGCCATTTTAGGTTAACTTTTTGTTAACTTCTTAGCGATGTAATCATATTTAGAATATCACTGAAAGAAAAATGCTTTTATATGGATTTTACAAACAAGATAACGTGAAATTTGACCGTTTTCCTAAAGAATAGAAGAAAAACCATGAGCTATATAGTAAGCCCCTTTTATTCATTACAAGATGACTGTGACTGTGCTAAGTGATTCAAATAAGCAACCACAATTACACACCTTTGGAATCATCATCCTATGAAGGGCCTATTATCTGACTGCTGTGTCATCGACCTCCATCTTTAGTTTTTACAGGCAGATGGCAGGTTGAGGTATATGGACAGGGCATTAACTTCCACGATAGTCGTATGATTAAGTATTAATAAATTCATGTGACTGAATATAATCGAAAGATCTGTAAATCGTTCGAGTCGTTCATTACCGTATATAGGCCTAGGCCTACATACAAAGAGGAAAGGTTAAACTAAACTGAAAGAAAAAAGAATCAGAAGACATTTACTACAATAAAATCCTCATAGCGCACCTTTCCTCTGAAAACTGCTTTGAATGGAATTAAACCATTATGACTAAATAAAAGCTGAAAATCACATGATACCATTGTTCCACTTGCTAAGTAAAGCAAATGATACAACTATATTATTTTCCTAAAGTGATTTTTATTATAATATGTAGGTCTTATAATATGTTTCCTTTTTTATCAAGAGAAAATTGTAATCCTAATTCAGAACTTACGATTTTATTTGTCCTACCTTCGTATTTTACAACGATTACGTAGTTTCCTCCCAAGCACCATAAAATTTTTTCTTCACAACCTAAACGAATATACAACGCTCATACAGACCGGTATAGTCCGACTATGAATCCTTAACTACATCATGGGAAAGGGAAATTATGACTCAGCTCAAGTGGTCCAGCTGTGGATGAGGAGCATGAGGAGGGGCGGAGGAGGCCATTGTCAATCATGTGGTGGTCTCCATCATGAATTTGCTACTGTGTGACAAGTTTGTACACATTGTGTGGTATGCGAATCAAGATGCCTTGCCGCTGGAGTGTAGTTCCGGACAACTCATCAGTCTCAGGAACTCAGATTTGCACACATGGAAACTTGTATGCTTGCCTCATCCCAATATTTAGTTTCCCCTTTCCCTCAACAAGCCTTGAACCTTCTTTGTATGCCACTCACGTCCCGCGTGCTACTATAACAATTTATAATTGAACGGTCCCGGGTTCGGACCTCAAGGACGATTGTTGATACGCTGTTATCATCTTACTGTTAGCTGATCTTAATTTTGCTTTCTGCACCCAGAGATTAAAACATGTAAACTGCTAAAATACATTACATTTTTTAAATGACTATTTTGTTATCAGAAACTGATAGAAGTTATCAATTCTAATAACATGGTCGTCGAAAACTGAAAATACAAATTATAGGTAAACCGAATTCACTTTAAATTCACTTGGGGATCACTATATGACGAAACAAAGGTGTTAAAGTTGCTCACCCAATAGATTGTCTTGCGAATTATGCACATAGAAAAGATATATTAGATAAATGTATTAACTATTTGTTAACATTTGTGACACACTCACAATTGGTAGTTTGGTAATTTGAAATTACCTTGGTGGAACGCTTTTAACCACATGGGTGGTCATCTTCAGCATTATACTATGAATTGCTGAAGAAGGCCACCCACGTGGTTATAAACGCTCTACCAAGGTAATAGCAAATTGCAAGTTTATAAGTGAATTTTGTCACAAATGTTGGCATATAGTTAATAAATTTATCTCATTCTACATCGCTACAAAATGATCAACATTCAAGAAATAAATTTAGATTTTGAAAAGCATTAATTTTTTAAAAAAGTAAACTTACAGTTGAAGTAGGTTAAATCATCATAGGTTAGTTACTTGACAACATTTTTATGTGAATTAATTTAGTAAGGATTAAAAAAAAAGTACGGTAATTATATGTAGGCGATATATTAGGCCAGAAATATAATTCATTGTTGGTAGCATTGAATTCATTTTGTATCTGTTAGTATTAAATACCAGTATTTCATTTAGGCTACTCTATTGTTATACCTTTTTCTCCGTTCTTATTAAAATATGTAGACTATAGTGGGCCTACAATAATAATACTGGTTTAAAAGCAGTCACAGCTTTCACTTCCTTCTACATTTTGTAAGGAGAGCTCCTATAACAAAGGTGACTTTCTAAATCTATTAAAAAGTCAATAATCTAGTAATAAGTCTTATATTCGTAAATAAAGAAGCATGATAAACATGAAATTGTTCGTTTGCGTGTTATCAGTGAATGCATACCGGTACCTACGCTTTTAGGTCCTGGTTTACAAAGAAAAACTTGTTTTTTGGACGTCGTCTCTTGTCTATATAGGCCTAATTGTCATTGACGAGCGCGATCAGTGATTACACGAATTTGCCTAAAGAGGTTATCTTGCTTATAAAAGGTCCACTGAAAAAATTTATAACGACTTAACATATTTCAGCTATATTTGAGGTAACATTATATTTACCAATAGCCAATACACTATTCAACAATATGCATTAAAACGTTCACTTTCTCATCTAGAAATTGTTATCGTCAGTAGTTTCCAGCATTATTGCCTTTAAGAGAAAATCCGTACTCTAAGTCTTTTTAGCAAGTTTAGTTTTTGGCTTCTCAATTTACTTGGTACAATGCCATTCGACTTTTGCTTTCCCTTCCACTCTTATTGTACAGTAACATTCAAGATGGATATATGCATTTATAAGCATTTCATTTCATGAGAAAGGCAAGTAGGCATATGAAAGAGGTTCAAACTGGCACTGTGAATCGAACTTCGACTAACTGAGTTGGTAGAGCGGCGGCACTGAAAGCCGAAGGTCCTGGGTTTGAGCCCCGGTGTAAGAGGAATTTTTCTTCTATAATATTCTCATGAAATATCCAATAGAGACAATAATCTGTGGCTTATGAGTGTCTATATCCATCATGTATGATCTTTCGATGGGAGCATACGATGATTAAGTAGTAATATCGCCTTTGTCATTACCTATCAGATATTGATGGAGGGATAATTATATGCTTCCCGGTTTTAGATTGGCTCTATTAAGTGCATTCTGCTGCTTACCTTTAAGGTAATATCAATATGTCTCAGATCTTGTTAAAAGAGTGTAATTCTGACTACACATTTTACTTGAAGGATTAAAAAAGAGGTGTTGTTTGCAGGGAAGCAGTGTGGGGAATTTATGAGGATAAAATACGGCTACCTTGAACCACAACAGTTTATAATATGCGGATGTAGATATGACAGACATGCAGACATCCTTCCTTTAAGGCCACAAAACAATTTTTTGTCTGTTGTTTGTAAACAGTACTTAATTGTTCATAGCTAGGAAATATGAATTAAGGAAGTTATGAGTATTCAGAATCAACTGGACAGGACCTTGAATTATGGGAGTGTCAATCCAGAGCCGGAAGTGTTAGTAATTATTACCTCGGAGTATGTTGGGTGAGATAAAATATCAATTTTTATGTTTTTACTTTTGTTTTGCTGTGGGTCGGACACCTAATAGCTCGTGCAAAGAATTTTATAAAATAACTTTGTAGATTTTTGTTGTTAAATGCACTTCATTCATACTAAAAATCCGCAGGTTTGGGGGCGGAGCTCGCGTAGAATTTTAGGTCCCTTTTTCAATTTTCGTAAATATCTTAGACTTACCGGTTTTCGAGAAATATCACCGAATTCAAACATAAAGAGCACAATATTCCTTACAATAAAAGGTTTTATTCATTTTTGTTGCACTGTAGGATCGAGAATAAAATTGAGGACAGGAGACGATCTGGTTGGAAACACGTAACTTATTACGTAGGATATTATTGACCGTTGTTCTGTCGGTATAATAAAGTAGTTTTCCAATATAATTTTGCGATATAAGAAAGAACTAGCCATGGATGATGGAATAATAACTTGGCAAAATACAGTGTTAATTCCAGATACAATAAGGAAACATACCCAGAATTCTCCATTAAGGTCACTCAGGGTCAGCTGCTATGAAGTCAGTGCAACATGTTACATTTGGTGGCAAAAATCTTGAACTGGATGTGAAGAAAAGAGTAAAAGGGTGACCGGGTTGCCAGGAAAATAAATCAGGAGATTGCGAAGTTCGACTGTATCCATGGACTGTTCCAGAGAAACTTTAGATTTTGCCGGACCGTTTGAAGGATTTCAGTGACTAATTGCAGTGGACGCTTAATCGAAATGACCAGAAACGTCTGTAACGAAAAGTGTCATTAGTTTTGATTTGCAATATTATATGTTCCTCCTTGTCTGACAATATTCATTTCACATTCCCAATACTTAACGAAATGGTCGCTCGGAAAATATTATCGAACTATTGTTTATGTTTTCAACGAACGTTAACAAACAAAATACTGGTACTAAATATAACATTTTTCATGTTGATCATCTATATTAATCTATATTAATAAAAATGAATTTACAAAAGGGTTGTTGCCGCATCACTTGAGAACGGCTCGACCGATTTGGCTGATTCCTTTCTTGTTGCGTTGATAATGGTCAGGACAAGGTTTGTATGAAAGAACATTTTTGGAAAATCCACGGAAAAAGTCGGAAATGTGAAATGAGGCACAGTTAGAGAGTTCTGCTGTCAATTGTTCACATAAAAAAAGATTTAAAAAAATTGAAGTGTAACAAAAGAAGTGTGACATATTCACAGTTTGAGAGTTCCGCTGTCACATGTTTTCATAACAAAACAAACAAACAAACAAAAACAAAATAAGTGTGAGTCTTGCAACCAAGCCAAATCGAAAGTGTGTATGTATGTATGTGGGTATGTATCCCTATACAAATCTACATTTCTTGACAATTTGCACAGACTTCTTCTCCGACAGCCGCGTACTGCGTGTTATCTAAACGCAATCCGCAAGGCGCTATTGAGACGTAGGCATTCACTGTGTCCCCTGCAATGACAGGCTTCTTCTCCGACAGCCGTGTACTGCGTGTTATCTAACCACAATCCGCACGGCGCTATTTACCATATTCAGTGCTGTTGAGACGGAAGTTGTATGTGAAATAATATAGTTTCTTTTTGTATTTTACTGAAGCTAAATTCTGGAGTTAAAAACGTTCAGTTAGTAGGCCTATTCAGTTATTGCAATTTGACCTGAATTTAGTATAGAGAGAAAATTCACAAGGGATAGCAGCCCCAATTACAAGGAAAACCCTGAGGGTTCAGCTTACTATTAAATCTACAATACACACACAAATATATATATATATTAATATATATATATGTATATGTATATATATATATATATAAATAAAAATGAATTTCCAAAATGTATGTTGCCGCATCACTTGAGAACGGCTTGACCGATTTGGCTGATTTTTTTTTCATAATTGTCAGGACAAGGTTTGTATGATTTTTTTTTTTTTTTTTAGAAAATCCACGGGAAAAGTCGGAAATGTGAAATGAGGCACAGTTAGAGAGTTCTGCTGTCAATTGTTTACATAACAAAATAAAGGATTAAAAAAAATTGAAGTGTGACATATTCACAGTTTGAGAGTTCCGCTTTCACATGTTTTCATAACAAACAAAAAAAGTGCGAGTCTTGCAACAAAGCCAGATCAAAAGTGTGTATGTATGTATATGGGTATGTATGTTCCCTATACAAATCTACATTTCTTGACCAATTCGCACGAAATTTTGCACACATGCCCAGTTAAGCCCGGGAAATAACGTGGTGAACACTAAAATTCAAACAAACCACTCCTTCCCTTGAAAATTTATATAATTTCTGAAAATATTATACTGAAAAATTAAATGCAATTCAGTTATCATGACAGCAGTGTATTGTTTACAGTGTTCACATAGGGCTTTGGGAACTACATAATACTGGGCTTTAACAAATTCTGATGCTATCGATGTAATTAATACATTTGTGAAAATAATTCTTGAAGAATGAAATCCAAGAAAATAAAGCACAATGTGAAGCAGTCACATAACTTTCTCTACCCTCGACATGGAAAATGCCATTTTCTCACTAAACATTTTTATGTAGAATAAGCGGTCGTATTGCAGGGAAGCTTAAGCGTGTGCCAGTGAATATGCTATATCAGAAGTCGGTAAAGAAATCCTATCCACTGATACGTCACTAATAGCTGTAGGATGTTTATCATAAACCCTAAACATCTGAAAGAAGAAAAAATAGGATGGAACTTTTTCAGTCCTATGCCCGCAATATATTATGTCCCAGGTTTTGGGGGGAGGAAAGTATGAAAGTTATATTGCATTTTTTTTTTTTAATTTCAGCTCCGAAACGGTTGTATGGTAACATGAGGGTGAGAAATAAAAATTTCCATAAAGACATGTAATCGGAATTTATGTTTCTTCTTATTTCAACCCCTCCCAATCATAGTGTGTAGAAGCAACGGAATGCAACATTCGACTTCCTCTGTGAGCCATTAAAAGTTAACTTATATCTAGCGTTTTCTGAGGGAATAGTTTGAGTGTGATAAGTCGCTCTTCCTCATTTCAAGTTCTATGTATGCTTACATATTATACAAGGCCCCAGAGTTTGAAAATCGAAAGTCCTTCATAAGTTAATTTTAAATTACAAAATAAAAACCCGGGCGACGCCGGGCCTTTTAAGCTAGTAGCATATATTTATCTGAACGTATCAAATTGCCTAACGAAGTGTTCTACAGTTAAAATATAAAGCTTACTTCAGTATGTTGCCACGGCAGTTAGCATATTGCCCAAACAGGCAATGTGTTTGTACTTACGTTTGTTCTTAATTTTCACAGATGGAACGATCGCAAATGACCGTGAACGTGGGAAACACGACATTTTATCTATCTTATCAGGCTTATTTTGTGTTGGACGTGCCTGTTGGTTTATGATAGTTGCTGGGATACCTCTGCTGTAGTGACGTTAATGTTGTACAACACAATTTGTACATTAATTCGGTTATCCTTTTATATGTGCATACTTTTCCATAATTGAAGGTTTAGAGTGTTTTCGGAGAATAATGACTCATCACTAGTTGACACATTCTTACATTAAGCCATTATAACAAACGCGTGGTCCAGAATTTCTATAGGGGCTTCAGTAACTATTATTTGGGAAGTAGTGCGATTTTAAGTTCTTATCGCCATAACTCCATAATTCTAGAGTGATAGGGAAAAAGCGAATAAGTCAAAATTCCAAAGTTTCAGGAATAACAAAAAACAATTTATTTCCAAAGCATTTTAACAATATTTAGATCAGTCCACCCATGTATGTTCCCACAGTATCTTATACTATGTAAAATTATCTGGGTGGGCGAATCTAAATATTGTAAAAAGCTGTGAAAATAAATCGTTATTTTTATTTATTTATTTGTCTTTCCTAAAACTTTGGAATTTTGACTTACTCGCTTTTTCCTCTATCACTCTAGAATTATATATGTATCTGTAGCCTTATTTTTCCGTACCCAAAATATTGTGTGAGATATTATTCGAAAGTTGATTGGACGAAAGAAACATTCTTGGAGAAGAAAATAGGCGTTATGGTTTCCTTAAATATAGCGGGCTCTTTGACCATGCTTGGTGGCCGAAGATACTTTTACAACTAAAACTAAAGAAATGCCCTAGAAATCTATTCAATCTAATTAAAAGATACTTTAATAATCAAATAATAGAGCTTCCCAAAAGCGATCAGAGAGTATATCATAAGTGGCTGCCCCCAAGGGTCAACCTGCAGTGCAGGCTTCTGGATCATATGATCTTCTGACGCAAAATCTTCCAGAAGATTACAGCTTAATAGCGTATGCAGATGATGCTTTCCTGCTTGCAAAATCAAGCACCATTGCAGATTTACAGTACAAAGTAAATAATGCGTTACAAGTCATTTTTGTATGGGTTCAAACAAACTTCAATTTAATTCTTTAAAAACTTCTGCTATGATAGTTACCAAACGAAGGAGAATTGACTTTGTGACCACTGCCAACAATACATGAGAATTGTACATAGAATGTGATTTGGATTTGGTAATTCTGTTTACAAAGGTATTTCGTATCCTCAAAAACATTTTAATTTTGGCTTTTAAAATAAAAATTTTACAAAATCCTTTCTTAGTGTGCACTTACATTATGAAACGAGGGTACTCTCAAAATTCCAAGTCTCTACCTTTTATAGTTTAGGCTCTACGTTGATTCTCTGTCAGTCATTAAGTCAGTCAGGACAAAGCCTCTTATATATAGGTAGAGAGATACTTTTCAAACACGGATCAGTTTCCATGCATCAGTTTTTTTTTTTTTTTTTTGTGAATTCCGGCATTGTAATGGGAATATTTTATTATAGACCTACATGTTTGTATGTTTGTCATCGACTATATTTTGGAGGATTATCAGCGAGACATCTTATTTAGCTCCAGCACTTTAAAGGAAGAAACTCATTCCAGTAAGGGGTTGTCTGTCGCTTTTATACCGGTATTTCAGTATTAGATGACATCCATTGATAATCTCTAGCAATTAACATAACATCGATGAAACCTTTCGAGGTGTTCACCTATAGGCCTAAGAAGCATAATTCCCTGAAATATTTTTCTCCCATTGTCATCTACTTGGTAATTTAATCTCCATCGGTGCATTGCAGACCGCATAACAATATTTTATATACAAATATATTTTGCCGGCTGCCTATAGTTGATGACGTAGCGATCGTATGACATGCCTAGTCCCTCCAGGGATGTAGCGCCACGAGTTTAGTTTACTTTATATATTTTTTATACCTTCAACATAAGACTGAATGAGAGGTACTGGAATACCTCGGGTTTCGGATTTTTTTTCTCGCTCTGTGAACGAGTTACATTAGTAACGCCCGATGGTATCATATTTGGTATATTCTGCACTATATGCACACATTTTTGTTTCTATCTCTGTCTTCTATGTATCGATTGTTCAATTAATTACCTTGAAAACTTAAATGTAGACGCAAGGTATCATAGGACTAAAAAATCCAAATTTCTTCTCTTGATTACCAGTGTTGTTTTGGTAATTAAATAACATACATTAAACCACAGAATACAATTTATTTCTGTCTAAATTTCATTTTATAACCCAAAAAATAAATAAAAATTTACAAATTTGTTATACTTCGACCCATAGAAACTCATTTAGCACAACAATATAAATACTACTGTCCTATATTCATCTCGGAGACTATATTCGCAAATACTATAGCCTACTATTACTTCCATTAATTTATCAATTAAATGCCGATAATCTGTTGTAATACTTTATGAATGTCGTATAAATATCGGAAAATGGTGCAGTGACCCAGTTGACTTGTTTGAGACTGAAGACCACCGCGTGGATGAAAACTGATCTGGCAATCTACTCGTGGCTGGAAAGAGCACTTACGTTACAGACTTATTAAATGCAAAAAAAGTTAGCTTTTTATGTAGATGTTCATGGAAAATGTTAGCATTACCACCCTTAAGACGCGGTCGTGAGGTCGTTGTCGTAGGAATTCGCACACAGATACATAAGGGGGCTCTGTTGACTGGGTAGCTTTGATTTACGTCAGAGTTATAAGAAAGAAGAATTCGCATCGCTCTTCTTCTGGAATGGTCGGTCGGCGGATGTAATGCGCCTCACTGTCTCGCAATATCCAAAAGGCCACGATCTTCTCCGTATTCTCTGAACAACTGAGGTCAATTGGTCTGTTACTAAAGCAGAGTGGACTAAGGCCATGATGGTTGAATCTATTTGCCATCATTATTCAACAAAATATTTTGTTTTGCCAAAAGATAAAATGTAAAATAGGTCTTGTATCTATGTAGCATCTACTGTTGAACATTGCTAAAGCTATAGTACCAAATAAGGAGGTCTAAGAGATTCTTTGTTCAGTTGTTAATGGCAGTAATAGAATTTATAGAACACTTTCGCACTAAAAGTGTGAATTAAATTTTTTGTAGCATCAAAACTTCGCGTTAGAAATAAATGAGCAGTTTGTTTGACATGAACACAGGCCACGCTCAGTCTGTTGAACGAGGCCGCACATGGGAATTTCTGAGGCCACGTGGTTGTGCAAGGGTACTACACTTATATACCAATTCATCGATACAGTTATGGCTTACAAAATTGCATCCTTAATAGATTTAAAAGAAAATCATTCGAATTTTCTTAGATACACTTCGGGTACAAGAATCCAGAACTTGTTGAAGTAAATAATTCTAATATGTGTATATAAGCTTCCATAGTATTCAGTACCTTGCTGAATTTTGGATTCATCGTGGTTATTTCCTTCTTGAAAAGATTTTACCTAGAAACAGGAACCGCTGATAAGAAACTACAGGTACTATCGAATTTTGGGCACTCATATTGGATTTAACACATTTCTTTACTTGCTTTCACGTAAAAAATTGCGAAAAATGTACATTTTTCCATTTAAACTAGAATATTGAAAAGGCTTTCTTCGGGGATAAAGCTCCAACAGAAGAAATTATTCCCTTCCCCGTTTCCAGTTAGTGCATTCCTTACTGATAGTGATTGTATTGACATTCCTAAGATGTTCTATCCTTGAACTCCTCTTTCGTTCGTATAAAATTTGGCCCTTGAGTTAACCCTGTGTAAAGAACTGTGGGGAACAGTGCAGTTGTTCGACCAAGTGGTTGTTAAAGCAATATAATCTCTAAATAATGTTTAAAGGATGTTGATATCAACTATGCATTCCGTTAGGTTCTGTAATGCTGAGGTTACGTATATTATGAATGCTCTCTGGCTGTGTTGACAATGCAAAATATACAGCGAAACCATCTAAAAGCTGTAAATGATCGGGTGAGCGAATACTTCAATACTGGCACGCAAATAAGTAAGGACTGTTTAATTTGAAACATAGGCTACTCACATTAAAGTTTAATGCATTTTTCGTGATGATTGAATAAATACACAAATGAACTTTTTTTTTTACAGTTGAACTGTTTCACAATTCGTCTTTTCACATTTCATATTCAAAATGTATATAAAACTGAAATTAACATTTAATTAGCTCTACTTTTGGGGTTTGTTTGATGATTGAGATATTTGAACATTCATTTCAGTTTCAAAGTTGACTATACTCGCTGGCATTTGTCATGTTTCCTTGTTATGAATTGCTCATTGAATGAATCGCGTATTGGAAACATTCTGTTAGACTTTAAAATATAAAATTTCAATTAAAAAAAACAATAAATCAACCAATAAGGGAGCCTACTGGCAAACCGAAATATCCTAAATCCGTGATATGATCATTATGCAATTATAGCTTTCAAAATAAGCTAAGTAATAATAATACTAATATATTAATAATAATGGGATCAAATATAGATTACTACATTTTCTTGAACATATCTGAATGCAAAAGAAAATGAAAAGCATTGTACTATGTAGATCCATAAAATATCTCCACTTAAAAATAGCAGTTATTAAAATGGGCCTACCCTAAGTCATGTAGTACATTGAATTGGTGTGATTGCACTCTTCTGTGATTTATTTATTTGACCTAGGAAATGTAAACTGATATTCGGAGCAATTATTATTTATTTAGTTCATTTATGTGCTGCTGAAAGAAGAATATGTCCATAAGGAAAAGGAAAAGGATCTGAAAGAAATAAGAATCACATTATGATGACAACTTGAAACGCGATCCTCTTCGGAAGAAACTTGGAGGATACCGGAGTTTCCATGAAAAGCCCACACTGAAAACCGTCCAGAAGTGGACTACCGTGGGACCGACTTTTGAACACTTGTGTCGTAGAAGTCTGCCGCCTGGGATTCGAACCACTGTGTGGCAACCATCTCCGCTTCTCTGTCATTCTCTGTCATTTATTGAGGCGTAGGAAAATATGGAAATAACTGAGAGTGAGGTCCGAGCTGTAGGATGGATGTTGAAACATCTCCTACCCGAACTTTCGCAGGAGAATTGCAGAGGTGTTGAAGTCTCCACCCTACAGCTCGGACCGCGCACCCAGAGATTTTAATCTTTTCCTACCCCTCAAGAAATGACAGATAATGATAGAGATTGACATAAAACGGAGAAGGTTATCACACATTGGTTCAAATCCCAGGTGGCAGATTTCTATGGCACATGTATTCAAAAGTTGGTCCCACGTTATGACAAATGTATCAATTACGTTGGCGAATATGTTAAAAAATAGCTGAACACTTGCTGTATCTGTTGCAATAAACATTTCCATGAAATTGTGCTCTGTTTTCGTAGACGATCCCAGGGAAACTTACTTTGTGGATGGGCCTCGTAGATTTATTTATACTTGGAGGTTGGTATATTAATTTTTGAAAGGTGCATGTCGGTTTCTTTCATCAACCTAAAACATCAATAATACTACTATACTCTGAACACGTATCCTATGTGGAATAGTTTATGAAATTTATTTTGCACGATTTATTTTTGATAGATTTAGTTTATTGATAGACAACTCAACTGCACAGCTTAGTAAAAATCCTTGATCCTTCATCGGAAATTTACTATTACTCTTGTCAGCTATTAATTAGTTTAAAATTGCGTCTTAAATTATGTAAAAAAAAAAAAAAAAAGATATCCAAATTTAGATAATCTATATGCTGAATGAATCTGTGCTATTTCTGAAGGCTGAGGTTAATACTTGAACCAAGGAGATCTTCCTTGTATGGAATTAGATGGCACATGTAGTGGGCGAATGTTCATGTTGCAATACTGCTTTGTTATGTCATTCGTCAGTAAGTTATTTGCGTAATTTTTTACAGTGATGTATTTGCTGTTAATATATTATTGTAAATATTCCTACCGAATATTCATAAGTTCAGTATCATCGGTGTCAAATTTGTTTTTAATGTGTAGGTAGGTATGAATAGGTAAAAGTAAGTTTTCAGTATCGTGACATGTTTAGTGATCCCTTGAGTCCAAAACTTCTAGCCTATTTTGGAATCCTGTCGGCGTGTCTGTCTTTTATGCTTGCTACCCTTTTACATGACGTATTTTCCACTATTTTCTCGAAATAGGTTGAATTGATTTTATTACGTTTTATATATTAGTTGCCTGAAATTTTCATTTGATTTTTCTGTTGAAATTCTTTAAAGGGTCGTTGTAATCTAATCATCTCACAAACTCAGGCTTTGCCTTGCTTCGCAAATAGTAGCCTACGGCTGATGCTGCCTGAAACTGAATACGACTCCGATCATGTGCTTATAGTTGGAATTCGAACATTTGCAAGGACTATACGACTATACGACTATACGACTTTTAAACATTTAGACAGTAGATGGTTCAATAGATATTAATAGAAAAATATGTAACGAACTGTGCGCAGGATCGTTAGCCTCTAATCGTGTGATCATTCACCACATATGGCGATCGGTGCTTTCCCTGGTCTTCAACCTTTCCCCTCCCCCTTTTTTTTAAACTAAAGAGCCATATTCTTTTTGGTGAAAGACTAGCGGGCCGCACTGATTTACTGATTATACAAATATATCAATTACAATATCTGTAGAGATTACTTAACATTATTATGTGCATCATTGTGCAGTGATGGGAAAGTACAAAAAGAAAGTAATTGGGCTCAATTACAAATACCTGAGAGACATTTTACTTTATTACAATTACAAATTACTTTTTTCAAAAAGTAATCAGTAATATTACAATTACATTTACAATTACTTTACAAAATGGCAGTTCCTAAAAATTCCTTGTTTTTTTTATTTGTTTTGGGCACAAGCCCAAATTATTAATGAACAAAGAAAAATACATATCAATGAGAATATTTTCGGAAACATTGAGTAACTTTTTGTTAATATTAACTCTAATTTGGATATTAGTTGCAAAAACAGTAATGATGGCGATATAGCAAGGGAGAATGATACTAATACTAATGACTACTAAATTGTAACAATTACAATTTTATTTCCAGAAATAAATTATAAGTAGAAATTACATTTGTTTAAAGTATTGATTACAAGTAAATGGGACCAAAAAAGGAATTGTTACTGTAATCCGATTACTTTTACTCAATTACTTCCCATCACTGTATTTGTGTTTGTTTTATATTTTGTCTTCCGCTTTGCAGTATTAATAATACAAAACACAGTAACATCCTTGAATTTAATGTGAGACCAGATACTGCTTATTTGTCACTATATTGTCAATATTGGCAATGTGGCTAAAATTAGTATTTGTTTGCTGGCCGCCCAAAATTAAGCCACGGGCCGCACGCGGAACCGAGTTGAAAGCCACTGGCATAGAGGCACAACTTTCTTTAGGAGCTGACGGGAGATGTGATAGAGGTCCTCGTATAAATCAGTGGTTCCCAACCGGCAGTCCACGGACCACGGGCGATCTTTTAGGTTGGTTATACATCTGTATATACCGGTACTCGAACTTAGCCAATACAACTGGTAAGCTTAAGTTTACAGTATATTGGAGAAAGGTGTCGAGTAGCAATCCTACTTGATGTTGTTTACCGCGAGGCTATGTTGCATTTCTCATTGACCACTTGTACTAGTACAGCGCCCAGCTGTCTGGTCCTGAGAGAGAGCAAGCTCATTGCATGCTGGTGATAATGTAAAAGAACAACTCGCCACATGACCGCTTTAATTGGCCATGGCTTCAAAAGTAAGGCGGACCCCCAGTCAAGCAGAAGGAATGATGATGTGACGTTATACAAATTAACAAACTGTGATTATCTCTATTCCTCAATGCTGTGCTAATGCCAGCTGCGTTATGCTGGCATGGGTGTGTCTATGGCAGCTCCTTGGCAGTCCTTCATATCTTATCTGCTTCCAATTTCATTTAGTTAATTCCTTCTAATTGAAAATAATACATGTTGTATCTCAGAACTACTCAGAACTTATTCTTACTCTTTCCTTTGCGTTAGAAGTGTCTCGTTATTCATTCACTTGAGGGGATTTATGACGGCGTCGCCAGAATCTGGGAAGTGGGGATGCGGAAGGTGAGCTTGACCAATATTTTGGGTGCGGTAAGTAAAACTTGCTGCTCCCACGCTCCCTTCACTCTTTGCATAAAACAATACACTTCTCTACATGCAATAGTATTATATGTTCTGTAACTATGATAAGTAAATACGAACTAGTACTGTAATAAAATAATTACTTTACTGAAGAGTAATTCTCTTTCTTTCTCCCTGTGATTCTGTTTCGTTTGAAGGTACTTTGTGCCAAGAAGATGAAGAATTCATCACTACTTGGGAAGTTAAAAACACCACTGAGAAGCCCGATCAGTATGACGTACGGAAAATTCTATTGTGTACAGGATTCGAATCTTAATCGCATGTATAGGCCTTTCAAGGAATTTTGTTCCCTAGAGGTTGTAGACAGTAAGACTTATTTAGAATGTTTTGCACTCGTGATTAATAAATAGTTAATTGCCCTACATACTTTTAGAAGGTGAAAGATTTCCACACTTGACAATAATACGTGAAGAATCCCTAACAGCTTTTTTCCGTTGATTAAGTTGACAATTCAGTTCTATATTTAGGTGACTTCTTAGAAGAATTTGATGTATTTCTATTTCCAATAACATTTCTTCAGTAATATTTTGCAATTATTATAATAAAGATCTTCAAACGTCCTGTTCCTTCGTAATCTCATTGCAAGGATATCTGCTTCCACTCGCTCTCCCCCTCGCCGATGCTGGATATCTTCTTAGTTGGACCGCTCTCATACTGCCAGTATTTATATTTGTACTGTTGCCCATCACCTGTCCCTCTGCCCTCTCTCGGAAAATAAGCGTAATAAAATTCATATAGGTAACATAAACCTCCACTTGGAGGCCCTTTCGCCCCAACATAAGGGGCTATAGGGTTCCAGACAGACAGACAGACTGTTGCCCATTAATATTACATATTCTAGTAAAATTGTCCACTACGAAAACTAACCAAAGCGCCACGACAATTTATATTCTGGGTAGGCCTAAGAAAGACATGTTATTTTATCTCAATTGTGATAACTTTCAGAAATATCTCACGCATAATTCTGCTTAAAAGAACTTTTTTCCGAGGAACTATAGAGCTGTTATTATTTCTCAGCTTATACATCTGCCCATCAGCTGCAAACAATTTGAATGTATATATAAGCACATAATGTAAACTAGTGTGACGTTCAACGTTGCAACATTTTAGGGTCGTTGTAATAGGCCTAATTCCGTGACTTATTACTACCGGTTTCTACATCATGCTGATTTTACACTCATGTTTATGGTATCTAACCAAGGGAAGCATATGCTGTGCAAATGCTTCTAGTAGAAATACCAATCTATCCTTGTCCTTAATCTTTCATTCGAATTAATGCATTAACTAGTCTTTGTTCAGTGCAATTTAAAAAGGTAAGTTACTAATTACTATTGTAAAGAGTTCGTGAAAAAATATATTTTGCACGAGTACGAATTTTTATAACGAGGTAAAGCTGAATATATTTTATAGATACGAAAATAATTTATGCAGAAGGGTATGCATTTCTTATTGAGTATACCGAGAATAACCACTGATACTTTCATAATGGTGATTTCAGAAGTAACTGGTAATCACTATTAACATAAAGTACTTATGTGCTGTCTAAATCAGTAGTGGGCAAACATCTATGGGAGCGAGCCAAGTGATAGGAAAATTTCACAACGCGGGCGGAATAATTTATCGAAATGCTGAAATGGTGCAATTTTCAGAGCTATTTCCTGTTATTTTTATGAAGAAATAAAAGAAGTGGAACTGCGACTGCACTTCCGATAGGTTTGCATAGTCCTGTTGCAACTGAAACGTGATGAGCCTCAGGAGTGAAGTCAAAAGTCTGTCTGTGAGTCTGTTCCTGAACCAACTTTTTCGAAGCCTCAAAGAAGAAAACGCTTGCTCATGAAGATGCAAACATGGCGATAACCTTCTGGGCTTTAGAAATCAACATTTTGAAACTTACGATATTCAAGTTTTTAGACATTGAGAAATAATAACAATATTGAGTGTTACTTTGCAACTCAACTAATTGGTGCTAGATGCTCGATTTTACTAAGAATAATTAAAATTTCCTGGATGAACCGTTTGTAAGGCACTGCGTTTCTATCCCAAGAACTTAGTTTGGATCCCGCACTGGACTGATGGTACTAATGTGTTGCATAAATGCGACAGTCCCATCTCAATGGTAAATCCATGTAAGACATGTAAGTGATCTTCTGTGGGACTAAATTCCGGCTCCCCGGAAAAGACTATCAGGCAGTACACAGAACGACAGAAAAAAGCTTTGATTGTGCATAAACAATTAATAGTATGAATAATGAAATTGCTCGCTTTGTATGAACAGGTGTTTTTCCATTGCCAGGGTAGGGAATTTGATAATTTTCATATGAAAATAGAAAGTTGCTAAGAAGATAAAAAGGACAAAAATAAATGACATTATTTCACTTATTTCGACAGATTCTGAGTCATAATTTTTTGTGAATTCAACTCATTTGAAATTATATACTCCTACACCTACATATGCCAAATTATTATCTCTGTATTCAATAGTTTACTTACGAGCATCGTACACTGATTCACAATAGGGAGAGAAATCTATTGTGATAGGTCTACTACACTCTTTTGGAGAAGCTCTAATTTGTGCAGTAAATAAGGTACGCACCTAAAAATCCTAACTCTGTAGTTAACCATGCGTAGAATACAAATTTATGTACTGATGTAGAAACAATATTTTGTTTTGTAGATAATTGTCGTCCACAGAACTATACGCGTATTTTTATATGCTTTTAGCGCTTGAACTCATGTGCTGAAACTTCTGGAGCAAAAAGATGGATGAGTAGGCTACCGGGATTTGTGACATCTGTCATTCTTAACATGTGATCTCATAAAATTCTTTAGAATGCCAGTCTTTGCTTAATTCCATTTTCTATTAACGCTCTTTAAAGGAATACTAAGATCCGGAATTAGAAAGAATCTACTTTGCTCATATCGTGAGATAATAACAAGAACTAAAGGAGAAACAAACGGCCGATTGTTTATAATTAAGAAAATGTGAAGGAAATGCAGAAGAAATGAGTCATTCTTTCATACATGTCTGAATCGGCGTCTGTTTGTCTGGTCGAAATACTCTGCGCTTTATGTGCAGAAAGAGTAAGCCTGTTGTAAAACATACCGCCTGGAAGTTTTTATATCAAATTAACCGTGAAGCAAACGAAATTAACATGCATCCTTATTTGCTTCTCAGCGTCATCACTGTATCAAATGCTTTTAATTGAAGAGATTAGAGTAAAAAAAAGTTTAATTTTCCATTAGGAGAATATGTTTCGATGGTTTAGTTGGTTATTTCGTTACATATTGTATCCCTAAGTATGACTTCTAAACCTTTTAAAGTAAAAAGGAAATGTTATTTGTTTTGGGTTGCCTTGAGAAGTACTAATTCGTATTTAAAACAAACATTTATATTCTTACACAGATTTATTATTTCCACCTATGCACTAGTGAGGTAAGAATAGAATAAATAGATGATGAAAGGAATCAAAAGCACTCTATATATATTAATTGATTGATATTTAGTCAAAATCTAGAAATAATACAGACTGTAAGACATAGGCTACATGAATTGAGACATTTTGACTTAGTACAGTTTGTACAAATGTTACACAATATCAAGAATAAAATCTAAAAGAGCAATCTACATGTAACCATTAAAATTTAACCATTAAAATTTTAAAATATGTTACAGTATATACAATATTTGATTTAGTAATGTCGTCCTTTTAAATCGTAACAATGAAAACTTCGTACATTACTTGTCTAAAAATGATAAAATTATATTCACATATATGCAGTTAGCTAAAAATTAATAAATTAATAAATTATAGAAGATACGTCAGTTTATAAAAGCATGTACACAAATCTTGTAGAATAATCTCCTATAATCTAGCTGTATTCAATGTTAGTCCTGGAAAACTGTGTCAGGTTAGAATCTTCGTACAACTTTCAGGAATTAACGTAGTTATTGGTGAAGAAGAGAAGTGAGAATATGGAGTTAATTACGTTGATTCAGTTTGATTCACTTTGATTCCTTATCAGCACATTCTATTTATTTTCATTCTACATTTATTGGAAATGCATTTCGGAGCGACTACTCCATCTTCAGTCCTTGAGTACACTAAAAGAAAATAACAGTGGAAATTTTATATTATATGTGACAATCTAAATGTTTGCATGGTATATCAATATATTAAGCAGTACGAAAAATGTATAAAGTACTTACAATCCTTTATGTACTTGTAGAAGTTGATGTATGTGTGTCATGAGCAGGTTGACTACTAACTTGACAAATCTTGTGTGTGTTTAGTGTGAGCTTGAGACACGTTTCAAAAAGTTTATTTTGTTCAATATTGTTTTCGTTAACAACCAGTTGTTTATGTTTATATATTTCGTACTGTTCTAGTGTGTTTAGTTTTATGCTCTTTTTATGTTTATGTAGGATATCCATTGTGTTTTCGATTGTGTTTAAACTATGTGCGCTATCAGTGAGGTGGTTTGCAAATGCTGATTTTCTTCGATTATATTTGAAGTCACTTACATGTTCGGAAAATCTTTTTCTAAACGTTCTGCCAGTCTGCCCAATGTAAACGGCGTTACAATCGGTACATTTTAATTTATAAATACCACTTTTTTCGTATTGGTCTTTTTTAGTGTTTACTGTATTTTGTAATAAGTTTTTGATATTGTTATAAGTTTTATAAGTTATTTGATATTTGTCGGATTTTAGTGGCTTTAAAATTTTATGTATATCTGGATCTGTGTATGTAAAGGAGATGTATTTCTTATTTTTCTTATTATCGATAGTAGGAGAAAGTTTTGAAATTGGATTCTTTTGTTTGTATATCTGTTTCTTGCTTTTGTTAAGTAATTTATAAATAAGGGATTTAGTATAACCATTGTTAGTAGCGATTTGGATAATGGTTTGTAGTTCATTATTAAAGTCTTTTTTGCTTAGAGGGATTTGCAGAAGTCTGTGAATCATGCTTCTGAATGTGGCTATTTTTTGTGATTGGGGGTGGTTAGAGGAGCTGTTAATGAAGTTATCGGAGAAGGTCTGTTTTCTGTATATATTAAATTTTATTTGTTTTCTATTAAAAGCAATATTTAGGTCTAGGAAATTGATGGATCTATTATTAGCTTCTTCTAGAGTAAAAGTTAAGTTATTGTGTAGTGTGTTGAAGCATTGTAGGATGTCTTGTATATTTCTGGTTTCGCAAATTAAGCATAGATCATCTACATATCTACCATAAAATTTTAATTTAAATTTAGCTATGATAGTAGGTAACAGTTTCTCTTCGATATTTTGTAGAAATGCTTCAGATAAGATACCAGATAAAGGAGAGCCCATAGCTAGACCTTCCTTTTGAAGATATATTTTCTCGTTGAATTCGAAATAATTTTGGTTTAATATAGTGCTGAGTATATTAGTTAATTGTTCGGCATAAAGTTGGCTATCTCCATTATCGATTAAGCGTTGTTTAATAGTGTCTATTGTTTCTTGTAATGGAATGTTTGTGTACAGATTTTTTATATCGAGGGAGATAAAGGTTTCATTATCATTAATTTGTAAGTTTTGTATTTTATTGGCTAAATCAGGAGAAATTTTTTATGTTAAATTTGTTACTTAGGTTCAGTCTCTCGTTTAATATTTTTGCTAGAGTTTTTGAAATTTTGTATGCTGGAGCGTTTGTGAAGTTTACAATGGGTCTAATGGGTTTATCGTTTTTATGTAATTTTATCTGGCTTTTTAGGTTTGGGGGTTTTGGGTGTATATTTAAGTTATATTTCTTATCATTGTTGTTGAAGATAAGATCGCTGGTTTTTAGAATTTTCTTAATTTGATTTTGAAATTTGTCTGTTGGGTCATTATTAATCTCTATTATGTTATTTTCATTGAAAAAGTTAACGGTTTTTTGTATATAATCATCTTTGTTGAGTAAAACTATGGAGTTACCTTTATCTGCCTTGGTATTTACAATGTTATTTTGTTTTAATTTTTGACTTAGCTTTTTTATTAAGGTTATTTCTGTTTTTTGCTCTTTGGTTATGTTTTTATTCTGACTGGCGTAAGATTTTTCTAAGTTTTTAGCAATTTGTTTTCGTAAAGTTTCTTGTTCCGTGGGATCAAATCTTGTAATGGCCGTTTCTGCTTCTATGGTAATAGATTTTATTTTATCATTACGATTTGGAACAAGATTGTGTTTGTAGCCTTTTTCAAGTAGATTATTTTCGTCGGGAGAAAGTTTTAAAGAAGAAATGTTGACAACTCTAGGGTAGAACTTTAGTGTGGATTTCGAGTTTGTCTTTGTGTTTATAGGTATAGGCTTTTGGATATGAGCTAATTTAAGTTTTTCTATTTTCTTATTTAGGGTTGCATATTTATCATCTATCTTATGTTTTAGCTTAAGTTGTATGTCGTTGTATATGGAAGGCCATTCGTCTTTGAAATATGAAGAAGCTTCTAGATGTAGGCGATATAGTTGTTCATTGATACAATTTTTCTTTGCGTAAAGAAACTTAATTTCTTTGTTTAGCCAAGTTCTTTGGGCTATTTTTACTGTTTGTCTAGCGTTAGAAGTATTTGTATTTGACTTGATATTTATATAGTTAGGTATTAGATTGTTTTCTTTACATGTTTTATTGAAGAAAATATTGGCATTTGTCACATATAATTTTCTACTGAGATTTGTATATTTGTTCAAGATTTTGGCTTGGTTAGCCCATAATGTATTAATAAATTTCATTTTCAACTAGTGCTATTGAAATTCTTACACAGATTTATTATTTCCACCTATGCACTAGTGAGGTAAGAATAGAATAAATAGATGATGAAAGGAATCAAAAGCACTCTATATATATTAATTGATTGATATTTAGTCAAAATCTAGAAATAATACAGACTGTAAGACATAGGCTACATGAATTGAGACATTTTGACTTAGTACAGTTTGTACAAATGTTACACAATATCAAGAATAAAATCTAAAAGAGCAATCTACATGTAACCATTAAAATTTAACCATTAAAATTTTAAAATATGTTACAGTATATACAATATTTGATTTAGTAATGTCGTCCTTTTAAATCGTAACAATGAAAACTTCGTACATTACTTGTCTAAAAATGATAAAATTATATTCACATATATGCAGTTAGCTAAAAATTAATAAATTAATAAATTATAGAAGATACGTCAGTTTATAAAAGCATGTACACAAATCTTGTAGAATAATCTCCTATAATCTAGCTGTATTCAATGTTAGTCCTGGAAAACTGTGTCAGGTTAGAATCTTCGTACAACTTTCAGGAATTAACGTAGTTATTGGTGAAGAAGAGAAGTGAGAATATGGAGTTAATTACGTTGATTCAGTTTGATTCACTTTGATTCCTTATCAGCACATTCTATTTATTTTCATTCTACATTTATTGGAAATGCATTTCGGAGCGACTACTCCATCTTCAGTCCTTGAGTACACTAAAAGAAAATAACAGTGGAAATTTTATATTATATGTGACAATCTAAATGTTTGCATGGTATATCAATATATTAAGCAGTACGAAAAATGTATAAAGTACTTACAATCCTTTATGTACTTGTAGAAGTTGATGTATGTGTGTCATGAGCAGGTTGACTACTAACTTGACAAATCTTGTGTGTGTTTAGTGTGAGCTTGAGACACGTTTCAAAAAGTTTATTTTGTTCAATATTGTTTTCGTTAACAACCAGTTGTTTATGTTTATATATTTCGTACTGTTCTAGTGTGTTTAGTTTTATGCTCTTTTTATGTTTATGTAGGATATCCATTGTGTTTTCGATTGTGTTTAAACTATGTGCGCTATCAGTGAGGTGGTTTGCAAATGCTGATTTTCTTCGATTATATTTGAAGTCACTTACATGTTCGGAAAATCTTTTTCTAAACGTTCTGCCAGTCTGCCCAATGTAAACGGCGTTACAATCGGTACATTTTAATTTATAAATACCACTTTTTTCGTATTGGTCTTTTTTAGTGTTTACTGTATTTTGTAATAAGTTTTTGATATTGTTATTAGTTTTATAAGTTATTTGATATTTGTCGGATTTTAGTGGCTTTAAAATTTTATGTATATCTGGATCTGTGTATGTAAAGGAGATGTATTTCTTATTTTTCTTATTATCGATAGTAGGAGAAAGTTTTGAAATTGGATTCTTTTGTTTGTATATCTGTTTCTTGCTTTTGTTAAGTAATTTATAAATAAGGGATTTAGTATAACCATTGTTAGTAGCGATTTGGATAATGGTTTGTAGTTCATTATTAAAGTCTTTTTTGCTTAGAGGGATTTGCAGAAGTCTGTGAATCATGCTTCTGAATGTGGCTATTTTTTGTGATTGGGGGTGGTTAGAGGAGCTGTTAATGAAGTTATCGGAGAAGGTCTGTTTTCTGTATATATTAAATTTTATTTGTTTTCTATTAAAAGCAATATTTAGGTCTAGGAAATTGATGGATCTATTATTAGCTTCTTCTAGAGTAAAAGTTAAGTTATTGTGTAGTGTGTTGAAGCATTGTAGGATGTCTTGTATATTTCTGGTTTCGCAAATTAAGCATAGATCATCTACATATCTACCATAAAATTTTAATTTAAATTTAGCTATGATAGTAGGTAACAGTTTCTCTTCGATATTTTGTAGAAATGCTTCAGATAAGATACCAGATAAAGGAGAGCCCATAGCTAGACCTTCCTTTTGAAGATATATTTTCTCGTTTAATTCGAAATAATTTTGGTTTAATATAGTGCTGAGTATATTAGTTAATTGTTCGGCATAAAGTTGGCTATCTCCATTATCGATTAAGCGTTGTTTAATAGTGTCTATTGTTTCTTGTAATGGAATGTTTGTGTACAGATTTTTTATATCGAGGGAGATAAAGGTTTCATTATCATTAATTTGTAAGTTTTGTATTTTATTGGCTAAATCAGGAGAATTTTTTATGTTAAATTTGTTACTTAGGTTCAGTCTCTCGTTTAATATTTTTGCTAGAGTTTTTGAAATTTTGTATGCTGGAGCGTTTGTGAAGTTTACACACTAGAACAGTACGAAATATATAAACATAAACAACTGGTTGTTAACGAAAACAATATTGAACAAAATAAACTTTTTGAAACGTGTCTCAAGCTCACACTAAACACACACAAGATTTGTCAAGTTAGTAGTCAACCTGCTCATGACACACATACATCAACTTCTACAAGTACATAAAGGATTGTAAGTACTTTATACATTTTTCGTACTGCTTAATATATTGATATACCATGCAAACATTTAGATTGTCACATATAATATAAAATTTCCACTGTTATTTTCTTTTAGTGTACTCAAGGACTGAAGATGGAGTAGTCGCTCCGAAATGCATTTCCAATAAATGTAGAATGAAAATAAATAGAATGTGCTGATAAGGAATCAAAGTGAATCAAACTGAATCAACGTAATTAACTCCATATTCTCACTTCTCTTCTTCACCAATAACTACGTTAATTCCTGAAAGTTGTACGAAGATTCTAACCTGACACAGTTTTCCAGGACTAACATTGAATACAGCTAGATTATAGGAGATTATTCTACAAGATTTGTGTACATGCTTTTATAAACTGACGTATCTTCTATAATTTATTAATTTATTAATTTTTAGCTAACTGCATATATGTGAATATAATTTTATCATTTTTAGACAAGTAATGTACGAAGTTTTCATTGTTACGATTTAAAAGGACGACATTACTAAATCAAATATTGTATATACTGTAACATATTTTAAAATTTTAATGGTTAAATTTTAATGGTTACATGTAGATTGCTCTTTTAGATTTTATTCTTGATATTGTGTAACATTTGTACAAACTGTACTAAGTCAAAATGTCTCAATTCATGTAGCCTATGTCTTACAGTCTGTATTATTTCTAGATTTTGACTAAATATCAATCAATTAATATATATAGAGTGCTTTTGATTCCTTTCATCATCTATTTATTCTATTCTTACCTCACTAGTGCATAGGTGGAAATAATAAATCTGTGTAAGAATTTCAATAGCACTAGTTGAAAATGAAATTTATTAATACATTATGGGCTAACCAAGCCAAAATCTTGAACAAATATACAAATCTCAGTAGAAAATTATATGTGACAAATGCCAATATTTTCTTCAATAAAACATGTAAAGAAAACAATCTAATACCTAACTATATAAATATCAAGTCAAATACAAATACTTCTAACGCTAGACAAACAGTAAAAATAGCCCAAAGAACTTGGCTAAACAAAGAAATTAAGTTTCTTTACGCAAAGAAAAATTGTATCAATGAACAACTATATCGCCTACATCTAGAAGCTTCTTCATATTTCAAAGACGAATGGCCTTCCATATACAACGACATACAACTTAAGCTAAAACATAAGATAGATGATAAATATGCAACCCTAAATAAGAAAATAGAAAAACTTAAATTAGCTCATATCCAAAAGCCTATACCTATAAACACAAAGACAAACTCGAAATCCACACTAAAGTTCTACCCTAGAGTTGTCAACATTTCTTCTTTAAAACTTTCTCCCGACGAAAATAATCTACTTGAAAAAGGCTACAAACACAATCTTGTTCCAAATCGTAATGATAAAATAAAATCTATTACCATAGAAGCAGAAACGGCCATTACAAGATTTGATCCCACGGAACAAGAAACTTTACGAAAACAAATTGCTAAAAACTTAGAAAAATCTTACGCCAGTCAGAATAAAAACATAACCAAAGAGCAAAAAACAGAAATAACCTTAATAAAAAAGCTAAGTCAAAAATTAAAACAAAATAACATTGTAAATACCAAGGCAGATAAAGGTAACTCCATAGTTTTACTCAACAAAGATGATTATATACAAAAAACCGTTAACTTTTTCAATGAAAATAACATAATAGAGATTAATAATGACCCAACAGACAAATTTCAAAATCAAATTAAGAAAATTCTAAAAACCAGCGATCTTATCTTCAACAACAATGATAAGAAATATAACTTAAATATACACCCAAAACCCCCAAACCTAAAAAGCCAGATAAAATTACATAAAAACGATAAACCCATTAGACCCATTGTAAACTTCACAAACGCTCCAGCATACAAAATTTCAAAAACTCTAGCAAAAATATTAAACGAGAGACTGAACCTAAGTAACAAATTTAACATAAAAAATTCTCCTGATTTAGCCAATAAAATACAAAACTTACAAATTAATGATAATGAAACCTTTATCTCCCTCGATATAAAAAATCTGTACACAAACATTCCATTACAAGAAACAATAGACACTATTAAACAACGCTTAATCGATAATGGAGATAGCCAACTTTATGCCGAACAATTAACTAATATACTCAGCACTATATTAAACCAAAATTATTTCGAATTCAACGAGAAAATATATCTTCAAAAGGAAGGTCTAGCTATGGGCTCTCCTTTATCTGGTATCTTATCTGAAGCATTTCTACAAAATATCGAAGAGAAACTGTTACCTACTATCATAGCTAAATTTAAATTAAAATTTTATGGTAGATATGTAGATGATCTATGCTTAATTTGCGAAACCAGAAATATACAAGACATCCTACAATGCTTCAACACACTACACAATAACTTAACTTTTACTCTAGAAGAAGCTAATAATAGATCCATCAATTTCCTAGACCTAAATATTGCTTTTAATAGAAAACAAATAAAATTTAATATATACAGAAAACAGACCTTCTCCGATAACTTCATTAACAGCTCCTCTAACCACCCCCAATCACAAAAAATAGCCACATTCAGAAGCATGATTCACAGACTTCTGCAAATCCCTCTAAGCAAAAAAGACTTTAATAATGAACTACAAACCATTATCCAAATCGCTACTAACAATGGTTATACTAAATCCCTTATTTATAAATTACTTAACAAAAGCAAGAAACAGATATACAAACAAAAGAATCCAATTTCAAAACTTTCTCCTACTATCGATAATAAGAAAAATAAGAAATACATCTCCTTTACATACACAGATCCAGATATACATAAAATTTTAAAGCCACTAAAATCCGACAAATATCAAATAACTTATAAAACTAATAACAATATCAAAAACTTATTACAAAATACAGTAAACACTAAAAAAGACCAATACGAAAAAAGTGGTATTTATAAATTAAAATGTACCGATTGTAACGCCGTTTACATTGGGCAGACTGGCAGAACGTTTAGAAAAAGATTTTCCGAACATGTAAGTGACTTCAAATATAATCGAAGAAAATCAGCATTTGCAAACCACCTCACTGATAGCGCACATAGTTTAAACACAATCGAAAACACAATGGATATCCTACATAAACATAAAAAGAGCATAAAACTAAACACACTAGAACAGTACGAAATATATAAACATAAACAACTGGTTGTTAACGAAAACAATATTGAACAAAATAAACTTTTTGAAACGTGTCTCAAGCTCACACTAAACACACACAAGATTTGTCAAGTTAGTAGTCAACCTGCTCATGACACACATACATCAACTTCTACAAGTACATAAAGGATTGTAAGTACTTTATACATTTTTCGTACTGCTTAATATATTGATATACCATGCAAACATTTAGATTGTCACATATAATATAAAATTTCCACTGTTATTTTCTTTTAGTGTACTCAAGGACTGAAGATGGAGTAGTCGCTCCGAAATGCATTTCCAATAAATGTAGAATGAAAATAAATAGAATGTGCTGATAAGGAATCAAAGTGAATCAAACTGAATCAACGTAATTAACTCCATATTCTCACTTCTCTTCTTCACCAATAACTACGTTAATTCCTGAAAGTTGTACGAAGATTCTAACCTGACACAGTTTTCCAGGACTAACATTGAATACAGCTAGATTATAGGAGATTATTCTACAAGATTTGTGTACATGCTTTTATAAACTGACGTATCTTCTATAATTTATTAATTTATTAATTTTTAGCTAACTGCATATATGTGAATATAATTTTATCATTTTTAGACAAGTAATGTACGAAGTTTTCATTGTTACGATTTAAAAGGACGACATTACTAAATCAAATATTGTATATACTGTAACATATTTTAAAATTTTAATGGTTAAATTTTAATGGTTACATGTAGATTGCTCTTTTAGATTTTATTCTTGATATTGTGTAACATTTGTACAAACTGTACTAAGTCAAAATGTCTCAATTCATGTAGCCTATGTCTTACAGTCTGTATTATTTCTAGATTTTGACTAAATATCAATCAATTAATATATATAGAGTGCTTTTGATTCCTTTCATCATCTATTTATTCTATTCTTACCTCACTAGTGCATAGGTGGAAATAATAAATCTGTGTAAGAATTTCAATAGCACTAGTTGAAAATGAAATTTATTAATACAAACATTTATGTTAATATGTGAGGCGAAAAGGTGTATCGGTCTAAGAATCATTGAAATCGCTGTAATAATAAACATAATTACTAATGATCGTAGTATTTGCCAAATTCAATAGTATTGGAACTTTCTATTCTGTTTCCTTGTATTATATGAGGGCTGTTCAATGAAAACTGAGACTATTATCCCCTTGAAGTTCTGCCAGGTAAAATAAAATTATTATTATTATTATTATTATTATTATTATTATTATTATTATTATTATTATTATTATTATTATTATTATTATTATTATTAAGAAGTTCAACGAAGACTGAAAATGATTTTTTTTCTCAATTTACCTTACAATTATGTTGTATTAGTTACCATATTTGGAGGGTCTTATGTCAGAATGAGTTTTTATAGGCCTACATACTATACATTGGGGGTACGCCTTAGCGTAATGGTTGAGGCACTGCGCTACAAACCGGAAGGTCGCGGGTTCGATTCATGATGAGGTCGTTGAGATTTTTCACTTGGCCTAATCCTTCTGGTGGCACTATGGCCCTGGGGTCGACTCAGCTTCTAACAGAAATGAGTGGCAGGAGCAGTCCTAGGGGTAAAGGCGGCCGATGCGTAAGGCTGACAACCTTACAACCTTTATGTTCCGAATGTCCAAAATCTGGGAGCCTCAGCATCCTGGTACCCTCTGGGCCTCCAGGGCCTGTATAGGGATCACTTTACCTTTACCTTTTTACATGCTATACATTGACGGCACCATCATGCGTGTCTTCAGTTTGTTGCACGTTTTTTGAATAGTTGTGTTTCACCTGACAGAAGTGTACATAGATTCAATATGAACAGTAGGTAGGCCTATGCAGTGATAAAATTATGTTTCCTCCCAAGAAAACCATATCCCTACAGCCGCGAAAACTACCAAGAAGTTTATGTACGCCTATGGTGAATGTGCACTACCTCATTATATATGCACCAGTTCACGACACATGTCTATTCAGACAGCCTTCTGTTCAGGCGGAAGTAACGATCTACTTTGATCATTATTCAAACTTTCCAATTGATGAGGTATCGAAATGATGGCTAGATTACACTAATTTCTCATTATCACCATTCTGGGTCTTAAAGTGGCGATGAATTTGAAAAATGTGTAAACTCACACACAATGCACGTTCTCTAATAAGTTATTTTTGTATGTTATGTCTTCTGGGGTATTAGGTGAGTTGACTGGAATAACAGATATAAGAATAATATTTTCATGCCTGAAGTCTTAACTCTCTACGAATTCAAGCTATGGGATGGTCTAATTTTATAACAGACAAGTGTAATCTAACAACGCATCTACAGTATATCCTGGTTTATAAATAGAAATGTAAGAAGGATGTTCTTATCTTCACGCCAATAATAAAATTAGGTAAACTGATGTAACCAAGCGCCAGAATGCTTTTGTTTAATCAGTGATAATTGCAGAAAATAAGTTATTTTTGTAATCCATCTCTGAGTTAAGCTCCAGGTCGATTCATTAAGCAGGGCTTATGGAGGAACAAAGGTCTAAAGTTTGATACGTAAGCATAATTCAAACTCATATACACCAATGTAAGAGATTCTTAAAATATGTTAACATTTCACAAAATACACTGACAAAGAACTCCGCTTAATGTACGTAGGCCTAATTATTTCACAGTAATATACCTTCTGTATATAACAGTATTCATGCAGTACTAATTTCAACTTAATCAACGAAATAAACATCTGACTAGTTTGATAATCGTATGTGAAGGAACATGTCATAAAGTGACGATTATGATGTCGCTGGCACATGGGACATTAATGCACTAAAGCCTACAAACACCTCAACTGTTTTCTGTTGATGTCACATTGACGTCAGTCGGTAGTTTGGCGCGTTAATCCGTTAAAGTGGCGCATTTCTATCAGTTGTAAATTGGTAGTTGCATATCCAGGATCGAATCCGTGCCAGTAAGCTGAAAATATAGAATTTCCCGGGAAATCCGGCACTCTACTTGGCAACCAATTAGTAAACACCCGTAAATCTTTCAGTTTCGTCAAATTGCTTTACTGAAAATTATAGAGTAAGTCTACCAAGCACTCTTTTGAATGTATGGTTGCGAAAATTAAATCTAGGACAAACTCTTGCGTACTTCATACAAGGCTATTTAACCAACACAAACGAGCTTTATTGTGATTGACAGAGTTAAATAGTGTTCGTGTCGAAAGTACAATGGATTTTGTGTTTTTCTCATCGCTCTAAGTAAACTTCATATTACGTAATCCACCAAGAAGTGCTAGGAAGCATCAGTCGTCCTAGGTCATGACAGATGCTGACTCACCGATTTATCTTCTCATATGAACCTCGCGGAATATAAAGTGCTCCTACTGCCCTTAAATCTTGAAAGTTTACAAACTTTGTTCTTATGACCTTGTCAGCACTTCATATAATGAACTATTATATGCAATTAATTTGCACTACCAAAAACCAGTGCGAATAATTCTAGAGTGATAGGGAAAAAGCGAATAAGTCAAAATACCAAAGTTTTAGGAGAGACAGATATCGATTTATTTTCACAGCATTTTTACGATATTTAGATCAGTCCACCCAGATATTTTTACGTAGTATAAGATACTGTGTAAAAACATCTGGGTGGACTGATCTAAATATTGTAAAAATGCTGTGGAAATAAATTGGTTTTTGTCACGCCTAAAACTTTGGAATTTTGACTTATTCGCTTTTTCACTATCACTCTAGAATTCATACAATTAAAGCGGTCTCTGTTATACATATAGGCCTATAGGTCTGCATACACACAAAATATACAGAATGGGCCAAAATTGAGACGAGAAACTTATAAATTTGCTTTTGGTCTTTCTATCGTCTTTTTTCCTATATCATAGTTATGTATAAGATAAAAAGGTGCGCACAACTGTGCATTGTTCGATAGTTAGCATGGCTTCAATAAAATTAAAATAATAGTAGGTCGAGCGAGGTGGCCGAGGTTCAAATCCTGTGACCGGCCAATTTGACATGGGTTTTTCTTTTCATGGTTTCCCCAGTCTTAAAGGCAAATGCCGAATTGGATCTTAACATACCATGAATCATTCTCATCCTGAGAAGTAAATGTGGCGATATTCTTTCTTCTTACATAAAATACGAAATTCATCTGTTGCCGATGTCGGAGGTGAGTACAATGTAGTCTGAAAGTTATGGTTTTAATTGTATTGTCCTAATCTTTATACTCTTCAAATATTTTTGTCTCTTAAATGCGCAACGCTTCGAGTGTTTTACAATATTTCTGATATATTTAGGTTGCTTTTAAATGTTTTGTCAAGTTCTTGGTAGCATGTTTGTAAGTTGTTTTAATTAATCGAGTGAAACACTTCCCTCTGCTTTGTTCTGGTTGTCAAATTAAATCATAAATTGCCTTTCAAAACTTGAAATATATTGCATGTAATTACGAAAAATTGACAACTTCTCACTGTCGCGGTGAGAAATTCTTAGAAAGTGCGTTTCTTAGCTCGGAGGTATTCACGAAATGATAATTTCCTGCTAGAACGCCGCTAACATATTGCAAATAATTAAAAATATTATCATATTTAACCATCTGTTTAGCATTTTTCGATAAGCCCAGTTTTTAGCGCCCCGAAGGCAACGAGTAACTTTTAATCAAGGCAGAAAGTCAGTATTGCGAACACGTGGCCGCGGATAGCTGAGTTCTCTGTTCGAATGTGAAAATTAATTGCCGGCTATTCTGATACGAGTGTTAGTGTTATAAATATTGCATGACGTCAAAGAACGCCGTCAGCCTTAAGTAACGGATAAATGTCGTAAAGTATTAATTAAAATAATCCTTGTGGTGGGAGGTACATTTCTATTACAGCTTCAGGGCATGTGAATCATTCAAATAACAAAAAAAGCGCAGAACTTGTTCAATGTTATACTTCAATTGATGGGATCGTTTGCTTATTTGTTGGTGGTCTCTGTAGTAAGTTGCCCTGCCCATTAAACTAACCTCAGAGGAAACAATACATCATCCAGTAGATTTTTTTGCATCGCCGCAAGAATTCACGTCTGCTAAGTTACATTCCTTCTGGTCTTTTTTCTTTAACAGTCATACGTACAGTAATGCAATTCCCTTGTGCTCGTTTTCTATCTATCTTCTCGTAATTAACGTAAGATGGCGTGACACCAAATGCACTCGTAAACCGAAGGAGATGGTGAATAAGATTTTATTATAATAATTCTTTATTGCAACAAAATGGTTTTGTTATGATGAATGGAGTAACGGTGGAATGATATATGGCATGGGAAACTGGAGCACCCCGAGAAAACCTGTCCCGGCCCAATTTTGTCCACCACAAATTCCAAGCAGATCCACCGAGATTCGATCCCAAGTCCCAGCGGTGGAAGGCGAGCGGTCTAACCACTAAGCCATATCAGATAAGCATATTGCGATGAAGACTTCTTTAAAAACCCTTCAAAATCATTTTAATTGTCATTTTACTTTACTTTATTTAATTTTACTCTAACATAGGGAGCATAGATGAATAAAGATAACATAATTGAATAGTGTTATACAGAAAGCGACCAATCCTAAAAAATTGGGTTATGGTGTTGTCCAGAAAGCTATGGACCATTCCTAAGATATTCAAAAAGCATCCAGCCTGTATCTATCTAGTAGACGAAAAAGCTAAACCACAGGTTACCATTTTTTTCCATTTTCAGCTTGCAAAAGAGAACACAAATCACGAATTTAATCGAAATATGAAAAATTAATGAATAATGAGCTCAAATCCACTTCTCATTCTGTATTTTGTTTTCATTTTGCTTTATTATCGCTCCAAAGCTAATAATATCTAAACAGTTTCATACCTGTTTTTCAGGCATTTTAACTTTTGTGGCTTTGATGTTTTCTGCATAATATTAATCAGAGTATGTATTCCACCCTGAATTCGATTTCATGTTTTACTACAAATACGGGTTTGAAATCCCTAACATAAAAAGTTCAATTTCCAGAAAAAAAAGTAAATTTGTATTTTTAAAAATTTTTTCGTTGGTATAGGACTATAAAAAGGCAAATCCTTCTCTCACAAAAACTGCATGGAAATGGATGAAGAGATTTCATTTAATATTGTGATAAACAATAATCTCTACTTTGAATCTAGAAATGTAGCAGATTATTTATCTAGAAAGAGCTGGTTACGCCACGGAGTCCCATGACAGCTTAATCAATTCTCCCTTTTCATTTTCTACTAATGTAAAATTTTCCGTGTTTTCATCAAGCTGCACTACATAGGCTACAGGCCTATAAACAATATAAAATATGTTTTCGCTTCATCGGATATATGAGTGCATATTCCTCGTCATCACATCGTCATTCCCAACTTTATTCATAAGGACATAATAACCTGCTGTTTTAAATCTATTCTAATTTTTTCCATACAAGTATTTTGTCCTTTTTTACATTAATTTGTAAATTTCAACTCAAGTACAAACTTCGTTAAAACAAAATCTTATGCTCGGCCTGGCTGCCGCAGTTAGTATCGCGCTGGCTTTCTATGTCCAAGGTTGTGGGTTTGATCCCGGCCCAGGTCGATGACATTTATGTGTGCATAAATATGACTGGCCCATGTCTGTAGATTTATAGGCATGTAAAAGAACTCCTGCGGGACAAAATTCCGACACACCGGCGACGGTCACAGGCCTCGGTTACAGTACATCCCCGTCGTTAAATAACCATGTACCAGTCAACAATATCTTATGTTCTGAATTCATGTTTGTCTTTCCTTAAATTAGCTTTACATTAGATAAATTAGCTGAAATATTTTATCTGAAAAAATCATTTTCCGGTTTTATAATCGGTATAGGCTTACCGGAAGATATATTTATTATAACTATGCTAGTAATTATGCTTTTAGCAGCATAATAAATCAAGTAATTTTTGTTTTTCAGGAGACTGTAATTCATGCTGTGGTTTATCATCTTTTAAATGGCGGTAAGTAGAGCATTGTTACTATTGTGCTAGATTGGATTGGTTTGTACGTCATTTCAAGTTTCAACCCTTGTTTTGGAAAATGTTTCATCCGATGCCAAAAAAAAAAAAAAAAAAAAAAAAAAAAAAAAAAAAAAAAAAATAAATAAATAAATAAATAATATAATAAAATAAAATAATATAGGCCTATATATATATATATATATATAATTCATTTCAAGGATTTTTTAAGTCCGTACAAACGAATCCTTGGTTGGCATCAGAGGAAAAAGCAGAGCGTTAAAAATAAGACACAAGTCACATTTTAAAACATAAATATAGTTTGCACTATACACGAGAAAATTGTATTTCACCATATACACAGTTTAAATTTGGATAAATATGCGGACCAACAAGTTGGGAGGCTAACTATGTTATTTTCTTAGCGCAATGTATAGTTTAAAATTTATTCTAACGTGTGAAGGAAACATTTCCTCTTATTATTTAAATATACATTACTACAAGTATTACCATTTTAAACTGTTGAACATTTGTTACCGAAATAGAAGTTTCTTTATGCTGAACTGTATAATAATCCCGAAAATGTATAAATTGTTTTGAATACGAAAATTATTTACAAAAGTGAAGTTAATCTTTACAAAATTCAGATTTAAAAAAGTAATAATCGTTAGGACTTTTGATTGAAATTCGTACAATTGTTTCAGGACATAATTTATATGTAAATTCTTAGCTGAATTTGAACTTTTCGGGACAGTGTATACCTTCATAACTTTAAGGTGAAAGAAAAAAGCTGAATTACGATTAAAATATTATTTGAATAACTCATTTCTTTTGTTTGTTTATTCACTGTTATAACTTTATCAATGTTTAGTTTCAAATAAATTCTATTGGTGGAATAGAGGGGTTCATTCATTCTGTATAGCAAGGTAAATCCTTCAACAAAGATAACATATAAAAACCCTATAGTTGTAGTTTTTTATGCTCATTTCATATAATAAATGATAATATGTTTACGCGCAACTTGTGTACTAAAAGCGGTAAAAATGAACCATTCGTACCGGTATAATATCCTGAAATAGCTACATCATAGGCAGTCGTATCGCAAGGACTTATTTAAGGGGTCCTGGGGGTTCGGACCCCCAAAATTGTGATATTTTTACAGAATTAAAAAATTCAATGTTTTGTGTCGCTTAGGAAGGGAAGAGTAATTTGTGGTTAATCAGCTTAAGACCTCCCAGAAGCTGATGTTTTATGACAATTAATAAGAAAGATGTCAGTAATTTTTGGTCATGCAGTTTAGGACCCCTCTCCTCGGAAACTGATTTCTAAATAAGTGCTTGATATATTGCTAAGAACTAGAAAATGAAATTCAGGCATGGAAATTCATACAGTGATATTCGTCATTGTAGGCATGTTCTTTAAACATTAGATGATTACTATTCTACTCATTGTTTTAAATGAAAATATTCAAGTGTAGCCCTTCTTAATTTCATCAATAGTGTATTGACTTACCGCCTAGTGGAGCTCCTCTTACTGGTGGTAGCTCTGGACCTGTCAGCAGGGTTGTCTCGTATGACGGAAGTCACTGTGGAACACGCCACTTTTCAATATATATTCACAGCACCCTGCAAATTGCCCTCTTCCCTCCACCCCCTAACAAAACGCCCACATGCTGGCCACCAAATTAACCCCATATTCATTCAGCAGTAGACTATATTATTCTTCTTCATCACAGCACCGTCCAATTACATTCTTCTTATATTGGTCACCTCTTCTTTACGCAGTTACTTTCTTTTCAGTGGCGGGATCAGACCCTTGATATTATGAATAAATCCCTGTGTAACAGGGGTGTCGCATATCTTTGTTTTTTAATGTTGAAGTACTTTGAAGACGAAGGGCGCTTATTACTCTGCAATACAGATACACAAAAAGCTTCCAAAAACATTACGTGATCATGTATTCAAAGCAAATGCAAGTCTTTCAAAATATCTCTCAATTAATTTTTAATAACTCACACCTTCTTCAAAATGGATGAATATTTCAAGCTTGAGTAAGTTTACAGTATACGAGATATCTTCATCTACATCTAGGTTATTTTATTTTTTGGAACCTCATATAGGCATATGGGATGGCTTAAAAGAACAAAGGTTCCCTAGGGTAGGTGTTTAAGTTGTCACTGTCATTGTCTAGAATTATTAGGTTATAGTTATTACAATTACCATAATAGTATTAATTATTTCCTGTCTTGGCCTATGAGGGAAACTAGTATTTCCTATAGCCTACTGTATCAGGCATTTCAGTTTTAAGTCCTTCATATTGCCTCACAAGGGGCTTGCGAAGCTACCGAAAAATAGTTTTGTTATAACATAAGGATGAGGTAACTGGAAGATAAAAAAAAAAACATAACGATGTGATACGAGGGCGAATCAAAAAGTAAGTTACACTTCCAAGTTATGGCCATGTATGAAACCACCTACACATAGGCAACACGGCTATGACAACATACAATGTACGTTCACTTTTCCACATAGTCCCCAAGAAACTGTAAATATTTCTCGGAACGGTCAACCAACTTTTCGATTCCGGATGCGTAGAAATCACCTCAAGCGCTATGTAACCACCTGGAGACAGCTGCTTTCACCTCCTTATCGTTTCGGAATCATCGATTGAAAGTAGCTTTGCCGTTTTTTGGTCATAAATTGGAAATAAAAGGATCGCGATTTTTTCAATATATTGGAATTATCGATCGTTTCAATCCTGTGAGCAGTGGCTTTGCAACCAACCGAAAACCTTCTTTTCGGCAGGAATAAACAAGCTTGTGGACCGCTGGACCAAGTGCATTACAAAGAAGGGAGACTATACTGAAAAATAATGATAAAATCATACTGTATTTTTGAAGTAAATAAAGTGTTTTATGGCAAGTCTGAATAATTGTTGACTCACCCTCGAATGTGCCACATCGAACCTGTATAATGCTAGGAATGCTGCTTCCTCAGATTGCACGTGGAACGAATTAAAACTGGAATGTACCCTCTGTTAATCATACTATTTATTCTCGTGGTTTACATGCTGCTATTAAGCTTAATTGTATGAAGATAAATCTTGTCTCCTCAATTGAAGAGTCCATACCATTCAAAAAGAGTCCAGTATTTTTCCACAACAGAAATATAATGCTTTGCATTTCTATGTTCCTCCTTCGTAGATTAACTAGAACATTTGCTGGGCTGGTACATAGAATGTAAAACTGAAATAAGTTACACAGAGTGACTTTGATTTGGGCGTTAATTTTACTTCTTCTAAATTGAATATTTTTAATTTATCATAATTTGTAGGACTTATGTTTGGAAATGGTTTCTTTAAGATGTTATTATTTCTTATTCTTATACTATACAGGAGTATCAATATACGGTACTTAACACAAAATACAATCTAGACCCATGCAAATCTATGGTGTATGTGTAACTTATATAGTGTATAATGTACAAGCACTCAGATGAGAGTTAAAAGACGCCCTACACAATATGTTTTCTAAAACTTTGGCGTCAACAGAAAATTTTAATTAATATTGTGGTTATTGTTTTAGTTTCAAAAGTGATAGACTATTAGCCTGTAATACCCTTAGGATAATTTTGTATTTGTGGTCCTTCCTATTGTGGGTTTCTGGTTCTTTTATTTTGCAACGAAGTTTTTATCATGGCAGTTATTATCGTGTCGGCTTTATGTGATATTATGTCCCCCTCCATGGGTACGTCGGTAGCGCGACTGGAATCAACACCGGCGCGGTGGTCTGGGTTCAATCCCGGCCGGGTTGGGGATTTTGCAATAGTAAAAATTTCCTTTCCTGGATTCAGGACTAGTGTGTTGTTTCGTCCTTAGTTTAAGGGTTACGTTGGGGACACAAATCCTCTGAAAATATCCCCTTAGTGGGTCACCAGGGGTTGCTTGCGACCGGATGGAACTTCCACCACATGTGATGTAAACATTTTATTCTGTGGTGGTCTGGGTTCAATCCCGGCCGGGTTGGGGATTTTGCAATAGTAAAAATTTCCTTTCCTGGATTCAGGACTAGTGTGTTGTTTCGTCCTTAGTTTAAGGGTTACGTAGGGGACACAAATCCTCTGAAAATATCCCCTTAGTGGGTCACCAGGGGTTGCTTGCGACCGGATGGAACTTCCACCACATGTGATGTAAACATTTTATTCTGTTTAGTCTCCTTCTGGATTCTAAAGTTCCCCACCCTAGTGTTTTCAAAAAAGAAAAAATGTAATTTTTTGCTACTTACTCATAAGAGAGCATGCCAAAATAGGAATACCAAGTAATGGAACTTCACGGCATGGACAGCGCATGTGAGAGGCTTGGCAGCATAGTAAGGAGCAAAATATTATACAATCCGTTTTAATCATTTTCATTAAAATGTTCATCTACACTTCATAACTCAGTAGTACTTCATTCATGTTATCAATTCCGTATTATATATTATGTACTTTCTGCAAGTATAGGCGTACAGAACCGAACAGTGAGTTGTTCATATGTGTATATAATCATGTGAGTATTTAACTGTTGCAATAAGGTAGCTTTTATGGTTTTATTGTTCGTGGATTGTTCTTGACCTTCCCTAACAGAACGTAAAACACACAGCTTTCCATATCGAGGTCTATTTCTAGCTGGCGCAATTATGGCATTGCATATTCTATTACTGTATTATATATTACATTACGGTAATATCTATTATACCTGGAAACTATGCCCATCAACTAGCGTCATAATTTGGTCGAAGTTGGCCACGTCATTTATTAATTTCTTCGTAAAATCCTGCAAGACTATGATGTGTGGTATAGAGAAAGGATGAACGGGTCATTCATGCCGTACCGAAGCAAAATTTTTTTCAGTAGAGTGCTCAGATCCTTTGGAAAACCCTTACTCAATACGTAGTAGAGTTATAGGAGGGGAAACTGTTCCATCTTGATGACGCAATTTACTTACCAGATGAAAGAAACTCGGAGGCGCCACTTGGAGACATCCTTGTTACTCATTTCTTGCCCACTTAGCGCCATGCTAGTTTCTAGATTACAAACCGTCTTATTTCACCTACTTTCAAGGGTTAAATGCATTTCTCCGTCCAGTTTGACGTAAGCAGAATCTTCTCTTCTTTGTATTCCTTTTTTAGATCTGAATTGCAACTAGGCATGTGTGACCGGTCTTTTCATTGAGATTATCAATGCATGCTCGTTAAAAGTCTGTCGTAGAATCATAGTAGGCCTACTGGAGTAGCCTTATTCAGTTCAGGGTTGTATGTGTTTGGAGCTTGCTTCCAAATAAAATGCAGACAAGCCAGTCATAACAGTTCCTTCTTTCCAATATCTTCTTTGCCTTCCTATTTCCAGATATTTTCATAGAAATAATACAAATCATTATGAATAACATTTAGGGTAATTACTAGGGATGGGTCGATACCAAATTTTCTCGATACTCGATACCGATACATGATTTTTCCCTCGATACTCGATACCGTCAAGATTTCCAGTTTCAATAAATAGGTACATTAAAAATTAAAAGTTGAGAGAACTGTGTAATACCAATTAAATTAAATGTGCATAGCTATTTAATAAGACAAAATTTAATATCATCAGTAGAATATAATTATTTTTAAACGCTACATTAATACTAAAATTAGTTTTTGTAACAGTCCACTTACAAGTTTTCGTTAAAAAATACTAGCATTCTCACTTAATTGCAGAATTGCAGAGTTACCAAAGTATCGTAAAAGTACCGAGTGAGTTTTCTGAAGTATCGCTCGATGCCGATACCATGCAAGCATCGAGAGTATCGAGGTATCGAAAGTATCGAGGACCCATCCCTAGTAATTACTATTTGCTGAGAGATATGCCGTGGCGTAGTGGTTGAGGCACAGCACTACAAATTGGAAAGTCACGGGTTCGATTCCCAATGAGGTCCTTGAGATTTTTCAACTAGCCTAATCCTTCTGGTGGCACTAAGGCCCCGGGGTCGACTCAGCCTCTAACAGAATCCTGGGGGTAAATGCGGCCGGCGTCTTATACCAAATGCCTAAAATCTGGGAGCCTCAACCTCCTGGAACCCTTAGAGCTTCCACTGCCTTTAATAGGGAATGTTTTGCTTACTTCTACCATTTACTGATATTATGCCTACAAAAGATCTAGGCGGTATACTATCACTTATTAATCATGTTATACTCGTACCTGTAATTTTTCTAGGTTGATTTTGTTAGCAAATTGCTTAAAGTATTTTCTACATTTAACTTATTCTTAACTCTATTAGAGAATAAATATTTATATAACTTATGTATGCATACGTATATATATGCATATATATGCAAGCTTCATGTATCTATATACGAAACAAGAAATAAAAACAATTTAGTCCCTAATTTTACAAGATTGAATAAAAGTCAGAATAGTTTTAAGCATGTTGGAATTAAACTTTTTAATAAACTCCCACTAAATGCTAGAAATGTTAATTCTAAAAGATTTAAAACAGTAATTAAGCAATGGCTAAAAAGCAAGGCATTTTACACTATACAGGAGTTCGATGAGACAAATCTGGATGATCTGGTGTTTTAATAGTTTTAGAATTTTTACACTGATGATGTCTATTACTTTGTATAAGTTTAATGACAGATAAATAAATATTATTATTATTATTATTATTATTATTATTATTATTATTATTATGTTTAAATGAATGTCTACCCGTCTACCTGGCTGCCCGTCTGACTGCCTGCCGTTCGTCTGTCTAGGCCAGTTGTGAGTAAAGAGTGTGTTGTATTTAATTACAGCCTTGGATATTGAACTATAGCTCTTCTCGCATACTTTAAAAGTTTAATTATATTTATAAGCATAAGAGTACAACTCTTATACACTTTTCAGAATGTTAATGATACCCATAAAAAATTGGATTACAGAACTTTTAACAAGTAATGAAAACGGCATTAGTAGTTTTTCTAGAAAAATTACTGAGTGTTGTCCATTTTAGACTTCTTTAGAATATCTCTAATATGATAAAACATATCATAAAAAGTTAGTTTAGGTAAGTTGTAGATAATACTGAAAATACACACTTCCTTATAGAAGACTTTTTTTTTTTAAATGATACAGGTCGAAATAAAAATTGAAATAAGCATGTCTACAAGACCACAAATTTTTCAGTAGACAATATCTTATCTTATTAATATTGCTTTTATTATGAACTCATAGGAACAGCTACGAATTCAAATTAATTCGAAAGTAGTTTTCAGAAAGATCGAATATACACGTGACATAGTAAGCCCAAATAAAATATCAGACGTTTTTAATATGTATTATTACTAGCAGGTGCCCGCGGCTTCGCCCACGATTTAACAGAAAAATAATTAAAACATAGGTTATTAACACTTCAATCGGGTTTACATCAATTCCATGAATTACATAATTTCGTTCTTAATTATGTTGTTTTACGGAACAAATATAAATAATGAAACGAATAGAACGAATCTTGTGCTTTCATATGGGCATACAGATTCGAAGTGAAATGATTAAAAATTACCACAGACTCATGAACCTTCCCCAAATCATGCATAGACAATTAAAAATATTTATAATTAAAACACTAAAATCCCGGTTTCGATGTGCATTTCACGTTAAAGTGCGATGCCCGGGGAAACAAATTATTTCAGATTCGACTTCCCTAGGCCCCCCCCCCAAAAAAAACCCCCCACTTAGTGAGTTTTGTCCATATCATTAAATGCTCTTTTTCCCTGGTTGCTATGACAAACCGAGCAATTTAATACTGTCTTATTAATAGGTGACGTTGGATGTACACGGAAACACGAGTCCAAATAATAATTTAGATAGTGTGTAGAAAAAATTGTTCGCACAGGCATGAAAAAACTTAAGTTAGAATAAAAATAGAAAATAAGCTGGGCCCATAAAAATTCCATAAATAAAAACAACAGTTAAAATGATTTGTTACAGACTGTTGAATTTACACGATCGTCTATATTCTTTGGCCAGTTGAATACAGTCAAGCCGTTGGGCTAAAAAAATAATAGTAGGCTGTAAATATTGTTTTTATAATTTTAAGATTCCAAATTCATTTAAAGCTGAATATTTTATATTGATTTTTAAAACAGTATAAATCTTTCAAAAGTCTTAAAAAAAGTCATTAGGCTATTAAGGAGAATGTTTGTGTAACTTGTTTCGCAATATTTTTTTTTATATTTTCTTGATGCAGTACAGTTATCGTATTTAAGGTCAGAGAATCTATAGGAGGAACGGATATTCCGGTTGGTCCGCATATGAAGTACAGTATATTCCTTTGGTATTCTTACTATTTTCTTAGCAGTGTTATGTATGCAATAAAATAAAATTAAGGTATGTTATTTTTTAACTCACGCTTCTCTAGTACAATTCCGCATTCCAGATACAATGTTTTTTTTAGTGAGTTTAACACACTGAATTAATTGCTTGAACTTGCAGTTTCACCATGAAATGTGGTGGAACTTTCTAATCACTTTGCGCAAATTATTTCTTTTCACGAGATGAGAAAGATATGTTACGTAGACCATTATGAAGAATTAGAATAGATGGATTGCATTAAAGCAAGAAAGTCGTCAACTTGGGCTCACGAATTAGGTAACTTATCACAGATTTTCTTTCGGGCATGTTATACTATAACGTGATTTTGTATAGAAACATAATATTGTAATTATCTTGGAGGGAATAGTCAAGAATGATCTAGCGACATTGTTTTGGTCATAGTTCATAGTTTTATTACGGCTACGGCATTGAGCTATACACAGTATAGTTAAACATAATCGAACTGTAATACAACACACATAAATACAAACAGAAGAAAACAACAACAATCCATATAACAGATAAATTTTGCACAAAAAATCAATGTAATAAAAATAAATTCAGACAAACATAATAGGATGCATATTAAATGCAATAGTAAGAACAGTAATAAAAATACGACACAGTAGATGTAAAGTATAGCCTACCGTAATTTATTTTGAAAGAAGCCTTTCAGCTTTCCCCACTGGGAGGATTGCCCTTGTGGTTGCACGTTGAGGATTTCTTTATTATCCGTATTGTTTCTTATTGTTAAATTGACGCCAATGACGACGAGCTTATTAAAATGAACAGGGGTGTTTAGGACCAGCTAATGAGTATAAAACAAATTAATAAACGTCTCGGCTTGACTACAGAAACCTCATTCTGATTCGAATTTTTCAAATTCTAATTTCCATTTTGGGAGCTCAGTTTCATAAACTTCAACAAATCATTTCGGGGTGGAAGACAGTCCCTTCTTCTGCTAAAGCAGGACTGGTGTTACATGTTTTTTAGCTGTGATTCGGTAAGCAAAAAGGTGATAGACAACAATTAATTAAAAATGTAAAACGTTCTTTCAGTTGTCTTTTGAATGAGCTTACTGTTTCTGAGGATAACTTATTTAACGAGTGGAGTATAACGTTCGGTCAGACATTTTTATCGCCGGTTGCACCATAAACAAAACTAATATGTATTACCAAATTATTGGTTACTCGTTTCTTATATCTTTGTTCGAGGGGCCACGTTACTCTTGTCTTGGTCTGCCGCCAAGATTTGCAGAAGAAGAATGCATGCAGCCTATGTGTTGACGGGGATGTATATTGGGAAATCGGTCTGCGTAAAGTTTCTCAATCGCTAGGACATTGCCACGAACTTCCGCATGAAGATAAAAGTTATGTCTTTCGTCTGTGTTTATCATATCCAAAAACTTGAGTGCGTTTTGAGATATAATGTTTCATTCTTCGTTGTAGATATAGTACCTTGCCTCCATTAACCAGTGCTTGTTGAGTTCCTATCTTTAAGATTCCCTCATGAGGGGTTTCAACCTTCAATCTCAAACATGAAATTCCTATTTTATATCAGACAGTCGATAGGACATCCTGTTGTATAGAGATGAGAGACTACAAATGCACTACCAATCAATAACCATCTGTTTGCAGTCGTATTATATGGTTTTGAAGCATTTGGGCAGATAACTTCAATCAAGCTTGAACCCACCACCCCTCATTTTAAGTACCAGCTTGTTAGAAATAGTATTCGTTATATTTTGCAGTTTTTATATGATTTTATTTGGTTAATGTGCAGACCACTTGTTCTGCTAGGGATTGCGATTATAGGGCATTTAGGTAACTTCGCTATGAATTTCGGCATCATTTTGTTTATTATTCATCCGATGATATCACTTAATATTATGCAGGTTGTAGTAATAATAAAAAATAGCTTACAAGGAGGATTGTTATGTTTCTTCTTTACAACCATGTTTTGTAACAGAGCAGACATGCCGAGGAATATTGCCTAGCCTATGGGCAAATATTTGCATAGAGGAAATGGCAAATCTTATGATGTAATCTTTGGTATGGTTTTGCGGTAACCTGTGTGAGAATTTGAAGAAACACATTTTTATATAGTGTAATATTCTGAGAATAGTTTAAATTATTTTTCTTGGAAACATGCTTATAACGTTTAATTAAGTCAGATTGGCTACATGCAAAAGTAGAATGCAATTAAAAGTTTTGTCATGACAGATGGAAAGATACGGCATGTTTTCCTTGTCACCACCCACTGTGAGGGATTCCCTAATAATATATATTGTACATTTCATGTTTATAGACGTGAAAGACAACCTAAACAATACGCTCAAGGTCCCAAAAGAAAGGCTAGATTTGTGATTCATAAAGAAACAGGTAGTTTGTCAGTCAAGATATGCAGGATTCATTACCATATTAGTCCAGGTGAGGTAGCAAAAAATGCTCATTATTTAATCAAATCAAAGTGGCCACTTTCTCTAAGGCGATAATTAGGAGGGAAATAGTAGGAATTAATTATAAATGTATTGGGGAAAAAATCAGAATAGTCCGGTTTTCGTAGTGCTTTTTTAACGGCTTATTCCATTTGCACATACTTTTATCATGGGGTTAGAGAGTAACACCTTGCGAACAAAAAGCGACTTGAACGTTTACTGTGGGATAATTCTTAGCCGTTTGCCAGCCTTTTAGCAAAACACCTATTTTAACATTTCAGGGATTTTTTCAAAAAGTAAAAATGTATTTTTAATCACTTTTTTACCACATGTATTAGACCTATATTTTTATTAATAACCGTAGGTATAGACCTATCTTAAGATGGAATTATTCCGTAATGAAGTAGTTCTAGAGGTGAGTTCGACTGTAAAATTAGTTAGTTGTATAGTTGAATAGTTGGAGATGTCCGCTGTATGTTATTGAACCTGGTTATACCATATACTATAGAGGACAATACCGGACACTTACTGCTTTGGCAATGGAAATATGGGGGACAGATTTTGCAGCACTCCTGGTGGCACAACCTGCAAACTTGGGGGCAAATTATAATATTCAAAACACATATAAACTGCAATTTCACCAAACACTAAGGACCAAAACACTGTTTAAGTAATTATAAGAATAATAATGAGCAAACAAAACACAGAACTTCGGAAATAGTTATCAAAATATCAATGAAAACACAAATATTTCAACTTAGCGGTTGCTAACAACAACAACTTTCTCTTTTTTTCAATGTTGCTTTTTTGTTTTAATTTTTTAGGTCACTTATTTCCAAACCAGCATTTTTTTTCTGAACCTTGGATAGATAGAAAAATCATATCACTTATACATAACATGCCGAGGTTGGCTACTTCGGCTCCTCTAATAGAAATTGGTTGATATCTTTGTATCTAGTTACTGCATCTGTATTCAGTAGTAGCAGGTTGGGCCGCTAGATGGTGCTCAAGATGTTGTCCCTCGATATATCGCAAAGTATCCTGTATTGTCCTCTATAGTATTTGGTTATACATAATAAGGCGATCTTCAATGTAGGCTAAGGAATGATAATTCTTTCACACAGGCCATGTGTAGGCTAAGGTGGAAAGGTGGTCAGACTGAAAAATCCAATGCCATAGCCGGGATTTGAACCAGGTTCATTCGGCTTTCCCTTCTGCTACTCCACCAATTGAGTTACCTGGCAACGTGCAGGCACAGCATTAAATTCTCCATTTGCTCTGTGTTTCTACTGAAGAACGTTAGCCAGTGGAAAAATACGCAGTAGTTGATGTAAAAACACAATAGTTATTTTGCTTTTGTTGGGAAGCAATTTTCTGCTAGATCGCCTAAGGGCATGCTATAAAACCTCAACCCCTTCGGTCAACCACCATCACGTACGCAACACAATGCCTCAACATCCACTCATTCATGAGTGTGTGTCAGCTGTACTGTACATAGGGAAACAACTGATACAATCCATTCATTTCTTTTCTGGTACAAAAATAGACGTATCGTGATAGTAAACATGTTCCTTGAATATCTTGGAAACTTTCCAAAGTAGCGTGTATTTCTTATTCATGAGATGGGGAGATCTCCATTCAAGCAAAATAAGTATCGATGCTTTGCATATGAGCAGGATCTTGAATCAATTGCAGGCATTTATATCTATTATGAAATTGTTTTGATAGCAGTGTGACCCAGAGGAGAAAATAGGTATAATAAACTCAGTCAGTTTCGAAATACTGGACTGTACTTTGCGTGGGCAAGAACAATAAAAACACAACAAAAATGTAATTTAAAAAACTATAATAAGACTCCAGAATAAAGCAGGACATTACTTTTAGGACCTACCTAAATAAATAAATATTCAAACAAATTTTTAAAAAAACTTAGAAATATTTACTCAAACTCTGATTTATGCTTAGGCCTACACGTATTACGAATTGTACTGTATTTTTTTGAGGGGGGTGAATGTTTTGTTTTAATTTTTCTATTAAGTTAAAACATTAGATGGCGTTGGAGCTTTGAAAACTACAAAATGTAAATAGGCTTGGGTCGATTTTAGTAATTATGCTTAGGTCCCACACATTTCTACTTATAACTAACCTGCTAGTCCAATAAAATAAATCGTATTTAGAATTTCATACAAGTAATCCTGAAGACTGTCAATTTACTTTCCCAACATTATTCTAGGAAACATGGTTCCAGGATTTTTTTGTCTTGTGGCAATATCTTACTATTTTTAAAATTATTACTATTATCAAAGACACTTTTAGCACTGAAGGATCTTTAAGTATTCTATATACCGTAATCATTTATATGCGCACTTAACTAAACAGGCCTAGACAATTAAACAAAATTATATCTTGTTAAGTTATGTACCGCTATTATATAATTATGGCATGTAAGTTAAAACACTTCCTGCTCTTAAAAGAAAATTGTACAGATATCCGATTCATTTAGGTAAAATGATAGTGGTCCTACTGATCTGAATAAATTCACAAATACAATATAATTGATATTTAACATAATTGGTTCTCCCCACCACTGCCTCTTTGAGACAAACTAAACACGATCTCTCACAGACGGACACACATTCTATATTTATTTATTTATTGAATATACAATTACTTAAACCCTATTCCACCCGGAGGTATATTAGGGTTATAGTTACAAGACAATATATTTGCAATATTACTACTTCTTATCCATAGGCTGGATGCAGGCCTTACTACTCTAAGAAAACAAGATAACTAATATATTATATTATAAAAGAAAACTATAACATCTTAAAAATAGAACACAAAAACTTTTGGAATTCTCTATAACAGCATTTTTTCCTAAAAATATCAAATAGTGGTTTATCTAATTTCTTTTTACAATAATCTAAGTGTGTGTCCAATATTCTTCTTTTATGCTCTAGGACTGGGCAATGAAAAATTAAATGTTCAACAGTTTGTTGTTCAGTACATATACATTGATAACCGTTCTGTCTTTGGATCATGAAACTTAATCCGTAATGAATCAAATTTAAGTCACACATATTTACGACGATAGTATTTTTAAAGTTTTAAATTTAGTGTTTAAAATTCTATTAGTACGGCGCCGACCAACACGTTTTGAAAAGAAGGTGACGCCGTCTACAAACATGCCGAGTTTGGCCAAAATTGAAACTGAGAAAGTGAGTGAAACCGAAACGTCCATGAATTGAAATACTGCAATACTGGACAACTCGCGGCAAAGGTAGAGCTAACTTTAACGAAAATGAGAAGCGTTTTTTTCAAAAAGAAAATCGGTAATATTACCTAGGTATAAAGTGAAAGTTTAATTCATCACTTCTCCGAGAAATTCTCTTTCGTTTGAAAGTTAATTTGTTAAGATCGGTTGAGTGTGAGAGCCGAAAAAGTGATCTATACTATAGAAATATGCTTGTTGTGTGATTGCTTGATGTTTATTAGGTATCCTCTATGACATCCTCAACAATATTATCTTATTTTTTATAATTTTGTTATGTTAGACTTGACTAGCTTAAGTGTAAATTACAACAGTGAAGATGTTGGGATAATGTTTATATTTTTAAGTATTTATGAACAATATTTTTATTTTTACCGTGAAAATTTAATGTTTTAATTAAACATAAAATATTATAAATATAAACGGATCCTTGAAGGTGGAAAACCTGAAAATAAATAATGCGAACATGAATCCTGTCATAAAAATTCTAATACAGTCAAAACTTTGTACAACGAAGATCAATATAACGATAAACCAGCTTTTAAAAATATTTTTCTTTGGTCCTGGCGAATTTCCTATCTTAATAATGTTAAATTGCACTCACTACAACGATAAAGCTAGTTTAGAAACAATATTTTATAACAATATTTCGATGTGTAATAGCTATTGCAGATCAGAAGTTTAGCCATGTGGATGCGAGCTGCCATCAATATTTTGTTTTCTGGAGGCCTGATAACTGTTAGGCCTACATTTGTTATAAATTTCAGAAGAGAAAGGTGGAGTAGGGGCGGAAAATAGGGTCAGTGAGGGTAAAATCATCCCGTACGTGTGCAAAAGCATACAATGAGTGTCGTTGCTATTCCAACATGCACATAATGTGTAGGCCAAAGCTTGCCGTGATTCATGAAGTTAAACCAGTCTGAATAATAATTTTTCAGTGTGCGGGTGTGAAGTGGCTATGTTTACCATTCAATGGAGGTCAGGAAGTTTAGAAACAAAATTAACTGTCTTAAAATTTGGTCTTGTGGTCAATTTTAGCTTCTTTGCACGCCTGTTCCTTGAATTATCCCATAGATTATAAAGTACGTTATTCTGTATATAGTCCTTCTAATAAGTTTTATATATTTTATATATATTCAATATAACAACCCCCATATAACAATACAATCTGCTAGGACCCACAAACATCGCTATAAGGAGGTTTGACTGTAGGCCTAATGGCTGTTTCATTGTTATTTCCTGAACATCGTATTCATATCTTAATAGTGAATGACAGGATCTCTGGTAGGGCGTTAGATTGCACAAACTCAACCTTGGTGCCTAATATCCATTTCTCTTCTTATTTTAAATTTATTTAAATTTATTGAAATAATTATTTAGGTTTTATCCTTGCATGCTATCCGAGGGAATTCGAGGCTGAAATTAGAAATGCCATCAATTGAAAGTGATATTTCACTACTGCGTAGGTAGGTCATCAGACACGACTTAAATTATTGCATGATCGTGGTGCGATAAACTCTGCCTTTTGCATTTAACTTGTCCATGAAAGATCCACATGCTCAGTCTTTGAGACTTACTGATATAAATGAACTAAGACGCAAATTAGTCCTTTATGGCGTTTTGTTTTTAGATAGAAACGTTCCAGAGGGAAATAGTAAATCTAGACAAGTCTAGAGAAGGTCTCTCTAATTTGATTACGTCAAATCTCAGTCGTAAGACAGCTGTGTATTCAGAAAACAATAACACAACAAAATATCAAGTCGATATATATTATAGTCTATATGTTTGTGTTTGTGTGTCAATAGAAAGTAAACTCCATAATCTACACAGAAACTCTTATCTTCTCGTCTTCTGTCCAGAAATTTAAAAATAAAAATTTAGAAGACAATTATCCTGCCGGTGTTATTATAGGATGTGAGATATGATCGTTTACTCTTCAGGGAGAACGTAATCTAAGAGTATTCGAAAACAGGGTGCTTAGGAAAATATTTGGACCTAAGAGAAATGAAAATGGGAACTGGAGAAAACTGCATAACGACGAGCTTCATAACCTGTACTCGTCACCGGATATAGTAAGGGTAATTAAATCACGGAGGATGAAATGGGCTGGACGTGTTGCGCGCATGGGGGAGGAAAGACATATCTAAAAATATTGACTGGGAGACCCGAAGGGAAAAGACAACTTGGAAGACCTCGACGTAGGTGGGAGAACAATATTAGGATATATTTAAGAGAAGCTGGATTTGCGAGAGATGGTTGGATGGAGTTAGCACAGAATAGGGTTGAATGGCGGACTCAAGCAACCGCGGCAATGAACCTTCGGGTTCCATAAAATAGATAATGTTCCTTTAGCTTGCTTAGGCATTGTCTATTGCCATTGAGTAAGTAGGCCTAAGTATTGGTGTATATGCTATTCTACCACATGCCAATCACGTGACTGACAGTCTTTTTGATAATGCTACTTTAAAATAAGTCTAGGAAACGTGAAAAGAATATACGAGCTGAATATACTCTAAAATATTGATGATGTCATATGCAAGAAGTCTGCAGGGTTCAAGGTTACTGACTTCCCTTGATTGGCATGGCCATGGAACAAAGGCGTGGTATAAATCGGGTCATAGAACGGAATGCAGATTACTTTTTACACAATTTGAAGGCTTGTCTCTTTAATGTATATTAATGGTTCTGCAGGTCATTATGCAACTACAATTAAAAATACTTTCCCCATAAACAATGTACTATACAGAAGTGTATTGTATAGGCCTACCTCAGAAAAAATATTTTTCAGTAATGTGTAGGCCTAATTTTATTTCTTGTCTCAGAAGAAAAAGTATCATCATGGGCAGTGATAAAATTTCGTAGGTAAGGCAGTTGTATCGCACTATTAATACTCCATCGGAAACTCTTCGAAATGTCTTTATTTTGTGATGTAAATCAAATTATGAAGGGATGATTAACGCAGCTCGCTAAGTTTTAACGGATTTATGACGAAGAAAGTTTTCATTTTTCAGAATCTCAAGGATCAATAAGTAGTTAGATGGGATTTAAGTTCACGATTTACTAAAATTCCACAGCTGTCTTTCAGATATATATGCTTATATGCTTTCGTGGAATACATTTGTTAAATTTTTAAATAACTATGTTTATTGTGGAAACAGAAATGCTGAAGATTTATAAAATCCGTTTTTATTTCATTCCAAATGCCTTAATTGATTAAGATCTAATAAGTAACTGAATAATTTTTAATAACGCATCTTAATTCCTTTGAAAATGTTTACACTTTGTCGATAATTGTTTGATTGGTTTTAACAAGACAAACGAAATGTGCTTTGAATTTTTCCTGGTGCTGGTAATATATGATATTTTCCCGGGCTTGACAATGAAGCCTCAGTTTGGCTTCGAAACGTCGGAATTAATCCAATTCACCACCTGGTTAGTAGCCCGGGAAAATATCATATAAGACAAAAGAAAGTTAATAATTCGGTGTAATTTGTTATGACTTTTCAAAATGTAGAATGTCTTTATTGTTAAGACTTAATTGCCTCAATCGTGATTCAAAACCTGAAGACTATTTGTAAAAATGTACTTAGATTTTTGTGTGTGTCAACGTTACTTATCTTGAACCGGACTGTGCCCCCAGGGTCGTGCGCCCTTGGGCATTTACCCAGTCTTTCCATTGGTAAACGTGGACCTGGACCAACATATTCCCTCGATTGAATATTTACCGTTTTGTACTTAAGTTTTGAAATCACAAGTGCCATTGTAAATAGGATACAACAAACGTCACCACTTCATTTGCACAGAATGAAGTTTGAAAGTAGACTGAATACAGTCTTGGTGTCGATGTTCTTGGCTTAGAACTGACCAGAAAAAGCGGGAACATTTTCCTGAACAAGGGAGGATATAGAGAAAAGCTTGCCACATATTTCAGCGTAATAAATATGAATCGTTGTCAATATTTTTTCATGTTGTCCACATATTCTCAAGAATTGTTGTATTTGGAATTATGTTTGGGTTGCTCCCCTCCTTAATAAAATTTCTGGCGACGCCCCTGCAACGTTTCCTTATTTATGACCACCCAAAACTAGTAATATATTATTCTCTATGTAAAATAATTATCACCTTTCAATTTGTGAACGTTAGGGAGAAAGAAGTGAAATCTTAATTTGTATTCCGATGTAGAGCTGAAGAAAAAGAAGGCTCTTCTTTGTTTAGTCCATGACTAGAGAATTGTGGTTCATCTTTTAGACCGTTCAGATGATCCAAGCGCTCGTTTCTGCGGTATCCGGTGACGAAGTTTTTTTTGTATATATTTTTTCTTAATAATTATTGTTTATTTCATGGTCATTCTTGTGACTCATAGAAGGCATCGTTGCTGGCCGAGTAGACATTATTACCAGTGCAGTACGGAATATTCAGAATGCTTTTCCTTTGAGGCGCTGTATGATTTCACCGATCCTTCAAAATAAATTGTAGGTTTCGGGTTATTAAATAATTAGGCCCACAGTTATAATTTTAATTATTATTTCCAGAAATATTTATTAATCATTCTTATAAAGTGTTATTTGTTTCATATGTCGTTAAATTCCCCCTCATTTCAGATCTGCTAGAATATGATACCATGTTCATTATTTCAGGGTATCAAATCCGGGGTGCGCGGGCAAAGAGAGTTTTAAGTCCACCATCCTAAAAAATTTAGATATGTCCATAGAGTTATAGATAAAAATGTTCTCCACATTTGTGTTAAGTCCAGTAAGTCATAATCAAAATTGTACGGTAGTTATGGATGTGTGCCTCGTGGGTTTATCCATCTCTAAAGCTATGTTGGGCTGGTGTAGTGTGTTAAGTCACTCTAATTCTCAGTAACAAGAAAGTGGACTTAACTCTCTTTGCCCGCGCCCCCGAAAATTTCCTTACAACTTGCTGATTTTACATCAGTCATTAACCCCTGGATTCTGTACTCCCTCTAAGATTAAGTTCCCCCCCCCTAAAGTAGAACATAAATCCTGATAGTGCTTACATACCTCTAATGAAAATTCATCATTGTTGTTGATGGTATTAATATTATGCAACAGATTTATGCAAAATATTTAATCAATGTCAGATTCAACGAAAGAAAATTATACTAATTCATTTCGGTATTCCTTATTCATCGCATAAGAAATAGTCACCATTATGTGTTTTTAGACAAAAATAGCGGAATCGATCTCTTTGGCCTTATTTTAAATGCACTACATTACCCTTGCAAAAGTTCCACGATACTCTTTGGCTTATTCGCGATCAATCTCCATGACTAAGACAGAAAATGCAACATCAATCTTCTACGAACCTAATTGTCAATTCTGTTCTGCGTTTCCTAAAAGCTTCTTTTTCTAATAGTAGTTTCATCCACTTTTCTGTTTAACGTATAACGCTATGGATCTGTTGATCTGATATCGCCATCTGAATACGAGCCAGTGATTAGCATGTCGATTACTGATCTGAAGGTCCGGGTTCAATCCCCAGTACTTCGGATTTTCTGAGGCAATACTGTCTGGAACGGAGTGTACGGTGCCCCGTGATTAAAACAGAGGGGTTATTTGCTAAAGAATTGGGAGCTCTGATAAATAAGGCCATGAATGCATACTACATTAGCTTATTAGAAGTACTGTTTTGTTAAAATAAACATCTCGGGTACGGGTGTTGCGTGTATACCTTGGAAAGAGTGTAAAACTTTTCTTTCATACTTTTGTCACATACTACCATTTCTACTCCTATTTAGAAGGGTTTTCATAAACCTAAGTCTTACTTACTTACTTACTTACTTACTCACTTAGTCAGTAACAAGAAACAATTCCTAAGCAAGCTAAAGGAATATTATTTATTTTATGGAACCCGAAGGTTCATTGCCGCGCTTACCTGCGTCCGCCATTCAACCCTATTCTGTGCTTACTCCATCCAATCATCCCTCACAAATCCTACTTCCCTTAAATCCGTTCTAAGATTGTCCTCCCACCTACGTCTAGGTCTTCCACGTGGTCTTTTCCCTTCGGGGCTCCCAATCAATAATTTTGAGATATGTCTTTCCTCCCTCATGCTTGCAACATGTCCAGTCCATTTCATCCTTCGCGATTTAATTACCCTTACTGTATTCGGTGAAGCGTACAGGTCCTGAAGCTCGTCGTTATGGAATTTTCTCCAGTCCCCATTTTCATCCCTCTTGGGCCCAAATATTTTTCTAAGCACCCTGTTTTCAAACACTCTCAGACCATGTTCTTCCTGATCAGTTAGCGGAATTTAGTAGATCAGTTAGTCTACATCCATTAATACACACAAAGCATAAATCATAGGTTAGCAGTAGAGAAAATTCGTTATTGAAATTGGGGAGGGAAGGGTATATACAAAATATAGGCCTAGCAGAACAATAAAATAATACGAACGAGTAAGAGCTCAATGCTTCAAAAAGAATTCAAACGTAATATTGTGTAATTTATTAGTCATTACATAAGTTGAAATGTACATGAATACGTTTGTCTGAGTGTGTACAATTGCGTTAAAGGCGGGGTTGTATAATATCGTACTCTTACCCACACCTGTTGTCTCATATGTAGAACCTTGTGTTTTGTGTCATATTTCAGATCATGTATAAAAATGATCACGACCTTGGGCAATAAGAATGTTTTCGTGTACTTGATGTCTTTGTAAGCACCGCTTATAAGTTAATGCTATAATGAACATATGCCTTCTCTTACTTGAATATTTGGCGGAAAATGGAAGTAGCGGAGGTAATGAAGATAGCTAAAAATTATCGCGGCGATCGGCCGCCTGATTCCCGGTGAAGTCCGCACCGCTATGCATGCTAGAATTCGGGCGGCTTCATGTTTGATTCGCACTGTATAATATTTTATGCCTATTGTTAAGTGAAGAGATTCTTTCAGGGCTAGGTACATGAAAACATACCATTATTTCTACTGGTCGTATTCTTAATGATTATCTCGTGTGACACATTCCAGGGGCAGTACGAAAATCTACGAGGGTCATTTCAAAAGTTCTGCACACTGTAAGATAGAATGGAAGGAAATAATTTATTTTGCAAAATACCTTTACAGGCCTTCAGTATAATCTTCATTCTTGCTTATGACAGCTTCCCAACGTTTTGGAAAATTTTTTATTCTGGATAGGGCACCTTCATTGTTGAGCTGTCACCTCAGGTCACCTCACTGGAAGCTTCCTCAATTGTAACAAAACTTTTCCACGTCTATGGATGGGAAAGACTTCTCCACCCATCATACAGTCCTGATTTGAGCCCACCAGACTTTGATTTGTTTCCCAAATTGAAGGAACCACTCCGTGGAAAACGTTTTTTTTTTTTTTTACAATTGATGAAGCTTCCAGTGAGGTGACCTGAGTTATCAGACAGATCAACAATGAAGGTGCCCTATCCGGAATACAGAATTTTCCAAAACGTTGGGAAGCTGTCATAAGCAAGAACGAAGATTATATTGAAGGCATGTAAAGGTATTTTGTAAAATAAATTATTTTCTTCAATTCTATCTTACAGTGTGCAGAACTTTTGAAATGGCCCTCGTAGTAACCCGAGCTTGATTTCAGTTTTAGTGTTTGCTTTAGTTCATTGTTGCACATAAGCAATCGAGACAGTTTTTGCAATTGGTTTGAAGGGAGACAGGTTTACTTCAGGAATATCGATGATCAAATGTCTTTATATCCCCTCAAGTGGCAGCCGGTTGCTTGGGAACCTGGCACGGAGGCTTGTTGCCACGCTGTCTGTAAACCTTCCAAATAAAAGTAAAGAAAGGCAAACTGGTCCACACGTCTACTACTGGTTGCAGGAAGCGTGTATTTATATCGTGACTGCTCTAGCTCGAGAAATCATCTGACCCCGAAAAGGAAATAAGAAGTGTTGTAAAAACAACAAAACTGACCAAAGATGACTCATTGCTTTGTAATTTTAATGACATTTTCTCTATATTTAACAAGCAAGCTTTTTAACGATTATTAATCCTGTTTAAACTGTTTATCTTCTCAGGGTGTGTAGGACCCACTTTTTCAGAGGAAGAGGAAAGCCATTTTGTCATTTCAATAAAATTGCATGATCGCAAGTAAGAATAAATGAGTCTTGCTGATTTAGTTAATCTTGGAGAGCACTTATTTTTCCAGAGGGTATTCTTGTAGGCCTATGGAAACATTTAGTAATAATGTTCATAAATTTACACTATCATACTTGATAGTGCTCATTCTGTACTTGATTTATAATTTAAGAACGTCCACAAATGCATGTAGCTTTTTTAATGTTGTGTTTTGATGTTTCTAGAAATATTTACATGATTATAGTATTTCTCTGGAATATTTTCCGTATATATAAATTTGTTACAAACTATTAACAATAATTATTCATCTCCACTTTAATTATTTGTAATTGTGGTTACAGCAATAAATGATAGCTGGAAGATTCCTTGTTGCTATTTTTCATTAATTTGCTTTCAGATCAGGAACAAAAATTAATAACAAGTTGTATGTTAATGTTCTAAAACAACGTGCTTAGGAAAATATTCGGACCTAGGAGAGATGAAAATGGGGACTGGAGAAAACTACATAATGACGAACTTCATGCCCTCTTCACGGAATATAGGCTAATAAGGGTAATTAAGTCACGGAGGATGAAATGGGCTAGACTTGTTATGGGGGTGGAAAGATATCTACAAAATATTGACTGGGAGACTCGAAGGGAATAGATTACTCGGAAGAGCTAGACGTAGGTGGGAGGACAATATTTAGAATAGATTTAAAGCGGCCCTTACACGATCAATAATATTGACAATACAGTATGATATTGACAATAATATTGATCATGTAAGGTGAAAAAAAGAGTATTGACGGTCGATATTGAAGCGATATTGATGAAATCCAGATTTTCTGATCTCGGGGCGTCAATATTTAAAAGTGGAGGAGATATTGTCAATATTATGGCGAGTCTTGGGGTGGACGTCAATAATATTGTCAATACTCAGTTGTTGCCGTGCTTTCGTAGGGAACGGAAGTGATCTTTGTGCGGAGTATTATGGATTATACAAGTGACCTTGAGAAAATATCTGAAGATCTTGAAATAAAATAAAATAAAATAAAAAAGCTAGGACGCAAGGTCCGATTGCTAAACAAAATGAGCTTCTACAAACGGTATGATCATATTTAGAAAACTCGACGAAACCTGGCAGCACCATACCAACTATCTCAAAAGCTTGGGGAGAAATACTGCTCACTTTGGATGCCAAGTAGAGACAGTTTGCTAAGAAAGCAATAAATGACATGCTTTTTGAAGCAAGCTTGGGCACTCTCCATTGTAACTCCGTAAAAATAAATGAAGTATGTCAATGTCCAAGCCCTCTAAGTACCACACAACCGGGAACAAGTCGTGGCAGCACTTCATCCATCACATTTAATTGCTCTTCTCCTACTCACAGTGATAATCCACCACAGCTAATCAACAACCAACATCAGGATTTATCAGCGGCGACTTTTTTCAACACCTTTTCAGATTGAGGATTTTCAATTTTGATTGCCTTATTTCTTGTTGTATTTTTCTTTGCTGTTTAATCAATAGCCTACATAATTATCAGGGCCCGGATTCTGATGACCTAAAATTGTTTGAAAAAAGACCTATAAAATGACCCTAAATCCCCATGGAGGGACATAATTTCACTTGTCCGAATGTTGGAAACAAACGTACTGAGCACATTTATTGATAAAATTATTGACAATAATATTGACCGTGTAGGGTATGGCGATATTGACGGTGGTACCCTCAAGAAGTTAACGACTGTATTGACAATACTGGTATTGTCAATAATATTGATCGTGTAAGGGCCCCTTAAGGGAAATAGGGTGGATGGAGTTAGCACAGGATAGGGTTGAATGACAGGCTCACGTAAGCGCGGTGTTTGAACCTGCAGGTTCCTTTAGCTTACTTAGGAATTGTGTATTGCGATTGAGTAAGTAGGTAAGTTTTATGTTAATGTTATGTTAATCGACTGATATAAGTAGTTTCATGAAAGTATTTGAAAATTCGCATTATTCATGTTGTCATAATATAATAAACAAAAGCTTGGTTACAGATCAGTCTACAATCGCCAGGTTATTTTCAAACATTCAAAATATGTTTTTATGTCCTTTGGAAATTGATATTTTTTACATATCATTCCAAATAATGAAATATAATGTGGATACTTTATAGGCCTATAGGCCTATGCAAATAATTTTTGTGTAATTTGTGTAATCTGACACTACCTACCAAAAACAGTAGAGACATTACTTTGCATAACATTCCAGTAATAAACAACGAAACCAGTATGAGCTGTTCTTATTGCACTCTCTTTCCAGTCTTTCTTTATCCAAATACAGAGTTACCTAATTTTAATGGAAAAAAAATTATGCGTTCTTCTGAGTTGAATTATATGCCACAAACAACATAATTTTTAGCATGTAACAGAAACCAATAAGAATAATAGTGGAAAAGCAAGGTTTTTCAGTGTGGTTTCAGTACATTTCACCAGTGGTTACGAAATTTAAAGTAGAGCTCTGTTCAATTAGTCTTATTGAAGTTCTCATAACAGTTTCTCATTGATTCGCGTGCACTTGATGGGTCTTATTAGCGAGCCAAGATGGTAGCTGAGTGCATTTAGGCTTCAATCGCTGACATTCCCATCGCCAGGCCGTAAGCTGAAAGAAGAAGGAGAGACATATTTAGATAAATCATAATCTTTGATTCAGAAAGTACGTGTACGCTGAATGACTGTACGGCAAGTTAGTATCAATCTTATGAACATGAATTTGCTTCAGGGTTCCAAAAAACTACTAAAAGATTTCGGGGAGAGAAAAATGTGTGGGACTACCAGCAGCAGCTCAAGAAGATTGTATCCGTCCAGCAACTCTTTAGAGTATCCGGCGAACACACGTTAAAATTGATACGGATTGGATTGAGAACCTCCTCTTCTTTTGGAAGTTGGTAAATATACCCTAGAAGCCATTTTCAGAGGCGCCCACTTGAAAATATTGTTGGAGGGGGGGCAAGAATTCGAATTTAGAAGTTTTACTTAGGCAGGATAAAAACTTAAATGTTGGGGGGCAGAAAGTACCATGTCCCCCCCCCCCCACAGAGTCGGCGCCTATGGCCATTTTAGACTCTTACGAAGATAATGTAACATTTAATTATTTAAAGAGAAAGGTTTTTTTAAATAAAATTTTGCAGGAAGAACTGGAAAACTTACCACAGACATTATACAGAGCAGTCCGATTAATCCCTTGAGAATGGGTATTCACTCACCCTTCCTCTTCATGGAGGATCTTAACCGTAAATATTATACATAGAATTAGGATTTTTAGATGCGTACCGTACCTACTTTCGTAGGGCATATTAAAGCTCCAGTATGAAACGTTGGAGGCAATTCTCTAGCACCTTTTTTCCCTTTTCATGGTTTTTATCCCCTATTTCTTCACAATGCTCATAACCCCCCTTTCCTTTTTTTGTATTTCATCTTCTAATGCTCATTTCACTGCTTATATCCTATGACTTTTGGGCTTAATTGCTTTTTTATTTTATATTTATATTTGTTTCGTTCCAATATCTAAGAAATTAAGCAACTTCCAGTGAACTTTTCACAAGCATGCAGTGGACATTGAAATAATGGAGTACTGAACTAGCCTGCTTTCAGCAAACGCGGGACTGCCGCAATAAAAAATAATTACTAAATTTTTCTTTTTAATTCCAAAGGAATTAGTGCGTGAGTGTAAGTTTGTTACATAAGAGTTTAGTAGCACCTTTTTGCTCCCTATTTTTCTTTATTATTAGTACCTCTTCCCTTCCTTTTTCTTATGGAAATTACACCTAAAAATCCTATCGCGTAATGCTCCTCGAGTATAATATGGGTGTAGTGACGAGCTTTCCAAGTCTGCAATTATTATTATAAGCGAGTGACTTCATCCATTGTTTTCGAATTAATAATTGTTGTAATACATTGTTTATCCTGGGAAACTGAATCAGAAACATTTTTATTAGCTTCTTTGGTTTCGTTGTTTTTGCTTGTGCAATTTTATTCTTCATCAGTACTTGTGGGCGTTGGTTGTTTTCTCTGGCAAGAATTGATTCATTGATGTTTGATTATGTTGTTCGCAGTAATTTGCATAGGTAATTTTAAGGAGGCAGTGCTGACCTATCTGAACACAAATACAATTCTCACGGAGCGGAAGTATGAGCTTCCTCAATTAAGGTATTAGCAAGTAGTGTGGTGAGATGTTTGTTTGCTTGCATGTAACAACCGGATGAGGAGGGTGGCGCAGAACTGTTTGATTGTTTAGCCAACGTGAGAATTACTCTTTTCTCGACACGAAAAGAGAAACCCTAACGTAAAAGGAAAATCCCAATGGCCAATATAGCTACAATTAAGGCCTATTTTCTTAGTATATTATATAGGCCCTCTAACTTATTATTTTATTGCTTGATTTCTCTTAGTTTTGCCTCTCCCATTGTAGGGACATTTATGCGGCCTCATAAATGGGCCCTCCCCAAATGAGTGATCAGCCCAATACCGGGGCCACATCCGAGACAACACGAACACACAGGACGAGACACACCAGTCGGTCATGACAGTTTCTAATTTAGCATATTGAAAATTTGAGATTGGAATATTATACCGTAAGAAAACTGAGATTAGCCTTGTCTTTGTATTCAATAGATGAAAATTTGACCCAGGTTGGAATCTTAGCCGAGTCATTACTCGTGCTGCGTTGGTTCCTTTATTTCTTTTGCCAACTGCCGGTTTCGGGCATTATTATTTTTAAAAGTAGAAAAAGAGGAAGAAAATATATTTATAATTGTGTGGACGTAAGGAGCAATCAGACTAAAAACATGTTGATAATAATTTCTGAAAAGGCGAGCACAAAGGTAGCAGTTATAAATCCAAGCTAATTTTATGTATAGACGTAGAATATGAAATAGCCTCATAGTATGAATTGTTGTGTGGAACTCCTTGACGTCTGTTCACTTGTCTGAAATAAGATTTGACAGAATAACAGATATTCTAGGAAGGTTTCCGGATGCATTTTGAAAGCTGCAATACAGTATAAGGGTACTTAACAGTTTGATGATCTGCAGACTCATTAATTTTATTCCCATTGACGTCAGTGAAGTATACCAGATGGCGTCTGACCAAGATATAATGGTGTTTATTGAGACATTTTATTTAGCGTAACTCCGCCAGACTCAACATCTGAATACAGGCTAGTTATACGCCCACGTGACAGTGACAAACTTTTTGCACTTAAGCGTTATAATGGAACGTACAAATAATACTTTTAAGAAGTCCAACATTCTAAGATAGGATTAACTACGATAGTCATTTTGTTTTGTATAAAATTTCAATTTTGGATTCCATGCGGTCATGCAGTCCATGCACCTTAATAGATCTATTGTGAATACCCTATATCATCTTCTAGCAGTCACCACTTTTCATTTAAGGATTTTTAATATAGCCTATAATTCCTGGGAGATGTCCAGTCCTGAAAAACCCACTACCCGGCCGGGAATCGAACCAGGACCGCCAGGGTGGAAGGCAAGTATGCTACCTATACACCCATGGCGGCGGACAAGTTATAATACTTAGGCCTATTACTATTTATAAGAAAATTAAAAAAAACACATGGAACAATGGAAATAATAGGCCTACTTTTACAAATTCAGTATTTTATTAAATAAAATAATAAAATATTTCACAAAATGGAGCTTAAATAACTCTTCCTAATCTAATAAAAACTATATATAATTTTAGGTTTTGAGTTTGGGGGGTTCCGGACCCATTCCCTAAGCCACTGATTAATAAATAAAACTCATTCCCAAGAAGCAGTTTGATGGTACTGCTGAGAAGTGCTGATGGAGATATTACAGTATTATTACCAGGGTGTTTCAATTCAAACTAAACGTGAGAAGCAACTAAATTTTTAAGCATTGACCCAGCCTTGACAGTTTGCTCGGACAATTTACATATCGCAACTATCCTTCAACACAACTGTAAGGTAAAAAGTGTAATGAAATTCACATTTGTGGAGTTAATTTCCTTCATGGTTATTTCCTATTTTTAACAACCCATTATTATTTTCAGTTATTATGCGTGCGTGTGCATATTATCATGTCTTATGATATGACATGTACTACGACGAGTCAATGACATTTTCATTGATTTAGAAACATCCTTCTGTGCTATTGAAGGAAAGAGCATTTCTCCTCCAGAATAGAGCTTAAACTGTTCTTCCTTGAATCTAAATGTGTAGTCTACTAGTGAAATGTGTATACAATCGCAAGATAACTGCAAAACCGGAATAAAATGCAGCACTCTAATCTGAACGCAATAGTAATAATTGTATTTAATATGTAGTATCTAAAACTTTTGTCTCAATTTTGTTACGACAACCCTTACTGCAAGGAGTGATCAAAATAAGGTCGGAAGCAAAAACTGCAAACACTCTTAGTGGACACAATATCGAGCCCGATCAAAATTGTTAGAAATCTTTTAAATATTACCAAAAGTCTACCTATGCCTAGGGATTTTTTTTAAAAGATTCAGGGCAACTCAAAAATGTATTATGCTGAAAACTCGACATCGAATTTCACGGTCGAACACAATACTATATACCTATGGTAGATAAATTAAGAATTATCGTTTTTTTTCTTTAAAATGTATGGGAAGGAGTAATACTGTAGGGTCATTAATGTACTATTCATAATAAACTGATTGCCTGAGTTATGGAATTCATTCTGTTAAGAGTCAGAGACTAGATATAAGTTATGTTATATTCGTAATGATTTTTTAAAATACTGAAGCTATAGTGTGTGTCAAAATCTCCACTATTTGTTTGTACCCTACATTTAATACACATCAAAAAGACTGTTTAATATATTTCATGCTAAAGAAATTAACAATTTCATAAACTGGCAATAGGCCTGTCTCAAATAAGAGCTACTGTAAATTTGTATGTTTATCCATAGAGCAGCGACTGTTCAGAATTACAAATGGTGTTTTGTCGATGTGAGCTGAAAATGAGGTTTTAAGAATTTCAGTTATATCCGTAAAAAAAAAAGACCTCCGTGGCGCTACATCCCTGAAGGGACAAGGCCTACCACCCGCCGCTCCTGCGTCATCTACCATAGACAGACGGCAGTATTGGGAGGCATGTGGTCACCATGCCGAGACCCACGGCCGTTAATGGTGGTTTCCAAGTAGCTCCTCAATTTGAATCACGAGGCTGAGTGCACCCCCTACCAGACCTCAGAAAAATCCAAGGAGGTACCGGATATCGAACCCTGACCGTCGGTTCTGTAGTCAGCGACGCTAACCACAAGACCACGCCCGTCGAAAACTACTTCCATAAACTGTGGCTTGGTTCTAAAAGGGCCAATGTCATAAAACTTGCTTTTGAGATAGGCCTAACTGACTTTGGAGCCGTTATAGAAGTAACGTTTTTTGCTGAAAACTTCAGACATTGGCCTCTAAGGTAGCGTTGCCACCTGTCCCGAATTTGGCGGGACATCTCGCATTTTAAGAACATTTGCAGCGTCCCGAATTATTTTTTATTATTATTTTGCTAGCCTTTTCTTTTCTAATGTTAGTGTTACTGTTACATAGCCTACTCAGTTTTAGCTTTGCAACAAATATATATAATCTTTCTCTTATTAATAAATTGTTCCATGTACAAATTTAGGTATGAAGATTGGTGATATGCAGGCTTTAAAACTTAGTGCCCGAACCCACAGAGGGAGTTGATTCCGGTTACCAACAACCTGAGTATAGGGGGTGGAGGGTGATTACGTAGGCTGATAAGACAGTCATTGATAGTAGTACCGAGAAGTGAATTCGCTCGTAGTACGGTGCCTCTCAAATTGGTTAACAGTGTACCTTGTCATTGTGCGTGTTTATATTTATAATACGTGTTCGGCATGCCGAAAGTAAAGTGTTCTAAAACGCAAACATATATTGAAACATTTGGGAGGGACTATTATACACAAACAGGAGAAAGTATCGTTTTGCATGCTTGTAATGTGAGTTTAGATAATGAGAAGTTATTTTGTGGTCTTCCTATATCTGTATTGCGGTTTGTTTACTATCACGTGAACTAGCATATGGTAGCTAGGGCGTACGCCGAGCAAAGTCTGTACAGTACGGTTGCTGTTAATATATTCGATCGGGCACTAAGTTTTAAGCCTGGTGATATGCATATATTCGATAAGTGTCCCTCCTTAGCCTTAACAAAAGGTGGCAACCCTACTCTAAGGTTTCTGTATTATGTCTATTAATAGCATCATACATTTCACTTTTTGTATATGAAAGATAAAGACTAGCCGAGCTCAATAATGCATAGGGCCTAGATCTCATTTTTCAAAAAATTGACATTGGCCCTTTTAGAACCAAGCCACTTGTTACTGCTTCCAATCTATACAAGGGTTTGAATAAAGAATAAAACTACTAGCAAGAAGTTATATTTAGTTTGTTTTACATGATAATGTACAATAATCATTCAAATGTTTGACCTTCAAAGAGCAATATAAGGTATTTTAAAGGTTGAAACAGGTTCTTTTGCTTGTTACCCAATGGGTTATTTTTAAACTTAATTTTAGCATTGTTTTTCCGCCTAGTAAACTAATTCACGTCTACTGAAAAACAGACACGCCTCGTAAAATAACACAGCAGACAATAGCAATCACATGGATGTTGAATCTTTAAAACCCTGGTTATCAAGTCTGCACACGTGCCTGAAAAAGGAATGAGGCTAACGATGTAAAACAGATGAATTAATTTCGTAACCTTACAGAATCCTTGACATTGAAGTGTCCAATGACAAGGACAGTTTTCTTCATCTGTTTATAGGCAATACTGCTTACAAACATGTATCAAATTTAATGTGTTGAAACTTATAAATTATGTAAACAAAAATCCAAGATCGACTATGTGGAAATATGGCCGCTTCATATTCCTCAGTCTTTCAACTAGAGCTTATTGGCAGGGTATCGGAATTGGGGAGCATGTGGTTAGCATGCCTTTCAAAGCCGTTGCTGTAGGTTTCTTTAACTGGGGCAGCCAATTTTAAAAAAATTAATATATCTCCCCCTCCTTGAGCAATTGAAACTCACAAGGCTGACTGCACCCCGTTCCAAGAACACTAGCACAAAAAATCGTGTTTTTAAAAACTCATTTCATTAGTATATATATATATATATATATATATATATATATATACAACATAACATCCATACGCGACTTCATCGTGCCATTCTTATGTATTGCATGAAAGCATTGAAAGCGCATTCATTGACTCTTTTTTCCCTTGAAGTTGGTATGTATGAGCAATATGCCCGAAGCTTCCATCAGCTCTTTGTAATATTTGGCATTTGTCCCCCGGAGAGTATTTTCACGTAAGAAGGAAGTTCACATATTGTCATATCCATTCTGCTCAGAGGATGACTCACAACTAAATTACCATCGCATCTATACGTAAAACCGTACATCACAATGGTACCAAATGATGCCACAATATCTTACTACATACAACATCACATGGTACCATCGCCTTATTTTGAGAAGATAAATTATTGTTATGACTCATGACCAGGCTTTAAAACTTAGTGCCCGAACCCACAGAGGGAGTTGATTCCGGTTACCAACAACCTGAGTATAGGGGGTGGGGGTTGATTGCGTAGGCTGATAAGACAGTCATTGATAGTAGTACTGAGAAGTGAATGCGCTTGTGGTACGGTGCCTCTCAAATTGGTCAACAGTGTACCTTGTCATTGTGCGTGTTTAAATTTATAATACGTGTTCGGCATGCCGAAAGTAAAGTGTTCTAAAACGCAAACATATATTGAAACATTTGGGAGGGACTATTATACACAAACAGGAGAAAGTATCGTTTTGCATGCTTGTAATGTGAGTTTAGATAATGAGAAGTTATTTTGTGGTCTTCCTATATCTGTATTTCGGTTTGTTTACTATCACGTGAACTAGCATATCGTAGCTAGGGCATACGCCGAGCAAAGTCTGTACACTACGGTTGCTGTTAACATATTCGATCGGGCACTAAGTTTTAAAGCCTGCTCATGACCTACGCTTCGTCCCTCGTATTTATATAATTTTACATATTGTGAAGCCTGCTGCAATTAATTGTATTTGCAATTAGTTAATTCTTTAGAAAATACTAATTCATGGAGAGTTGTTAGTGCAACAGTTTCCATTTACAAATTAGTTTCTCTGTGGTAGTTAACAAGAAGTTGATGCACAAGAAGGGAAACTTCGTTCGCAAAAAGTTATTGTTTTGTAATTAAAGTAAAGTAGTTTCTTGTAGACTGTGCTAATTACCTAGATATTTTCGGTTGCAATCTCGTAAATTATGTAAGATCTTCATAATATGCAAATCGCTAGAAGTTCAGAATTGGAATCTACGTTCTCTGCGTTCTGGGACAATGTCAATTAAAAAAAGGATGATTTTAAATCAAGGAGATATAATCTATGTAGTTGAGATAAATTAGATATTGGAGTTTGATTCAGCCCTTTTTGGACATGTTCTGCATATACGTGTTAAAGGCTAGCACAGAAAAAAAGTAAATTATAGAGACAATTAAATTTTATTTATTACATTTTCATAAAACTAACAAGTATCTTGAACGGAAAGCATCAGGTTCCAAATGTATGTCCAATGCTTTAACCGCGAAATAATAATAATAATAATAATAATAATAATAATAATAATAATAATAATAATAATAATAATAATAATAATAATTACAACAACAACAACAACAACAACTTTGGGTGTGCATGGTTTCCTCCATCTCAAAGGCAAAACTGCAGGATACATTGAGAAATAGCCGAACAATAGAAGCAAATGCTGCACGAATGAGTCATTGCAAGAGCCTACCGGTAAATTTGGGTGGCCACGAAATTTGATTTGAACGCAGGACCTCTTTCCTATTACCCTTTACCACCTCGCTCTAATTGATTTTGGTGTATTCATTAGAATGTGGTAAACTGACTACATTTCACAACAATAATTAGACTATAGTATTCTTGTTACTGTGGGCAACAAAAGAATATTACTATTTTAATCAAAATGTATGTTCTGAAAGACATATCTAAATCATGTTATTTCGTTTTTATCTTGATACCTATTATTTTTATAGAGAAATTATTTAACAAAAGATGTTCTTTTTAATGTTTTATACAACTTGATTGTGCTAAGTTTCCATGTATCGCCCAATGTAATGGATATAGCCTAGAAAAATTGAAAATGGATTTTTGCAGAAAAAACGGATATAGCCATTTTGTTAGTCATGGATAAGAGTTTCCAGTTTTAAATTTTTATTAAAATTCTTTGAGCCGATTTTTAAAAAAAATCAAAATCAAAAATGAATGATTTCAAGCGAACATTGATATAGTTGATCGAAAACAAAAATTCTCACGAAAGAGTGCAATTGATCTACATCTTGGACTATATTTGTACGGAGTAAACGGGTCTGTGAATTTTTTTCAATCTTACCTAAATTGTTCCAGAAGGAAAACGTGATAGTGTATTAGATCACACCCTACTTCAACAGAATTGTTACTCATTTTGCTTAAAGTAATCGCGAAGACATGGCAAAATGGTAACAGATTATGTAATCTGGTTTGCGAACTCGTAAAGCGGTAATAATTATTTAGAGGAAGTTAGTATAATGAGTATGACGCACTAAATACCTTCCTAAATGACTGTACGGTATGCAAATTCCCGTGAGGTAATGGCTAGAGAGTTAGTGTCACGCAAAACTATTATCGTTTTAACTTTGTAATGCAAATTCTAGGTAAAAGATACAGTGGGAATTTTCAATTACTTTATTGCTTTAAATAAACGCCTCGTTTTGCTTTTCTGCATCAGCAAATACTATCACGTTTAGAGTGATATAGCAAATCCCTTTATTTTAACCCTATTTTGCTTCATAGCATGTTAGGGCATAGCATGTTAGGACATAATGTAATATAACATACAAAACAAATCTTACTTTCTAGCAATAAGAGATACAATGAGTGTAAACTTGAAATTAACTACTAGGCCTATCTGTCATCCAGCTAATATAAAACTATAAAACTTAAGGGCTATAGTAGTATACAGAGCATATACAGAACAATATTATTTCTAGCAGAAAGTCTTACGTTGAGTGCAAGCTGACAAACTACTAATATTTACTACCCTAATATAAACTATTAAATTGATACTAAGATTAGAAACTGTTTTAAACTATAATACCATTATTTACATTGATTTATGAATATATTGAACGTACTTTTGAAATTCATAAGAACAGCACTTCTTGTTAAATATGAAGTATAGCGGGTTTGCATAGCATTTACTGCAAGAATCTAAATGAAGTATTAACGTCAATCGTGCTATAAATTGGGTTAACAAAACAAACAATTTTTGTATAACTCGATCGGTAAGACCTGAGCCAAACACGCGCTGGTAGCAATGGAATAAGGGCAGAAGAGAATGCATATACTGTACTATTCATTCCAAACTATGCGGTTCATAATATCCCGTAACTATTAAAAAAAGTGAATAAAGTATTTGTTTTTTTGGTTATGAAATATTATTTAAGTAATGGTATATAATTCACAGAATACATGAATACATTAAAAACAAATAAGTCACAATTTCAAAAGTATCTTAATGAAGCTGGAAAATGTTTATTCTTCTAATTTAGAGTCCAGACGTGTCATTTATTCAAAAAATTCGTTTCGACAACTAGGATATGCATCTTCTGTTGTTGTGAGGGGTTATCTAGCTGTCACCTGTATAACAACACTACAGTTAGAGTAAAATATATTTCCCTGCAGAATTTTATGTAGTGCCATCAAGAAGTCGTTCTGCAGCGTTTGTGAAGAAACTGAATTCAGTAATGCGCTATTCTATGTTAATAATGTTCTGCTTCAATCATTTATGAAGTAAGAAATTAAAGTACGATAACATAAAATTTACCTATTTACAGAAGATTTTTAAAATCTTTACCAGTGAACTCGTTTTCATACCATGACTCATCACGATTTCATTCTGTATCATTTTCATTACAAGATTGAATATCAGTTGAAATTATTAGACTCCATAAATATATCAGCAAAAGAAAACGGACTCACATCACGCCTGTATTGTTGAGCATAAGCAGAGCTGCGCAGAGAGTTATTGATGGCACTGTAGTAGGATGTAAACAATTACCACAAAGCAGCAGTAAAACATGTAAGTACACAATGCCATATAGCTAGAAGCCTAATTTTTTGGTGAAATAAAACGGCTGATTTCGGCTTTAACTTCCTTCTATTTTGATGCACATTCCGCGAAATAAATTATTTCATACACTAGGCGGCCTACTATATTTGACATTAGACAAATTAATCCATTTATTAAACCTATATTAATACTCACATATAGCGTTCAAAAATAGGGTAAAAATTATTAGGCAGTTAAATTAAATGATAGTTTCAGTGTTGAAAGATAAAACAACAAATTTTACAGTTTAAATCAAATTTTGAAATGAAAAATGTAGCGATATTTCGTTAATTTAATTTGTTAAAAGGGGTTATTTTAAGATTAGTTAAATTTTGTTCTAAGGTAAGCTGCTTTGATGAAGTTCGCGCAAATCGTTATTACAAAAAAATACAGTTCTTAGTAACATAATATAAAAATGAAATTAATACCCGTCACAATCTCAATAGTCCAGTGGACAAAGATCACGACACCATACTCTTCAGTTCGACACCATGATTCCCTCATCTGAACAATTCAGAATAAAAGAACATAAAAACTCAAGAGCGATGCAACTCACCAGTACTGAAGTTATGCGGTGCTTCCCTAATCCAGCGTCTCTTTTAACTTTCTCGCCATGGACCCATTTCCGGAAATCTTCAGGGTCCATGACCTCGGCGACGCCGTTTCGGTACTGAGGAGCTTCCCTAGTCCAGCGTCGCCTTATCTTCCTCGCCATGGACCCACTTCCGGAAATCTTCAGGGTCCATGACCTTCTCGGTGACGCTGTTTCGGTACTGACGGATGATGTCTCCCTCTTTGGCTAATAACTGCAACATATAAAAAGTTAAATTAAAACCTGTTCACAATCTGAATAGTTCACTGGAGAAAGATCACGACACCATACTCTTCAGCATAAGGCCAAGAATTTCTCATGTGAACTATTCAGATATAAAAGAAGAACATATGGACTCCAGAGCGATGGAACTCACAAGTATAGATGTTATGCGGTGCTTCCCTAATCCAGCGTCTCTTTAACTTTCTCGCCATGGACCCATTTCCGGAAATCTTCAGGGTCCATGACCTCGGCGACGCCGTTTCGGTACTGAGGAGCTTCCCTAGTCCAGCGTCGCCTTATCTTCCTCGCCATGGACCCACTTCCGGAAATCTTCAGGGTCCATGACCTTCTCGGTGACGCTGTTTCGGTACTGACGGATGATGTCTCCCTCTTTGGCTAATAACTGCAACATATAAAAAGTTAAATTAAAACCTGTTCACAATCTGAATAGTTCACTGGAGAAAGATCACGACACCATACTCTTCAGCATAAGGCCAAGAATTTCTCATTTGAACTATTCAGATATAAAAGAAGAACATATGAACTCCAGAGCGATGGAACTCACAAGTATAGAAGTTTATGCGGTGCTTCCCTAATCCAGCGTCTCTATAACTTCTCGCCATGGACCCATTTCCGGAAATCTTCAGGGTCCATGACCTCGGCGACGCCGTTTCGGTACTGAGGAGCTTCCCTAGTCCAGCGTCGCCTTATCTTCTTCGCCATGGACCCACTTCCGGAAATCTTCAGGGTCCATGACCTTCTTGGAGACGCTGTTTCGGTACTGGTTTGGAAGTTTTCGTCTTCGGCGGGTAACTGAAACATATTATGTAAAAACAGAAATTAAAACCAGTTCACAATCTGAATAGTACGCTGGACAAAAGTCATGACCATGTATTCTACAGCATAAGGCCGTGACTTCTCGCCTGTACTATTCAGTTATATAAAAGGAACATAAAGATTCCAGAGCAATGCTACTAACCAGTTTTTATGTTTATTTGAGGCTTTCCTACTCCAGCGTCACTTTAACTTCCTCGCCATGGACCCATCTCCGTAATTCTTCAGGGTCCATGACCTTCGCCGGGACGCTGTTTCGGTACTGATGTGGATGAACTCATCTTTCTCGTCCAGATATCTGCAACATAATTTAAAATCCAAGTTAAAACTAAGTCACGATTTGAATACGATGGAGAAAGATCGTGGAGACTGTTGAGCATTGAGAAGTTCGAAATAGGTTTGAACTAAGAAATTTGTTTCAATAAGGAGGTGTTAGATTGGTAATAATTTATAATTATATTAGTTATCCTAGAATTATGGCTTTATATTTTAACATATTTGATTAAAATACCTTTTAAAAATTTGCGTTTCACTTTTTTTGGATTTTGTTTCCATGGTTTTAATAAAAGTCGTGACGTTGCTCAGCAAACAGCTTGTATTTTTTCGTGTAATATTCGTTTATGAATATTTTTCTTTAAAACTCGTTATTTATACTTGATAACGTTATATTAGCGCCCTGTATAGGGTGAATAATTTGTGAGAGATTTTGTAATCATTTCTAGAAAAATCCTATTTTTTTAGTTGTTTTGGATATCCAATCAGATTAATTGCAACTAATTCCTCATTCCCTTGAATTTAACGATCTAGTCACAACTCTAGTGGAGTGACCGCCATCCATTTTCATTGAATGCTGCAAAACTTTAAGGGTTAATAATCCTTTACTAGCTTTAATTTAATATTAGAGTATAACTCGATCGGTAAGACCTGAGCCAAACACGCGCCGATAGCTTATCGTCCGCCGGTAGCAATGGAGTAAGAGTAGAAGAGAATGCATATAATAATAATAATAATAATAATAATAATACTATTTTATTGTCATGGAGCAGAGCTATAGACAACGTCATGATGTATATGTGTGTATATAGTTTACAATTAAATTAATAATAAAAAATGTAATAAATATATGCATTAATAAAAGCTTACCCTTACAATATGTACATAAGAAGGGTGAAGTTAAGTAATAATGTACTATTCATTCCAAACTATGCGGTTCATAACAGCCCGTAACTATTGAAAACAAAAATAAAGTTAATAAAGTTTTTGTTTTTTAGTTATGGAATATTATCTAAGTAATGGTATGTAACTTACAGAATATCGCTGTGGGGTCTTCACTATTGATCGAGTTATATTTCATTTCCGTAGTGGTGTGACGAGTTTTTTTTTTTAAGTCTCTGATTCAGTTAGGTGATGAGTTTTCTTCTTATTTACCACTGGGCCAGTAAAATAATTATATAATTTTAAAAAGTTCACGTTGGAGAGTTATAAGTTATAAATAGGGGTGGATTTCTATGACATGTCATATTTTTCCCCTTTGCATTATTTCAGGTTTCCGACTAATTTAAACCCGATTCCAAGCATCCTGGTGAAAATGGAACGGCTTTTATTGTGCATATAACTGCATATTTAGGAAATTTTCAACTATTGTAGCATATTTAGTATGAATATGCATATTTAGGTCATATTTTCGGCATATTTGTGTGCATATTAAAGAAATTTTTAAGTTTCATGTCATATATTGTAAATTTTGCATTATACTGATACTTTTTGAGAATTTACAGATATTTTAAATAATTAACATTATATTTTAATAAAATGAATTGTAATGAAACTTAAAAGAATATACATACTGTGTAAGTGGTAAAGTCATATTTTAAATTTTATTGGTCATATTTTAATGTTTTTTAGGTCGTAAATGCATGCGTATATCCTATTTTTTTAGTTCAAAGAAATCCGCCCCCTAGTTATAAGCTATAACTTAGCATTGCATTTTTTCACTTTATTTATACTTCTTTGAGCATCGATGCCATATAAGGAGTTTAGGTTCTGTGTGTATACCAGTACGCCAAGCAACTATTGATGCTAAACTATTTTCCATTGCTGGTGTGTTTTTTTGGCTTCAATAAATTTCAACTGATATTAATTTCAATAAATATCCAATTCGGCATTTGCCTTTACGACTGTGTAAACCATAAAGAAAAACCATGTCAAATTTGCCGGCCACGGGATTTAACCTGGGACCTCCAGATTATAATTACAATTATAGCGTATGCAGATGAGTCACAGTGATTATCAGGAATGAGGATTACCAGAGTCTTTTAACGAGAATAATTGGCCTAGATCTACTTGAATGCTCCTCCAATGCAAAAATAAGCTACAATGAATCTAATCTGATTTTGAGAGCATGGTACCTAATAATACCTAACTCAAAGTTTAAAATTCTGGGGATAACAGTGGATCAATGAAATGGTTTAATTCAACTGGACACAAATAGTTAATAATATAAGAGGTGTGATAATAAAACAATCAAGTTGCTACCTCAACATTATCCAGAAGGTGTGGTTCATTAACACCTTTCGCCCTGTAAAAAATGTGGTACATTGCGCAAATTCTGCCAATAACGGAAAAAGATGCCCAGAAGATTAAAAAAAGTGTAATATAAACAACTGAACACTAATTTTCAAGCGTGGAACTGATAGGTCTGAACCCAGGACTTTGTAGTTCAACTTGTACTCATTCTGCCTTCTCTCTTGTTAAACATTCATTTAAAAATTGCAATACAATGTGTCCCAGAACAGCTCACTACTAATAAATTACAATTTCATTACTGGGGAATTATCAGTAACATCGCATTTATTGCTTTAAGGGTGTAATTTATGGGCGATTAACTTCCACAGATGTAGGCTTGACTGAAAATAAATTGGTATAGCAGGCTGGCAAAGATCCATGTCCTCTTGATTTTCGATATGAACTAGATTATTGCAAAATGTGTTACATATTCATACGACACACATAACTGTTACACGTTTATTGTGTGCATTGTAGTGCCAATTCTCGGGACTGCATTCTTTCAGCCCATGTCATTAAGCTATTTCCTCTATTTATTCCTCCCATTTCGTACAAGGAATCAAAGTGGGAAAGGTCGAACATGATAGCAGGGATCCTTCGAATTCGTATGTAAAGTATACGTAATAGGGTGGAGTACGGTTATTCAACCAGAACGTTAATAATAGGAAAATTACAGGAGAGTGCTCATGTGCTTTAAGCTGAATCTGAAGTATTGGTTAATCCCAGTACTAGTTTTAGTTGACAAGCCTTGAGTTAATCCAGCCCGCATCCTCCATATTCGTTATTACTTATTACTGTAAATCGTCATTCTGTTTAGTTAAACGTTATCTTATGCTTAATTCGTTTTTGTCTCCTATTAGATCAGTACAAAATCAGTATCACTTCACTTGAAGAAGCTGCATGTAATTTCTTGAGAACGGTCTCATATTCTTCTTGTTTGAGTAATCAGACATTCTGATTAATTGTGTAACCCAGCGGTTCCCAACCGGTGGGTCGCGGAATGGTTACAGGTGGGTCGCGACTCGATCCTAAAACTATCAGAAACCATCGAATAAACCATCAGAAAAGATCAGAAAAATCGAAACAAATCAAATGGTGTTTTGATTGTTTTCTTGGTTCTTGATTTTTGGCATCCTAAAAAACAAATACAGAAATCAACTCAATGTTGAAAGTGACTTAGCCTACGAATAAAAACATCTTCGTTCAGTCCTGACATTGACGTGTTAGTTCAATCGAAACAATCCCAAAAATCTCATTAATATAGTATTCTTACTTAAAAACAGCAATTTTGCCTGAAAAATTAAAATGGTCTTTGTGTACTTCTATAATTGTAGTTTTTATCTTCACCTAGGGACACTTGTTAGTGAGTATGAAACCACTTGTTGCATATATTGCAAACATATATCTATTGTTAATTAAATAACTCTTTTGCTACAAAGTGCTTATATTTTGTCAACCATTTTCAAAGCAGAACACAAATTGTTTATCGATAATCAATCTGTATCTTCAAAAAAGCATATAGAATATAAACTTATATATATTTTCAATATTTGATGGTAAATTATATATACATAAGGAAGGGATACGATACAAATAAGGTTTTTTACTCCACCATGGACCGCTGGACCGTGGAGGTATTCCGATAAGGAAAGGTGGGTCGCCAGCTGAAGAAGGTTGGGAACCACCGGTGTAACCTATGAACTCCCGGGTTCTATTCCCGGCCCAGACAAGGGGAAATTTTATATTTTATTTATAGGTTCCCTGGGCTTAATGATCTCCTGAGGAAGTTGGCTATAGTCTATATTTAAAGGTCATGCCGTTTCATCGAAATCATAGTGTCCCATTTCCGCCAAAAGGTGGAATACGGCAAAACTCAGCAGGATAATGTTGGCATTGGAAAAAGTTAATAAAAATATTAAAGAATCATGAATTACATTGGGCCTAATTAAGTCAAAATTAAAATGACATGGAACTGGGCTTCATGGGATTTTACCAACAATTTTTTTGTAGACTGTACATGGGATGTTATAGAATGAGTGCAAAGTAAAAATAATAATGAATTTTCGATTAGCCTTTATTATTGACATTCAACAAGTACGGTAACTCTTCAGTTTCTAAGATCAAGATTTTTAAATCAAGTGCTTTAAGGCAAATAAATTAGACCTATATCTGCATTCTTTTAACTAATTAACTATATGATACCTGATACTCTTATAGGCTACGTTAATTTTTAATCCAGTATATATTTTTTCCTCTTACTTTATACAATGGCAATATGTTTAGCTCATTACTTAATATATAGTCTACTTTAGGCCGAAGTGTTATGTAGCAAGCTGTTTTCGCAATAATTGTTGCCCCTTCCTTCAAAGCAGGTCGACCAAGGACATAATATAGAAAGAAACTTCTTAAATAGTGTAATTTGTCTAGTGTACATTCATATTATTAAATCAAAATGTGAGAGATAATTCCTTTAGATTGCATTTTACTGCCATTTACGTCGCAATAGAGGCTGGAAATCCCAGCTATAGCAATCCTCTATAGGTCTATACTCATTGCAGGCGTTTCCATTTTCTCTTAGCTTTATTGACTTTAAACAATAGAATCAGCAATTAATTTAATATTCTTAAGCAATATAACGTTAATGAAAGATTGATAAATGCCGATAAAGTGTAATTATAAGAATCTTTAGCAATGCTAGGAATTATGTAGATTGCTGCGTCACCTACTAGGCCTATTGGCAAATGACAGGGATGGAGGCATGTGGTCAGAGTCCAGACTCCCGCGGCCGGCATTGATAGATTGCTGGTCAAGAAAACTATCAGTGACGGCCGCGGGAGTCTGCTGCTTCTTAATCGAGCAGCTCCTCAGTTGTCCTCACGAGGCTGAGTGAACTCCGTTCCAGACCGCCTACCTACCTCATAATAAAAATTCGAGGAAATTCCGGGAATCGAACCCAAACCTGTGGACCCCATAGTCAGCAACGCTATTCACTAGATCACGCAAGAGATCCTACTTCCATATCAGAGTCTTTAATAATGTCCGTAAAAAGCGAATTTGTGTAAAATAGTTATACAATCTCATTTCATTATTTCTTTATAAGAAAAAGATATATATATATATATATTTTTCCCACCGATAAAGTTTTGGACTAGTTTGTTCAGCAAATGATCAGTGGGTCCTGATATAATTTGTACAGCTATTTTACCAATTTGTTTATAATTAATTCTAATGCGTTAATATTAACGCGGGTATATAAGGTGAACCCTTCATAGGCCTATTTGTAGTTTATGTTAGCCCTCATTGGTCAATTTGAAATTCATTGATAGTTTTAATGTTGCATACATGTGGAAGTAATGCAGAGACGTTGAATTGTAATAGTTATTATATTTCAGTTGATTCACTTTTACATTAAGTACTTGCACTGCTCTACGCTACCTGTGGATCAGTGTGCTACCAAGAAGCAATAAAATAAATAAGTGACACTCTTACAGTATATGAAACAAAATAGAGAACGCGATGGGTTTTGTTGGTTTTACTGAAGCGGAATACGACAGGACATCTGGAGTAGCTGGCTGCTGGAATCTGAAGGAGAACGACTCCGCAAGACGCAACGACTCTAGTTTTCTCTTTCGCTGGGATGTAACAAAGATAACCTGCCCCCAAAGTTATGTATGGGAGTCAAGTGAAATATATTAAACACTGTACTCATTTTCGTTTTATGTTGTGCATTATTTTCAGGTATTAAGCACCGCACGGTTTTAAGTGAGAGTGTCTTGTTTCTTCTTTATTAAATGCCGATATGGTACGTCCATGGCAAGAAGCCTGTTTATTTTGGACCAAATCGGTTGACCGATACCAACTTATTAAAGGTCACATTTTTTTTAACTCATGTCTATACTACAATGCAGCATTTCTAATCATTGAGAACTTTGACTCCAATGCAATCAGATGTTTGTTTATTTCGTCGATCAAGTTGAAATTGAGTACTACATGAATACTGTTATATACAGAAGGTATATTACTGTGCAATAATTAAAGGAGTTCTTTGCCACTGAGTTTTGTGAAATGATATATTTTAAGAATTTCAAGTTGCAATAGGCTACATTTAACTTTGACAAATAACCCTATTTTTTACGTATGCTTATCAAACTAGACCGTTAAACTGAGCGAGGTGACAGAAATGGTAACGTCTTGGAATCGTATTCTAATGGTCCCTGGAGGACCTCGGAGGAGGCTTATTTTATATGGATTTATTTTTATGTGAGTGTGCTATTGTCAAGATATCACAAATCTGTAGTTCTGCTGATGCTGGACGATTTTAATCTGATTAAAAAAATCTGCATATCCTAATTGGAATTATAATTGATTCAACAAAAGCATTCTGGCACTTTGTTACATCAGTTTACCTGATTTTATTCTTCCGTGTGTTTGCTTTTTTAAGCTGTTTCGGGGATGAAAAAATCGTTGTATTCAAATCCTTACAGTGGCGCCAACTTTTGAAAAACATTGGGTAACCTCAAAAACTTTTTTCTTTAAATTTTGGGTTTTAAGTAACCACTGAAAATAAATTAAAATAAAGTAGGACATAAAATAAAATAAAACCGTAGCCTATGTGGACACACCATTATATAGCACGGCATGTTGAAAAATATATGTTTCTCCTGAGTGAGTTTCCAAATAAATGCACAAGCATTACATTTTCTTCTTCTTTCCTTAGAGCAATAGCCTGCTGTCTCTAATCAAACCGCCTTTTTCTTTTGTCAACCCGAGCTCCTTCTTCCCTCTGTTCCTTGCTGATCTAACCAGTCTTTCTTAATCTGTTCTTTCTACATGTTTGTTCCGCTCTGACTCTTTTTTAACCAGTCACCAATGTCTTGTACTCCACATTCTTGAATTACATATAACAATTCCTAGCCTTGTCCATTAAAAACCCTTCCTGTGATTTTCATCAATTCAATTCTAAATCTAACTTTCCCGCACTCTCTTAATCTATATTTAGAGCAGCAATATTTCTCTAATACTCTCCTAATGCATATTTAGAACAGTAAGTTCTTTCTGTACGCAAAAATGTCTTTAGTGTTTTCAGAGCGTAAAACGATCTTTCTGCTGTGGCTGTGTAAACTGCATTGACAGAGGGCGTAAAAATTTAAAGGAACGATTTATTGTCATCTACCGTTAAAGTGCTTCGTTTATCTCCGACTTTAAAATATATATCCCCCCATTAAAACACCACGAACTGTGGATAGACAATATTACGGATAAAATTTGAGGTCATGAGAAGCTGGATTAGTCAATTACATTCCGAAGCGGCCAATAAAATAATGTTTGCGGATATAGAATGAATTTCTATTACATTCTATTACATTACATTCTATTCTATTACATTACATTCTATTCTATTCTATTACTAAGTTTTGTTTTGTTTTTTTCACGGCAAACTGATTTCAAGTAATTAATTGCTTATTATTTTGTATTTCAAGATTAATCCATGAGCTTTGGTTCATCTGTCACTTTTCATACTGTCCTTGCTCAGGAATAAAATGTAATATTATAAAGTAACGAAAACTTGCCCGGCAAATGTTAGTTTAATATTAATTTCGTCGGGCAATTGTATCACATAAGCTTTCGGCAACCCACCCTGCTGCCATCATCATGGAGTTCCTGACGAATTAAGTTAATTTATTGAAGCTGATGTGTTTTACTAGAAATGGAATATTGTATTATTTATCTTGGCTTGTACTTGCCTTGCTAGAAAGATGTTAGGCTATGAGAGAACAAAAATCTAAACAACAAGAAATCAGGAAACATGTTTTGTGAAGAACAAATTTCACTTGTCACTTTCAGAGATTTGAACTAGGGTCAATGGTGTAGAAAGCACACAGAAAGGGCGCGGCTGTTTAAACAGTTGCGGATGCATGCAATTATGGAAGTAATCGAGTTGAGACGTTTCTATAAATCTTGCAGCAGCGGCAGAAGTAAATATTAGCATATTATCTGAAGCCTTGATCAGGCAAGACATGACAGCTAGCAACTTTCACAAAGCTTGGTGACTCACTTCGCTCAGGTAATAACTCAATTTGTTCAACATCTCCGGAACTAAGTGCGTTGCATCCTCTCAGAATTCTGTCAGTAAATGAAAGTCATAGTTGTCTTTGAAAATTGGAACCTTGACATGCAGTATTTTGTTGTACAACCGTCTTCCCATAGTCAGACGCGGTATTTATTCGGCCTTAACATAATTTTGCGTTTACAGCAGCACTTTTTAATATTAAAATATTACGTCTTTGTATTTAAATGTAAATATTACCCAACTATAAAAGTTGTACGTTTCTGATTTAACTCTCTTCGCTCGCTGAGGACTTTGCCCCCAAACCTCCAGTGAGGTTCTCGGGGAAAGTTTTTTTTATGAACTGACACTGGGTTGGAAATAGAGTCCGTGTACTTGAGTTGTAGATTAACGTTAAGCCACATTAAACATAAAAAGAAAACTGCGGAACGACTTTAAGGTTTTTTTCGGGGTAATGCATTTAGAATTTACCATTTTGGAATTTCCCAGTCAGTTACAGGCTAAAAGCTAACAATTAGACAAATTTCAAGTTTCTAGCTTGTCTGGAAGTGGATAACATAAACATCAGTGTGGGAAAACCCTTCAAAGTTTGTTTTTTTTTTCCATATTTTCCCCCCATCGGTTGCAGACTAAAAAGCTAAAGATATGCCAAATTTTAAGTTTCTAGCTCAACTGGAAGTGGGTAAACATGAACGAGGGAAACCCTTTCAAGAAAAACTGGGCGTAGAAATTGAAAATTTGAGTTTTTTGGAATTTTCCCTTCGGTTACCTGCTAAAAGCTATAAGTGTGGCTATTTTCAAGTTTCTAGCTTAGGCTATTTGAAAGTGGGTAAAAATTAATATCAGTGAGTGAGGGAAAACCTTTAAAAAATTGGAAGTAAACGTAGTGAAGTACGTGAAGTTTCCTTGACTCCTGTAACATATCAATTGAGGTTGCTATTCCAGAACAAGTCAATGCTACTTTCTGCTACATTTTCCATTAAGAAAGGCTGGCATAAGATATCTGCCTGAAAAAAGAAATGATTCATATTTGGCCCAACATCAAATTAATCCAAAAAAATTGTGTATTCTTCAGGAGCAATTATCAATACAATAGTTAATCTTTTAGAAACGATTCATGAAGTGTACTTATGCCGGAACTGTTCCGATTTCATAGAGAACCAAACCTTGTAGTGAAGAGATACGGACAATAAAATAGAGGCCAGTTCGCGTAGTCGAGGTCGGATTTCATAATAATATGATGAACGCTGTCCTCGTGCAGAAATTAAGCCACGTTCCGAGAGACAGGATGCGTTGAGCAGCAAATTGACCTACGCATACAACTGTAAGTTTAAGGTAGTTCTTCAGGGGCCTATAATGGGAAGATCCCAGTACATTATGTAAGTAATAAGATTAGCAATTATTATTTATAATCTGACGATACTTTTCTAGCTGGGCAAACAAAACATTCCTAACAAGTAGTTAACAAATTAAATAGGAATACAGTAGGCCTACATACTGTATTTGGTTCCTTGTAGGTGAGAAATCAACAATTTTAGGTTTATTTTTAGTCCCTTCCAAATGAAAACAATTTCTTTAGAAAACATAAAAATTCATTAGATAGTCATGCCCTTACCAGTAGTCCATTAAACTACAAAAAATCATCAAACGAAAAAGAAAAAAGCGTACATAATTGTTCTAGGTGTTGTATTTTTAAACTTCGAGATGTTAAAATGGCTTGCAGAGAATAAATTCGAAATCGCTACAAACTTTCAAGATAGAATACTCAAAAAGAGTTTACTGGAAGTAGTATGAAAATTCCGCCAAGTTACGTATGGCTTCTGCTGTCTATCTGGATTACAGAACAGTGGAATAAATAGTATAATGTTGTCTTCAGCCTAATGTTGTGTTCAGTGTTTAGCTATGACATTATAATGCAACGTATATTTTCTTCATAAAACAGTTAAAACACATGTTAGTCTTCACGAGTAATGTGTCCCACCCGCCCTATACAAAACACTTTGTTTTATAGGATGAACTGGCTAAATATGGCGATATTTCCGTTATATTTACTTTCCAAACCCGACAAGACGCATATGATTGGAAGTTGGTGGTGTGACGTCAATGTGTACTATATTTTAAACATTTTTGCAGTTTCGTTACCATTATTATCATCTGTATTTTATCTTGTCTTTTCAGAAAATGACAAAAGGTTCATCCCTCGGAGCTTTGGTGTCATGCCAGTGTCCTGAGCAGAAGAATTCCTACAGATGCTCTGGAATAATTCTAGATAGCTCTTGGGTTCTAACCACCGGGACTATTCTTGCTGATGCAGTTCATGACCAAACTAATTTTAAGAAGATGTGTTGGAAAGATATAATTAAGGAAACTGAGCTAGGGAAGGTTATCTGCATGGAAGATATGAAAGTCGAAAAATTAATACAATTCTCTGTGTTCGCTTCAGCCGAAAGCAGCCAGCCGATTTGTCATGAAAAACTGAAATTAACTAGCTCCATTCCATTTAATTGTGATCAGACTACTGGATCCAACGAGGACTCTTTTATTAAAAGGACTGGACCACATTTCTTTCAGCAGAATCATTCAAGAGTAGTTTCTGAATTCAACGCGGAATTGAAGTACATTTGGCGGTGCCCGTTAGTCACAGAATCAATAAAAATGCTTTTGTTATCCTGGCACTTGGGGAGTGGTGCATCAAGTACTGAGGATGCAGATACTTATGAAGAATCAGAACTTGTCAAAATGTTGCTACCAATGTTTCTGTTGTTAAAACTTCGAGATGTGAATGATCAACCTGACGACTTCAGCAATTTCCTTGAAAGCATTAGTAGTTTTTGTGAAAGCAGCGATTACCATCCGCAAAGAGGACAACTTGTGGTAATCAACGCAACACCTTTCGGGAGTATTTCCTTTTACAACTCACTTAGTGAAGGTGTTGTAAGTAATACTTGTGGATCTCAAAACTGTTTGCTGCTGACTGATGCAAGAACTGCAGTTTGCTGTGAAGGAGGACCTATATACACTGTGAAAATATGGTAAGTTGTTTAAGTTTAAATGGAAAGGTCTTACAACTGACTGCTTTAAAAAAAATGATTGTTTTTACCAGGACTGCCAATACTTTAGAAGTCCTTGCCAGTTTGATCAACGGTGGATTTGTAAATATGGGGCTCATTAAGATTCAGCTTGTATAACGTATTCGAAAACTGATTTACCTGAGCCAAAAAATTGTTGGATGGTTATTCCTGCTTTATTGAATTCTGTATTTCCCCCGTGTAAAATGTGCATACAGACGTTCTGAAAGCAAAGGCACTGGATTAAGTTTAAGGTCACATATTCATGACAGGATTCCTGCTTGTTTCAGGGAAGGTAGACGTGTTTCGAACCTCGTTGGAATGGTTTTGTGCTCCTTAAAATGGCTGAGAGGCGAGTGGGTGGGCTTCACATTGGGAGTTGACCTGCAACCAGTATTTCTGCCCTTGCTGCACTCATGCGATCGTTTCAGACAAATCGTCGCCTCCGACACGCCTCGGAACTCAAACTTTTTTGGTGAGTGTATACGACTCTATAATTTTCTTAGAATGCAGTTTTTAGGCAAATTGATTGTTTGATTCTTATTGTCATGAGTAACAATATGTTGTTATGGACATTGTTAAATTACATTGTATTAAAACATGTTACTACCACATAGATTATAAAAATATAAAAGTTCTTAAATACATAAATAAAAAGCTTAAAATACTCGTATGTTTACAACCTTGTCGAAATATTTCCGTATGTCATAAAAAAGGGGTTTCAGTTAATCACTTATGCACACTTTTCTTAAAAACATTAAAATTAGTATCCTGGACATTTAATGGAAACTTGTTGAACACAGAAACAGATGTGCACTCAAACCCTTTCATGGATTTGGTCAGCCCGACCTGGGGATCCAAAATGAGATAATTAATTCTTGCTGGGTAATTATGAAGCTCTGACCTAGTTTGATAACTGATTAGATTCTGTTTAATGTATAGTAGACACTTATATATATATATATATATATATATATATATATATATATATATAAATGTTTATAACAATCAGGGTCTACAATGAGCATCATAACAAATCTTGATAAAATCCTAGTAGTCTTCTTTTGGAGTCCTAGAATCTTGGCTATGCCAACTCCATTTCCCCATAATCAAATACCATAAACAAGTATGGTATTAAAAAGTGTAATATGCGTTCTTCAAGTAACTATATTATGGTATAAGACGTTTAAGGCATCTTAATAAATAGATCACCCGAGGCAATCTAATACAGATATGTTCAGTATCTGGAGCCCAGGTCAGACTACTGTACAATGTAATGCCTAAGAGTTGATCTCTTTCTGGATCATCAGTACCTTGAACACCAGATAGAGTGAAGCACTTATGTTTATTATAGCAGGTGTCGACAAATTTTTATATCAATTGATCGCACTGACCAGTGGACAGTGGAGAACAAAAACTTGCTAAACTTGCTAAAGTGCATTATTGTTTAGAATGACCATGTGAAAAAATAAGGCTTGCAAATGTACAATAAGTGATAAGCAAGAACCAGTTAACCCACATAATCACACTTGTGCAAGCATCATGTTGTTCGGTGGTAAGGATTTGAAAGATATGGTCAAATTAGTTCCAAAAAATGCACTTCCTTTTTATAACTTCTTGAAGGATGTACGACAGACTTTGTTGATGACATGAAGGTTTTGGCAATGGCACGAGCGTTGGTGATGAAGGTGACAATAAAGTTGCAAAAATTAATACATCCTCTGAGTAGGAAAATAATTCAACTTAAGACTGAACCACATAAACTTACTATAATTAATAAACCAGTTATTCTCCAATTTCAGAGACTTCCTCACGAAAATCATTTTGACGTGTAGCGTATTTTCCTGTTTTGGTTAGGAGTTTTCATATTTCATTAAACTTTTAGCCGGTAACAAACTCTTCAACATTTGAGTTTCTTTTGGCTGTGTATGTGTTTGGAAAAGTTTTGCCATTATTACAGGATGTAATACCGATACTATAATAAGTTAATATAATATTATTGTAATTTAATTACTTTGTTATGCCGTGGTAGTGTATTACATTTAAGCTTCATAATGCATAATTATAACAACATGTGCAGTAGTGTTCCCTCATTTCATGATCAATAAAATGGTAATATGCAAAAACCAGTCAGCCCTCATTTTTTTTCCCCCTGCTCGTGTGAAATATTGGCAATCGCATTAAAAACAAGGTTTATCATGTTGCCTTTATTTCATACTTTGAGATAGTGTATTTTAAAACGTTTAGCCTTACGTTTCTAATTTTTGAGAAAGCGTCAACTTTGAACTCAGTTTACTCAAAACTAAGATTTGGTGGGTGTACCCATCTTTGCATAATACCGTCCATTTAGACCTATGATTAGTAATTACAAATACGTAGATTTATAATCTTATCCTGTCATCTGCTATGATAGAAATAATTTTTCTCTTCAAAATTTATGGCAAGTAAATTGGAGCACGGCTTGATAAGAGAAGACGCACGTGTACATTCTTTTCTGCACCTGCGAACATATGGTACCAGCATGGCTCCATGTCACACGAGACTTCAATTAAATCAACGTTTTGCATGTAGGTCAACCTGCGTTGCTTAGTACATGTGCAGATGATTATTTCATAACGTTATTCCGATATAAGTAAATTACATATAGGCCTACATTTGGAATATGCTGTAAAACTGCATAATTAAACTTGATTTTGTACCACTGAAGTGGATGAAAATTTGTCGAAGGAAATTAAATACTAAAATGTTTGTGCGACTTGTGAAAATTTATCTTATCTTCAATATTCCTGCGTAGATTTAAACAATAAATTCAATATTTCATTTCTTAGAACGCATTTCAGTTCAGTATCAGATTTGTAGAAGAACTGTAGCCCCTTGGGGTACAAATGTAGTTGATTGAAAATTTTCTGAGTAATATTAAACTGAGAATTTTGGCAGTGAGTTTCCTATTCAAGGCTCTTGCTTTCTCATAACAGCCTCGTGTTCGTTGAAAGACGAGAAAGAATCAACTATCCACATTTAGTTTCAATTTCCAAAACTAAATAGGCCTACTATTCTTTAAATCGACGTTCGACTGTGTGGGTTTGGAATCTTTCTCAACAAAGGTAGTTACTTTTTAAAGAGAGGTTCTTAATCTGACATTCTGACGTCTTCCCAGAACTGACATGGCACAGTACATTAAATAAGATTTTCAGGTACACGGACGCAAGATAGTTACAAGCCATGCATGCATACTGTATTTCGGCTGAAAATGTGTCAAACAGTCCAACAAATTTTGAACAAATATTATTGTGGATTTAAACGTCTTCAAAAGTTCCACCTTAAACCACAAAACATTAAATAACAGATATTGTTAACTGGATACACGGTATCTAATTAAATATTATATTCTTGTAAACTTTTATACATATAAACATACAAGTCAAATTGATACAAAATTAAAATAGCGACTGATATCGCGTTAGTCCATATAAGTTATTCTTAAAATTTAAAATATAAGTTTTAAAATATTCTAATTGATCCTTAAAATTAGAATAATTTATATATTGTACAATTTTATCTATTTTACAAAATCTTACCGATCATTCTTTTTTCAGTATTCTAATATTAACAATTTTTTTCATACATATGACTGTATAGAATATATACAGTATTATACATGATATTAGACTACATGAATAAGAAAATTGATTACAAGACAACACATCTTCAAAAATAAATGTACAGTCATATGTATGAAAAAACATTGTTAATATTAGAATACTGAAAAAGAATGATCGGTAAGATTTTGTAAAATAGATAAAATTGTACAATACTAGGAGGTGTCCGTGGCTTCGCCACGATAATTCTTTTAAAAATTAAAAATTAAGAGTATAATAATTATCAAAGCATTATATTTATTAACACTTGCACGCGAATCATTCATAAACTAAGCCATTAATAATTAATGAAACAGCTAAAATTCCTGCTTTAGAGTACATTCCACGAAATGAAAGCGCCCCCTGGGAAAACTATATCAGAATCGATTATGCAGTTCCAAAGAACCTGTGAACACATAATACGTATTGTTTCTCAGCTGTTTATTGACATGAATATGATGTGAATTTTATTTTATCAATTCAGTGTAATTTTCAGAAATTATATAATGTTTCAAGGGAAGGAATGGTTTGTTTGGATTATTATTATCAGCGATATTTCAAGAGATAAAACCATCAATATTTTACAGCTGTTGCCCCCGGCTTCGCCCGCCATTATTCATTGACTCCAGGATTTTTAAGAAAATTACACTGGTAGATTATTAAAAATGTTTGTGGTTCAGAGCTATGAGAATTGTAAGTAAAAATAAAATTAGAATATTTGTTCATTGTGTTCATTTCACTTAGGCCTTATATAATAAAGAAACGGTTTTCCTTCCTAATTTTGTAGTCGTCATGAAAGTTTACACTGCGAGAGACGAACATCGCCGAGTATACCCGATGTCTCACGAAGCGGGCGAGCAAGCACGCTATTTAGGGCCGTTGAATTGTATAAGAGTAGATATAAATTATTATAATTTTAAGGATCAATTAGAATATTTTAAAACTTATATTTTAAATTTTAAGAATAACTTATATGGAATAACGCGATATCAGTCGCTATTTTAATTTTGTATCAATTTGACTTGTATGTTTATATGTATAAAAGTTTACAAGAATATAATATTTAATTAGATACCGTGTATCCAGTTAACAATATCTGTTATTTAATGTTTTGTGGTTTAAGGTGGAACTTTTGAAGACATTTAAATTAAATACCACAAACGGAAATGAAATTCATCAATCAATTATTGTGGAGTTTTCGTTTTCGTAAATTCTCATTAAAGCATACGATAACAAGATAACAGAGCCCGATTCTTTAATAAAAGTACCCGTTTCGTAACATATGAAAACTACTCTATTTTTATTAGTGGGTATGTAACTGTAACCTGTCATGAAGAGAAATTTTATCGAGTGGAAATTAGACGAATACTGCCTTTCTGATCCAGCGGTTATTGTTGTTGACTACGGTTCTGAGAGGTCTGCATTAAATTATAGGTTATTATTCGTATTTTGCTTACGATGGGAGGTGTGGAATGGTGTGTACTCACCCTCGAGAGTTTCTTTAAATAAATAAATAATGATCGTGGAGACCACATGCTTCCAAATGCCTTTACGAACTAAGTAAAAATGGAAGTAAATAGGTCGCTTTGGGTTTAGTTTAGTACCGTTACCACCTACTACTTCTCCCTTCTTTCTTCTTCTTCTTCTTCTTCTTCATCTTCATCTTCATCTTCATTTTCATTTTCTTGACTTCATATTACTGGCCTACGGCCTGATCACTTCACTACAATTTCGTGGCTGACTATGTGCCCTGTGTAGTGTTGCTAGCTGCTGTCCTAGAAAAATGAGAAGATCCTACCATAGTTTGTTGATGATTTCGAAGCTTAACGTCGAATCCGAATCTTAAGGAGGTTCTCTACTACGCTTGACGTGTCGGAGAAAGTAACGCTCAACAAAAACCAACCCGACATAACGTTATTTAACTCGATTATTAAGTACCAGAATGGTACTTTATAAAATTGTGTGGGGGACGGGAAAATGTCAGTCCGTCCGTCAGTCCGTGTGTCTGTACGCGCAATAACTCAAATACGCTTTATCGAATTTTCATGAAACTTGGTATATGCATTTAAAACGTCCATGGGAAGAAGCCTATTGATATTGGACCAAATCGGTTGCCCAATTTTGTGCCTATTTTGTGGTAATATATTAGGAATATTTTTTTATGGTAATATATTAGAAAGAATTTATCAAATGCAAATCGGTTATCATGACAACATATTGTTTTATAGTGTTCATATACGGGTTTGGAAGACGATGTTAAACTGATTTTTTTTAAACTAGACATTTGTTCTTCCGTAAGTCCTGCTTATTGAATCAATCTGGAGCTTAACTCGTTAATCGATAAAAAAAGAAAAACTTAATTTTCTGCATATCATAATTGCAGTTATAACTAAGTCTTCATGAGACTCGAAGCCCGGAAAGTCATAAATTGGTGACACATTCTCAAAGAATTTCGATTACACTAGCTGTAATAATGTCACTTATGTTCTGTGTAGGTGGGGAAGCAATGACATAGTTCCGGTGTCACTTTTTACAAACGAGGTATAGAGGCGTCGGGACGGAGAAATGATAAATTGCTCATGAAATGGGAGCGCTCAGCTTAGAGGATAGCACGCCTACTTCAAAGCTACATATATTGAATTTATTGCCGAAGGAATTGCAAGATTTCCATAATTTATATAATTATAAAATAAAATTCTTTCCATTTTCAGATTTACAACAGTTTTACTTCTTCTTTACGATGAGGTCTGCTAGGACCACGTGCCAATTTCAGTTATCTCTTCCGTTCTTTCCAGTATTCCTTCATAATTTCTTTGTGCTTTCTCCCCTCCTTGGACCACTTTGTGCTTTCTCTCCTCCTCCGACCACTTTGGACCGGGTTTCTTTTTCATTCTGCCTTGGAATCCTTCCATTCATAAAATCTTATCTTTAAAAACCTCTCTTTCCGTAGTTTCCTCTGCTCTTATTTTATTTCTTTCCAAATCTTTCTAGCCCTCTTGAACGCAACTTGTTGACTTTTCCTTCCAAAGATACTTGAATTTTTCTTTAGTCAATCTATTGTCATCCGTTCTATAAATATGTCCGATTAGGCCTATATTTTCTATGTTCTGGTATATTTCTTTATTACTTCTTAGTTTCCAGTGTTCTGTTGTTTTCATTGTTCCTAAAATTTTTCTCAAGATTCTTCTTTCTTGTACTTCAAGTTTAACTAACTACAATTCAAAATTACACATTCGCTCGCGTATAGACTTTCCGGTTTCACCACTATTGTAGTGCCTTGTGAACAGCCTATAATAGCTCGAGAACAAAAAGACGTATAAAAACAAAATTTTATATTTACGCCAGGCATCTTCCAAGGATGTGATAAAATCATTCAATAAAATCAGTGCGCCATCTTCCAAGTCAACAACTTTCTCTTCGTCTTTTCACCCACTCGAAAATACAATACAATACAATACTTGTGACTTTCTATTTTGAGATTCGTAACTATTATTTGAAATGTTTGTTTCATAAGAACTTCTGAAGGATAATGACATGTAATTATATTGATATTAATCTACTATACCCCCTAAAAACGAGCTTTGCTCATATAGGGGTATGTTTGGTTTTATTTGTTTTTACTTGTATTAAATCTACAATAATAATAATGTAACGTAAGTAATGTTAATAAATGTTAAATGTAAAAAATAAAATGTTATAAACCATAAAAAAATAAACAATATTAAAAAAAAATATTTATCAGATATCCTCCTCCTTAATACCTGTTAAATTTTTAAGTATTGTCTTTGCGAACAGTAGACTGCGCCTTTGCGTTTGGCAGAGTAAACTGAATGTGGACTCCTGTAAGGCAGTCGCATAATATATGTAGGAACTGAAAACTAGAAAATTGCAGGATTATTGTCTAGGTAGGGGAAAAAAAGACATGTGATTGTTTCAAGTCTATTTTTTCTCTAATGTTTGTAATTAAGTTTTGTTGATTTCTTTTCCTTATTGAATTATTTCTAATATAGCATTCTCGTGACTTACATGAATTAACAAAGCCACTCGTAATGTTCTGATTTTATCCAGGAATAACTTATTTGACAAGTTATATTGTATTCTGAACTTATGTATTCCACAGACTGGCTAGATGACTGCATTGTGTTGGTTCGTTGTGGATTTGGCTGGGGATCTGGAATAGTTGTCGACTCTGGTAGAGGTATCATCCTCACATGCTCACATGTCGTTAAAAAGGTAAATATAGATGTTCAAATAAACAATGAGTCAGGAATTGAATCGCTATTTTAGAAAGGGCACAGATAACATTTTTCCATATCGATGTTTTGTTAGACATATATAGGCCTGCTCTATTGGGATAGCCGGATTTAGTTTAGAAAGACCACATTCCTAACCCGACTACATTCATAGCTATGGCGGTTAGAAAAACACGCTTATTTTAGAAGATGCACATATCCGGAATTAAGAAACCGCCGTATCACTTTTCCCAGTGAACGATCTTTTGAAAACAAAAACCCTATTAATGAAAACAAAATTGCAGACATAAAGGTTCTCAAATATTATGTAAGCAAAGAGGCAGAGTCTTTCTACCAGATCATTGTGAAGTGCCCAAATCATCTCAAGATTAATGCAGAATAAAGTTTGTAATGCCTAAAGATAAAATAAAAGGCATATTTTTACGTTTATCAATATATTGTACACTTATCATTGAATAAACCATTCATTAAATACATTTTGCATAAATGTTGTTACATGTCCACTGTTTTAGCTCTAATTTTTCCTGTGTATAATTTAGAAAGGGCCATCTCCACGACAAAAAAAATCCATAGAAACCACCTTTTTCGTATAAAAATTCTGAAACTCATATGTAAAGTGTATTAGGTCTATAGTCTCCTTCCCAAGTTGTCGTAGAAATATATGAAACCAAACGAATTGCCTTCCATTTAAACAGTTTTTTTGTCTTTCTTGTAAAATTTGAAACTTGTGACTTGTACCCTTTAAATAAGCGATTCAATTGTTTTTTATATAACTTATATATATAAAATCGCCAAACAAATTTTGACAAAAACGTTATGGATGGAATGTAAGATAATCTTAGGAAAGTTAGGTTGCAAAGTAACTTCATATGTACATTAGGTCAAAATGAAACTGGATGATATATTTATGAAATCAACGCGATTCTTTAATTTAGAAATCGCTGTCTGTCAGAGTAACTATGAGAAATGTGCGCTGTATTTTAAACAAAGCCGACTCTCTTGAATGATCCAGAAAGGAAACGACTGATATCTTAATTTTTGAATCCTCGACAAGTTTTAATTTGACGATCCGCTCCATGGAGAATATGCTCTTCCAGCTCCTTGGAAAGTTATTTTAAGACGCTACAGTTCCCTAACTTTCGTCCAGGAAAACGTTTCATCTACAGAATTCAACACACATCCTTACCTTTTTAAATAAATCAATAATAAACCACACAATCATTTCAATTAATAAACCAATCCCTTTTATCGAGACATAAAACAATAACATAATTATCTTCAGTGAGATAAAGCTGAAAACCTGTCAGTGATTATTACCACTAAAATCTTGGTTAACTTAAAATCTCTGCAATAAATAAGCATCAGAAATAGATGCATCCTCGCTACTTTAATATGTAGCAAGGTCGCTAGGGGTCTGTAGGATTATCTGGAATGTGCATGGTCTTGGGGAATCGAGTGATCTCAACCCCTGAAAGCTCTAGATCGATTCCTGCCTTGACAAATTTTTCTCTACAGGATTAAAACAGATACTTCCTGACATCATATAAGTAATTAAATTTAAAACAAAACGATTCCTGGGTATCATAAGTAATTGTCTACACATAAAGAAAACAAAATTTAATAAGAAAATAACTTTCTTTCTTTCTTTGTCATTTGGGCCTACTGAGGACCATGTGGCTCGTATCTTCTCGTCGCTTTGGCCTATTACTTAATTTTTTATTTAAAAAACTATCAGTGTTCTTTGATGTTGTGTTATCTTGTAAAATGTACCTTCTTCCAAACGAACTTTACAAACTCCTACATCACGATTCTTCAGATTTTTCTTTTGCCGACTGTAAACGATACCAAAGTTTTCCTATTACTGGAACAGAAATTATTTCGAAATAAATTATACTTGGATACAAACACAAAATGCTGGAAACACAACATATTTAAAAAATTAGAGACATTGCAGACAACTTCCTAGTCAATAGTCAATCTGTTCAGATATACAGTATCTCTTTGAAGAGTTTCATTTTCTGCAAGTTAATGGCATCTAGGATATTGCAGGAACAATAAGTTGAGTCTTGAATTAGTTGATACTTCCAAAGATTTGTGTGCATTCGAACAACTTGTAAGATTACTTCGCTTTCCTGTAAAGTTTAAAGTTAAAACCATTCTCAAAATCATATTTTGTATGGCATTTCTTCGCAGGAAGACTGTTGTCCAGTTACTGTGTGTTGGAAACAACATAAAGTGCCCGCAGAAGTTATTTTCCGCAGCAAAGAAGACATAGCTTACGACGTAGCCGTTCTCAGAGTGTCAGCACCTCTAAATTTCAAGCAAGTTGTTCTCAGCCCTCAGGCTCCTGTTAGAGGTAAGTTGAAATCAAATCCTTATACCAAATATATCTTTCTTGTTTGTATGCCAAACAATTTCGTCACAAGACGACTGTTTTACAAATGGTAATCACAGAGCGGATTGTAGGTAGTAAATGTTGTACAAAAAATATATTATCGCGCAAATAATCAAAAGGATATATCTTTTCTGGTGGGAACTTTAAAAAAAATTAATTTACCTTGTTTCGATTTTTTAAACGTAGTTGTCTATTTGCTATTTAAGTCAGAGTTTCATTGTAAATTGGAATGATAGAGTCATACTGAAAAATGCAATGCCATAGTTTGGATTTGAACCAGGATCTTCGGTTCTCCGTTCCGCTGCTCAGTTGGTAAAAGCAGAGGAACGGAGAATCGAAGGTCCTGGTTCAAATCCCGGCTATGGCATTGACGTTTTCAGTCTGAAGATGATATGTGAAACATAAAGTTCAGAGTCATAATGAAAAATGCAATGCCATAGTCTGGATTTGAACCAGGTTCTTCGGTTTTCCGTTCCGCTGCTCTGTTGGTAAAAGCAGAGGAACGGAGAGCCGAAGATCCTGGTTCAAATCCCGGCTATGGCATTGCCGTTTTCAGTCTGAAGATGCTATGTGAGATATAAAGTTCATTATTAAAGGCTGACTATGAACATAAGTATGACATCTGTACTGACAGATCCCGACTATACAGTGAAGAATCATCCGGATATTCAGTAGGATGTGCTTTCATAATAAATAATGCAGATAATGTAAATAATGTAGAGTACCAAATGTAGTCTATAGTTTGGTACTGCCTTTCTACTCTACAATTTTCTGCGTACGTTTGTCCGCGCTCCTCAAAAATTTACAAGCTGAAAGAAACTAAATCTCGACTTCTGTAGCTGTCCTAAGGGGAGCTCGCACTGGTTTTCGATTCCCAGTTCGCGGTATCAATCCCAGCCTAGATCGGCGCCATTTAAGTTAATGCATTAATGCGATAGACTCGTGATTGTAATTTTATAAGCGTGAAATTATAACTGATCAGTTACAAACTTCGTCACACCGGCGACATTGTACCTACAGTAAGTAGCCATATACAACCGACGATAAATAATAATTAATCAAGCATATCAACAAACCTATGCCTATAGTTTGGCGGAATAAAACTATTCCACTCACAAGAATCAAAGCCAGCTGTAAAACAATGTTACCGGTATACAAATCAGGTGTATCTGTTTAAAATATATATATACATAATATCCATTTTATGCGGAAACGTTTTAACAGCGTTGCCCCTGCTCACACTTTCCCCGCTGTTGTGCTTGCACCGGCGGGGACCGTGTTCCGTTACTACCGGCAAATCAAGACTTAGGCCTACATGTAGAGGCTTATTACTCACCATTTATTTGAGATACTGTTGAAAATGACCTTAAGTTCTTCGGTATGTCACAAACTGAACCTGTTGTACGCCACTTTTCATCAACTTCGAAAGACACGATTTTGTAAGAATGGTACAGTCAGGAAAATCTCTATGGTTATTTCTCAATAAGTAACAATGCTAGCGCGGCAATGCGGCAGTGATGCGAGGTTTCCTCATAAAATGGACTCACTGTATGTATGAATGCCTCCAAATGGATGATCCCCTATGATACATAATACGAGTATTGGCCAGTGTGGGTCAACTATTTTCGGGTGAACGGTTAAATGGGGTTTAAAAATTAATTCGCGGGCCGGAAATATTTATATTAATATAAAAATTTAGATTATCATAATTATTAGAAACTGGGAAGAAATATGATACATTAAAGTAGATTGTCTTAGAGGCCTATTTTACAAACTCAAGTAATACAGTGATAAAAATGACATACACTTAGGCCTAATGAGAAATTTGAGCTACTACAAGTTCAATATCTGATTCTTGTTTACTAATGACAAGCCGCAGTATGCCGATGGCTGTTCATAAATGTGACAGGCCCATGTCAGTAGATTTACTGGTATGTAAAAGAATCCTGCGGGAAAAAAATTCCGGCACACCAGCGACGGTCACAGGCCTATGTTAAAGTGCATCCCCGTCGTTAAATAACCATATACCAACCAATCAACTAACAAGCCGCAGTGACGATTTCAGTAAAACTCAACACATGTACCGCCCTAACATGGCACAATTTCACAAATTTTGATACTCCTAACCTCCAAAACTTGATGAGCTGGCAATATCTCAATGATATAAGAAAATTGTCACTCTGTAGGTCAATATAGCTTCATTTTTTGCTTATCTGAATCGTTGGTCGGAGATGCCTCCATAGGGTTTTTAAAAAGAAAAAGAAAATCTAAACTGAAGTTCATAAAAATCAGAAAACCTTGAAGTAAATTTCTTCTGAATCTCTGTCAACTATTCAGCAAATGGAGGGAAATCGGCATCTTCACACTCCAGCGCCATTGTAAAGTAGATTACAAAGGAATGCAAATATAAGTTCGGGTGGCCAGGGGCTAATTTACTAACGAAAGCGGACCGCCAGTTGGATTACACCGATATAGGCTTAAACCCCAGACGAGCTAAAAAAGGAAACCTGAAGTAAACAAAAAATCATTATGTCTGTCTGACTCTTAGGTCATACGAGTAATGTGCTAGAGTGAGGTGAGACAGGCATACTGGTTTTTGTTTACTTCAGGTTTCTTTCTAGAACGGTCCGACTTTTAAGATATTGCGTTACAATATGAATGGTGAACTCCTGTCATTTTTAAGGTGAACTTTCCCATGCCAAAACATTTGCAAGGCTCTCGTAAACATAAACGGCATTGTTTTGTTCTCTGCAGGGAATATGACTCATTTCTTTACTGCGAATTTGTTTAGGCAGGTATACGGACAATAAAATTACATTTTTACGGCCGCCATGCTTTATTGCAGTAAATTATGTCTATATTTACAATCCTGTCAGAACCCTTTTTTTTATTCTTATTATTACTGCTGTAGATAATTGTAAAGATACATTCAGTCTGACATGCAGCTTGTTCAGTGGCGGATCTACACCATTTCAACCTCAGTTTCGGAAAAAGTAATTACAATTTCGGAAAAAGTAATTTCAATTTCGGAAAAAGTAAATTCAATTTCGGAAAAGGTCATTTCAATTTCGGAATAAGTAACTTCAATTTCGGAAATACGAGGGCTATTTGTTAAACCTCCGAGGGGGCATAAAATGAAAACCACAGTGAAAATCAAAACTGTTTTATTTGGAACATTTAGGTACACCTTCTAGCTACTTCTCTACCTAGTCGCGCCCCGATTGAGACATTTGTTGAAGCGTGGTGCAACTTTCAAGTACCCTTTTCATAGAAGCTTGCCGCCAGGGTACTTGAAAGTTCCACCACGCTTCAACAAATGTCTCAATCGGGGCGCGACTAGGTAGAGAAGTAGCTAGAAGGTGTACCTAAATGTTCCAAATAAAACAGTTTTGATTTTCACTGTGGTTTTCATTTTTTACCCCCTAATGTTTTTAAAAAATAGCCCTCGTATTTCCGAAATTGAAGTTACTTTTTCCGAAATTGAAATTACTTTTTCCGAAATTGAATTTACTTTTTCCGAAATTGAAATTACTTTTTCCGAAATTGAAATTACCTTTTCCGAAATTGAGGTTGAAAAGGTGTAGCTTGTTATGTATGATTATAGGTTTTGCTGTTGGTTTATCCAGTTTAGAGACTGGATATATTCTTTTCGGGATTCCGGCCAGGTGAAAAGCTAGCATGCTCCTTTTCAGAGATCCATTCTGCCTTCGTGCTGAGGGCGTATAGATGTCGCGGTGGCACCCTCCGCTTGGCAGCTTGTATACTGATAAGGGGTTCATTTGAACGCCTCTTGCAGTTTCATTAATTTATCAAAACTCTGTGTTTGTTAACTCTTAATACATTTAAAAATAAATAAGTTTTTTATTCTTCCCTTTTTAATTATTCTACAAGACGTTGGCTAACTTACAAAATTATTTGAATCCTTTTATAGCGAAATGCTCATTTGTGATAAACAGGGCCCGGATTCTGATGACCTAAAATTGTTTGAAAAATGACCTATTAAATGACCTTATATTTTAAAGAAACTGACTTAATAATTATAAAGAATGGCCTAAAACTGATATTATATTTATAAAAATTATTATTGTACACACAAAATTATAGACCAATTCATACATAATTGTAAAAACTGTAAACGTAGAAAGGATGTTATAGGTCTAAGCAATTTGTTCTTGATTGGAGCATTTGAGAAGAAAAGGAAGAAAATTGTTTTTAAAGTAGATCCTAAAAAAATGTTGCATTATGTTAACCTAGTAATTTATTTAAGTAAAAGAATATACTCAATGTAAATGATGATCATTGCTCAGAAGGAATTACTGAGAGGTGATGCCGATTTGCCATCGGGAGCAAAGAGGTCAAGGCTTTTATGAATCATTATTAATAGATAATCTGTAATAATTTACACATTTTCTACTTAGTTAATAATTATATCCACATATCACATTTAGTATAATTTTTTATAAAATACATTTTTATACGACGATATTGTGTACTTTATTCTTAAATGAACATCTCATTAAGGATGGGACTTCTATTGTGTAGGTTATTGAACGTTATTTACACAGAAATGTCGAAATATGAATGTTACTAGGGAAAATGCTCCGTTTCTCGTAGCTTTTAGCTATTTTGAAAATTTTTCGAAACTTTGAAGCGCCGTATCTCGGTACGTATTTGGTTTTAGAAAACGTGTAAATAGTGCAAATAATAGGAAATTTCATGCTCTTTAACTTTTGTAATGAAGTGGTTTAGGCTAAAATGCATTTTCAGGAGTTACAAGGAAAACACTGAAAAAAATCCCCAAAATTTCGGGGTTTTCGGCTGCCCTGAAGTTCGCACAGGGTTCTCGAGTTGGAAAACTTGGATTCTACACCACAGAGTACCCACATACAACATACTAAAAAATCATTAACTTCGGACCTTTTTCCAGGCAACCCCAATTTTCAGTGCCTGGTGACTGGACTATGAGTCCGTCTGCTCTATTTTGTCACAAACAAAATGAAAGAGATGGATATAGTCAAGAACTACCCCCTACTGTAACACAATGCGAAATCCTCGTCAAGGTTAACGGTACACCCACCCTGTTGTAAAAATTCCTGATGTCCGCCCCCTTCCTTCAACACCATAAACAAGTTTTGATGAACGTTATGGCAGCACTGGTGCGAGAGAGATGGTGAGTACTTTCATCCCTTTTTTAAATGTTTGTGACAGGATAGACCAGACGGACTTCTAGTGAATTTCGGTTCACCATTCTTCAGAGTTCACGAAGTCCATGGCAGTGTTGAACTCCAGACAGTATGCCTCGAACGAACTTAGTTCCAACACTGCATGTGTCCTTTATTTAACCTCAGATGGTATAATTTGTTTTGTAGGCAACCTGCAGTTCAGAATATTACAGAAATAGAATAAGTGTAAAGCTACAACTCCTTGAAACCGGTTGAATAATGAGACAGAGAAATAAATATTTCTGTCAAGGAGTCTACTGACACATGTGAGTTATAATTAACGGCAGTAGCTATATTTAGTAAGTATGCCGCAAGAGAACAGGTAGTCAACCTCCAGATTGTGAATACAAAGCCAGGCCCTCAACATCTTGTAATGATGTGCCATAAACTAACATTGAAATTGAAAACGAAGGCCAACCACTGGACGAGTATTCCCTTACTTCCGAGCTTAGCGGTGCATGTACGGTGCTTAGTCATGTTGTACATTATGTTCAACTTGCACAATTGTTTTCCTTACTTAACGTTTCAAATACAAGCAAAACTCCGATTGAATTGTTTTACGACGGTTATTGTTGTATTGAGAGGCTGTGATATACCATGTAAGTCAAACTTGTGTGTAGCGAAGATCGATGTAACAATAATCCCGCATTTAGCGATATTTTTGTTTGGTCCTGGCAAATTTTCTGTCTTAATGTTCAAATTCACTCAATACAACGATGAAGCTATTTCAGAAACACCCTTTTTTTAAACAATATTTTGATGTTAAATTTCTTTTACAAATCAGTAGCTTAGCCTTGTGGATGGGAACTGGTGTTCTTCCCAGCCACCAATATATGTTTTTCTAGGGACTTATACTGTTAGGCCTACATTCTTTAGAAATTCCAGAAGAGAAAGGTTGAGTAGGTGGCAAAAAATAAGGACATTGAAGGTAAGATAGTCCTTTTCATGTGCAAAAACATCTACAGTGAGTTCGGTTGCTACTTCAACATTCACATAATGTGTAGTTAAAACACCATAGCGAGCAAACGGTTTTAGTTTTGCTGTAATTATGTGCCGAATTTGATGTTTTTTTTTTCTTCTCTCTTCCCACCCTCTATGAGTTAGGAATGTCTGCCCTAAGCCTTGGTCAAAGCTTGCCATGTTTCATGATGTTAAAGCGGTCTGAATTAATAAGTTTAGAAACCACATTATCGTCTTTAAGATTTGGATTTGTGATTCATTATTGTTCGCTTCTTTGCACGTCTGATCCTTGAATTATACTATAGATTAGAAAATATTCTGCATGTATTACCCACTCTCTTATCTTCAGTGAAGCTGGACATCGCACAAGAGTTTTACACGTGTTCTTATTAGCAATGAAAGTATTTTACTCATAGCAGATTTATATTTACTGTATTACGGATTTTTAAAAGCTCACGTCTTACCGTAACTGGAATTTTCTTGTCTTGGTCTCACTGTCAATGAAACGCGGCCTAGTTACTAGTTACCAGCTAAAAGTGCGCAATCTTCCAAGTCGACCGCCTTTTTCGAAAGATCTTTGTAAGATGTTATGCGCTCCTTCAAGTAAATAATGTTAATTTTGAAAACTTCATAAAACGTGACGTGCCAGATAAAGATGCATCAACATTGAGGAAAAATTATTTATCTTCTTGTTATTAAGTGCATTGGAATAAATTCAAGTTCCTTTAGGGAACAATAAGATTTAGTCATTGATGAAACTTCGAACGCTTGTGATCCATTGTGAATGTTTTATTGGCACTCTCTTTGCTGACCGTTCTGGTAATATGTTTTTACTAGATTCACAATTTTTGATGCAGCAAATCATTCAACAACTGCAATAAGTTATTATTTGACAATACCAAAAAACTGTTAAAAGCACCATGATTTAGGCTAATAATTATGTTGAAAATATGTTTGTTGGTCATAATGGTTTTGTTTGATTCATATTTAGATATTTTAAGGTCATATTGTCTTGCATACTTCTGGCTTTTTTAGTCCATAAACATCCGGGCCCTACTGATAACCAATGTCGAGGTTTGATATTATTTTTGGCAACATTAATTTATTTTAATTTGCCGAAAATAATAATACATTATCTTGACATTGTATTTATACATTTCGCGATCCCTTCCCCAGCTTTGTAAGTCATATTGCATAGCTGACCGAACTAAGGTCAACTACGCATAATGGCATGCAAATTATTTTTCTGTCGTAATATTGCAGTTTTAATATTATGAAAGCCCATAAAGAGACGTCAGAAGATTTGGAATTATTGCATTGTTCATGGCGTCACTCACGGGAATGTTCCGTTTGCCTCTCTCAGAATTCTGCAGTCACTGTCTATAGGCAGTATAATAATTTCATATTTAGCTAGGTTCCATCTTGGAATCTCGAGTGAAGAATGCTGACTCGTGCTTCTACTTCATGAAGTGAAGATGGTCGAGCCTGAAACTGATAATTGAAATTTTATGCAAATACAGTTCAAAGTACGACACTAGTTCACGAACCGACTCAAGCCGACAAACTTGTTAGTTTTATTCTTAGATTCCAGTAGTAATCTTTAACTAAAATAGACCGACCAATGGCCGGTTTCTATAAACTCGCGAATTACCTATGGGAAAATTATCCAATGGACAGAATTTACACAAAAATAAAATCAGGTAAACTGATGTAACAAAGTGCCAGTATGTTTTGTTTAATCAGTTATGACTGCAATTATGATATGCAGAATATGTTTGTTTTTTTTTAAATTGATTTCCAAGTTAAGCTCCAGATTTATTCATTAAGCAGGGCTTACGGAAGAACAAAGGTCTACCATCTCGGCCACCTGGGTCATTTTAACGGTCTAGTTGGATAAGCGCATGTAAATCAATATGTTTTTTGTCATAGCTACCTGTATTTTAATTTCCAAGGCCTTATAAGATAACAGTAAAACAATAGGCTATGTTGTCAAGATAACTGATTTTCATTTTTTTTATAAATTCTTTCGAATACGTATATTACCATAAAATAGGCACTAAATTGAGCATTACTCCGAAACAGGTAAACCGATTTTATCCATTATGAATAGACGTCTTCCCATGGACATTATAAATGTGTATACAAAGTTTCATAAAAATCCGGTAAAGCGTGTTTGAGTTACCGCGTCTTTAAAATATACACTAAATTGGGTTTTACTCCGGTACCGGTCAACAGATTAGGTTCAAATTCAATAGGGCACTTCTCATGGACGTCATAAATTTGTATACCAAGTTTCATGGAAATCCGATACAGCGTATTTGAGCGATGGCGCCTTTCTATTAGAAAGGCGCCATAATCTATTAAAATAGGCACTAAATTGGGCATTACTCCGGTACCGGTGAACCGATTTGGTTCAATATCAATAGGGTTCTTCCCATGGACATTATAAATGTGTTTTCCAAGTTTCATGAAAATCCGAAAAAGCGTATTTGAGTTATGGTGCGTACAGACACACGGACAGACGGACAGACAGACGGACAGACATTTTTTCGTCCACCACACAATCTCATAAAGTACCATACTGGCACTTAATAACACCACACAGACACAAATAATTGAAAGCTAGCAATCACATACACTTGTGGCGAGTTTCTAGATAAATGTCCTCTGGATAAATATGAAAATGACAGAAAAAATGTTCCTACAAACTCGAGCTAGATCTTTCCAAGGGTAAATCTTCGGGTTAATTTATCCTTTCATGGATGGCTGGATAAAATTTAACCTTTCATAGGATCAATAGTAATATTTAAACAATGAGAATCAAAGCCTTCTGAATTAAATTAACTGTACAACTCCAAGGCCTTGCTCATTATATCATTGTAGGTTAAATGGAACTAATTTGTCCATGGATAATTTACCCATAGGTAATTCACTAGTTTGTAGAAACCGGGCATTAGTGATTCTGTGGTTAGCATTGTTGAGTACAGAACTGGTTGTCCAATTTCTATCACGATACCTTCTCGAAAATTTTTAGGTAGAAATGTCTGTTATTTGTTAATTTAGTAAAGTAGAGTAAAGTGTTCCCTATACAGGCCATGGAGGCCCAGAGGGTCCCAGGAGGTTGAGGCTGCCAGATTTTAGACATTCGGCACGTGAAGGTGGTAAGGTTGTCAGCCTTACGCACCGGCCACCTTTATCCCCAGGATTGCTCCTGGTACTCATTTCTGTTAGAGGCTGAGTCGACCCCAGGGTCATAGTGTCACCAGAAGGATTAGGCCAATTAAAAAAACTCCAACGATCTCATTGGGATCGAACCCGCGACCTTCCGGTTTGTAGCGCAGTGCCTCAACCACTTCGCTACGGCGTACCCCATTTGTTCATTTAGAGGCAATCTATTTGATTACTAGGAGCCCACCTTAATGTTCTTCTGGCCCACTTGCAGAACAGTTTTTAATGCCGCCTCTTATACGCATTTAACGGGAGATGGCCTATTATTAGTTACAGATACTCGCAATGGGGAAATCGCATAGATTATACTACACACTCGTTGCGTCATTTTGACGCCCACAATCTCAATAACATACAAGTAAACAGACGTTCGATGGAAGATGCTCTCACGAATAACAAATTAGTCAAAACCAGCATCCATTCCCCTTATACAAGCATTTATATTGAATCTTTAAATGACAAGGAGACTATGGAAACTTGCCGTCTTAGAATTCAAACATACTTGGCAGATGGTCAGTATATGACTGAAGTGAAGATGGGATCTATCCCTAAGCAATTCTTCAATTAGCAACAATTTTATAAATAGGCCTATGAGACATTGTAGGCTACTATAATACCAATAGGTAGTATGAAGCCGTTATGAGTTTTTTCTCGAATTTTGTTTAAATTTTAAAAAGAAGCTGATCTTTTAGAATTAAAGCTTTATTTGAATCATCTGTGCGTACAAATCTTTGGCCCGCTGGAAAAGGCACATAAGTTTTTTAAAAAGTCTATTTTTAGTTTTTTTTTATATTAGATTGAAGCACATAACAGTATAGTCAGCAATTTTAAATTCATTCTAATTTGGGTAATATCACGTTGGGAAAAACCACCCATATTTTTTTTTAGAAATAACATTGGAAAGGAAAAGGCACTTAAGTCAACTTTAAGTTATTAGCCTAAGTTGAGACTTATATGTACCTAAGCACATAGCCGTAGGCCTAATATGTTTTTACTTTATTAATCTCTTGCTGTAATTTGAGCAAACTAGCAGAAGTTAGGGACCTAATTTTGGATAAGATTTATTAAGGTGACAGCAGATGAGCCAATGTGTAAAAGTTAAGTAAAGTGGTCCTCTATACAGCCCATGGAGGCCCAGAGGATTCCAGGAGGTTGAGGCTCCCAGATTTTAGACATTCGGCACATGAAGGTGGTAAGGTTGTCAGCCTTACGCACCGGCCGCCTTTACCCCCAGGATTGCTCCTGGTACTCATTTCTGTTAGAGGCTGAGTCGACCCCAGGGCCATAGTGCCACCAGAAGGATTATGCCAACTGAAAAATCTCAGCGACCTCATCGAACCCGCGACCTCATCGAACCCGCGACCTTCCGGTTCGTAGCGCAGCGCCTCAACCACTACGCTACGGGAGATAGAGTGCGTATATTTAGTCAGGTGTGTGGGCTATTACCTATTTGCCACTGTCAGAACCCTATGTGAACACTGATAATACCGTTGCCATGGAAACCGAGCACTTTTTCGGGGGATTTTAGGGCTAAAAATTAAACATTTTGGAATTTTCCTATGGTTTGCAGCCTAAAAGCTATATGTGTGCCAAATTTCAAGTTTCTAGCTTATCTGGAAGTGGGCAAACATTAATGTCAGTGAGTGAGTGAGTGAGTGAGTGAGTCAGTCAGTCAGTCAGCCAGCCAGCCAGCCAGCCACGTAGCTTTATATTATAGGGATGAATGAAGCATTTTACAGATAACCTCCTATCGCAGGTCAAACTGTGTGAAGAAGTCCAGTCAAAATAAGGCGGGAGGTTCGCAAGTTCCCTTGTAAGATAAATTGAGGTTAAATTAATATTAGTAACGTTGGCCACACGTGTCACGATTGTAATGATGACTTTATTTGTGTGTGTTTTGCTATTATATCACCAGGGGAGCAAGTGCTCGCATCGGGGTTCCCGCTATTCTCGGAAGATGACAACGTCCTTCCTACAGTGACACGTGGCATAGTGGCCCATGTATCGGATCCCATATCCATGGTGCAGACCACCTGCTGTGTCCAGTCAGGGTGCAGCGGAGGCGCCCTATTCCGCAACGTAGGCGAAGTGGTAGGACTAATCTCCTGCAACATTTTGGATTCGGCTTCCGGGGCTCTACATCCTCGCATCAACATGGCTGTGCCTTCCTGCATATTAGCAGGGCCTGTGAATAATTTCTTAAGAACAGAAGGTAAGGTTCTTCTATTACTGAAGCTTGTTCGTATTCTTTCAGGTCGGCTACCAGCTAGAGTAGGATTACTTCCACAAAGTCTCTGGGTTTTTACGTATGTGCCTTAGGAGCGAATCTCACCGTTCGTAGAGTTCCTGCCTTGGGGAGGTAGCTGCACCCTGATTGACTATCCCACTCCACGTGTTGTCTGTCTCTGTCTCTGCGGCATTATCCCTCCACTCAACTATTACAGTATTTTCTACCACTGGCAACGGCCAGCATGATCTTTACTCTGTGCTCAACAGTAGCTCACTGATTTTACGCGCAGCGAATCCGCGCATCTTGGTAACGAGACGTAACGAGAAGCTCGCTGGCTGGGTTAGTCTTCAAGGCCAGAGACTTTGTGGGAGTAATCCTACTCTATCCTCCGATAAAACATAATAATACACAGTAATGCCAAGTATCCCTACCCTGCCAACAGTTCCTCAGCTACCCGCAGCCATATTCTGACAGAACATAGGCTACTAACGGTAAGACGCAGAATTACGAGGGGGAGTCCGAAAATAAGTTTCCCCTGGCGACTGTGTACAGAGATGTGGATGAAAGATAAAAAATATAATGAAACATTAAAGATAAGACGACCTTTATTTTTCCACACAATTACCACGTACATTGGGACATTTGTTATATCGCTTTAGAAGCTTCAAAACGTCCCCCAGGAAAAAAAATCAGGGCTCTGCTTACGGAAGAAGCGTCGAACGGCTTGTGTGACGTCAGTAGTGCTCCCAAAACGCCTTCCGCCGAGAGTCTTTTTCAAAGCCGAAAACAGATGGAAGTCACTGGGTGCGAGATCAGGACTGTATGGCGGATGGGCTAGGCTCTTCCAACCAAGAGTTGCAATATGGTTTTGCGTTGCCGTCGCCGACGAGTGTGGTCTCGCATTGTCATTCAACAACAAAATGCCAGATTGGAGAAGGCAAGGTCGCTTTTTCCTAATCGCCTCCAATTTCTTCCGTATGCAGAGCCCTGATTTTTTCCTGGAAGGCTTTTTGAAGCTTCTAACGCGGTATGACAAATGTCTCAATGTACGTGGTAATTGTGTGGAAAAATAAAGGTACGCCTTATCTTTAATGTCTCATATTTTTTGTCTTTCATCCACATCTCTGTACACAGTCGCCAGAGGAAACTTATTTTCGGACTCCTCCTCGTATAATCTTCTGCCAGGTATCCTTACTATCTATCAGTTCGACAAGTGATTTTAAAAGACATCTTGCTCCTTCCCAGCCTAGTTCCCATCTGATTTGCACTGTATATTTATCATGAAGATAATGAAATTAAAATCTTGCTAGGAACTAACTGAAAACGGGATTCTGTTTGCAGATGTTGAATTCCTGGAGGCTTTGGAGAGTTCTGATCTAAGCATTCAGCAAATATGGAAACTGAAACCAGGGCTGAGCAAGCTGTAATGGCAGATGATTGTTCTTGGATGTTTCATGATGATATAAAACATTCCTTTAATGCATATTCTAATCTCTACTTTTCTCCAGGTTGCTGTTAAAGATTTCATCAATCCATTTACTCAGCGTCAGTAAGGATTCGATTGTTAGTTTTACTCCCTTATTTTTCTGACACGGAGGTAACTGTACCTGATTTTGACCGATTTTGGTAAAAATTTCTCTTGTGACTAATTTGAATAAGATGATCTTAATAGTGAAAGTCGCTTTTGGAGGAAATGGCACGCAAGTGGAGCAGGCACACGATTCCTAAACAAATACAAGTCTTTGCTCCAGCCCTGTTTTGTTTATTCTGAATTTGTTACCGTTGCAATATGCAATCCCAAATTAACTGAGTAAAGAGAGTTTACCAAAATCGAGCGAGTCAGTACAGAAAATTTAGGCAATATTTATTTGTTTCCGCCAGCAATCTGAAAGACTGTATCGACAGTTCACTCGTATTTGGTCCAGGTAGGAGGGGGAGTCATGTCCTCATATGTTGGGTTTGCACTAAAAACTCGACCCTCAAGGGACAGTGCAATGTTGCTCTATTCAAACTGTTGCTTGGCATAATGAACAAGCAGGTTTTGACACAAAACAGTAGCTTGATGGGCGACACTTTGAGTAGAGTAATGCTGCTTTGTTACCTAGATTGCTTTTTCAACATAAACCAACCTGTGAGGACAGGATACCCTAATCCACCTGGACCAAACACGAAGAGACAAGAAATTGTGAATATTTACTTTTTGGGAGTAATTTTCTCAATGCATTTGTTTTTTATATAATTTTTGTTTTTATGCACAACAGTCTAAGGGTTTATAATAAAATATTCAGCATTATTTAAAAAAAAGTACTCCAATTGTGTGACTTATTATAAAGACCTTATGCAGAGTTCCAGCCTTACGATTTACTGAAGCAGTGTTTCCAAAACTGTGTTCCGTGATTCGTGTGTGTTCCGAATGGTCTCAGTGGTCTTAGTGGCATTGCAATTGAAATTCTTCCCTTATTTTTATCGGGAACCAACCACTTCATTCCGCCAGCTACACTAGAGTCCAAGCGAGTTAGATTATTTCTTTAAAAATGAAAGTGACCACATTCTCTACGAGATAATTAGGAGAAAAATAGTAGGAAATCTTTGTATATGTTTTGACAAAATCAGCTTGTAGCATCATGGTGAAAAAAATGCAAAAAGTTGTGAAGAAAAAGTTGTGAAGAAAAAGTTGTTTCTTTCAATTTTAAGGTATCAGAAAAAAAGGGTTTATAATGGGGTTGTAGAGCAACACCTCACAAATAGAAAGAACGATTTCAACTTTTACTGTGGGGCCATTTTAGCAGATTGCCAGCCGTTTTCACTTTTCATCGTTTTTTAAGGTACAATTTTTAACACATGCAAGTGTCACAGATAGCTACAATTTAAGCGCAGTAGACGTCTTCACGATACATACAAGCCGAGGAATAAAATATTGAATCATTGCTATTTTATAGCTTTTCGATTTTTTCTTGCAAAAGTTATGAACCTATTTTTATCCTTTGGGACGCATTTCCTTCGTCGTTTTAAGCTCTACCTCGTTCTATTTTTAGTTTTTCCCACATTTTTCTTTTTGATACCTTAAAATCGACTTCAAGAAAATATATGACTGTAAGTAGCACAAAACTTCAGTCACATTACATTTCCAGATTTCAATTTTACTGTTGTATCATTAGCATGGATTTGAAATGTGTTTGGTAATTGCTTTTTGAAAAGTAGATTGAATAATTTGTGAAAAAAGAACTCTAGTCTAGGATGTCATATTAAAACAATTATATTTAAGTAAACAACTATAGTGTGTGTGTGTAAAATTGTAAAATTTATTTTTAGCTATCGCAAAGAAAGTTACGATCTTTCACCGCGAGTATGAGCGTTCCATATACTGTATATTCCTTTAAACTAGGTTTGCGAACTGGCTCTCACTGAGTGGCTAAATCATTCCTTTTTCCATCACCGTCTCTCTCGCTTAGCGCAGCTTGTGACTGTACGGAAGTGACTTCGTATTGTGTACATGAACAGAATGTGGAGTGAGACGTTACGACGATTCTCCCTCACCGTGAGCTCGCGGTCCCTGCTTTAAACGAATAGTGTTCCATGGCCAGAAAAGTTCGGGAAACACTCTGTTCAACGGATGCTTAATTTAATAAATTGTACAGACTTTTTATTAACATAGCGACCAGATGTGTCACATTGTGACTACGATCGCCGTCCTTTTTTTATATTTTTAGTATAGAATTTCGGAATTACAGCCCCGTGAAAAAGAACAGTAACGTAAAAATGTTATAGCTTGAAGTTGCTTAGTTTCAGTCCGCCACAGGCACCGTCGGTGTTCTTTCTTAACATCTCTGCATAATGTGCCTAAGAATGTTACTCCTCTTAAGGATTTCCTGTCATTTTGTAAATATCGCCAATCACACAAAATTCATGGAGGGTGAAGCAAATTTAACTATACAACGATTTCTTTTCTTGTGTCCCGAAAAACTTCAAGCGACAGAGTTTTAATGAAATGTTTGAATGACTAAAACTTTCCCACTTGAATCATCAGTAAATTTAGTAAAAATCCGTTTATCCTATATCTCCAGAAAAACATTAAATCCAGTTTCTACTATATTTTGCAGTTTTAATTATTCACATGTTTAAATGCAAAGATAACAAAATTTCGCTCGATGAATGACAGGACAGGAATGCAGTTAACGTATTTACATAAAACAAAATTTAACATGTCAGAGTTGACCGTAATCAAATAGCATTGCCTGTGGAAAATGAAACACTGTGTTAGACTTATTAAAACTCATATGTACGAGCGCTGAATGAAAAGAAATGCGTGCACCTTCATAACTTGGGTTTGATGGGAGTATTTTAATAAATCAAACATAGAAGTAGTCCGTAGAATGTGCCCTTTAATTGCCAACATTCACTTTTCCACATAATCACTATACAATTGGATACTCTTCTGCTAATGATGATTAAGTTTTTTGAAGCCCTCACGGAAGAAGTCGACACTTTTTCCGCACCCAGGCTCTCACGGTTCTCTTAGTTTCTTCATCAGATGCATAGTGGTGTTCCCGCAGATCTTCTTTCATTATTGGAAACAGATGAAAGTCAGACGGCGCTAAATCTGGACTCCATGGAGGATGCCATATGGTGGTGGGCTTCAGTCTCCAAAGTTCTGCTGTGGTGTGGAGACTGAAGCTCACTCCCATTGAAACCCAAGTTATGAAGGTGGAGGCATTACTTTTCATTCAACCCTTCTATAATACTCCTTGAGAGGAATTGTTTGGATTTTATGTTTTTTGAAAGTGAATACCGAAATTTATTAGTATGCTACTTCTGCTTACTTAGAAGCTTATTTTATATATAATTTTATTTTCAGATATCGCAAGAAGAATTTGACAAAGAGTTTGATGTTGACAATGAAGACTCAGATGTATCAACTTAGTAAGTTATGATCAAATGAACTCATTGTGAATCTACTCGATATTTATGAATGAAATAGGCCGGTCCTGCCTTGGGACAGCCGTGGGGGGGAGGCCCATGGCCCGACTGAGGGACGGGTGGCCAGTTCCTTTAGTGGGATGGGAATGAGGCCACAACACCCAGTCCTGACTCGGGAAGGAAACTTTACATCTCTGTAAAACTCCCAACCCAGCCGGGAATAAAACCCGGGCCACCCAGGTGGCTGGCAGTCATGCTACCAACTCACCAGCGGCAGCAGACGCATGAATCAACATGAAAATGAATATTGAAATCTTTGAGTTCTCTGTAAAACCAGGTTTAGATCCCACAGATTGAGATATTTAAATCCATGAGTTTTTGTAAAATCAGATCGCATTGATTTGTAAGTATATTAAAATGTATTTATTTAAACAGTATGTCCAACAGTCCTTTTTTAAAGGACTGCCCTTTAAAACGGCGACTATTAAAAAAGTCCTTTAATTGTTCTTTCAAATCCAGAAAATTACCTGCAAGGGAGATGAATAATAAGCTAATATTACACAGAAATTTTGTTTGAAATATAGCATTATAGTCCAGTCGATATAACTTTTTACCTGGAAAATATTCCGAAGTTAATGAAATTTTTATAGGTTATCTGGGGGTACTCTAGGATGTCTATCCTAAGTTTTCGACCTCGAGGACCCTGTGCTAACTTGGGGGTGGGGCAAAAACCTCAAAATTTTTGGACTGTTTTTAGTCTTTTGCTTCTATCTCGTAAACTAAGCATATTTTGTGCACCATAGTACAATACAAAGTTGTAGAGCATTAAATTTTTCTAAAATTTGGTTGATAAAACGAATTTGTAGACCCAATATTAACCGAGATACGGCCGATCTAAGTTAGACAAGTTTTCTCGAAATGTAAAAAAAATATCCGAAAATCGAAGGTTTTGGCCCTATAACTATTTATTACTATCATTTACATCTTAATTATGTTAATCACTCATTAATATCAACATCTTGGAATATCTATGACCCCTTCTTCCACCCCTCCCCCTCCCCCAAACGTGAAGATGCCTCATTTTAATGTAAGAAATGCATTTTAAGAAACCGTCTCACACCAAAAACCCTTTTGTTGTACACACAATGTGATGTCACCGGATGGGGGGTCCGCTGACCAAGAACCTATTGTTGTGATTTGCAGTTATTTACATATTTTCGTGCCTGGTCATCACCCTACTGTGAATTCCTGTTAACCCACAATCTTGAACCTCAATAAATGTAGATCAGGTAGTGTAAAATCAATAATTAGTAATACAGAATTAATGCAATAGAAGTATAGAATTTATTTACAAAATATCATAATTTAGAGCAAAATTATAATAATTAAGATAATTGCAGAATTAATTTTTAATAATAATTAATACATAGTATATCAGGCTACGAAAACCTGGAGCGCTTGGGGGCTGCCGGACCTTCCTCCTCCTCCTCCTCGTCGTCGTCGCCGTCATCGTTGTCGGGGTCCATGGACACGTCTTCCTCATGCACCTTCTTCTTTCCAATTCCAAAGGGTGCTGAGGTGGTGTCACACCCACTTATCGCATGCAGGAAAAGAATATCCTGTGGTTCGTACTTGAACGAGTGGGATGAATACAGTACAGTTGGGCTGTTACCCTTTCCACTCTTCTGGAAATAGACGTTCTTTTTGGAAGAACCCAAAGCAGTGAGTAGCACCAGAAGATCTATGTCTTCCCCTGTTATGATGATACTATCATATTTGTCAGCAGCTAAGACAGCAGTATCCACAATCATTACATCGGTGTCTTCTACTGCCTGCTTCACTTGGATCCCCTTGGCTTCCATTTCACTCTTCAACGTGGTCATGAAGTTCATCTTGTTGGTATCATTGGAAAGAAATTTCGCCCGCGAAATCGTGCTAATCAAAGTTGTCTTGGAAAAGGCAAACTTTGTTGAGGAGTGCAGCAAAGAACGCCGATAACGTTCAGCTGCTTTGGTGCTTTGGTAGTTTATCCCAGAAGGATAACCATCAAAACCACTATGACATTGCTACCGAAGTGCCTTTGGACATAATCCACATAGTTTTGGCAGACTGAAATGCGGCTTCACTTGACTTGGTCCAAACAACCCACCATCAATGACATTGTATTTTTTGGCACCAAAGTCTACGTCTTCACCCACGATAGGAAGGAATGAATCATACAGCATTGATTTTTGGCCTTTATGCATTCCTTCTTCTGCGAATAGAGACATGGGGAAGGGGCGAGTTCATACTTGAACAAGTTCCTGAGGTCAGCTTCTGATTGTTTGGTTATGCACACTCGTTGCAATAGAGTGAGTGGGTCTACTGTGAACTTTTTGTCCTTGATTTTCAGAGAACAGGAAACAGATGCCAGAGTAACCACCTTATCCTTACTCTTCAACTTCAAGTCTTAAAAATTTCCTTTCTCCACATATAGCTTGTGTAATATTAAAGGCCTTGAATAAGGGCACAAATGTTTTTGTTAAAATGAAATGTAGACAGTGCTTTTCCTCGTGTATTGAAGGCTAAGTGTGCAAAATTTCATCGAGATTCGAATAAAACTGCAGAAGTTGTAAAGAAAGACAAACACACACAACTCTCTCTCTCTCTCTCTTGTATACCGGTATATACATAGGCCCTATATGTAAATGAGGGCGTTGAAGCCAAAGGGGTGTAAGTCATGTTTTAAAAATTTTTAACCTAAGTATTGCAATGCAATGTTGCGGTCTAGATGTGTTAGCAGGAAGAGTCTTGTAAGTCCTGTTATGTTCATACACTATACGAGTATATGTATATATATATGTAGGTGGGAGGACAGTATTAGGAGAGATTATTATAGTGCATCTAACAAAACCTTCTGTTTCTCTAAATGCATAAAACATTACTTACACCACTACAATTATATATAGAATTTGTAATGCTGATTCCTATAATACTGGGAGAGGGGAGGGGTGGGAAGAGGGGGTGGAGGAAGGGGGTCATAGAAATTCCAAGATGTTGATATTAATGAGTGATTAACATAATTAACATGGAAATGATGGTAATAAATAGTTATAGGGTCAAAACCTTCGTTTTTCGGATATTTTTTTTACATTTCGAGAAACTTTGTCTAACTTTGATCAGCCGCATTTCAGTTAATATTGGGTCTACAAATTCGTCTTAGCAACCACATTTTAGAAAATTTAATGCTCTACAACTTTGTATTGTACTATGGTACACAAAATTTGCTTAGTTTACGAGGTATAAGCGAAAAACTGAAAAATGTCCAAATATTTTGAGGTTTTTGACCCTCCCCCAAGTTAGCACAGGGTCCTCGAGGTCGAAAACTTAGGATATACTTCCTAGAGTACCCTCAAATGACCTGTAAAAATTTCATTAACTTCGGAATATTTTCCAGCTACCCCCCTATTTTTCATTATATCGACTGGACTATTATGTGTTTCTGAAGATGTGACATTGAGATCTATTTAAGTTCTTCAGATGTAACCTACTTGTAATGCACATTGTTCTTTCTTTTTCATACTTGTAGACCATGATATACATTGTTTTTTTGTACCTTGAACTTTTTTTACATAATGTATTCAATTTATATACTGTACATATAGCCTCTCAAGAGGCCATAATAAAACAAGATTTTTCTTTTTTTGACATGTCTAAACACAGATTTAAGCTGGAAACATGCAGAGTTTTGTATTCTTATGTTATTGTGTAATGTGTAGGCTACAATCAATTATGAATGTAGAAAATAAACTTGTAAAAATAATAAGTAAAAAATTAAAACTGTGGGAGGAACAGAATGGCTATGGGCGGTGAAGAGGAGGCCATTCTGAAAAAAAAAAAAAATACTATTTCCTTTATTTAATAGATAATTTGTTAAAAAAAAACTTAAAATTAAGCTGAACTCTTCCTCCCAAGCACTCTGCAGGTTTTCAGATTGTTCAGACTTATTCGAGGTCCATTTTCAGTTGCTACAGATGAAAGCAGTGATAAAAACAAATTCCAAACTGTACCATATTGTTATTAACGGTATATTAGTATAATGTGTTGCATTTAGCTTCCCTCCCCCCCCACACCTCTCTTTTCACTCAGTGTGTCTGTCCTTTATTTTAAAACTTTTCAGTTGGACCCACTGTCACAAGTCAAATAATTAATGCTAAGAATATACTAAAACTACAAAAGCACTATACTAACAGAATTGTACATTAAAACATAATACTATATGAAACTTGGTTGAGTATTTACATGGAAGTAAATTCGTTTATTGAGTAAAAGCAGTGATTGATTAGATATGCCTTGAGGGATGCTATAAATTTAATAGAATTTTCTATGGATTTAATGGTCAAGCATGTTATATAATTAATTCCTGAATTTAAGGTGCCCTTTTGACATAGACTAGTGTTAACTTGAGGGATATGTAGATCTGATTTTTGTCTGGTATGATCGTGCAGAAGTTTATTTCTAGTAGCAACGGAGTTATTTTCGTTTAGCATTTTCAATAGCAACATTATGGTTTCGAAAATATAGGTGCATGGTAAGGGAAGAATCCCCAGTTTTTTGAACAGGGGCCTACATGACGATCGCTGAGTGACACCTGTTATTATTCCATAAACTTCACATTTAAAAAAGGAATTAACGTTAAAATTTTCAATTTTCTAAACTTATGCAAATATTTTTGACTAAAAGAGTATTATCCTTGTGAAGCATCGAAAGTTGGTTACTATGGAGTGTTATAATTTTCTCCTTATAATTAATATCATCTACTAATAAAAGTAGGGGGTACGCTGTAGCGTAGTGGTTGAGGCGCTGCGCTACAAACCAGAAGGTCGCGGTTTCAATTCCCGATGAGGTCGTTGAGATTTTTCAAATGGCCTAATCCTTCTGGTGGCACCGGCCCTGGGGTTGACTCAGCCTCTAACAGAAATGAGTAATAGGAGCAATCCTGGGGGTAAAGGCGGCCGGTGCGTAAGGCTGACAACCTTAACACCTTCATGTGCCGAGTGTCCAAAAATCTGGGAGCCTCAACCTACTGGAACCCTCTGGGCCTCCATGGCCTGTATAGGAATCACTAAAAACTAATAAAAGTGATTATACTTTTGCCTGCCTAACAAATATTTTATCTTTGCTTTCAAAAACAATTTTTTTTTACTTTTCTCTTGAAATTAATGCATGCACCACCACATCTTCCCTCAACTTTGTGGTATCCATTCCTTCCATGCCCTTAGACTGGAACAGACAAGATAAAAATATGTCAATATGTATTATTTCAAAATTTAACATTGTCAGCAAATTTTCATCTGTCTACTTTTGTCCTTTAAACTTTCTTATTATCATTTTTGGCCTTGTTTACTTTCTCGAAATTAGTCTTATGGGGAGAACTTGCTAAAACCATTAACTAAAATACATTAGTCCCAACGAATGAATGTAAGATATTACGTCCCTCACCCAAACAGGTCTTCACAGGGGTCAAGAATAAAAGCAAAATTGTGGACTTTAAAATCAGCGTACAACATGAAATACCAATTAGTTATGGTTATAATGATGTGTGCCTAATCGCGGTGCAAATCATGGTGATTGATATGGGTTTTAGGTTTCCCCAAGATTATGAATGGATACGAGGCTTGTCCATTAAGTAAGTTTCCCTGGGGCCGTTTACACAAGCTATTTTTCGAAACATTCGCCACTGGAATTCAGGCTTTGTCTTACCGTTGGGCCAACTTTTGAATAACTGGGTTGAAATCTGCTGCCTGGCTCAGCATTCACCATCTCACCTCTGATAAGGACAATGTCCCATCTGTCCCAGAACAGTGTGCACATCAAGTCGTCTGCCTGCTCCTTGGCAGCAGACTGCTATGAGACATGTGTTCAAAAGCTTGTCCCACGGTATGACATGTTTCAATCCAGTGGTGAATGTATGAAAAATAGCTGAGCACTTGCTGTATCTGTTGCAATTATTATTTCAATGAAGTTGTGTTTTGTTTCTGCAAACTGCCCAAGGGATTATATATATATCTCATACAGCACGAGCTATTCATCGCAAATAACATTCAGTGGTAAGTACTAAGCTTTGTATGTTGCAGGATTGGGCCTACTGATGCATATAATTACAGGTTTTCACTTTAATCATGTAGATTTTAATTGTGAACAAGATTTAGGCAGCATGCACAAGACATTTCACATTACAACTTAAGGTTTTTTTTTTTTTTTTTTTTCTTTTTTTGCATCCGCATAAGAAAATACTATTTGATATAGGCAAGAAGTTGCGTACATTCCCAGCAGAGGGCAGAAGAAGACATTCCTGAATACTCCTGCCATCTGTTAGAATTAGTGAGCACTATTTGTTCATGGCCCTCCTGTTCTCTGCGTAATTTTGCATCCGCTTAAGAAAATACTATTTATTTTGATATAGGCAAGAGGTTGCGCACATTCCCAGCAGAGGGCAGGAGAAGACAGTACTGAATAGGGCTGCCATCTGTTAGAATCGGTGAGCTGCCATCTGTTAGAATCAGTGAGCACTATTTGTTCAGGACCCTCCTGTTCCCCCCTTAGGGTGCATCCGCATAAGAAAAATATACTATTTGATACAGGCCAGAAGTTGCGCACATTCCCAGCAGTTCAAGTAATGTTTATCCTTCTTCCCATCATTTCTTGATCCTTCCGCTGAGGGCTGGTCATTACGCTACCAAAACCATTCGCCACATTTTTTTCCTTAATCCCTGTGTGTCCTCCTCTTCACAGAACACAAACTCCTCCTAATCGAAAACGCCCTCTGCTCCCACGTTTGCGTTCCCATTGCTGTGTCCTCCTCCTCACAGGACACAAACTCCTCCTAATCGAAACCGCCCTCTGCTCCCACGTTTGCGTTCCCATTGCTGTGTCCTCCTCCTCACAGAACACAAACTCCTCCTAATCGAAACCGCCCTCTGCCACTGCTCCCACGTTTGCGTTCCCATTGCTATCAAGCAGCCAAGTCGATTTGAGTGAGAGCAAGAGTGGATTCGGATTCTCTTATGTTCAGAAATTCACTGCACGGGCAACAGATGGCAGTAGTAGTAGTACTGATTGCTCCTGCCCTCTACTGGGAATATTTATCACTAGCAGAGTAAGTAAATCCCGTCAATTGAGATTGTAATTTACCGATTGTAAAAACGCATTAACTTATACTTTAAAAAACGACATGGCTGAGAATAGAAATTCACTGCACGGGCAACAGATGGCAGCAGGAGTGGTATTGATTGCTCCTGTCCTCTGCTGGGAATATGTATCACCAGGAGCGTAAATAAATCCCGTCAATAGATATTATATTGTAATTTACTTGTTATAATATTAACTTATACTTAAAAAAACGACATGGCAGAGAATAGAAATTCACTACACAAGGAACAGATGGCAGCAGTAGTAGTATTGATTGCTTCTGCCCTCTCCTGGGGATATTTATAAGAAATAGACGAAGACGTTGGAGGGCTGGTCAACAAACTCGGAATGCAACGGTTCGAGGGCCCAGAAAAGACAAATTTTAAATTTAAAAATAATAGAAAAATGTTAATCAAAATTCAATATATTTAAAATAACACAAATTGGCGAAGGGGTTGGAGGGCTGGATTTCGCACTCGGAAAAAGAGAGGTTCGAGCCTCAGTATCAGAAATAGCCGAGGGCGTTAGAGGGGCCATCTTCGGACTCTGAAGACACTGGTTCGAGTCCCAGTAAAACTATATTTTAAGTTCAAAAATATTAAAAAGCACTATAACACAGTTAAAATGTAATTTGTAAAACAATGTGAGATGTAGCCAAGAGGTTTAGACGGCTGTTCTTTGGACTGCGAAGACGGTGTTTCGAGTCCCAGTAAAGTCATATTTTAAGTTTAAAAATCAGAAAAAGCAATATAACGTGGTTAAAATTTGATTTATATATCAATATGAGAAATAGCCAAGCGGTTTAGATGGCTGGTCTTCGGACTCTGAAGTCAGTGGTTCGAGTCCCAGAAGAGTCTAATTTTAAGTTTAAAAATCATAAAAAGCAATATAACATGGTTAAAATTTAATTTCTATATCAATATGAGAAATAGCCAAGCGGTTTAAATGGCTGGTCTTCGGACTGCGAAGACGGTGGTTCGAGTCCCAGTAAAGTCATATTTTAAGTTTAAAAATCATAAAAAGCAATATAACGTGGTTAAAATTTAATTTCTATATCAATATGAGAAATAGCCAAGCTGTTTAAATGGCTGGTCTTCGGACTGCGAAGACGGTGGTTCGAGTCCCAGTAAATGCAAATTTTAAGTTTAAAAATCATAAAAAGCAATATAACGTGGTTAAAATTTGATTTCTATATCAATATGAGAAATAGCCAAGCGGTTTAAATGGCTGGTCTTCGGACTGCGAAGACGGTGGTTCGAGTCCCAGTAAATGCAAATTTTAAGTTTAAAAATCATAAAAAGCAATATAACATGGTTAAAATTTAATTTCTATATCAATATGAGAAATAGCCAAGCGGTTTAAATGGCTGGTCTTCGGACTGCGAAGACGGTGGTTCGAGTCCCAGCAGAGACAAATTTTAAGTATAAAAATCATAACAAGTAATTTATGATAAGGAAAATTAAATTTAGATATCAATATGAGAAATAGCCGAGGGCGTTGGAGGGACTGCCTTCCGATAGCAAGGTGAGTGGATCGAGTCCCGGTGAGGAGAAATTTTAAATCATAAATAGAGAATGTACTCTATCAGTTAGCAAAAATTCTAATAAACTTGAAGTACTTGGTTCAGTTCCTAGTACAGCGGGACTTTAAATATTTCTAGAAATCTGGACTTATATATGTTTCTAGAAATCTTGAAGGCTCTGGTCCCAGTAAATGCAAATTTTAAGTTTAAAAATCATAAAAAGCAATATAACGTGGTTAAAATTTGATTTCTATATCAATATGAGAAATAGCCAAGCGGTTTAAATGGCTGGTCTTCGGACTGCGAAGACGGTGGTTCGAGTCCCAGTAAATGCAAATTTTAAGTTTAAAAATCATAAAAAGCAATATAACATGGTTAAAATTTAATTTCTATATCAATATGAGAAATAGCCAAGCGGTTTAAATGGCTGGTCTTCGGACTGCGAAGACGGTGGTTCGAGTCCCAGCAGAGACAAATTTTAAGTATAAAAATCATAACAAGTAATTTATGATAAGGAAAATTAAATTTAGATATCAATATGAGAAATAGCCGAGGGCGTTGGAGGGACTGCCTTCCGATAGCAAGGTGAGTGGATCGAGTCCCGGTGAGGAGAAATTTTAAATCATAAATAGAGAATGTACTCTATCAGTTAGCAAAAATTCTAATAAACTTAAGTACTTGGTTCAGTTCCTAGTACAGCGGGACTTTAAATATTTCTAGAAATCTGGACTTATATATGTTTCTAGAAATCTTGAAGGCTCTGGGCTTTGATTCTTGAGGCCAGGGCCTTGGATTTCTGAGGATCTTTCTAGACGGAAAATGGCGGTAAATTGAATATAATAAGCCTTACAAACCTTGTACTTGTATCGAAGCGTCGTGGCGCAGTGGTCTAGTGCGGAGTGCTTCGGATGGAAGGGTGCAGGGCACGGATACCACTCCTGGCTAGATTTTCTGTAAAATCTAATTCTGAGCGAAATTCCAGCCAGGAGCTAGCGAGCTGGCAGAATCCGGCCAGCTGGGTTTTTAGAATTTTCTGTTGAATGGGAAGGAAAATTGAGTGACATGATTGAATTGCAACCGGCAAAAAAATTTAAAATGGTCGCAAGCGTTGGAGGGATGTCCTCCTAATGCTAGGGTACCTGGTTCGAATCTACGTAAAACCAAATTTTATTTTATTTTTGTTTTATTACTTTATTTTGCTTAATCAATACTTACAACACACAGAAATCTTGGCTGTATGCTTCCTTTGGTCCGTTAGTTCGAATCCGGCTCGATTTTCATTTAAAAAAATTTTTTTTTTTTAAGAACAATAATTTTCTGCCAAAAAATCGTGAGGATTCGAAGCATCGACCTTTAGATTTAAGACGATTTACATAGTACTGTATATGTAGGAGAGTTATTGAATCTGAACTTCCAAATAGATTTTTATGAATCGATGTAAATTTTCAGGTCCTCTTAACTCAAAAATACAATTTTCTGAAAAACATATACATTTGACATAGATTTCCTGGGAATGTGACACAAAGCACTCACATGACTTTCTCTTACTTTTACTACAGTTTTACTTGAAAAATTATGTTTTTGTCAATTTCTCTAAAATTGCTGCAACAGTTCTGTTAACCATTTTTCCTAAGAAAACTCAAATTTTCTGAGCGGTAGTTGTAAGCTATTCCTATTTTCAGATTTATTACATCTAATTTAAAATATAGCTTCGACTGAATGCGCACTTATTCAATTTTTCCGTTTTCGCTATCATTTCATTCTTCTCTCCCTCTTATCTTTCCCCTCTTTGCTTTTTTCCCTTACTTCCTATTACTTTCCTTTCATAATTTCCTCTCTCATATTTTTCTTTTCTTCATACCTCCCTCTCTTCTCCTCTACCATGCCTCATTCCTTTCACACTATCCCTATTTTACTTTCTAATTTCCCCCTTTTCCCATTCTGCTTTTCATTCATCTTTCTCTGTCTCACACTATCCCTATTTTACTTTCTAATTTCCCCCCTTTTCCCATTCTGCTTTTCATTCATCTTTCTCTGTCTCACACTATCCCTATTTTACTTTCTAATTTCCCCCCTTTTCCCATTCTGCTTTTCATTCATCTTTCTCTGTCTCTTCATTATTCTTTCCATCCTACATTCCTTTAATCCCTCAAATCTACCTAGCTTTTATACTTTAACCTTCTTTCTAACCAATAAGCTAACCTTTCCTTCTCTATTTCTCACCTTTATTTCTGCTCCTCGATTCTACGAATTATCACCTTTCATAATTCCTTCCCTCCTACCTCTCCCTTCTACCTTTATTCAGTTCTCTGCTCCCTTTCCTTTCCCTTCCCTTCACACACTCCCTATCTTACTTTCGGTTCTTTCCTTTAGTCTGTCCCTTCTTCCCTCTCTTGCTCTTCTTTTCTCCTTCATTCTTTTTACAACTCCTACTACCCTCTGTATCCTTCCAAATCCATAAGAAAGTAAATAATAAAATACAATTATGGTTATGAATGAGCAGTTGAAGTAATCTAGATTCCAACTCAAACTCTTACCATGTGAATAGAATTATGGGCTTAATTACATTTTCATGGTTAAACTGACTGATGTATGCATAGATATGCAGGATAGAAAAAGTCATGTGAGTGCTTTATACCAGATTTTGTTATTGCAGTCCTTAAAAAATGCCCTTCTCATCCTTGCCTGCTGCTGTTTGAAAGATGCATATTTCTCATAATGATATTCAGGAGAGCTATTTAATTTGTATACGTATGGTGATTAGATTGAGACTTGTAAAATATATCTAAAAGCTGTAGCCTACTTAAACACTTTGAGCCAAAATATACAAATATACACAAACTGACCAAAACTATAAAAATTATACATTAAGTTTACTCCGTATATAATAGACCAGATGACCACGATAATCATGATTAAACATTAAAATTCAGATTGTGTAAAATGTTATAAGCATGTAGGCCTATTGCAGGCTTTGTATAGGCATCATTTTTGTACTAACATACAAGATCTTAGTGACAATATTGTACCTATAGGAATTATATATGTTTCATTAATCTTTATATTGCAGTCGCTAGTGAAATTTTAATTGCAACACATTCAATAAAGTTTTTCCTTAATAAACATTCATTTTATGAACGACTTTTTTAAAGACAAACATGAAGAAAGCCTATAAAATGTTACAGTCAATATTTCATAGCAAGTGTAGGCTAACTTTTGTCGCTATATACGAGGGGTGATCAAAAAGTTCCATGACTGATTTTTTATGAGTTTATTAAAAATTTGTACAGGCTATTGGACATCGTCCCCTTCAAAGTACTCTCCTTGGGAAGCTATACATTTTTCCCACGGATGTTTCCACTGCGTGAAGGACCCTGAGAACTCATCTTGTGAAATGCTGTTTAGCTGCTCCAGTGATTTTTCTTGAATTTCATCTACTGACTCAAATCTCTTTCCTTTCATGGGTCTCTTGAGTTTTGGAAACAAGAAAAAGTCCGCAGGGGCAAGGTCTGGTGAATATGGAGGCTGGGGATGACCGTCATTCCGGTTTTGGTGCAGTAGTCGCGAATGAGTAGTGCAGAATGAACAGGCGCATTGTCATGATGCAGCACCCACTCACCGCTCCGCCACAGCTCTGGTCTCTTCCTCCTTACTGCCTCGCGAAAATTTCTCAGGGTTTGGAGGTAACGGAAGCGGTTAATGGTCTCACCTCGTGGAAGAAATTCATAGTAAACAACACCCTTCCAGACAGAAGCATCCAGCTAAAAAGGATTCTCTTTGACTTAAAACTGTTCAAAAGAGAGACTAACACACGATCAAATAATTTTTATGTATAATAGCTGTCTTTAGCAATTGTTTCATAATATAATTAACGTTTTTATCACAGACTTGAGATATTGTTGTCTCATTTTAAAAACTGTCAAATTGGCCAAATCATAATTTATAATTATATTTTAGTCTCTTTGTTTTTTTTTAATATGATGTAAAAATATGCTTGTACTGTATGCTGTCAACAGAATATATCAAAATATTTCTGTAATATTAATTATAGCGTACTTTTAATGGTCATAGCATTCATATCTCCAGTAATCTGTAAGTGTATAAGGGTTTAAGGTGGAATATTTATCACGTGCAAAATAGTCACCCTTATAGGAAAATTAAGTTTTTAAACAACACCCTTCCAGTCGAAAAAACAGTGAGCATCACCTTCACGTTTGATTTGACCTGACGAGATTTTTTGGGTGTTGGAGAGGATTTTGTCTTCCATTGTGATGACTGGACCTTCGTTTCGACATCGTAGCCATAAACCCAGGTTTCATCTCCAGTAATGACTTGTTTTAAGAAGTTTTCATTGCCATTTGCCATTTCAAGAAGTTCCTGACAAACCTGAACTCTGTGTTGTTTTTGCTCCTCTGTCAACAGTCTCGGAACAAACTTTGCAGCCACCCTTCTCATCTGCAATTTTTCTGTTAACATCTGTTGACACAAACCAAATGAAATGTTCAATTCTTCAGCCATTTCACGAATGGATAGTCAACGATCAGAACGCACAAGAATGTTCAATCTTGCAACATGACTGTCATCAGTCGAAGTTGATGGGCGCCCTGAACGAGGATCATCTTCACACGATGACAGGCCTTCTTTAAACCTCTTGTACCACTCGCGACACCTTGATCGACTCACTCATCACCAAAAGCCACTTGCAACATTTGAAATGTTTCAGTAAAAGTTTTACCCAACTTCTCACAAAACTTTACGCAAACGCGTTGCTCTTCCTTTTGATTCATTTCACAAAATCGCCGAACACAAAAACTTGTTTTACGAATACAGCTGTAACTTTGCGATAAAGAAGGTTATCAACAATCTGAAAAAACAGCTGTGCTCAGGAAGTGTCACACTAAACAATGCTGCCAACCGCACTGCTCTACAACACTCCATTACCGCGCAATTTCAAAAGTCCTGGAACTTTTTGATCACCCCTCATACATTAGGAAACTTAACAGGATAGCACTTAAAAAGAATGAAAACTGGACTGAAGGACTTTTTATAAGCGAAAGATTAAATATTAAAATAACACCAATTAACACTGACATTTGCTATTACGATATAAGCAGTCAGTGATCCGTATTTAATTAGTGGCTTTTAATTACTTACCTAACTTTTGTGCAATAACCCCTTAAATATACAACCAGGAGCAGGCAGAGATTTGCAAGGGCATAAACACTCGTGACAAGGCATAACGTATCAGCTAATATGTAATGGTGAAAACTTAAAATCTATCATATTGTATGTACAAATTAAGGGGATATATATACCTTTACAGCATTAAAACATGCAAGAATTTACACTTTTATATCTATGTCCCATCAACTGATTTTAGTTCCAAATTTTGCATGTATTATGTTCATTTTTTTTACAACAGTAATATTTTATTCACATTTCATTAAGAAAATATTTTTAAGTGTCAGAATGGTACTTTATGAGATTATGTACATTACAGGAAAATGCCTGTCCATCTGTCCAAGTGTCTGTACACACGATAACTCAAATAGGCTTTATCAGATATGTTCATGATATTTGGTATATGAATTTATAACATCCATGGGAAGAGGTCTATTGATATTGGACCAAATCGGTTGACCAGTAACGGAGTAATGTCTAATTAAAGGTCAAATGTTTCTTTAAAATCATGTCTATACTACAATGCCACATTTCTGATCATTGAGGGCTTTGACTCCAATGAAGGCAGATAGATGTTTGTTTATTTTGTTGATCAAGTTGAAATGAGTACTACATGAATACTGTTACATCCAGAAGGTATATTACTGTGAAATAATTAGGCCAACATACATTAAGCGGAGTTCTTTGCCAGTGCAATTTGTGAAATGTTGACATATTTAAATAATTTCTTATATCAGTGCATACGAGTATGAATTAAGTACCAAGCTTTAGACCTTTGTTCTTCCGTAAGCCCTGCTTATTGAATCAATGTGGAGCTTAACTCTGACATAGATTACAAAAATAACTTATTTTCTGCATATCATAATTGCAATTATCAGTGATCAAACAAAAGCATTCTGGCACTTTGTTACATTAGTTTACCTGATTTTATTTATTCTATTAATGATGCATAAGCAATCTCCTTTGTAATAAATAAAAAAACAAGTAAAATTTGATGGATATTAAAAATTAAGTTATTTCATGCAAGTTCAAAAAAAGAGAAACAAACAGTTTTTGGAAAACTTGTGGAGAGTCGAATGCAGATAAATTAAGAAAATTCTTTCACAGTATTAAAGCTAAAAGTTCTTTCTTGATTACAAAATGACTTTAAAAAGTGAAAAGGTATATTTTCCCCTTAAAGTAACGTAAGAAGAGGAATTGTGAAAAATTGGTATTCAATACAGAAAGCTGTAATTGTGTTATCTGAAATAAGTTAACATTAACAACTGTACATAATTGACTGCTGAAAACACCATAGATTATTAAAATATAAATACTGGAAAGTTAATTATGCATATCATGATTAATGAAAATAGGCCTACATGTTTTATAGCATTACCTGCACATAGGCCTATAACAATAAATGTGTAACACTTTTTATATATTCTAAATAGTTAATTACAACTAAATATATTTATATACACTAGACCCAACATCTAATTATATACTGCACCAGGTATACTTCAATCTCTCCATGGCTCTGGGCCAACCAAAATACCACATCTTGATTTTGTGAATCCAATGTATTTTAGTGTTATAGTTGCGATATGACTTTTTAGGGCCATTCTCCAAAAAAGGGCAGATTTCAATGTTAGTTCTTAAAAAAAATTATTATTATTTTTTTGGACAATGTAATATTTTATTCTGCAGAATACTACTGGTGTACTGGTCCTACTTACCGAGTGGTATTTTGCATTAAATTAACAAGGTTAAAAAATGGTGCATTCACGGAGGGGAGAAAATAGTAAGGGAGTGGAAGTTCTTTGAGAATTAGATTAAAATTACTGCATTAATTGTTATCATGAATAAAAACAATATTTATTACCTTACAAGGGGATTATCATATAACTTTTTACTTATTTTTATCTATAATAGAATATCACCTTCAAATCAAAGCTTTAAATCAAAACATGATATATTGCCATAAACTATTAGGCTACACCAGTATCTCTTTAAACAAAAATAATAAATGCAGACAGTCAAATATGTCACCAATTACACCTCCATGGATAGGACTCAGGAGTAACAGTAATGGAGGAGAGATTTTTCTCTAATTTGTAAAACAGCTTGAGAAAATTTGAGGTTAGAAAATCCCATTTTTAGAGTTTAACTCTGCATTGCTTATTATCAGGGCCCGGATTCTAATGACATGTCATTTTTTTATTGATGCTGCATAGACATTGCCAACTTGTGGATAAATCCTAATCATGGCCTCTAGATTATAAAAAAGCATTTTTATTAGGTCATTTTTTGCAATTTTATATTTTTAGGGCATTTATTGCAATTTTAGGTCATTATTTTGTCATTTTCGTGTCATTTGCTTCCTTATTTAGTCATTTTCATGTATTTACATTGAGTGTATTAACTTTTTTTCATCGCTAGCAGTGCTGTCTTTGAAGTGTTGTTTGTTTAATGCAAGAAGGAAAAATTCGGCACCAGAGTCTGCCACCTGCTTGGATTTGAGAGTGCAAACTACTGTTTACCCTCAATAAACAACAATATAATCCGGCAAACCACAAAAGGATGTGCCGAATTTTGACTCACCAGTGCCTCAGTGTCAGTATAAATTTCCGTGAGAAAAGAACATTCACAACATTACAGTTTTTACAATTATGTACATCTAGTCTATAACTTTGTGTGTACAATAATAATTTTTTATAAATAAAATATCAGTTTTTAGGTAATTTTTTTATAATTATTAATTCGTTTTCTTTAATATTTAGGGTCATTTTATAGGTCTTTTTCAAATAATTTTAGGTCATCAGAATCCGGGCCCTGCTTATTATTATAAACTATAGCAAAAGTAAATATAAAAGATACAACTTTACTTTTGGGTGTAGGTTGAGTCCAAGGAAGATAGACTACAGTGCCATCTCTGTGGAAGTAATTGAAGTTTTAAATTTTTTCAGGGATGTGAGGTCTCACTTGAGGACAGGCATGTTTAGTGCAAAAAATTGTCTTTACAAAATGATATATTTGTATTTCAGTTATTAATGACTCATTTTTTGAGCTGTTTGTTCTTGTTATAACACTAAAATGGGATGCAAATTAAAGTCTGTTGAATTACGAAAGAATGAAAATGACAAATCAGGCATGGGGACATGACACACAGGTGAGATCTCACATAATTTGCTCTAAAAAGCAGAAAATTGTAACTTATTTAAAAAGTGGACTATGGGATCAAATAGACCTTATTTCAACCTAACTTATCATAATAATTCATAATCCATAAATACTCATTTTACACCATAAAATCAAATGTGACATGAATCTGCCCATTTGTTGGAGAATGACCCTTTAGTTAAAGCGACGTTAATGTGAATACATTTTTAAAAAACATTAGATTCAAGACAGATGTAAATCAACAGAGAGAAGAAGACAAGGAAAAGAGAACTATCTACCAACCAACCGTAGCTTGTTTGTTTATGTATGTAGGAAATAGGGATATGCCATTAACTTTTTCTATTTTAACCCTTAAATGCATGAAACTCACTTTTTCAATAGTTGATTAGCTTGTAGATTTTTATTATTTATTGTTGCAAACAATATTCAATTGACAATACATTGAGATCAGTGTTATTTTACTTTATTCTTTTATTAAGTGATAGATAAATTAATACACTAAAGGTACTTTTACAATAATACAATAAAAGTTAATTTTTAAAAACGTGTTTTTAGTTAACTGGTCTCTTATATCTCCTGTAGGCTTCAGCTGTTGCTTTCAAATATACTAGCGGTATATAGGCGGACTTTGTCTAAACATCTAATCAGTTTTTCAAGCCAATTATAAATTTGTGGCAGACTGCGAAGAAAACAGCTAATGCAATGACAAGCCTCATTCTATTACTTGATAAATACATAGTTATTAACGTACCACAACAATTGTGACATATGAACAAATCACAGACCTTATCAGAATACAGGAAATTAGTGTTTCCACAGTGATAGCATAAATGGGAAAAGGATGAAAAAAGCATAGCCCCCCAAAATACGCAAGTATGAATATGCACCAGATGTAGACTGCAAGATGCGAGGGGTTCGGTATATCTTGATTACCCTATTAGCCAGTGTGCAATACAGGGTCTCACTTCTCATTGGCTGCATTTGTAGCCAACCATGGAAGTGAGAGCTATACAGACATTGTTCAGCTGACCAGCGCCCCATTGACAATAACACAGACAAACTTTGAGAAACAATACGCCAGACAAAGGGAGGGGAACTTTTACTTTCTCTATCCGTGACATAAGTGTGCACTTATACAGGGTGTTAATGAATAACGCCAAAATATTTTACCTGTGTATGGAGGGGGAAATAGACAAGCAACTTTTATTAGGAAACTTTTACTCTATGAATTCAATTTTTCCTGTTACAGCATAAAATCTCCCAGGACATAGCCACTGACTGCTAACATTTGAAAAATGCAAAACAAAGGAACTTCGTTGTTAACAGTGGAGTTATGAATAAAGTAAACTAATACAGTGGCAGCCAGTCATGTGATTAGTCTAAGTTTTGCAGATTATAAAAATACTAAATTATGATATAGGCCTAGCTGTTGATGAATGATTAGAAGGCACGAAGTCAATTTAATGAACATGTTAACCCTATTTTGCTTCATTACTGACTTATGAGCACCAAATTATAATAACTTTAATGCCCTGTACAGCAAAAATCTCCTAACAAAAATTGGATGTCTATGTCCCCTGTATACAAAGTCAAAATATTTCGGTGTTATTAACACCCTGTAGAGGAAAATTGTGTATATTGTCTGAATACCATTGCGCAAAATGTTTTCCTGGCAGTCTGACATGATTTTCAAACTCTATCTCGCTAAATACTAATAAAGACAATCAGAATCCATGAGTGTCTTATATTATCCAATGTTCGGTGCCTCCAAGCATTTTTATTGGCTCGTGAAGACAGCCAAACAGCGACAGAGCTGCCACAAAACGGTAAACGAATTACACTGATTAAAGCCAATACTGGGTCATTACATGAGTGTCAGGTATTGCATGAAAGATTTAACTAAGCTGTATACCTTAAGATATAAGCAAATTATTTTAGCTAAGATATTAAAATATAAATTTCTAATCAATGTCTCAATGTCTGATTTTAGCCGGATAAAATGCCTGGCTTTTTTCAAGTGGATAAAACTGGTAGCTCTGCATTTGCACTCAGTAGGCCTAAGTTAAATTTGTGATGTTTGGAAATAAAAACATGAAAGGAACTTCAATTATTTTTATTCAATTTGATTTTAGCCGGATAAAATGCCTGGCTTTTTTCAAGTGGATAAAACCGGTTAAAATCAGGACAGCTTTTTCATAACAACCCTGGACATCGGTCATAAAAAATAATACAGGGAGAGGCTGAGGCAACTGAATACACACTCCTTGCAATGTGGCCACTTACTTTATATCAGGGTGTATTGTCCACGCTTAAGGTAAAGGAAGTTACATGAGTGTGTTTTATTAGTTTTTACAACTCCTTTACATCAGGAGGATTTAATTTTTCACTAAATAATTTTTACTAATAGCTAAAACTTTTATATCAATCACATTTCTCAATTAATCTTCTTATTTCATACCCGAACTTAGGTTTGAGGTAATTCTTTGTGAATAATAGGACTTTGAATGAGGCTGAGATAACTGAATGCACACTACTGCAATGGAGTCAAATTATATTAAGAGTAGAGGAAGTCACGTGATTCGCTTAGTAATGAGGAATGAGAAAATGTTAACATGAGAAAATGTTAACATGAGAACAGTTAATCCATCACAACACACGATGTTGCTGCCATCTGATTACAGATGTAATAACTAATATTGCCACGTGGGACATTAATATTCAATAAAGTTGTGGGTGTATCTCTTCCCTCATCTTATGTACAGGAATAGTAAATATTCAGTGTCTTATACACAAGTGTTTTGTATAATTTTAACTTTGTCTGGACACATTTTCTTCGAAAACTACATCACAAATGTATAAATTACCCTCAAATATGAAATTTATAAAGTCAAAATATAGATGTTCCCTCTCTGATAAGTCACTTACACAGTTGCTTCGTTTATCAACAACAATTATTAAAGTTAATATTAATGCATTAGTTAGTGAAAACCAACATCCTCAAATTTAACACTAATATTTTTGTAATTTGATATTTTGTGAATAAATTAAAATAATAATACAAACGCATTTTTTCTTTGCATACCATACCTATTAAAACTCACTGATAAAGTTACATACAAAGTATTTTATAATGCGGCCCTCCAAACAACATTTTCTTTAAAGTGGCCTTTGGGATACTTGCAGTTGGACAGCCCTGATCTAAAGTAAGGAACGTAATTGCCACTTAAATTTTTACTTTTAAATCCTAGAAAAGTTTTCTAAAGGGTGGACCTCATTGAGCATTCTATCTAGATGGTTTTTTAGATTTGCATTACAATTTTTACTTTATTTTCAAAGATGTTTTTATTTTCCAGTTAAGTTTTAACAAATCTTATTAAATGGAATCTTGTGTGAAAATTTAAAATTGTGTACAGAGGCATACTCTATCACTTGATATGATAAAAAAAAATTTCTTGCTAATATTTCCTAGCATATGAGTCCCTTAAGGGTAGTGAGTGAAACTTATATTTTGTACAATTTTAAAGCTACGTTTTTTATTTTCGTACACATCGTGGTGCAACAGATAATGCTGGGAAGAAAGTTTCATAGTTATTCAAAAATTAATATTGAAAAATTTGTATTTACAGAACGAAAATTTTTGCAGTAAGATACCTTAATGTTTTTTATAGGACCAACGGAGTATTTAGAGAAATATCATGCATTTCTTTTCTGTATCTTTACTACAAATGGAGAAGAAAATTAATATTCAAGGCAAGAGTGCAAGAGTAAAGTTTAAGAAAAATCATGGTCACCAAATATTTTTTTTTAAAATTGTAAAACAAAAACCCATGCGCTATTTTGTTGGTTATATCCCATACAACTTACAGTCAACTCCTTGCATTGAATCTGTAGAACTCATTTTGTTCTGAATATATACAAATAGATTAAAATAGAAGTATGGGAAAATGACTTTAAACCTTTGATTGTGTAGTAGATGCAGCCTCACAATTGTTTTCTTAATTAATTATGGAGACTTAAAAGTGTGTGAGGACCTGGAACTTAGCCAACATATAAGATAAGGAGCAAAGTATATTTAACACAAAAAACAAATAATGCCAAGATTAACTGGAGAGGGTTAATATTTCACCGATTACCCCTTAAGGGGGAGACATATATAAAATCAGTATAAGGGGGGACATTTATAAAATCAGTATAAGCATTCAGGAAAATTTAATTTTCGTTCATATAGCAACAAATTAGGGGACACACTACTAAAGAAAATGTTAAAAAACAACTTTTTTTTTTTTTTGGTGAATTTTAATTCTTAAAACGTGTTTCATGTTGCAGAGTGGTATCCATATAACACAATAGCAAGTTGTTAGAAGTTGAATCGGCCTACATGGCTAGAACAGTTGAGAAGTGGTGTGGCACTAGAGTTTAACAATTCAACTTCATTAATTGATACACATTCTAGGATGAAGCAATGCTAATTTCCTCGGTGGAATGTTTCAACTGCAGCAACTGACTCCCATGTGGGCAACCAATAACAAATATACAAACACACAACACAAACAACTACAGTTCAAATCACATGCACTATACTACAAAACTGTACACAAACATTTTCCTGACCACATGGGAGTCAGTCGCTGAAGTTGGCTACCTATGCAATTAAAAACGCTCCGAGATAATAAAAACACACACAATGTAATTACGCAGGTAGCATCTTGCATTCATATTCATATGCATGAATTTAAATTAATTTTTTCACCAAAATATACTTTTATAATATAATTTTAATTATATTATCAAAGTGAATGCATGGCCAAATTCACAGGTTGATAAAATAAAATTTAACTATTAAAAGTCTTATTTTAATTAACAATTAGAATGTCTCCTTAAACAATGTAGTTATAGTGGTTATAAACCACTTAATACAACGTGAAGAGCTGATTGCCATGTATGTGGTAAATTAAGTCACGATTGAATTTCTTTCTCCATTTCTAGTAAAGAAAAAAGTGGGCCATGGAATGTTTATATGGGGTCTTGCATGGTACTTGTTTAATTTATTCTAATTAATGTGTCTGATACCAATCAAATGGAAACATTGATATTTATAAAGAGTACAAACTATATGGACCTTGTGGAAATGAGAATACACTTTTATGTAAGTGTTTTCATGTATTATTTCTCCATTGGAAAATGTGATTGACTAAGCTTACTTTTTGTACATTGGTTACCCATACAAATGCATGTATGTGATAATCCAAGTACATCTTCAGGTCCTCCAACTGATTTTGTTATGTGTAAGATATGTAACAATCAATTTACAAGACATGGCATCAATATTCATATATCTAGAAGCCATGATTTATCAACGCAAGTTGAAAAAAGTTCTATCCCTTAGTAGGTCTATTGATAGAGCTACTCAGCAAATTGCCGTTGAGGAAATTGATGAAGATAATGATAATTTCATGGGAAACAACCCAAATTTAATCCTTGGAATTAATTATGATAACAGTGGGCCAGAATTATGTTGTCATGTTTGTGGAAAATTCTTTAAATCTGTTGCCATTCATATTAGCAAGGCACATCCTGATGTCCATTGAAAAAAAGTAGCTTCCACATATGATCATCCAATACAACCACCCTCGTTGCCAGAGAATAATTCTCTTTCCAATGACCATAATGAAATAAGGAAAAGCAACACAGAACAAACTGATAAGAAGCCACAGGCTATTAAAGGGTTCGAACTAAAAATAATAGATATAATACTGAACTATGACATAGAATCCTTTAATTCGGTATGCCAAGAGTTGGTTGCTTATTTATCACAGGCAACTTCTTCACTTCCGGGTCCAAAACACCCTGCCACACGGTACTATTAGGCACGAAGAAATAAACAAAAGGATCTCACTAATATGCATTCCATTACTAAAAACCCTGAAAGATTGGTGAAACGTAGGAGGGAATATAATAGAAACAAATATCAATATGAGGTTTCCCAATATTTATACTTTAATCAATGGCGTAAAGCGGTTCGAAATATTATGCAGAATCAGTTAATTTGTTTTGCATTTTTTCAAATGTTAGAAGTCAGTGGTGGCCATGCTATAACAGGAAAAATTGAATCCATAGAGCAAAAATCTCCTAATAAAAGTTGCTTGTCTATGTCCCCTCTATACACAGGTAAAATATTTCGGTGTTGTTCCTGTATATATTAAGTTTTGAGCTGAGGACAGCTTTCTGGATCATAAAATGTAAAATAAACCTTTTTCAGTATTCACCTGCAGAGTTTCATACAACATTCATAGCTTTCACCAAAGCCTATATGATTATGTCGAAGCCTGCAATAATGGTTCTGTGGAATGCAATCATTTGCTGGTTGTTATTCTCATAATAATCTTTGTTTGTAAGGGAACATCTGGCTGTGTCTCTAGAGTGGGAAATTGCAGAACAGAATGCCTCCGTTACTGTGAAAATGGTTTCCAAACTTATCTTGCTTGCTTATATGAAGAGATCCACTTTTATCACCGGTACTTTGTGTGACTGCCGGAAATAAATTTAGGAAACACTAATCTAAAAATTCAAGATTTTTGGGAAAAATTAAAATTAGCAAAAATCAATTTTCACTGACATCTCTATACATAAGATTATAATAATTCTGAAGTCCCAGCTAACGCAAGTCAACGTTTAAGTTGTTTATCAAGTGCCACAATGATACTTCATGAGATTGTGTGGGGGACGGGAAAATGTCTGTCAGTCTATCTGTCTGTCCATGTGGTAACTCAGATATGCTTTATCAGATTTTCATGAAACTTGGTATACGCATTTATAACGCCTATGGGAAGAAACCTATTGGAGGACTGGTACCGGAGTAATGCCCAATTCCCAATTTAGTGCCTATTTTATGATAATATATTAGAAATAATTGATCAAATGCAAATCAGCTATCACGACAACATATTGTTTTACAGTGTTCATATATGACTTTGGAAGTTGCAATATATAGCTTTGACAAATAACACTACCCATATATTCCTTCACATATGATTATCAAACTAGACCTTTGTTCTCTTGTAAGCCCTGCTTAATGAATCGATCTGGAGCTTAACTCTGAAATCGATTATAAAAATTTCTTATTTTTTGCATATCATAATATTGCAATTATCACTTATTAAACAAGAGCATTCTAGCCCTTGGCTGACTTTATTGAATATGCGCACATATTTATTTGACTTTCAGTTGCATATTTTAAGTTTTTAAATAGAAACAGACCTTTAGGAAATACAAGCTCTCCAGTGAGAATTAAAATATCTTTAAAAATCGAAAGTTTTCAAAATCACAAACTTTGTTTCATGAATTTATAACAACAGTATTTCGGCATAGACCTGTTTGAAACAATATTTTCATTTTATTAACGGTATTTCGTGAATCCATCACTAGTTATCTCTACTAATGAAAAGTCTAATTCTAAACAGTATTTTAAATAAGTACAATCAGCAAGGTGAACTAAAAGAAATACGGGGTTGCTAGATAGAATTCTCTCCTCATCTAATGTGTTACACACTTACTGTCATCTCTGTTATGACGACTATATCTACTGGAGACATCTTCTGCTGAGGCGGAGACATATTACAATATGCATTTACTTCGCTGTCTTGCTCCATGATTGCGTTGATCTGTACAGAAGTTGCTCCACGCAGGCTTTCTCCATGCAAACGTTGCTCCTCCTTGTATAAGATGCACATGTTGTTCGAGTCCTTACCTAAAAGAGAAAAAAATTTAGAGACTGAAAATACTGGCAATAGTAAATAGAAACCAAAAAATAGGAAATAAAATAAAATGGAAAATTGATAACTTCAGCTCGACAATATTTATTTTTTGCATGGCCTTTCAACACTTTTCTACTGTCTTCAGATCATCTTGTTATGCAGATGTAGATGTATTAATAATTAATAGCACATTATGCAAGAGCCTAAAATGGCATTAATTATGAAACGGGTATGTTTATTAAACGAGCAATGCGAGTTTCATAATTTTCATATGAGTATCTTAATTACCATTATAGGAAAGTTGCATATGACTGAATTTGCTCGACCATAAATGTAAGTTTTGATATTTTAGATTCGTGACAAAATCAGCTGACTACGGTAATGAGTTGTTAGCAAGTATTCATAGTTTCCGTCTTCTGCAATAGATGGCAGTTGATGGCATACAGTCTTCTTGGCTATTTTATTGAAAAGAATGGATTTTACAAGAAGAAACGAACTTAGTCTAGCGTATTATTAAAATTAACACGAACGGAATTGTTTTATTCTAAATACAGTTTAATTTGTTACCCTCAAAGTATCAAGATCGTTCCCTGTTCATTAACAACCAATACCACAAGCTGGGAAATTTGTTAGTAGTAGTGTTTAGTGAATGTTTTTAAAGGTTAAAATAGTTTAATCACACTGACAGGGCTAGACGACATTGCCTTTCTAATGTCTGAGAAATCTACATCTGTAACTGGTCCCTTACTCTTCAGAAAGAATATAATCTGTGTGTGTTAGAAAAATATTCGGATATAAGGCCAGTATTCATAGTCGCAATAAGTTGTACATATATTAAAGTCAAACTTTAATCTAGTCTTAAGTTGAATTTCTGACCAACAATCTATACTTATGACATACTTTATCAAGTCAAGGGTCTCCCTGGATTATTTAGTTTAAGCCAGAATCATGGACAGTTATTTTGAGGATCTGGGCGAGGTCTTAAAAGAAACTCATGCCCCAAAGCGTTATTTGTGAAACATGATGAATCCATTCAAATTCTGCACTGACAATGAATTTAAGGAGAGATTTCATTTCAAGAAGACACAATTTTGGAAATATCAATCGCCTATCTTCAATCTGAATTTCTCTCTGATTGCATTTCATACCAGCCCAAAGTTTTGTATGCTGTTTCGAATCTCTCTAGAACAATAAATAATTAATATCGAAATAAATACTTAAGCTTACCAGTATTAATTCTGAACGATGTCCAAGCTACACAGAATATTCTCAAGAAACTATAGATCAGCTTACTTACACGCTGCATTAATATGAATGGATTAATTGAATTCTTTGTTTACAATGCACAGTGCCGCCTGTATTTTGCATATCTTGACAGGGAAATACATACTCAGATGGCTTTGCATTACAAGAAAACTGAAAAAATCTGTAGTGCGGTTCACTGATTCAGTTGTTTTAGGAGTGAATGCGTGAATTTTCATATTATCAAGTTGGACTTTAATATGTAGAACAAGTAGAGCTTTATGAAGTCAAACTTAACAAAGTACGACTATAAAGAAGACCAGGAATACGAAAAAAGTCTGCTTGTCCAATAACCTCAGATTTATAAAGTTGTTCTTAAGTCGCTGACTATGAATACCGGCCTAAGAGAATGAAAACGGGGCCTGGAGGAAACTGCATAACGACGAGTTTCATAACCTGTACTCGTCACCAGATATAGTAAGGGCAATTAAATCACGGAGGATGAAATGGGCTGGACATGGGGGAGGAAAGACATATTAGGCCTAAAAAATATTGACAGGGAGACCTGAAGAGAAAAGGGTGAAAGATAGATATATGCTGCGCACCGGCGAAGCTCCACCCGCACTCACCAGCCCACTAGTTTCCCCAGCTGACCCTCGCTTCCGGGTCATTGCGCACACTACTGCTTATAACTAATCAGAGATTCACTGTGTGAGTTCCACCAGCAATAATTTGCATTTGTTATACGCTACTGCTTGCTTCCCCTACATCTCCTACCACGGCTATGTACTTGCTCAGTTACAAAAATTACAATTGTACCATAGTAAAATTACTTCATTAATTTAGTAGGGCATTCTGAATTCTCCCGAAATTCTAGTTTAGTGGCAGTTAGGTTATGAACAGTGATATTAATTTAGGAGGGCATTCTGGATTTGGTATTAGACTTGAAAAGCCCGCTGCTTCCTTCCCCTCGCTTCCAAGCCTGCGCACGCACCAATTGTACCATGGTTTCCTTGACAGTCGTAATGCTGTTTTATAAGGTGTGGAAGGGTAAATAGCTTCTGCATTTAGTTAAATAGTGATAGGTAAATTCTAGGTCAGTGACAGGTTTTGTTAGGTTAGCAACGTTATATTAGTTTAGAAGCAATATACTGAATAGCGCAATGTTTATTATGTCTCACATTGAATCTCTTCTGCAGTGAAACCCTAAACCCTGCCTTCCGAGGCGGGTTGCGTTAGACAGTTCGTGGGAGGAGCCTAGTGCGCAGCATAAAACTATTTTTTCCCGGGAAAAGACCACATGGAAGACTGCATGTAGGTGGGAGGACAATATTAGGATAGATGTAAGGGAAGTAAGATTTGCGAGGGATGGTTGGATGGAGTTAGCACGGACCAGGGCTGCTCATGTAAGTGTGGCAATGAACCATAAAATAGATAATTTTCCTCTAGCTTAGGAATTGTCTATTGCCGATGAGTAAGTCTACCTGCACAGTAAAAGCCCTGAAGATGATCCAAAGTATAGAAAGTATGTAAATAAATAGTATAAATTTTATTTTGTTGTATTAGTTGAGCTAAACGGTGCCATAACAAGAATTTTAACACCTCAGAAATAATTGAGAAATAAAGCACAACTGTGCCTACAATAAGACTGTACTTTTAAAACTATAGCCTGATCCAGACTTGTTAACTTTTTTAATGTGAAGCATTTTGATTTGTTTGAACCATTAAGCATGGAATAATATAAAATAAGAGAAGCATTGCCCTCGCATAAACACAGTGCAGATTTACAAAATTAACATTCTGGCAAGTGAATCTGAAAAATAACCAGAGTTTTGATAAATTTCATTTTTCCTTTTGAGGGTAAATACCGTATTGGCCAGAAAATAAGACGACCCTGAATTTTTGAAGGGTAGTTACGAAAAAATTAATAAAATAGCTTATTTTGCTTCACATAAAACAGAATTTTGAAGTTCATGTCGTACTTCTTCTCTCGCCTTTATTTATGCATTGAGACAATGAAGATGCTTTCTTTTCCACATCGTATGCCATGACTGGTGGTCAAACAAAAGATTTACGCGAGATAATAGAGACGTGCAGTGCAGTCAGGATCAGAAGGTCCCGGTGAAGTTCAAACAGAAGCTCCAAGTCGGGGAAGATTAGGTCGGTAAACTTCGGTAATTTCCGCGCGGCTTTGACCTTGGGTCGGACGCACGTCATTTGCTTGGGGATACCCGCTGCATTGCCGCTGCCCACGTGCACAGCTGCATTCAGGAATGGAGAGTTGTTGAGTCTTAGGCTCTGCGTATAAGACTAGTATAGTTTTTAAAAGCACATTTTCAGGGAAAAAACATCGTCTTATATTCAGGCCAATACGGTATCAATGAATGAGATTTAAATAGATGTTGTCCACCTTATACCCTCAAAAAATATATAACCTACAAAAATCGTCGAATGATTTTGGGATTGCTTCGAAAATTACAAGATTTTTTGCACAATATTTATTTTGTATCTTATGCAAGGTAAATTGTTGAACATGTACGTTATAAAATTAAAACATATTTACAGATAAACAGCAGGAATATTAAAAGGTTGACAACTTTGTATTACAATATTAAAATGTATTTACAGACACGTGTTCAAAGTATACACATCAATATAAACCTATCATTAAAAATACTAAATCAGTCATATATGTTAATCATGTAGAATGGATTAGTTCATTAAAAACACCATGTAAACATAGCCATGTAGAATGGAATAGTCCAGTAAAAAACACCATGTAAAAATAGAGTTATCCTATAACATATGATTATAATGGTCTTGTGTTTATGATTTTAGAACACACCCAACCTACATAAATAATAACATTCTAAAGATCAATGTTTCAGTACACAATAGTTACCTCAGCGGTGTAGTTCTTTCTACAAAATCCAAGGTTAGTAATATTCCTACTTGGCTATTCCATATTCATATTAACGTTTCATATTTATTCTGCTTAGGATCCGAAGACGACAAAACTATTTGTCGAAACGCATCATCTCTCTCCAAGTAACTTATAACTAGGGACCGGATTTTTAGGTTTTTAAAAACCCTGTTTTAGGTTTTCCATTAGGTGAAATAGTTTTTTTTTTTAGGTTTTTTGACAAAAATATCGTTTTCGGGTACAATAATTGGTATAATGAATTTGAATGTGCTACATAGGAATCAATACAAAATACTTGTAAAGTTTAACTTTTTAAAATTGACTTAAATTTGTGTAAACTTGCTTTAGGACAGAGCAACGTCATAAAATAACCTCAGAAGAAGAAGAAGAAGAAGAAGAAGAAGAAGAAGAAGAAGAAGAAGAAGGGGAAAAAAGATGAAATTCAAATCATCGCCAATCCACTGCCGTAATAAACTCGATTTCATTTGTTTGGGCATAATTAACACGTCTTCTTAAAGCTCACAGTGTGATCACTCATTATGAATAACAGGGAAGTACTAAAGGCAAACAAGCGCTTTAAAACACGGAAATCTATATTCTTGTTCAGACATGGCAACAATGGTTGTTCATACGAATATTTTAAAAGGAATGCGCCGGTACTCTTACACTTCGTCTCTTGATACTGTCCATACTAGACGACGATGGGTTGAACGAAACACTGGTGGTATTAATTTCAACACGACAAAGTTATTGTCTCTCAGCAAAATATCGATTTCTCAACTGACAAACAAAAAAGACAAAAAAGTAGCCTAAATTAGATATTTTAGGTTTTATATCCCGTTTAGGTATATTTAGGTTTTTATACCCCATTTAGGTATTTTTAGGTGCCACAGAATTAATGTGGGTGAATCCTTTGGACATGATTCGAAAAAGTGTATGAGCGCTTTTTGTTTTGGAAGTAAGGAAAAAAATAGGTAAAAACCTAAAAATCCGGTCCCTACTTATAACCACAAACAACATAGTTGGGATTGCTGCGAAAAAGCACTTGAAAACCTATGCATCGTATAAAATCTCTTCCAGATCATCATCCGATACATTAGCTAGAATTTCAACAGAATATAGTTTTACTTAGATATATAAGCATTCATGAACCACAGATTATTGTCTCTGTTGGACATAGTTTTACTTGTTGCTGAATAGAATCAGCTCATAGAATACGATGCGCATTGACAAAATACAAATGTTTTTATGATTTATGCATAAACACAAGACCATTATAATCATATGTTATAGGATAACTATTGTTATGTGGTGTTTTTTACTGAACAATTCCATTCTACATGGCTATTTTTACATGGTGCTTTAATGAACTAATCCATTCTACATGACTAATATATATGATTGATTTAGTATTTTTAATGATAGGTTTATATTGATGTGTACACTTTGAACAAGTGTCTTTGTAAATACATTTTAATATTGTAATGCAAAATTGTCAACCTTTTAATATTCCTGCTGTTTATCTGTAAATATGTTTAAATTTTATAATGCACATGTTCAACAATTTAACTTTCATAAGATAACAAATAAATACTGTGCCAAAAATCTTGTAATATTTGAAGTAATCCCAAAATCATTCAACGGTTTTTGTAGGTTATATATTTTTTTAGGGTATAAGGTGGAAAACATCTCTTTAAATCTCATTCATCGATAACCAGAGTTTGTTCGAGCAAAAGAAAGAACAGGCGACTCTGAGCAAGAAATTCCAGAAAAGAACCCTACACACATTATATGATGATTTGAATATGGCCCTAGTATGAGCCAAACTAACACTGAAGAAGATGTAGAGACTGAAACCTTACCTCATGTTCTAGGTTCTTGTCTTCGTAATATCAGGCACTACACCATAAGATCGTCACGTTTCTTAGCAAAGCATTAAGTCCTCAAAAAAGTTCATGGTTTGGCAACTACTGGTGGTTCTCCAAAGATCGATATGATTGTTATTAAAGCTGCAAAACAAAAAGATTATTAAATCCAACAATAATTAAGAATAGAGACATTTCACAATCTGCAATCGAGGTGGATGAAGAAAAGGAAAATAGGCCTATTTTGTTCCCACAGTTCTCTTCTACAAAAAGACAAGTAAAAATTTTGATGAAATCGAAGTACAGGTCTTTTGATAGGAGGCAAAGGCACCTCACCAAAGAAAACAGTAGAAGAATTTAGTGACACTTCAAAATGTTTTACAGAACTAGTGCTTCACACATTATATTCATATTTTCATATTTATTTATTTATAAGATCTTTAGGCAGTACAAACTGCAATCGGTCTCATAAGCTATTTACATTAATACCTATCCACAACAACCTAAGCTATGGTAATTCAATCTATAATTATTTAAAATCTTACAAACATAATTACATGAGTCACTGGTTATACTAAGTTATACTAACGCTATAGCCTAAGTGACACTAAATGAACAAAATATACTTACAGAGCTAATGGCAGAGCATGGCTGGCTACGCTATTCTGAAGGAGTTCCTAAAGTTTTATTATAACGAGATAGCACTCCAGTAGAAGTATCATATGTAATATAACGAGATATCCAAAACTTAATTTGGGGGGATTCGGACCTCAATATATAGTTTTAAAATGTAAAATATTAGACCGTTCTTCATACAAATTATAAAAATTATGAAAAACATGTGATGCTTATAGTCATGCACATAATGTAGAAAAATGTTTGCCCATTACCTACCAATTAGAATAGCCTGTTGAAGAATCCAGCTCTGAGTAACTTTCTGGGTTGTAGATGTAAATATCTCGTCCTGTAGATCCTGTGTTGAGATGAAATGCTGCCAACAGAATCACTACTTGATGGACTCTGACATCTCAACCTGAATGAACTGGTACAGCAACTGAAACCAAAGAAAAAAATTGATATTATACACTTACATGACTATATCAGCATACACAACTTAACTTAACGTTTCACAGTATGATGTAGTCAGGAGGCTTACTGACAAATATAATAGCTGCTTGTGAACTATCCAGTTTTCTGTGAAGTTCCATGCTGATAAGTAGCCAACAGTATCTCAACTTGGGTGGACTTAAAGACATCTCAACCTGAAGGAACTAGTAGGCCTACAGCAACTGTAACCAAAAGGGGGGGGGGAAATGTTGTGAAACAAAATTTCCTCTGCTGAAATAAAAGTTTTGCCTCTTAGTGTAATATAGGGTTGCTGAACTGAGAATTTTTTATAATTCACCTTTTCAAGTTCTAACAAATTGCACATACTTCTGGGCATTTAATTCCATTTTACAAGTGATATTTGAAATCCACATAAAATTCTGAATAAGTGTGGTGAATTTAAGATTTTAAGTTAAGAACTGTTATTAAAAATGTAAGTTAAAGCAAGATGTGTCACTTGGCTTTGGTTGCAGATTAAAAAAAAAAAATTCCACCAAACAGACTGAAATTTTGAAGGGCTTTAAATTGAAAAATAATGATTCTTATATTTGTTTGAAGATGAAATGTACCAAATTTCATCCAAATCTGAGACGGTGAGAAAAAAATTTAAACCAAATCGTTAAGAGCTGTTTTTGAGAATATTGCGAAAAACGATTTTTTTTTGTTTTAATTTCAAGTGTCATTAGATTACCGTAAGAAAGTCTCTAGTTGTTGCCAATCTTCATATCACATCCCCAGAAGATATCTAACCTGATGCAAAATTTTATTTTATTACAATTTCTGTTCTGGAGCTAGGCTGTTCACACACACACACGTTTTTGAAAATAGGAGACACACACACGTATGGTTTTGAAAATAGAGTTTTTTAATCAAGGGACCTCAAAGCATGTATTTATGTTAAAAACTAAACTTCGAATTTTTGGATCGAACACAGTAGCCTACTTCCTCTACCTGTAGGCCTTCTACCTATGGTACGGACAGAGGAAGTAAAAACTGATGTTCAAACACACACATGTCTCACTATCAGCATATACACTACAATTTAAGGCTTCACAGTATTTTAGATTTTGACGGATGTAAAACATTTGATGTACTTACTTGTTATTACAATAAAGATTTATTTATTTATGATTCAGAATAAGGGGTAAATTGCAGGAAGATAAAGCAACTTACCCGACAGTTAAAAAAGCTGCTTGTGAACAATCGAGTTTTCAAGAAAGTTCCATGTCTAAATGCTGTCAGCATCACAACTTGGGTTAACTTGAAGACATCTCAACCTGAAGGAACTGGTACAGCAACTGAAACCAAAGGGTGAAAAAAATTTGAGGCAACACACACATACTTTCTCTACTATAAGCATATGCAATAAAATTTTCTTGTGAAAATCCCCCTCCCAATTACAACACATTTAAATTAAAACATTACTTGATAAGCAAATGTAGGTATTTTGGTGCCGTAGGGGTAGGGTGGCCAGAGGTCGGCTATTGGCCGGACTATAAGGCTTTTGGCTAAGCAGTCCTCCATCCGGCGCGGCTTTATGCCAGACATTGATTTGTCCCCCTGATGGATTGGTAAAGCGTATTAATAAAATTTTTATTTTCCGTACGTTCCTGCCAAGGAATCTATTCCTAATCATTTATTTTATATAAATGCAGTTATTAAGTAAAATTATTCAGGGTTATATCATGTAATATCTGCTGTCCAGTCGTCCATGCCCGGTTATACTATGCTAGATTACCGAAGATGTGTGTCCTCCTTTCTGACATTTTAGAAATGGCCACCCTACGTAGGGGAGAAACAATTCGCCCCCCCCCCTTATATTCCCACCTCAATCATTCCATTTTTTGCCATTCAATTAAACATGGACTTTCTCTAGCCTGGTAAGTGGAAGTTTAGATGCCTCATCCCTATCCAGGCAGGCCAAGTTTATACTTTTAACAAAGCCAACTAGTATGTTAACATAGAACTTAATAAACTTTAATGTTTCCAGATTAATTTAATCAAATGTTGACATACTGTACACCTAATGTACCGGTACACAGAGTTTGATTATATAAATAGTTTTTTTTTAACCTTACTCTACTTTTTTTTTATTTGGAAAAAAATAGTTTTATGCTGCGCTCTAGGCTCCTCCCACAAACTGTCTAACGCGACCTGCCTCGGAAGGTGGGGTTTAGGGTTTCATTGCAGAAGACATTCAATGTGAGGCATAATAAACCTCACGCTATTCAGTATACTGCTCCTAAACCAACATAACATTGCTAACCTAACAAAACCTGTCACTGATCTAGAGTTTACCTATCATTATTTAACTAAATGCAGAAGATTTTTACCCTTCCACACCTTTCATAAAACAGCGTTACGACTAGCAAGGAATCCATGGTACAATAGGTGCATGCGCAGGCTCGGAAGCAAGGGGAAGGAACTGGCGGGCTATTCAAGTCTAATACCAAATTCAGAATGCCCTCCTAAATTAATATCACTGTTCATAACCTAACTGCCACTGAACTAGAATTTCGGGAGAATTCAGAATGCCCTACTAAATTAATAAAGTAATTTTACTAGGGTACAATTGTAATTTTCGTAATTTTCATAACTGAGCAAGTACATAGCCGGGATAGGAGATGTAGGGGAAGCAAGCAGTAGCATGCGCATTGGCTCGGAAGCAATGGTCAGCAGGGGAAACGAGCGGGCGGGCGAGAGCGTGTGGAGCTTCGCTCGGGCGCAGCATATATCTATCTTTCATCACGGGAATTTCAGCTTTATCAAAATCTAAATGTTCCTGCCCCCTAAAAGTTAAAAGAAGTTCCCTCCCTAGGGGCTGCCTACTTCACCTATATGGACGAGCCACCAATGTGTGTAAGTCCCTAGATGATTTTCAAATAGATTTATTCCGTAAATATTAGCATTTACAGTTATAGTAGTGGAATGTATAATTTTTAGTACTGTATTTTAAGTAGGATGAATTAACTTTGTAAACTTTCTATTTTACTACTGTATGATGTGCATGTATGTGTTCTGTTGTCTTGTAACTTTTAATATTCTTCTTGTAACAGTTATTGTTATCAATTGAGATGATCATCTATATAGGGCCGGATATATGCAACATATAGGCTACAGCTGCGCAGTATTGCTATTGAAAATTATTTAAAAAAATATAATTCGGCAAATTGTTAACAGATATTTCTACCTGTTCAGGCATTAAAATCGTATTTTACTATCAGCATTTAGGCCTATATAACGTATCCATACAGACCCTGATACCCATGTACAAGCGTATTAATCTTGTAGGCTACGATACAAGACAGCTTTCAACACAGCCGCATAGCCTATGAGATCTCATTTGAAGAAACCTAATCACACATTCATGGTTATGTTTGTTCACACCCAAAGGGGTTACGAACCCGCCTGTCCAAAACACACTTTCTTTTATATCGTGATCTGGGAAAAAGTATTTCCACTACATTTACTTACAGAATCCACAAGAAACTAATTAACTGGATGTTGGTGATGAACCAATGAAGCACATGGGAGATTAATGTGGCACATTTACAAAACATGAGAAATTCAGTAGGCCTATAAATTACCCTGTTCAGGTTTTATAAGTGCCCTCTTCTTTACGTAAGTTATATATTTCTTTCATTTTGCATGTTATTGGATTAAATATTAAACACAAATTTTGTAAGGTCTGTTCCTAAAGCAAAGTCATATATATATATATAGGCCTACCATCAAGTATAGCTGTCGCCATATTCAGCTGTGGTGCACAAACCAATTTACATGAAGACTGTCCTCCTTCCCAACACATCATTCTCCTCCTCACTTCCCTCCCCACTTTTTTGATTATTTCATGTTCCAACCGGGAATCACAGTCTAGGGATATCTCACTTGTTCTACAAGGAAGCAGCCTTATTGAGTGTATTTTTTTTGTTGGCATCAGGTTTGTGCTGTGTTACAACTTATATTGTTGACAGCTCTAAGTGCACCTCACATTGTTCAAAATGCCCCATGTGCTAAGTAAATCAGAATTTAAAACTCTTCATAGTCAAGTTAGGGAAATTGTGTCAAGAATTGTGCTTTTTATTGACGTGTTCTATATCCTTGAGCCCCGCTCAACACAGGATCTACAGGACGAGATATCTACATCTACATCAAACCTTGCCCGTAGGATGTCTCAGCGGAGGTTCCAGCAGGAGTTCGGATTTTGCAGTGAATGGCAACCGTGTAGATGCATCACAGTCGAGCTAAAATGGCTACTTCGTAGTAACCAATATGATAGGGAGGAAGTCAGTATACATTTTCACCAGTTGTATTTTTTAAGAACATTTATGAGGAATACTAAACATTTTCTGAATAAAACCATCTAGTTTTACTATTATAAAAAGATTATCGTAATAGTTTTAAGCATAAGAACATTGTATTATTCTAAGTGGATGTTGGCAATATGTTAAGCTGGCCGGGCCTATCGTCTTCACCTGCTACGCATGCCTTCGGCAGTAGCACAGGGGAGGGGCCAGCAGGAACTGGTCTTCATTGTTTGTTTACCTTTAAAATCTGAATTGCACCTTAAATTTGCGATCCCTATATTTGTGAAAAGGGTCCTCCATGTCGCTTACATATAGCTACGACAACATTTTTCTCACTTGCTCGTCTATGAGTTTCACATAGTTTGCAAACTCCAGCATATCGTCAAAGTTGACGCGGGAAGTTCGTGCCACATGGCTTGCAGACGGAAAGCGTGTTAGTGACAGTTCTGGGAGACCGCTAGGGGTTTGCCAGGTAGCAGACCTCTGTCGATAGCTGCCACCTAGGTAGGTAAGCATGCTTACTTGGGGGAGGACTATAGATTCGGCGGTAAGTCACATATGCAATTGTTCATTAGAAAATGGAATCTTTCCAGAAAAACTGAAGCATGCTATTGTTAAGCCCCTCTTTAAAAAAGGTGACAAAAATCTACCATCAAATTACAGACCTATATCGCTCTTAACCTCATTTTCAAAAGTTTTTGAAAAAGTCATGTACAACCGCATAATACACTATCTTAATTTGAATGACATTCTTACTTCATCTCAGTTTGGATTTAGATGTGGCATGTCCACTGAGAATGCTAAATTTCAACTTACTACAGAAATACTGGAAGCGTTAGATAAAAAGAAATATGCTCTGGGAATTTTCTGTGACTTAGCTAAAGCGTTTGACTGTATAAATCATGAAATATTACTTCAAAAATTGGATCATTATGGGTTCGATAATTTAACACTTAAGTGGTTCAAATCATATCTTTCTGATAGAACTCAAAAGGTAATAATAAATGGAAATGTATCTAACTTAGGGGTTGTTAAGAATGGGGTACCTCAGGGATCAATACTAGGACCTTTGCTCTTTTTAATTTTCATTAATGACTTGCCCTATAACTTAAGTGACGAATCAAAGGTATTGCTCTTCACAGATGATACTAGTGTACTTGTAACAGGAACGTCACAAGAACATTTATCAAGAATAGCTACAAAGGCTTTTCACGAGTTACACATGGTTTCTAGCTAATAAAATGACACTTATGGCAGAGTGCACCAATCTCGGTATTCAGAATACCGCGGTAAAGTCGCTTAGTTTACCATGGCAAAGTCTATTTTCGTTGCATCGTGCTCGGTTTCAACTTTTACCGCGGTAAGATGCAAACCGGCCGTGAAGGTGCTGTAAAGTGAGAAAACTGCTGTTTTCTTTCCAAGATGAAGATCAGCGTAATGTATCAAAATTATGATATCTAGGCCAAAAGCTAATTGAATATAAAGAATAATGAGAGACAGGTGGGATCTATTTGAAGAATGAACGATGGTGCATATCTTCGCAAATACTGTGCTGTAACATCGATTGAAATTACCTTCCTTTCTTACCTCAACTAAACCAGGTCCATCGAGTAGGCTAGTGGGCGTAACCACGATTAGTACGATTAGTACAGTATTTATGGTGTTTGAATTCAAACTTTCAATTCAGACGACATATATACGCAATATAATAATCCATTTTATCCTTATGAACATTTATTACTGAACAATAAGGCAAGAATTAAATGAAAAATGGAAAACCTGTGGGCCTAGGCCAACTTTGCAATGAATGGCTACATGCATCACGATATAGCCTATGTACCGGTATATAGTGTATGTAATCAATTTATCATACTTGCACACACACACACGAACATAATTATAACAGCCCTTTCATGGCTATGTAGATGATTTTGCTCCTAAAATTTCCACTGGTCGAACGGGAATAAAAGTGAGGCTACGTCGAACTCAGAACAGAGATTTCATGGTGTTGCTTTGCCTTAGATTTCACAGGTGTGAGAATTATTATTCAAAACATAAATGTTATTTTATTGAAATGTACAGACAGGTGGGATCTATTTGAAGAATGAACGATGGTACATCTATTTGCAAATATTGTATGTAACCTCGATTGAAATGACCTCATCCAAACCAGGTCCATCCAGTAAGCGTAATCAACTGATTTTCACGATCGTTACAGTATCTATGGTGTTTGAATTCAAAGTCAGACATATATACCCAATATAATATTCCATTTTATCCTTACGAACATTTATTATTGAACAATAAGGCAAAAAATAAATGAAATTTGGCCTATAGACGAGCCACCGTGACTGGAAGACGTGCCGAGACAGAGCGAACCTAGCAGCCATGGAAGAAACCAACACAAATCAACACAAACCAATACAAAATTTCTCCATGGGATTTGCTTCATAGCAGAGTAACTGCGATATTTCCAAGCATTAGCAAACCGCGATATTTTAGCAATGGTGCACAGAGATTTTGAAAATACCCCGGTATTTCGTTTACCGCGGTAACGAAACGGCTGAGAAAACCGGAGAATGGTGCACTCGGGCATTAATATTGATAAGACCCATTTTATACAATTTAGGACAAAAACAGATGTAGGCCTATCTCAAATCTTGAAATTAATTATGGAACACAAATCATACAAGAAATTAGCAATGTAAATTTTTAGAACTGCAAATTGACCAAAATCTTGATTGGAAGACACACATAGAAATTATAAGTCCAAAACTGAGTTCAGCGTGCTTTGCTTTAAGAATTTTGAATAACATATTAAAACAGGATGCATTACTTATGGTATATTTTGCATATTTTCACTCGGTAATGAGGTACGGGATCATATTCTGGGGCAACTCTTCCCATAGGGAGAAAATATTTAGATTACAAAAGCGGGCAATACGAATAATATGTGGAAAGAAGAAAAGGGAATCTTGTAAACCGCTATTTGAAAAATTAAAAGTCCTCACTTTTACAGGGGAATGTATATACTCTGTTACGTGTTATGTAGTGAATAATATTGATAAATTTCAAACTAATTTTAGTGTACATGGACGTACTACCAGAAACATGAATGATCTACACAGACCAAATAACTCTTTAAAACTCTTTCAGAAGGGTGCTTATTATTCTGCAGTACAGATATATAACAAGCTTCCAAACAACATTAAATTATTATGTATTCAAAGAAAGAGCAAACCTTTCAAAACAGCTGTCAAGGAATTTTTAATAACTCACGCCTTCTACAATTTGGAGGAATATTTCCAGCTTGGATAAATTTGGCAGCTTGCAGTTTCTGTAGGCTTATATTATTGTTATAACATGATCTGACGTGTTCTATATCCTTGAGCCCCGCTCAACACAGGATCTACAGGACGAGATATCTACATCTACATACTACGCCATCGAGTGATCGTTGGGGTGTGAAGCGAGAATTCATCTATTTAAGTTTAAAGAGCCGTTTTGGTTCAAGTGAATGCCTCGTATTGTGGTAATTAATGCAAGGATTATTTTCATATGGTACAAATTAGTGCATAGGCTGCGGTACAAGGGTTATTTTTGTATTGGGATGACTATTGTAGTAATTAGTGCATAAGCTTTATTACAAGGGGCTGAAGTGGTGAAACGGGCCATTGCCATAGCAACGTTTGGCCGGGGTGGGTGGACCACCTTCCAGTTATCCCACACACATCGCAGCAGAATTATTTGACTTCACCTCTACTATGATGCCTGTGCACATTGTAACTTAGACTGAAAAAATTACATTCTATGCAAACGCTGTGCAGTGAAACTGAATGTGTACACGTGTCATGCTACTTGACAGTACATCGACTGACTTTGAGAACAAATCTTAAGGTTCTAACGAACTTGCCCCATGCGAGTCTCTCACTCCAACTCCTACTGGTGCAAGGGTCTTTTCTATTACATATACGGCTTTTTTATTTCATAATTGTGAAATATGTTTGGTACAAGGCTCTCTTTTTGTAAAATATTACCGGTGTTGAGCAGGTGAGTGGAGAAGAGTGGGCGTAAAGTTCCATTATGCCTAACCCTCTACTTTATACAGACTGATTTTTAAACAGATTGATCGTACAGTAATCCACGTGTAATAGACACAGGGGCATATAAAAGTGTGTGTAAAAAAGTGTTCCCTATTACAGGCCATGGATGCCCAGAGGGTTCCAGGAGGTTGAGGCTCCCAGATTTTTAGACATCGGCACATGGTGATAAGGTTGTCAGCCTTACGCACCGGCCGCCTTTACCCCCAGGATTGCTCCTGGTACTCATTTCTGTTAGAGGCTGAGTCGACCCCAGGGCCATAGTGCCACCAGAAGGATTAGGCCAATTGAAAAATTCCAACGACCTCATCGGGGATCCTTTTAGAAATCAAGCACACGAATGAGTTATTGATAAAACCGTAGAGTTAATTTAAAATTACCTTTGAAACGATGATAAATCATCTTCGTCAATGCATTGGACTACCAGCTGTAACAACACAACCTTCATCAAGACCGACAGAGACGAAACAGACCGCTAAACCGGAACGCTTCCAAGACCGGAAATCAGCTGGATGACTGGGGCACGTTTTTAAAGTCACCAGTAAATCCACCGGTGGAAAAGTGCGGTGAAAGTCCGGTGAATGTACGATCGAGACCACAGATATAGAGGAATAGATCGGCAGCGTCGTATCCTTAACTGCAGGTGGCTGTGAAGCCGAGTCAGGGGCGAAGAGGGGCAAGGGAAGCAGTGCCGACGCCATATTGGTATCACCAACGTGTCCGCTAAGTACCACGTATTCATTACGGAAAATTGTTTTTCTTCCTACATAATTCCGAATTTATAGTAAATGGTGAACCACGGTGTTGTTTGGGAATCCCTGTAATTTCAAATACATACTATACCACTATATTGGAGGTCAAATTAACAATCACTTAGGCTATAAATTTGCCAAATTAGTAGGCCTATTGCTTAAACTGGGTCTCTTACGACTATTTTCATTCAATACTGGTTTACGAAATAATTGTCTGGGAAAACTGCAGCGAATGGGAAAGCATCTTAAAAAGAAAAACATACTTATTATGACCCATTCATCCTACAGGGAATCATGAAGACCACTCTTTAGAGGTCTACAAATATTAACATTTCCTTCAATATATTTACTAGAGCTTCTAACTCATGTGCACATGAATTTTGACCAATACAACACACAAAATATTCACGAACACAACACAAGAAACAGAGTTGTTAAAATTCTGTTCCCATAGATTAACCCTCCTAGAGCATACACCACAATACATGGGCATAAAAACATACAATAAAATTTCAAATGAAACAATAGCATTAAATAGCACACAATTCAAAATTAAAATTCAAAACTTGTTTTTGCAAAGAACATATTACTCAATCAGAGAATTCCTTGAATATGAGGTTAACATATAATTATAATAAATTTAAAAAAAAGTGTGCGGTGAATTAATTTTTGGATTTTTTCAATTTTGGATTATTAGATTTTTCAATTTTGGATTGTTGGACTTTATTAATATTGGGTTTTTGGACTTTTAAATTTTAGATTTTTGGAATTTTTAATTTTTTGATCTTTTAATTTTTTTATTTAATATTTAGGATTTTTTGTTATTTATTGTTTTAATTTTAGATCATTTTTATTTTTTGGATTATTTATTTTTGGATTTTTTAATTTTTAAAAATTCTGGATCTTTAATTTGTTTATTTCTTGCTTTTTTTTAATTTTCGATTTTCGATTATTAATTTTTTTAAATTTTCGATTTTCGATTTGTTTATTTTTTAAATTTTGGCTTATTAGATTTTCAATTTTGGATTGTTGGACTTTTTTAATATTGGGTTTTTGGACTTCTTTAATTTTGGATTTTTTGAATTTTTATATTTTTGATCTTATATTTTCTTAATTTGGAAGTTTGGATTTTTTTGTTTTTGATTTTTTAAATTTTAGATTTTTTGTTTTGTTTTTTAATTTTGGATTTTTGATTTTTTAAATTTTGGATTCTTGATTTTTAATTTGTAATTTTTTGACTTTTTAAATTTTGTTTTTTTAGATTTTTTAATTTTTATATTTTTAATCTTTGAATTTTTAAATTTATGAATTTTGGATCTTGGAATTTTTTAATTTTGGACTTTTAGATTTTTTAATTTTGGATTTTTTATTTTTTAAATTTTGGATTTTTAGTTTTTTAATTTTGGATTTTTTAAATTTTGGATAAGCCTAATCATTGAGTTGATTGTTTTCTGTGCAGTCCGATCCGTCAAAGACCCACTAATTTCGTGACGATTTTGAGCGTAACAATTTCGTGACTATTTTGTCCGTCACGCAACTTTGTGTTAGCTCTCGATTTACTCCTACCGCGGCTAAAGAAGTTTCACTTCAAAAAATAGTAAAAGAAATCATTCCATTTTCAAGCACTCATTAAAAGCATTAGAAAAAATAATTACATTAGTGTTAAATTGTCCTTATCTGTAATCGTGATTTACAAGTAATATAGTGTAGGCCTAAGCTAGAATATTCCTAGTGAGTCACCAGTTTACCAGCCAAAGCAGAATAAATGTAAAAGATATGTGGCTATAAATTGTCATTAACAACATTAACATTTATCCTATAGAAGCATCTTCTGTATACAGACTTAAGACTATGGTACTACATGCACTTAGGCACTTTTGTTATATCAGTTTACCTGATTTTATTATAAGTGTGACGTCTAGTGCTGTAATGGCCAAATGACAATAAAACTGTATTTATTAATTTATTTACTGGATTGTGAAATTCCAATTAAAACAACTTTAAAAAGCATTTCTTGTTTGATTCCCGCGCCGGCTTCCCTTCCTTTCGTCAGATTGTTGGTGATCGCAATATGGCGACGCAGCGAACACGTTGGCTTCAGTCCCTCCCCTTACGCTGCCGATCTATTCCTCTATATCTGTGATCGAGACCATCGTAAATACAGACCTCCATACAAAATAAAGATGGCCGCCATCGCGATCGGTGGTTGCACCGCATTAGGCAATATTACGACTCTGTTTGGAAGTTTTATTTTTCAAACATTGTTTCCTGAGTTTAAAAAAAATGAACACTGTAAATATTCGCACACTTTTTAAGACGAACAAAATTATTTGGGAAAAAATAATATTGCGACTCACCCGACTCCCCCACCACTACTCTCTTAACGGGACAGCGAGGAAAGTAGGGGTTTAGGGTGGGGAGAAACCTAGCGGCGGCATTAGAACTACTAGCAGAATAGCGACGGTGGCGACATCTAGTATGGAAATGGTGAAAGAGAAAAATAATTTATTTCTCCTTTATTTTCTTCTTCTCTTCCTTTCCCGTCTCTTTCCTCTCTTCCTCTCACCTCCTCTTCACCCTACCTACCTATTCGAGACCTATTCCTAACATTAAATTTTGGATCGGACGGGGATCGAACGCATGACCCTTAGCATCGTAGCCAAGAGACTTAGCCATTACGCCACGAAGGCGAGTTGAGCAGTGAAGGAAGTTCCGATATATTTTAGTTATCTATTGCGTTAGCGAGTGTTAACGCAAGAATCGTGTTTTCTAATTTTGAGATGGTTTGTTTGTTATGAAAAGAGTAGTGTTGGTGCAAGGGAATTATTCTGCATCAATTAAGCCATGTTTTTTGTCATAACACGGCGTTTTTTAAAATTTGGAAATATTATGTAAATTTCGATTTTTTTTATATTTATATAATTGTGAAATATCCTGTTGGCATGAAATATTATGTTTGTTGCAAGGGTTTTTGGCATTTTGTATTTTTTTTTATCGTGAATTATTATTTTTTTATCATTTGTGAAATATTATGTTTGTTGGTGTTGCAAGGGTATTTTGTTATTGTGAAATATTATTTTACCTGTTTAAAGATCGTGAAATTTGTTTGGTACAAGGGTATTTTTTCACTGTTCGATATTTTGCATAATTTGTGAAATTTTATTTTGTTTTTTATATTCGTTTTTAAAAATTGTGAAATATTATGTATGGTGCAAGGGTCTTTTGTTATTGTGAATGTTTTTTTTTTCTTTCAAATCGGTGTTTAAAGATCGTGAAATATGATGGTTGGTACAAGGGTATTTTTTTAATTGTTCGACATTTTCTATATTTCGTGAAATTTTATTTTGTTTTTTATAATCATTTTTAAAAATTGTGAAATATTATGTATGGTGCAAGGGTCTTTTGTTATTGTGAATTTTTTTTCTTCTTTCAAATCGGTGTTTAAAGATCGTGAAATATGATGTTTGGTACAAGGGTATTCGTGAAATTTTATTGTTTTTTATATTCGTTTTAAAAAATTGTGAAATATTATTTATGGTGCAAGGGGCCTGTTTAACACAGCAAGCTGCATTACCGGCGCTTAGTAGTGGTTGGCATGCAGCGGGGAGAAGATGCGCGTGGGAAATGCGCAGTAGGCGGTGAGGGGAAGCGAGCGTGCAGGCAGGCTGGCGGAGAAAGCGACCGCGCTGGTGGAAAGGGGAGCAGGGTGAGTCGGAAAACAGCTCCTTGCCAATTATTTAATTATCTTTAAAATAATATTAAACTGCAATCACGGATTTGACTAGAATATGGCAATCCAATATGTCTGGACTTCGTAATTCCGCTTAGGCCTACAGGTTATGTTAGTATTTCACGTAATATAACTATTACAATAATTTATGTTATTTTTCCAGTTGGGTTGAACTGTAAATTTCTTATTATAACCTACTGTAACCTATTACATGAAATATTAAGCTAATGTTTTGACTAGGCCTACATAACCTGCAATGCCCTAGATTTCACTGTTCAGACATGGTTAGGTTCCTACATTAGGTTAAACACATTAATCAGAGTAAAATACCCCAACTTTAAATTGCTTAATTAAATTACAGAATTCTACAGGATTTCGGGCCTACCTGTCAGTAACGAAAAGTCGATCCGAGAAGACTCACTGGTTGCTAAGTTTCATCACTTTTCGGTTTGTTACTTTTTCTCCAACTTCACCACTCCTTTTGTTTACAGGACTTTTTACTCTGGAATTTCAAAGCCAGTTCCTTAGAACAATTTTTTTCATTAAGGACTTTGGTATAGTTATTTATAAAAATGTTGGCTAACACTTTCATACTTTTCTTGATCACAATGTTGACACTTATACCACACTCACATACTTCATCTATATTGTTAATTTTCAGTTCACACATTTCAATTCCTAAATTAACTACTGCATTCCTTTGGTTTCGCAACCTTAAAAAATCACTCTCATATGAACCACTAATTAATGTTTGGAACAGTCTGTATGCATCACTGCACAGAGAAATCATAAAAGGGGAAGGAAATTTTAAACCGCCTCTATTTATCTGTGAAAAATAGGTCAGAACTTCTGGTGATTCAGCTGACACCACCATTTCCTCATCTGATTGCAGCATTGACAAGCAAGTATGACATGCCCCACGCAGAGTTAATTTTTCACTAACTTTCTTGCTAGTATAGCTAGCAATACATAGAAGCACTTTCTGGGTATCAACAGGAATAGGAGCATATGGAACTTCTTCTATTGCAGGCTGCAGATGATCTAAACTTTCAGAAAATTTCTCTGTTACTTGCTTATGAACCTCTGATACAAAACTGTTCAAACTAAACTCTCCATATTTAGCTGATTTGAGCTTCAAAACACTTAACAGCTTCAGTTTTCTTTCTGATTCTAGAATCTGTTCAACACCAACACTATAACAACACCCACTCAGTCTTCTGTAAGCTCCAAATCTACCTTCTAACATGTCAGTCTGTAACTTAGCAGTCAATATGTAATCCCAGTTATAAGTGAAGAAAATGTACCTGCAGAGCTCAACCAACGAAACAAGCGTGTGAGTCAGTGCTGTGTATGTTTCATTGCTTAGCTTTCCTCCCTTCGGCGAGTGTGATAAATGCCACATATCAATATATGTTTTCAGATTCAACAAGAATTCAAGTTTCATATCACTTGGCCCTGTAATTGGGTGCGCATCAGTATTTCTTGTATGCACCCCCTTCATAGGGTGTTTGACATTGCAAATATTCCACCATCTTATTATTAATCTTAAAAATTCAATGGTTCCATCTGAAATGTTTATACCATTTGTTTATGTTTATATTTATGTTTATGTTTATACCTATACTAGAATCTTTATAGGTACTTAAGTGACTTATAAGGCTGTCAAATTTAGACCATTTGTCACATTTATGATCCTCCTTGTTTTCACTATCTAAAATCCACTTAAAGTTTTCTGAGGGTAAACAGATGTTTTTATAAAAAACCCTCACATGTAAGTCTTTATCGATCTTCAAACTCAAACAACATGATGGGACATCATCAATTGAGTTGTCATCTATCTTAATAAAAAGAACATAGTCCTCTTTTTCAAAAATAATGAAGGGGCTAAAATCTTTCTCCCTAACCTCAATCTTAAAGTGTGCAAAATCACGAATTGTGTCTTTCTCGCACCACTTAATAAAATTACTTTCGTCTTCCTGTAATAATCTCCGTGAACGTTCCTGTGGATCTTTCCTGGGTTTAGAGATGCTAACAGTATGGTATGAAGGCTGATTGGGAAAAATGGTGGGATAAGCATCGTCTGATAACTTCGGGGCGTTTCTTTTTATTCGAATAGGGGAACCATCTACGACTGGAACAACGTCTTCCCTTATTACGAACTTAGGGTCGAAATGCTTAACACATACCACACTATTGTCATTTGGTTCAAAATTTTCCCTGTGTATGCACTTCACCCACTTTTCTCTCATTGATTTTTCCTTCGGAAATCTGAAGGCTGAGACATAACACTTCGCACCATAGTTTGATTTGCACCCTGGTACACAACACGACCTGCCCATTTTATTGAAAATGTGCCAAAAAACTACCCAAAACTATAACTATTAGATCATAACAATAGGAGCAACTGGGTCACTATTAAAAAAACACCACATGGAAAGCACATGGCCCGGCATTTAAACGATGAGAACCGCGCACGACGCCATTTTGACTGTAATCGATAGGTGCATGGAGGTCTGTATTTACGATGGTCTCGGTACGATGAACGTCATCCGCCATTTTTTTCATCTGATGAGTCGTTGAATTTACGAACGGGTTGATGGATTCCAGCGGGAATATTCGAATTGTATAATAATTATTGTATCATGGATTTGCTAGAAATGGAAATAATAGTGATGGGCAGGGAACTAATAACTGAGTGCTACCATTCTCATAAATAATATTTTGAGCATATTAAATTCCATAAAATATTGTATAGTTAAATACGGTACCTGACCTCATTATGGATAGCCTGTGCTGTCAGTTATTCTACTGGCAGAGTTAAGGCATTATCTTCCATTCAATCAGGGGGAAAAAGGATACATACAACTTACAATGTTACACAAAAGAAATAAAATAAGTTTTAAGATGATAGGCCTACTTAACTATTTACAATTGCATCAAAGACCCTTAAAACTAACAGTAAATTAAACAATAAATTATATTATAATATGTGATCAATTAAAATACCATATACTTATAAATATTAATCTGGCCTAATTAAAATTGTATGTCCATTCCATGTTTAGGAAATCATTTACATTACAGTATAAAATGCTTTTGATATGAGCCAGCTTTTTAGGACTTTCTTAAATTTTTTAGTAGGCACTTCAACAGCAGAAAGGGCAAATTATTATAAAATGTATATTGCTTATATAAATGACTGTCAACACATTTATTTAATCTGAATGACGGCAAATCTAATTTCAAATTGTTTCTAGTTCTGTGTTCGTGTATATAAAAGCGTTGTGTAAATTTTTGTAGGTTTTCTTTCACGTGTACTAAATTTATATAAAGACTAGGAACTGTGTTTGTTTTTAATTGACGAAATATCAGGTAGACCTACACAACTATCTTGATGTTTTACTCCTGCTAAAATACTTATGTTTTTTTTCTGACATAGGAACACCTTTATTTATTTATTGACCCTGAACTACCGGTACTGCCCCATAACCGGATGCCATATAGGATATGTGGATGAAAAATACGCTGTTATTAACATATCTTGACTAACTGAGGCTTTTAGCTTAAGGAGTAGAAAAATAAATAACTCGAGACAGCTTAGCAGTAGCATTTGTTTATTTGTTGGTCCCATGAAAGCTTATTATTCGAGATACTTGGAATTAATAGATTTCTTATGTAGAGTATTTTTTCTTTCTTTTCTCGTCTTCAAACAAAATCAACTCATCACTTTCATTTTCGGAGGACTCACACTCTGATGAAGAGCAGTTCGTTAGCTTTCGCACGAAAATAAACTCAATGTATTAATGCTAGTGGCAAGTGTCGTCTGCTTCGCTGCTCCGCCATGTTTGTCATCTAAGAAGCATCGTACTTTAAGTTCGGTGAGTCTGGTTGCAATCGGTGACTTCCACCGGACTTTCACCGGTGAGTTTATGAACGGCCTGATGCTTTCCCGGTGGATTGTCCGTTGACTTTACAAACGCCCTGGTGAAAGACCGATGGCACCGGTGGAATCAATCGATGACTTTAAAAACGTGCCCCTGACGACACTCATCCGCCCACCGGAAGTCGGCCATTTTAATTTTGGTTTTATTTTTTAAGCAGCTAGTCTTTTAACCCTTTTTAGCATAAAACTGTACCCCATCCCACAGAAACGCTTAGTTGTAATATTCCAAAATAAAAAAAAGGTAACGGAAGAAAAACTAATTAATAACATAAGGTCGCTCAGTAGAAAAAATTTAATTACACATAAAAATGTGATTTCATAGCAGAATGCTATTGAAAATTAAAAACTGAGAGCTAAAGAAAATTTATAACGGAATCCAGCAATTTATACGTTTATAATAATAATATTATTATAAATATGTTTATTTAACCCTCTACTTTATACCGACTGACTTTTAAACAGACTGATCGTACAGTAATCCACGTGCAATAGACACAGGAGCATATACTTTTAGCAATGAAGCACACGAATGAGTCATTTATAAAACCGTCAAATCCAAACGAGTTAATTTAAAATTACCTTTGAATTTTGAAACCATGATAAATCATCTTCATCAATGCATTGGACTACCAGCTGTCATCAAGACCGACAGAGACGAAACAGACCGCTAAACCGGAACGCTTCCAAGACCGGAAATCAGCTGGATGACTGACGACACTCATCCGCCCACCGGAAGTCGGCTTGCTGACGTCGGCCATTTTAAATTTGGTTTTATTTTTTAGTCTTTTTTAGTCTTTTAACCCTTTTTAGCATAAAACTGTACCCCATCCCACAGAAATGCTTGGTTGTAATATTCCAAAATTAAAAAAAAAGTTAACAGAAGACAATCTAATAAGGTCGCTCAGTAGAAAAAATTTAATTACACATAAAAATGTGATTTTATAGCAGATTACGGCGAAAGATAAGAGTATACTTTTCTTTAAATAATATTTGGAAATCTTTACTTTCTTATGGTTTATAATGTATTAATAATAATTTATTATTGTTTTAATTCTTCCTGCAACATCTACAGGTAGCCGATGACAAAGAGTACCAACAACAATGGGTATCTGTATATACCATCAGAGGCGGATCCAGGGAGACATTTTGGGGGGGGGGGGAACCAAAGTAGAGAGGTAAGATTTTACTCATAAAAATTAATTATTCCCGGTACACATTTGAAATCAAAATGAACATTTCAGCATTTTATTGCAAATGTATTTCAAAATAATGAATGTCGTTGCTTTAATTTAAGTATTTGGGTAATGTCTTTACAAAATTTATTAGAAGGCTGACCGTTTGAATAATCTGCGCTTAATGTTACAAATTTTGGGGGAGGAAATTTCCCCCATTTCCTCCCCCGTGGATCCGCCCCTGTATACCATAGAGACCAGTTAGTTGAGTAGTAGCGGTGAACAACAAAGTCAGATGCGTGAGCGGAGCAGTAGCACGTTATAGAACTTACAAAAGCAAATTTTTACCACCATTTATAGAAAAAATGTCTGTACAGAGTACCTTACTTGGCAATCATCATCATCATTATTATTATTATTATTATTAATATTATTATTATATTATTAATCCTATTATTATCATAATCATCATCATCCTGACAATTCGCAAAGTGTACGACGATTTTAACTAGAGTACGACTATTTTCAGTTGTTGGTACGACTGTTTTACGTTTCTGATCTGGCAACCCTGCTTCTACTACTTGTTTGTTATTGTATGGCAGGAAAGAACTAAAGAAAATTGTTTATTTCTATCAAATTCGCTTGTTGTTAGTATGGGTTGTGATGGTGGAACAATTCCAAAACGTGACGAATTAGTTAGAAAGAAAAAGAAACCCGAACAGGTGATGTGTACGGACTAGGCTTAATTAGTATATTGCATCTGGGGTTATTTTTCTTGCAATATGGCCATTCTCTTGAAATTAATTTGTTAATCGTTCTATTGTATGTTACAGAAAGATAAAGATGCAGAATTATTATTTCGCTGGAGACATTGTAGTATTACTCAGCAGCCTCTTCAAACCCCCATAGTGGCATGTGGATTTGGGAGACTGTATAGTAAAGATGCTGTCATTGAAACACTCCTGGACAAGACAAATCTTCCTGCAACAGCGCAACACATAAAGAGTTTAAAGGTATCAATTTTCTCATCTCTTGAATAGTGGGTAGAAAAGGACAAAAAGGGTCAGTTTGGCTGGCCACCGGCAATGTTTATCAGAAGAAAATGTTGAAATAAGGGGACTACATAGCTAACTGCATGCTATGATATTCATTATGCCAGAAACTCCAAAAAGGCCAGATTGAGGTTGTACTGTTCTTTAATGCTGGTGTAGGTGTAGGCCTATGTGGGCATCTCCCAATCATGGATCAAAGTACACTTGCTTCGTGCTTTTGATGGCAGCCATTATGGCGAAAGAGTAATATATGTTGTGCACACGTCCCCCTTCCACTATATTTCATGGCTGGGCATAAACCAAGTATCAGGTGCTAAATAGGCTCCGCCCATCCCGCATTTCGTTGCCATGGCGACAGCAGCTGTCGGCCGGCGACCTCTCGCCCCGATCTTCTTCCGACCGTTCCCGAACGTACTCCCGACCGTCTCCCCGCCTTCATTCGACAGTCAACACTACCCCTATTGAAAATACGATTCCCACGATGCGACAGTGCCCCTTGTACCAAATATTCAAAATACGAGATGCCCCTTGTACCAAATATACCCACCTAAGTATTTACAAGAACATTATCATTCTTATTACTCGTCATGTATTACACGTCTCTGTAGTACAAAGGCAAGAAGTTTTCTCGATTTTTATTGCAACGAACCTCGTGGTGTAGTGGTCAAGGCGATGGACTAGAACGCTCGCGGTCCCCGGATCGAATCCCCGTAGGTGCGAAAATTAGTAGGATAGGAATAGGTCCCAAATAGGTAGGTAGGGTGAAGGAGAGAAAGGAGGTAATAGGGAGGCGAGGAGGAGAAGAGGAGAAAAGAGATAAAAGGAGAAAATAAAAAAATTAATTTTCTTGTGTTTCTGCTATTTCCGCCAGATGTCTCTGCGCCGCTACTACTAATTCCACCATTACCTACTAGATGTCTCCCACTGTTTCATTTAGTTAGTCCCCGCCCTAAACCCCTCCTTCCCGGGCGGGTCCCGATAGCGAGTATGGGAGGAGCCTATTTGGCACCCGATATTTGGTTTTTCCCCATGGCTGTGCTGATTGTTGGCAGTTGTGTTAAGTGGAGTGCTGCTTGTCATGTTTTTAAAAATATCAGACGAAAGTGATAAATATAAGTAGGAAGGAAATGCGAAAAATGCATTTGAAAACAAGAAAATAAATTGTAGATGAGATTCCAGGGTTAAAGGGAAACACCCAAAGAAATTAAAATTCGGCAAAAGATAGATTTATGCTGCACCCCAGCCAAGCTCCGCCGTTTTGTTAGGTTAGGAACATTTATGTTAGTTTAGGAGCAATATACTGAATAGCACGAGGTTTATTATGTCTCACATTGAATTTCTTCTGTGATGAAACCCTGAACTCTACCTTCCCAAGCGGGTCTCATTAGAGAGGTGCAGCATAAAACTATTTTTTCCCTGATGCAATGATCAATTACATTTTGATACCAGTATTAAAATCGTAATTTTAAAGTCAAGTTGTTACCTGAAATGTATTGGCCTACCCTACAACTTAAGCAATTGAAAGTGTTTATTTTTCAATATATCTTATACCTTTTGAAATGCAGTCGATATATGCATATTGTAACAGTTTCTTTTAATTATGTTATAACCTATTTATTCAAATTTGTTTGAGAAATAACAGATTTCTGATAATAAGTAAGAATGACTGCATAGCCTTTATTCACAATATTTCAAATTGTTTATAGAAGTCTCTAGGCTTTACATTCACCATTAATCTTAGTGCTTTCTTTTCTAATAAAAATGTAATTAAATTGCATTATTATAATTAGATGGAAGTAGGCTAGGCATATTACAGGTATACTATTTTTGATGTTACAATATATGTAATTTTTTAGTGGTGGTCTGATGAGGCCTACCTAAACAGCAGAACTTAATTGGTAACTATTAATTGGTAGCCTATGGTTTTTCGAGGTGAGGTGGCTATTATAGGCCTGAAAACTGTCTCTTTTGTTATACCAAGATGTTTGCCTTTGTATTGTTATTACAGTAGCCTACTTCCATAAAGTAAAAGTCAACCATTAACTCTAGCATCGTGTATTCTATGCCTATTCTTGGTTCTTTTCGCTTTTAATGTCAAAACATTTTTATAGATAACACTAGGATGGCATATACTAACCAGGAGTAAACTAAACTAAAGTAGTAAGTCTAAAAAGGAAACCTGAAGTAAACAAAAACCAGTATAATAAACAGTATCTTGGTGGAACTTTTTAACAGTGAAGCACTATACTATGTTTTCAAAAACAAATTGGTTGACCTTAACACACTTTAGACTTCACTTTTACCTGAGTTGAAAATGAGGAAAAAGTCCGCGAAACGATCGTCCTGCAGAATACAGGTAAAAGTGAAGTCTAAAGTGTGTTAAGGTCAACCAATTTGTTTTTGAAAAAACCAGTAGGCCTATGTCTGTCTCACTCGTAAGTCATAGGAGTAATGTTCTGGAGTGAGACAGATGTACTGTTTTTTTTTGTTCCCCCTTCTTCTTTCTTCTTCAGGTTTCCTTCTTAGATTTACTACCTACTTTAGTTTAGTTTACTCCTGGTTGGTGCACGCCACCCTAAGTTTTTTTGCCTTTTGCCATAATGAAAACCGGTATGTGTTGTTATTTCAGGACATCAAAGATTTGAATTTGACTTCAAACCCAGCTTACAAACCTTCAGCAGAAAAAGGAGATGCTTATGTTGATCGCCAGACATCACCATACATTTGCCCTGTGATTGGCCTTGAAATGAATGGGAAGTTCCGCTTTGTTTTCTTGTGGGGATGTGGTTGTGTAATGTCAGAACGAGCTTTGAAGGAAGTGAAGACAAAACTTTGTCATAAGGTAAAAGATCGTTTAATTTTAAGTAACAATATGTTTACCTTACTTTCAGGCTGGGTGAAAGAAGACATTGCACACACAATAGACAATATAGTGGGGTGAATGTCTGTCAGCTTTTGTACCTTCATGGAATAACAGAAATCAGTTATTTTTGTTTAAGCAAATTACCTAGACTAATTACATTTAAGCAGATAATTGTGCCATGAGACTGAGATAATAGTCATGCTACTTTTGTTTTATAATTTTCAAAAAATTACCTTGCAGTTTTTTATCCACACTCTACTGATTCCTATCTATTTATTCTTCAAGTCATTCTGTATTTAAATTTATTTGTGGATTTCATATAAATAATTTTTCATAAATTTCTTTTATATAATGGTGTGGATGTAATGCTTATCTGCATAGCTTCCCTCAGGAGTCTAAAATATTCCATGTATATATATATAGGCTACCGACAGTTTGGCATATGCTTTATACAGTTCAGTAAAACGGAACTTGAGTTAATCTCTGTATCTTATTTGTTTAATCTTTGCAGTGTCAGCAACCTTTCTCTGAAGAAGATATTGTTATACTTAATGGAACAGAAGAAGATGTAGATCTCATGAAGACCAAGTTAGAGGCTCGTCAGACTCGACTTAAGGCAGAGAAGAAAGCAAAAAAAGAAGCCAAAGGCAAAAAGAATGCAGAAACAGTAACATCAAGTAGTGATGCTTCATCAGACTCTACCAACGGTGAAACTTCAAAAGAAAGTCAGCCTTCTGTGAATGGAGATATTGGGAAACAAGATGAGAAGTCATCAGTAAAACCTGCCAGCAAATTAAATGGTAATTTCTTAAAGATTTTTCTATAGCCTGAAGTAGTGATTTGATGAATGGAATCCTTTTTTTCATGCACGTATCATGGGGCCTACTGGTGGAAGTTTTATTATCAAAGATTAATTTAGTTATCAAGAATAAAATTTAGTTAAATGTATTTGCTGTAAACGACAGACTTTCAGGTAGTAACCCCATATCCTGGACGACCAGGAATTAGAGGAAACTATGGTAGGCTTGAGACACATTCGATTTACATTTCCTCTGGAGGACTTTGTGACCAGGATTTTTACATCCTGAAAATCCATTGACTTCAGCAGAGTTTGTACAGTGACTTTCAGGTCGAGAAGCAGCAGCGTATTTCTGAATGCTTGCAAGTAAATGCAAATATTCTTCATCTTGTTCATTCAAAAGTGATTGTCTGCTGTAATATCTAGTATTAAATTCTATTTTTATTACAGATTAGAAAAATAATAAATGTTAATACAGTCAAGCCTCCTTATAACGATATTTGTGGGCCCTAGCAAATCATATTGTTATATGAGGGTTATTGTTATATCGAGGGACATCTTAAGAAAACTGCATGCAAAACAAAAAAACCGAATTATGTACTTACACAGCCTAACAAGAATTTATTTAACATACAGTGTAACAAACACAACACTTTCCTCAATTTCTCTTCTTAAGAAAGGTAGCCAATGTAGATTGTAAAAATCCTAACTGTTTTGCAACTTCTGTCTGCTTCAAACCATCATCCAAATCTTTAAACACTGCTAATTTTGTTTCGAGACATTGATTTTGTTGAGCGGAGTCCATAACTATTTTTCGCTTGCCTTCTGAAAAATAACTTTAGAGACTGGTTAGCTGTTTAAATCGTCTAGCATACATTGCAGAAAGTTCAGTCACATGGAGGGGTGGAAAGAGGGAAGGAAGAGAGGGGAGAAAGAAGAAAGGCAGAACAATCACAGTGATCCTAGAATTTGTAGGAAGTTTATATAGTGAAGTTATAATCAAATTGAAACTTGAGATGGAGGTTTAACATACGTAACTTCACTTAATTCAAGCACTAACCTGAACATGTTTCAAGCAAACTTCATGACTCATCATCAGCTATACTCCATCTGTCTGTTGTGTATTGGCAGCAATTCCTGGTGGTTGTTTAATGAACTTCTTGATGAGATCCATCCCCGCTTCATCCATGGTCTTTCATCCATATGGGAGAAAGACCATGAAATAAATGTGGAACCGGAACTTCTAAAATGTGTCCAAGGACACAAACAGCTCACAATTTGGGAAAAGATTTATATTTACAAAAATCAGGACCAACTCATGAATTTCGAAATACCCGCGGGGATGGATCTCATCAAGAAGTTCATTAAACAACCACCAGGAATTGCTGCCAATACACAACAGACAGATGGAGTATAGCTGATGATGAGTCATGAAGTTTGCTCGAAACATGTTCAGGTTAGTGCTTGAATTAAGTGAAGTTACGTATGTTAAACCTCCATCTCAAGTTTCAATTTAATCATAGTGACCTTGTACTCCCCCTCTACTGAGAATTTCTAAAGGTGGTTCACACCAGCTGGAAAGGACATTAATCTGCTAACTGCTACCATTGTTGCTGATCTAGAATAGCAATTTCATTTCAAAATATGTATCGTTATAAAAGCGTGTTCATGAACTACCTTAATCGCTATAATGAGGGACAAATGACATTATTAAGATAGGAAATTTGCCGGGACCATAAAAAAATATCACTTAATGCGGGTTTATTGTTATATCAATCTTCATTGTATGGAGATTGACTGTAATTACATCAGTTTTTTATTTTATTTTTTTATTATTAATTAACCTTTGTCGCTTGCCTCACAATTCTGGTCGCCAACGGTGGTCTGGCAACTGGAAATTTTCCCAGCTGGTTTAGAGCATAATTGGGTGATCACGGATTTGTGATTCAATTTGAGTCACGATCAAAAAGCCAATTAGTGTGCAAGGATGTATGGACTAAGATAAGAAATCTAAGTTCATAAGTTAGTGTATTTTGCTTACTCTTGTCTTGAGAAATGTTTGAAAGAGTCTGTACAAGTTCTTGAGTAGCTGAGTACTCTAAGCATTAGCACACTGATGCTAAAAGCTTAGGTTTGTTTCCCATCCAGTTAAAATTTTCCTATGAATAATGATGTAAATATCTTCATTGAGATGTAAATTAAAAGGTTTTTGCAACCGAGAAGTTACATCTTGATGATAAATTTAACATTGTATTGATTTTAAGTTCTAATTTGTTCTCAGGCACAGCTATGAAAAGACCTGCAGGCAACGACATTGTAGATCCAAGATTCAAGAAAGCAAAGGGATCGTACAGTGTGGCAAAGGACCCAAAAGCCTCTGATGTTTATAAGTCGCTGTTCACATCTCATGAGAAAGCACAGCAACAGACTAAAGCTCATTGGATTACCTATAACCCTTTTTATAATTAATAAATGTAAATAAGATGAATCATATAATATATGATATATATGATATTATCATGTTTTATGTTAATGTATCAGGACAAAACATCCACAATAAATGAGAATTGAAAAAAATAATAACATATTTAAATATCTCTTTTTAGTCTTTAATCTTTCCTAGTTGTTCCTTTTGCTTATGTTAAGTGGATTTACTGTATATAGTTTGTATTTCAACTTCCAAGATTACTCCTAGAAGTTGAAATAATGTGAATTTAGCAGTCACAGAGAAAGCTGAAATACATTCTACCCCTGCCTTTTTAACGTTTTAGTAAAGGGTAATTCCACAAGAATGTCAGCCTAACTGTGTTTTTTAAAAAGTCATGGAAAATATCAAGTTATATATTTTTGTAAAGCATGCAGTAAGTATTGAAATACGTCACTTCGTTTTTTCAATAAATATTTCTATGCAAATGGTCATGCCCTTAAGTATACGAATAATTTCTTTTGCATATTTGGCCAATGTATTTTCATAAAATGTTAATATGTTTCATGCCTAATTTTAATTATGTTATACTGAATCTGATAATCTATTAAGAAAGTAAGTTTACCATTAGTATAACCAATCATTAGCCTATAATTAAGTCTTGGTTCAGTATCTTTTTCACCAAATTCTGAATTAGTCAGTTAGTTAGTGATTGAAACTATGTAGTCCTAAAGTATTAACCATAAAAGTGAAGTTTAAGTGTGTTTAAAATCATAATATGTAAATACAAAAAAAAATTTTTTAAAGTACAAATTAAGACACACACTGAACATATTACATATCCTCTAACTAGTATATAGAAGAAACAATAGCATTTATGTAGAATTTGGAATCTAGCAGATGTCCATGGCTTTGCCCGTGATTATTTACTCAACTGCTAGATGTTTTGTTTAAATCATTTATTTAACAGAAAAATAATTAAAACATATTTATTAATACTGACATTGTTTTTGCATAAATTGCAGGAATTACTTGTGGCCATCCCAAACTTTCTTAAAGGTCAAGTGTAAATCACAAAGTAACTATATTACACTGTATCACTTAAAATAAAACTTGATACAATAAATTACCGGTATACTTGCTTGCAAGAAGATTATTGTGTTTATATTTCGTGGTCTTCATTTGTCTCTTGAGGGCAGGAGCAGACAATACTGACTGATAGTGACTGATAGTGAGGATTACCTATAGGATATTCCTTTTCTCCCCGGGGACTTCCGGTTCGAATGACAACCAATTCAGATGTGCTTTCTGTGTATGGAAAATGTTATTCATATAATCGTGAGTGATTATAAACTAATCTCAACTGATTTGGTGATAATTGTGTAACTTGTTCTTGTTATTGACTATTTTGTGTACTTCCTAGAACTATTCAGTTATTTTCATTTCATATTAATGGACAATTCAGATGTTAAGCAAACTCAGTTTGCTATAAAAAGCAAACTCAGTTTGATATACAAAGCAAACTCAGTTTGCTGTACATAATCTTATGACTGGCAGTTTCTCTCAAGGACTTAAAATTGATAAAGATCAGGATTCTTCTACTAATGCAACAAATATCATGGAAGCTTCAGGTATAAGTAATTTTATAAACAAAGATGAATGTACAAAAAATGATACTATCATCTCAGAACCAACAACTAAACAAGAAAGAACCTGGGAAACAGAAGATGAATTTTGTTTCCCAAAAAGCCTCTGAAAACTTATACTAGTCAGTTTAATTTATATTTAATTTACTATAGACCTGCCGTGAAGAAAATGCAGCGTGATACATTCTTACCTTCATCTTCATCTTCCCCAATCAGAGTCAGTGTCTGTATCACTTGCAGTAGAGCTGGAGCTGTCGCTGCTTGTAAATAATGTAAGCTCCTGTGTACCACATACAGTGGTCACTCACTTTTGAATGTATCTGTCCTGCTCCCGTGTCATTGTACGGTGCTCCCACGTTTCACTGTTTCTCGACCAGTCATCAGCAGGGAATTCCTGGAATGATATGATAGAGAGGGGATGCGTAATGTGACTGCACTTTGCTCACGGTCAAGCTATATGAGTTTACATAAACACAGTTTAATGCTTCACTTACTATATTTTAGTATGATACGTATTGGCACTGCGTAATCTGTTGATGGTGCAAAGAGAGTGGTCGGTTGCCTATAAAACATGATTGGGATGGTGTGATCTTAAAACATACTGTTCCCCATGGCAGAACGTTATTGCCGAGTACTACTGCTCATTTTTGCAAACAGTCTGTGAGCAGCTCTAAAAAGAAAACTATGACACTTCATGGATAATCCACCCATCATCCTGCATGACAACGCTAGGGCGCATACAGCAGGAGTTGTGTCTGAACTGTTCAATCGCTGGGGCTGGAAGATGCTTTATCACCCTCCAGACTCTCCAGATTTAAATTCCTGCGATTTTGCAGAATTCGCTTTCATATGGTTGAATGTTTTACAGGCAACCGACCGCTCTCTTTGCACCATCAACAGATTACGCAGTGCCAATGGGATCCAAAGACTTAAGCATCACTGGGAACATGTTGTACCCAATGGTGGTGATTACATCAAAGGACTATAAAACTTAGAACCATGTACAGTCGGTCAAATAAAAAACGTCGGGCGATATTTGATTAAGTATCACGAACGAGCATATGCGCATGTACAGGAAGACTTAAGGTTAGGTTCACACACGCCTCTTGTCTATCCATGTATTTTCTTGATTATTTAGTCAGTTTTGTTCCAAAACAAACATGTATAGAAGGCTGTGGCTATATGCCTCAAATCCGCCATATTCTTGGTTGCAAATTTTTATAATATTAATAATTAATAGATTCGCGAGGAATATGTTTATTCAAGGAGCATTTTTTTTAAGATTTTATTTTATAATACCGGTACTTCTAGTGCAAAATCAATAACTTACGCTCAACTTCTGCAACCAATCTTAGCATCGAAATACGCGTCCGGCCAGATAAACGTTTGCTATGAAAACTTCCGGTCGCATTATAGTAAAGTTCCCACCTCTGAGCTGCTCTTTCATAAATATGGAACCTTCTCGCTGCTTCAGAGACCGAAAAATGCAGGTCAATTACAGCCCTAACTACACTTTCTCTCACGTTAGCATTTGTATGTGGCGATGACACAAAGCAAAATGAATTATGACAATGCATTAAGTTGAATATCGTGTGTTGCGCTTTCCGCGTTGTTCATTTTTTCCCTCCTTGTTCATATTTTCCCTCCTGCTGCATGGCCTCATATGTTCCGAAAATGATCTGTATTTTGTGTTTTTTATAGGAAACTTGTGAACTAATGCGTCAAAACTTTAATTTTAACAGCATACGAGTCCCGACGTTTTTTATTTGACCGAATGTACATGTGCTATGTATGGAGAAATAAAACAGTTCCCAGAACTTAGAAAGAAAGAAAAAAAAAACCTAAATCTACAACTCTTGAATGAAGATCTTGATTTACTACATATGATGTCAAAGTGTTATATTCATGCGGGAGACTTCAATGCAAGGAATGTGGTTTGGAACTCTTCCATAACTACTGATAGAGGGAGACAACTAGAAGCTCACTCTTCTGTAGGCCTATGCAAATATAATGTAGTAGCACCAAATGAATCTACTCATTACCCTTACAACAATGCACACTGACCTGATTGATGTAGTATTGTCAACTAACATAACATATATATAATGGTCTCTCGGGCTTCCAACCGGGTTAAAGTATGGTTTGCTTCCGAGCTTTCGGCTGCTGTCAGCTCTGCAGCCATCTTCTGGGAGAGAAGTGCGCTAGTTCTGTGTCCGGCTCCTTTTTATAGCTGGTGGAGTTTGCAGAGAGCGACCAATCGGAGCACAGGAAATCCCGGGGTGAAAAGCAGGAATGCTATTGGTTGGTGCTGAAGTTGGTCCTGATTTGGCCCGTTCCTGTAGAATTCTGATTGCTGGGTTCCAGGCTTGGCTGAGTTCTAGCCCGTTGTCCCTGTTGTAATTATTGCGGTTGTAATTATTGCGGATATTGTTGTATTATCACCACAATAATTACAACAGGGACAACGGGCTAGAACTCAGCCAAGCCTGGAACCCAGCAATCAGAATTCTACAGGAACGGGCCAAATCAGGACCAACTTCAGCACCAACCAATAGCATTCCTGCTTTTCACCCCGGGATTTCCTGTGCTCCGATTGGTCGCTCTCTGCAAACTCCACCAGCTATAAAAAGGAGCCGGACACAGAACTAGCGCACTTCTCTCCCAGAAGATGGCTGCAGAGCTGACAGCAGCCGAAAGCTCGGAAGCAAACCATACTTTAACCCGGTTGGAAGCCCGAGAGACCATTATATATAACCAACGCCGGGAAAGTCTCAAGTCTTTTATTTAACATAACATAGTTTCTTAGTCTAGGTTTCCTACTTTTTATTCACCTATTTCCTAGTTGTGTTATTGTAAGTACACGATGTATTGCTAGCATAGTCATGATCATTGTAATTGGGTGTATACCTGTAACGTTTCATTCTTGATTAAATTAATAAATAAATAAATATTGCTCTAATTAACTCTACGCTTACACCCCTTTACATGGAAACTATTACAGCCCTTACATCACAGCATAATCCTGTAATTTTAATTCTTGATCATAAACTTTTTCTAGAAAACTGAGAATCAATACAATTACAGATATTAACTGGAATATTTTTCAGGATTATTTAAATTAATCTATGTCAAGAAACATTCAAGTTAATACAAAAGGAGAACTTGATGTGGCAGTTTAAATGTACATTTCAACAGTTCAATTTGCTCTCAAGACAGCAACTCAACATTTTATTGACAAAGGACACTCCTGACATAGATTCATTTAAATAACCACGAAAAATATCTCTCTCTTATGAACATCATACAAAATTTTGTCCAATATACTTCCATTAAGATTTACCCCATATGCGGACGAAATCTTTGGAGATCACCAATGTGAATTTAGGTGAAACAGATCAACCATTGATAAAATATTTTAATTTGCCTAATCTTGGAGAAAAAGTGGAAACATAATACTGAAATTTGAAACACATATTTAGGAAGATTTTCTCTGCTTTTCGTAATTTTTAAAACATTTTTAATAATTTATTAATGGTGTAGTGAAATTTTGAAATTTTTTCACATTTCTGTCTTTCGGTACACAAATATATCCAAATAAAAATTTAAATTCTCTCCACCAGAAAAATGATCTACCGGTATACTAATAGGGACATACTTAAGTGCAGTAACTTTCTGACACATTGTTTCAATTATTCTCTGTGAAATTTTGAATTTGACAATATTTTTTTACAGAAATTTTCCATGATCTTTCAATCATAATATTGTTTATATTCTTTACATTCAAAATCTGTTCCACTTAAATGTGCAAGCTGTTTCTAGAAACAGGTGTGCAAAATTTCATCAAAATCCTTCCAGTAGTTCCTGAGAAGCATGTACCTAAATCATGAAAGTTTTAAATATCAGAAAACTGCAAAATACAAAAATTTAATGGTTACTTTTTTTTAAGTACAGTAAGATCAAAATACCTTATTATTCGAGAGGCTCCTTCATGCCCCGTCGTCTTCTAGGTGTGCCAACCACCGTTTATTTTAGCTGGGCCCTCCCACCTCAGTTCCACAGGCATCCGGAACCTCTCGAACCCCAGATACTCCGGGAACATTGTGTCATCTGGCCAGGAAGACACAATGCTAAGGTTTAGAGAAGTTCTCTGAAACCAGTATCAACAATTAGTTTAAAGCAATGCATATCATAAGCAAGCGAAAGCAAAAAAAAAATCTAATTTTTGTGAATATATATTTCGAAAATCGTTGTTTTTTGTGATAGATAACATTTTTTGCACATTTGTATTTGAAAGAAATGAAATGAAATGGCCTTTAGGTTAGGGGGACAAGATTTTCAAAAATCTTGAAACAAAGGAAGAAAACAGACCAGGATCTACATAAAAGTTGAAATCACATGTTTATTGTATAATTATTTTGAGCATATGTAAAAGGCAGGAGTAAAGTGTTTATGATAGTTACACAGTAACAGACTTATGATTATCATTATGTTTATGCCAAGACATTATGCCTGCAAAAAGTTTTCATCTTTCAGTGTTCTCTCATAAAAGTCAATACAACAACCATTTTGTCAGTTCATATGTTGTTTTTTACTGCTGAATGACCTAAATCTGATACAGTATAGTGATTTATAATGATAGGCACACCATAACTTAGTGCAAAAGTGTCGCTATGCATATGATAATAATGCAGTCTAGAACAGACATCAAATGTTATTCCTTAGATCCATTTTGCCTTAAATGAAGTGTAAATAAGTTTATTACCTAGCAACGGATATATGTAAATTTTTCAGGGATGGAGTGATTTGCACCCAAAGGGCTACAAGCATAGATGAGGCATAATGTTACTTTTCAAATACAGTCGAATTTCGTTAACTTTTCTCTGTAAAATTCAAAATATAGCATAAGTCTTATAATCCATATTTACATCACTGTTATAATGAATTTTCATTATTTCCAATCTCAATCCAGAGTACAAAAAGGATATGATGAACCAAAAACTTTCACGATTTCCCTGTATTTTCCATATCCTCGCTTATTTCATTTTCGTTATGAAATCTGTACCTCTGGAAGCATTCCTTGCAATTGAGAAGGTATCAAAACTATATTTTACATTACAGATAGATATCATGTAGTAGTAATAGGTAATATTATAGATAATGTGTAATTAATTCATTATAAAAAGTAATTGTACTAATTGTAACCTCGGAAATGATTTTATAATTCAGGGTGAGCTTTACAGTTTCACAGAATCTTCAACAGAAACGTCTATAATTGGGATGAGTCTGATGACATGGAAAGCAATATGTTTGTAGGAAAAGTGCAATGGACAAATTGGATGGCAGCTTCAAGAAGAGGAGAGAACTATGCACTATAGCTGAGTATTTTTTCATTGGAAACAACTTATCTTAAACTGAGAAGGCATGCAAGAAGTGTTCTTATGGACGGCCCTTCCCAACGTTTAGTGATTGATAAACAAAGTATAGCTAACCTTGTTTATAAAGTAAAAGTTTAGCGCCTCTTGGGCACACGTAATTTATGAAGAAAGTTTATTTCCAAGTAGTATGGGCCAAATTAGGTTGGAATTTACCTTTCTACCTGTATAACATTTTATTAATAATAATTCCGGAAAGAAGAAAGACATTCTTTTAAAATTAACGTGTGATGCTGGTGTGATGCCGACCCCTTCTGTCACACTCATCTAGGGTTTTCTCCTTGCTAAAACATGCCTAAATTTCTTGTGTTGAAGATGTTTCATTGATGAGATACCAGCAATAATAAGGTGCATTCTCCATTTTGCAGGGTCTTTGTAAGAAAGTGTCTCTAACCTAGGACAGAATCGATTAAAGTACTGCATCATTCTAGGTTATTGCAGACCAAGTTGCATTCTGCCATTATATGGAGTAAGTATAATCATAGTAAGATTTTTTTAAAGGATAATCTATGGGACCTTTTCTTAATGTAAATATGAAAATGTCATACTCAAAGCCTTTGTCCCATGATTAATAAACTGACTTAAATTTCCTTCAAGAAAACATCTTTAAAATTCATATTCATCACAGGGAGCTTGCAACTCCAGTCAACTCAATTTGACAACTCTGCAATTTTTTTTACATTATTCTAAATTAAAATACGATAATTACACCCATCCACAGCAATAATAGGTAGGAAATTGTACGAGATTTCTATATGCATGTAAATATAATTACTAGACCTCAGACTTTTAGGTCGCTAAAAATGCTGTTTTAGGTTCCTAAAATAGGCTCTAAAAATTGGAAAATAGGTTTTAAAAATAATAAAACAATCTCTTATAAAATCGTTAAGTTGCCAATTTTCTGAAATATCTCAATTGCAATGCAGAATTTTATATTTATTGAAGTCACCATTAATCAATAATCATGATAAAACACAGACATAGGCTGGAATGATAATTCTTTCACACTGGCCATGTGTAGACTAAGATGGAAAGGTGAAGTCAGACTGAAAAACTCATTGCCATAGCCGGGATTTGAACCAGGATCTTTGGCTCTCCATGCTGATGCTCTTACCAAATGAGCTACCAAGGCAACCTGCTGGTACAACATTAAATTCTTCAACAGACTCACTTATCCTAGTATACCACCAGGTGTTCTCAATATGAGATACCAACCCAGTGGTGACTTACAACCTGTAAGTACCTTAAGACCTGGGCTTCATAGTAAACCACTAATAGGTCACAGTTCCTCCTAGTCTAGAGTGGTACTGGAGTGGGAAGGAAACAATAACAGTGGCAATCAGAACAGAAGTACAATCATACTAAAAACATTTGCCCAATTTACGAGACCAGTGTGGCTATGAGAATAGAACAGAATCGAAAAAACCCAGTTACCCTAATGCTAGAATCAAAGACACCGACAGTAAAAACCTAATCCCTGCACCCAGAAGCTACGCATGCTTGCATATTCAACCCCTTGTATCCCTCAGTGATTCAGAGAACTACGTTCTTCTTTTGTTACTGGAGTTGGGAGAAAAACACTACATTTTCTTGGGAATTCCAAGGAATTTTTCTACTGAAGACTATTATATTATATATTTATTATTATATACTATTATATTATTCCTTACTATTTAACCACGTCATAAATGTGTCATATACTGCACATTCAGAGCTAAAAATTTAGTACGAACTGAAAATAATTTATAACAAAAAATAACTTATTTTGAACTTTAGGGGGAAAACAAGCAAAAAGGCAAGATTAGGCTCTAACGTAAAAATAGGCTGTTTTAGGTTCTATAAAAATATCAGTTTTAGGCATAGTCACTTATGAAACATACATATACAATACAAGTAAGAATCAGCTTGAAAAATTTTATGTCATGACCGGGATTTGAACATGGATCTTCGGCTTAACGCGCCGATGCTCTACCATTGAGCTACCATGACAACATGCCAGTACGACATCAAATTCCTCAACTGATTCAGAAGACAAGGCAGACCACGGGAGGTTTCTCCGTTCAGAACACACATCCAATGGCGTCCTACATTTGTAGGTACTTTGAAGCCAAGTTATTATTTATATACTATTAATTAAGTGGAGGGAAAGGAAATAGACTTGAAATCCATGTCTGGGATATTAATACAAGTAAGAATCAGCTTGAAAAATTTTATGTCATAACCGGGATTTGAACACGGATCTTCGGCTTAACGTGCCGATGCTCCACCATTGAGCTACCATGACAACATGACAGTACGACATCAAATTCCTCAACTGATTCAGAAGACAAGGCAGACCACGGGAGGTTTCTCCGTTGAGAACACACATCCAATGGCGTCCTACATTTGTAGGTAGGCCTACTTTGAAGCCAAGTTATTATTTATATACTATTAATTAAGTGGAGGGAAAGGAAATAGACATGAAATCCATGTCTGGGATATTAATACAAGTAAGAATCAGCTTGAAAAATTTTATGTCATAACCGGGATTTGAACACGGATCTTCGGCTTAACGCGCCAATGCTCTACCATTGAGCTACCATGACAACATGCCAGTACAACATCAAATTCCTCAACTGATTCAGAAGACAAGGCAGACCACGGGAGGTTTCTCCGTTGAGAACACACATACATATAGAAGTTTTCGTCCATATATCACTTAAGGATTAACCTAAAATCTGAAGTCTAATAATTACATACCAGTACCTGAAAGTTTATTATTAACTGCCAGAACTGGAGGCTCCTGCTTTATACAGAAAAACTTTAATTCCAGTCTAATTCATGGCATTGGGGGAAAGGTTTCGAATGTACTGTACTTTATACACAATTATTCATAAAAGGAATAGCATAGCTACCAGGCAGCAAATGTTAATATGATTTTTTTTTGTTAAATATAAATTGAAAATTCAAAACAATATTTAAGTAATGTGCAATATTATATATCATGTAATTGAAGTGTTATATTTTGAATGATATTTTTTATCTTGATTTTGTGTTTAGTGTATGAGATGAGGTTGATACGTTATGTTATTATTGACTATTTATTACTGACAGGCTCATTGGTTAAGAAGAAAGAGACCTACAAAATTAGCCATATACAGATTATAATAGTGAAATATTGAGAAACAACTTCTTTCTCCCTGTTCAAGCCTCGATTTTGGAGCTATAATCAATTTTAAGTCAACTGCTTAATCCATACAGCGTTATAAAGTTTTTCATGTCTCATGGAAACTTGCTTTTTTGGAGATATGAGGTCAACCATCTTAACCGAGGGTATCTTCAAAAATTGTTTTCAGTCTCTCCCTCTTTTGTGTTATAATTTTTTAAAGGAATTGCAGTATGTAAATTCATGATTGAAGAAATGAAACCTAGGAATGAGGTTCCTGATAGTTAGGAAAATTGCGGAGTACCAGTTGAATATATCAACTAATAAAGGGAAGCAGTAGACTGAAGGAGTCGCTTGGAATTCAGGGATCCATGAATTTCATTGGCAAGCAACTATCACATGTTACATAACAAATGGAAAACTTTATCGTATATAACACAATGCACACACGAATAGAATGAATATTAATTTTCTTTAGTTATGAATGTATAATAGCTGTTGGTAAGTGCAATATGGAGGTTGTACCGGGTATCAACTGTGCGGGAACAAACTTCATAGAATAGGCAGAGAATGACTTGAAATTATAACACAAAGAAATTGGATTGTGTACTCAAAATATATTAATAACTATATATTTGAACTCTTAGCACAAAGGATTACTGTACTAAACAGCAGTAATGTGATAATAATGTAGAGTGATGATATATGGTTAGGGTGGCCAGATGTCCGGCTTTTAGCTGGACTGTAAGGCTTTTTGCTAAGCAGTCCTCCATCCTGCGCAGTTTTATGCCGAACATTGATTTGTCCCCCTTTTTGAAACTCGGATGGATCGGTAAAGAGTATTAATAAAATTTGTATTTTCCCGTATGTTCCTGCCAATCCTAAGGTTGTTATGCTTGTCGATACTATCATTTGTTTAGTTGGTGTTGCAGAAAAATCTGAATCTATTCCTAATGTTGTCCTTACAATGATAGCGTACTATCATTTGTTTGGTGCAGTATGTGGCGTTGGCCGTACTGTTGATTGTTGTTCAAGTCTCCATTTGTATTGTACATTCTTTGCAGTTTGCCGTGTTTTTCTTCAATTACCAGAATGCCAAAACAAAAGACTTCTTTTGATCCTCGGTGGGTCAAAGAATTTCAGTACATTTCAAAAAGCAGTAAAGCAGTGTATAATCATTTATTTTATATAAATGCAATTATTAAGTAAAATTGGTCAGGGTTATACCACGTAATATCTGCTGTCCAGCCGTCCATGCCTGAAGTTTTATACTATGCTAGATTACCGAAGAAGTGACTTCCTTTCTGACATTTTAGACATGGCCACCCTATACATGGCACAATACTTGGTTGGCGCCAAAATGATGCACGTTTTCAACAATGGTATTTATGTGTGATTCCGAATAGAATTTTGGCTTGAATAATAATTAATGGGATTATGATATATATGCTTCGTCGTATTACTCACAATATTGAGTAGTAATTATTCACTATGACTGTGTGATATTGGCTTGACTAAAACTATATGGAATTAACACACGCTAGTTCACATAATTTAAAATGGCCATAAATATTGTATTTATTTTACAGGAAATTAATAAGAATGAAGTTACTGTGTGTAAGTGAACATCGAATCGTTAGATGGCGGTTTGCTAGATTTGAAAAAGATCATTGTGTCTACTTCTCGGGAGCTCTGGTTTGCAACGACCGATACATGTATGCACTACGGATGCTGAATGCCTACGATGATAGCTTCAAGCGGCTTACGAAACCAGATTCGATGTAAAAACTGCTGAAAAAGCACTGGTCTATGTGATTGAATGCTCGTCGGGTGCACATGTATTTAACTAAATGCTGGCTCAACAAGTGTGAGGCGTGCATTTTAATATACACTGAATAATATGAATTAATACTTTTTGGAGGTATGTACCGACATGTTGACAACTTCGAGTGGCCCAGTAACTCTCCCCTTTCTTCAAATTCCAACTTTTTATTTATCACAGCATGGTATATTTTACTCGTTTTGCTTTTCTAAATATAATAGGTACTTTACTGGAATATGCAATACCAATTCTACGTTTCATTATCTCAAAGTAGAGAATTTAAACAATCTGTTGCCATAACACTATTATTGCAAGTATCAGAGGTAAAAATGTTATTAAAGTGTTATAAATTATTTTCGTAACATAAAATCGCATTACACCATGAGGGAGGTTTATAACATCTCATCCATAGCATTTTACTGTGAAATATGATTTATAATGTTAGGCACACCATGGTCCAAACGTATGGCTACGCGTATGATAATAATCCAGTCCAGAACAGACAGCACATGTAATTCCTTAGATCCATTTTGCCTTAAATGAAGTGTAAATAGGTTTATTACCTAGCAACAGGTATATGTAAATTTTTCAGGGATGGAGTGATTTGCACCCAAAGGGCTACAAGCATAGATGTGGCATAATGCTACTTTTCAAATACAGTCAAATTTTGCTAATTTTATTTTGTACTCGTATAATTCAAAATATAGCATAAGTCTTATAATCTGTATTTTTATCATTGTTAAAACAAATTTCCATTATTTACTATTTGAATCCAGAGTACAAAAAGGATATGATGAACCAAAAACTTTTACGATTTCCCTATATTTTACATATCCTTGCTTATATCATTTTCATTATAAAATCTGTAGCTTTGGAAGTATTCCTTGCAAAAAGGAAGGTATTAAAACTATGTTTTACATTACAGATAGGTATCATGTAGTAGTAATAAGTAATATTACAAGTAATGTGTAATTATTTAATTATAAAAAGTAATTGTACTACTTGTAACCTCTTACGAAGTGATTTTATAATTCAGAGTGTGCTTTAAAGTTTCACAGAATCATCAACTGAAATGTCTGTAATTGGGATGAGTGTGAACACACGGAAAGCAATATGATGGCAGCAAAAGTGCAATTGACAAATTGGAAGGCAGTTTCAAAAAGAGGAGAGATCTATGCAATATAGCTGAGTATTTTTTCATTGGAAACAACATATCTTAAACTAAGAAGGCATGCAAGAAGTGTTCTTATGGACGGCCCTTCCCAACGTTTAGTGATTGATAAACAAAGTATAGCTAACCTTGTTTATAAAGTAAAAGTTTAGCGCCTCTTGGGCACACGTAATTTATGAAGAAAGTTTATTTCCAAGTAGTATGGGCCAAATTAGGTTGGAATTTACCTTTCTACCTGTATAACATTTTATTAATAATAATTCCGGAAAGAAGAAAGACATTCTTTTAAAATTAACGTGTGATGCTGGTGTGATGCCGACCCCTTCTGTCACACTCATCTAGGGTTTTCTCCTTGCTAAAACATGCCTAAATTTCTTGTGTTGAAGATGTTTCATTGATGAGATACCAGCAATAATAAGGTGCATACTCCATTTTGCAGGGTCTTTGTAAGAAAGTGTCTCTAACCTAGGTCAGAATCGATTAAAGTACTGCATCATTCTAAGTAATTCCAGACCAAGTTGCATTCCGCCATTAAATGGAGTAAGTATAATCATGGTAAGATTTTTTTTAAATGTACAATCTATGGTACCTTTTCTTAATGTAAATACGAAAATGCCATATTCAAAGCCTTTGTCCCGTGGTTAGTAAATTGACTTAACTTCCCTTCGAGAAAACATCTTTAAAATTCATATTCATCAAAGTGAGCTTGCAACTCCATTCAACTCAATTTGACAATTCTCCAATTTTTTTACATTATTCTAATTTAAAATAAGATAAATTACACCCATCCACAGCAATGCCCGAACTGGAGGCCCCTGCTTCATACAGAAAAACGTTCAGTGTAATTCATGGCTTTGAGGAACAGGTTTGAAATGTACTGTACTTTACATACAAATATTCATAAAAGGAATGGCATAGCTACTAGGCAGCGAATGTTAATATGATTTTTTTGTGAAAGATAAATAGAAAATTCAAAAAAAAAAAATAAGTAGTGCCATGTGATTAGTTTCCTATTTTCTACAGTTTAACTCCTATGCTGATTTCATTGCGATTTACACGAGATATTTTTGAATGCCAGATATGTAGGCCTAGTTTATATCAAGTATTAAGCTAAAAATGCTATAAACCGGAAGATCGTGGGTTTGATTCCCGATGAGGTTTTTGGAGTTTTTAAATTGGCCTAATCCTTCTGGTGGCACTATGCCCTAGGGTTGACTCAGCCTCTAACAGAAATGAGTACCAGGAGCAATCCGGGGGGTACAGGCGGCCGGTGCGTAAGGCTGACAACCTTATCACCTTCATTTGCCTAATGTCCAAAATCTGGGAGCCTCAACCTCCTGGAACCCTCTGGGCCTCCATGGCCTGTTTAGGGATCACTTTACCTTTATTATAAAGATAAAAACACTTCAGTATCTGAATATATCTGCATGATATTTTTTATCTGGATTTTGTATTTTGTGTAAGAGAGTAGGTTAATATGTTATGTGTTATGTATTGATTACTTATTACCGATAGGCTCAAGGATGACAGTTCGATTATCGTATCGTTGGTTAAGAAAGAGACCTAAAAAATTAGCCATATTCAGATTATATTAGTGAAATATTGAGAATCAAGTTCTTCTTTCCTGTTGACGCCTCCATTTTGGAGCTATAATCAATTTTAGTTCAACTGCCTAACCCTTACAGCATTATAAAATTTGTTTTGTCTTATAGAACATTGTGTTTTTGGAGATATGAAGTCAACCATCTTAACTGAGGGTATCTTCTAAAATAGATTTCCGTCTCTCTTTCTTTTGTGTTATTTTTTTAAAGATTTGCAGTATGTAAACTTATGATTAAACAAATGAAACCTAGTAATGAGGCTCCTGGTAGCAAGGAAAATTGTGGAGTACCAGTTGAATATATCTACTATTAAAGGGAAGCAGTAGACTGTAGGAGTCGCTTGGAATTCAGAGATCCAAGAATCTTATTGGTAAGCAACTATGACATGTTACATAACGAATTGAAAACTTTATTGTAGATCACACAACACACACACGAATAGAATTAATATAATTTGCTTTAGTTATGAATGTATGATATCTGTTGGTAAGTGCAATATGGCGGTTGTACCGGATATCAACTGCACGGGATTGAACTTATAGAACAGGCAGACAATGACTTGAAATTATAACACAAAGAAATACAGTAATTGGGTTGAGTAATAAAAATATAATAACTATAAATTTGAACTCTTAGCACAGAGGATTACTGTACTGAACAGCAGTAGTGTCGTAATGTAGAGTGAACATATATGGCACAATACTTGGTTGAGGCCGAAATGTTGCATGTTTTCAATATTGATATTTATGTGTCATTGAATAGAATTTTATCTTGAATAGTAATTAATGGGATTATGATACATATGCTTCGTCGTATTATTTACAATAGTTGTGATATATTGATACTATGATGTGTGATATTGGCTTGACTGAAACTATATGGAATTAACACGCGCTAGTTCACATAATTTAAAATGTCCATAAATATTGTATTTATTTTACTGATAATTATTACGAATGAAGTTACTGTGTTTAAGATAACATCGAATCATTAGATCACGGTTTACTAGATTTTAAAAAGGACAATGCATGAACTTCTCGGGAGATACATGTGAATAAGCTCTTTCTTGTATGCACTACGGACGCAGATTGCCTGCGATGATAGCTTCAAGCGGCTTACAAAACCTGATTCAATGTAAAAACTGCTGAAAAAGCACTGGTCTATGTGATTGAATGCTCGTCGGGTGCACATGTATTTAACTAAATGCTGGCTCAACAAGTGTGAGGCGTGCATTTTAATATACACTGAATAATATGAATTATTACTTTTTGGAGGCTTGTACCGACATGATGACAACTTCGAGTGGCCCAGTAACTCTCCCCTTTCTTCAAATTCCGTCAAAGATGAATATATTTTATAAAAACCATAAAATGCAGACATCTGACCATATTCCATAAATTAAATAATGATTTTTTTAAAGTCTTTTAAAATTTAATTTCTTTGCAGCAAAGTGATGTTTGATTTATCACAAGCATGATATATATTACTAGTTTTTTTTTCTAAACATAATAGGTACTTTACTGAAATATACAATACCAATATTCTTAGTTTTATAATCTCAACACAGAGAATTTAAACAATCTGTCGCCATAACACTATTATTGCAAGTATCAGAGGTAAAAATGTTATTAAAGTATTATAAATTATTTTTGTAACATAAAATCGCATTACACCATTGGGGAAGTTTATAATATCTCAGTCCATAGCATTTCACTGTAAAAAATGATACAATATTGTGATTTATAATGTTAGGCACACCATGGTCCAAACGTATGGCTACGCATATGATAATAATGCAGTCCAGAACAGACGGCACATTACGCATATGATAATAATGCAGTCCAGAACAGACAGCACATGTTATTCCTTAGATCCATTTTGCCTTAAATGAAGTGTAAATAGGTATATTATCTAGCAACGGGTATATGTAAATTTTTCAGGGATGGTGTGATTTGCATCCAAAAGGGCTACAAGCATAGATGAGGCACAATGGTATTTTTCAAATACAGTCGAATTTTGCTAATTTTACTTTGTATAATTCAAAATATAGCATAAGTCTTATAATCCGTATTTATATCACTGTTAAACAAATTTTCATTATTTACTATTTGAATCCAGAGTACAAAAAGGATATGATGAACCAAAAACTTTCACGATTTCCCTACATTTTCCGTATCCTTGCTTATTTCATTTTCATTATGAAATCTGTACCTTTGGAAGTATTACTTGCGACTGGGAAGGTATCAAAACTATGTTTTACATTACAGATAGGTATCATGTAGTAGTAATAGATAACATTATAGGTAATGTGTAATTATTTCATTATAAAAAGTAATTGTACTAGTTGTAACCTCTTATGAAGTGATTTTATAATTCAGGGTGTGCTTTAATATTTCACAGAATCATCAACTGAAACGTCTGTAATTGGGTGAGTTTGATGACACGGAAAGCAATATGATGGCAGCAAAAGTGCAATTGACAAATTGGAAGGCAGCTTCAAAAAGAGGAGAGATCTATGCAATAGCTGAGTATTTTTTCATTGGAAACAACATATCTTAAACTAAGAAGGCATGCAAGAAGTGTTCTTATGGACGGCCCTTCCCAACGGGTAGTGAACGATAAACAATGTATAGTTAACCATGTTTATAAGTAATGGTTTAGCTCCTCCTGGGCACACGTAATTTATGAAGGAAGTTTATTTTCAAGTAGTATGAGGCAATTTAGGTTGGAATATACTTTCTACCCATATACCATTTTATTAATAATAATTCCGGAAACAAGAAAGACCTTTTTAAATTCACGTGTGATGCTGGCGTGATGCCGACCTGTTCTGTCACATTCATCTAGGGTTTTTCTCCTTGCTAAAATATGCCTGAAATCTTGTGTTGAAGATATTTCATTGACGAGATACCAGCAATAATAAGGGGCATTCTCCATTTTGCAGGGTCTTCCTAAGAAAGTGTGTCTAACCTAGGACAGAATCGATTAAAGTACTGCATCATTCTAGGCAATTGCAGACCAAGTTGCACTCCGCCATTAAATGGAGTAAGTATAATCATGGTAAGATTTTTTTTTCATGTAGAATCTATGGTACCTTTTCTTAATGTAAATACGAATTTAAAGCCTTTGTCCCATGGTTAGAATTAGTAGTATCATATAAGGAAGGCTGACACAAGTGCCTTCAGCTTATAACCTCAATCATAGCAGGAGTAACATATCAAAAAATGTTAAGCACTCAGCACGAGTAAATTTGATTTGAAAAATTTAATACATTTCATTAACTTAATTGAAAAATGCTAGTTATTAAAAGAAAAATGTTTTTTTATAATCGTAAGTTGCAGAAAACGTATGGTGGAAAGATGAAAGGAATTAATTTTAAGGTTGGCTGAGCTGGCTTTGACATATATTCACGTTTTTTGTTGTAATTTGAAAAGCACAGAGTTATTTTGGTTACTCTTTTACTGAATTCAAGAACAAAGGCTACTTAATAAAAAAAATACCTTTCAAATTTGAAGATCTGCGATACCTTGTCTAAAGATACAAGATGAAAAAATACAAGCATCTAGGATTCGTTGTATAAATTATATTTTTATTTTATAAATCCGATAAAAACTATGATTTAAAAAGAGCTTACCTGTACTTAAATTGAAGGGTCTACTTCCATATTCTGCATAGTGTTCTGCTCTCCCTTGATGCTAGATTGTCTCCCAACTTCGATTGGCTGCCTACCAGGGTCAGAGTGGGATATCAATTTGGCTCAGGTATTCTTTTAAGAAATCAGCCTATAACAACAAAAATCAGTAACAATAACAATAATAATAATAATAATAAGAGGAAGAAGAAGAAGAAGAAGAATCGGCATTCTGTGATGATAATAGATATAGCTGTTCCAAATACCAGGAACATAGTGGAAACTCTAATGTGAAGAAATTAAAATATATTGTGCTGGCCAAGGAAGTGAAACACTTTTGGAAAGTCAAGAAGAGCAGATAAACCCTCTCTCAAATCAGCTACCAGTACGGTATAGTTGTTCCTCTTGAGCTACAGAAGAACCTAGAACCTGGCTTGTTGAAGAACACCATCTCTCTCTACTTGTAGGACAGTTTGGTAGTTTCTATTACTTGAGGAATAATCTGGTCCATCAGTCTCCACTTGGACAATTGTCCCAGGGAGACTGATTATCCCAAAATGCATATGTCTGTGAAATGTGCAGAATAAATTATTGATAGTAATAAAAAAACAAGAATGTTTGTTTCTGCAGTGGTTTCTAGCAGTCGTGTTCTGCACACTCTTCACTGCATGTCATCCAATTAACTATCAATGATTGAATCTATCAGAAAGAATGTTCTTATAGGCAGAAAATGACCTTTCAACATCATATGGTATAATGAGGACAAATTTTAGGAAAAGAATCTTTTCTGAGGAAATGCCTCCATTTACAATTTGATACTTGCTGTGAAATGCTGAATATTCAGGGTTTCATTTAATAACCTCTATCACCTTTCAGCTAGTTGTAAATATTAGTCTAAAAGGGGTAACACCATACCTTTGAGTAGATTCAGTAAAACCTGCCCTGAACATTAGCCACACTTGTGCAGTGATGTGAATGTAAATTGTTATGTTTCACCAACAACACTATGGTTAACTTAATTGGAATAATATATTATAACTCATTAAGAGGTTTCTTTCCTCTTAAATAGTCATTAGTCATCTTAATTCACCTAATGTGGCAAGCGATAATAAGCAGTTAAGTTTTGAACTTGAACAAAGCAATTTATACACATATAAATATGAAAATGGTTTTAAATACGTAATTTAAAATGCCTATAAATATGTAAAATGAAATTTTGATAAAATAATCTTCATGTGGTGTACAACAAACATGTTTTCCCAAAGTCTAAAGGTAAAGGGTAAAATATATAATTACATGGAAATCCCAGCTCTAGTTATGATACCCTTGTATAAAATATATATATATATATACTTAAACTGAACAAAAAGTTTGATTACCTGTCATGTGAGACAGTCGTATTTAGTCATCTTGTTTGGTTTGTTGTTCTATTTTGTGTTTATTTTTATTTTTCTTCTTCTTCTACTTCCATTCTTACAGATAGAGACTTGTGTTGGGCTATTGAAAGCTGATATCTCTTCATGCTCCATCTGCATCCTTATACTGTTTTTCTATATTTGCTGCATTCATATTCTTCTGCTAGCACAACAAATAGGCACAAATATAATTCCTCTTTCGCCTATTGGGGTGCTTATGTTTCTTTCTAGACTTCAAGTTCATAATCAGTTGCAACTGCAGCTGGTTAATTCAGGCAGTCATGGCTGTCCAGCATGCACTTCTTCTTGCTCATGGGATACACACCAGAGGGGCCTGCTTCCTCCGATATACTTCTCAGGTGTTATCCCAGTCTCCAAGGCAGCAGCAGGCTACCATCACACAGTCCCTGACTGTCAGGGAGGTGAAGCTGGTAAACAACCTTCCAGATCTGTTAATTTCGGCCTTTATGCACGGAAAGACCTCCACTGCATGGTGCTAAGTTGCCTGATTTCTCGGGCCGGTTTAGAAATTTAGTTTAAACTCCCTATCAAATTCTTCTTGTGTTAAGTTCCTGCAAAATTTTGTTTGTAAAGTCTGGATTTCAGAATCTCTTCTGTTTCTCTTAATTATACATTATTCATTATCGTCAACGGAAGGCGTTTGCAGGGGAAGAGGTTCCACTTTTGTCTGGTGTTTGTTTTTTTAGTTCTTTGTGGGCTATTGGCTTCTCCATGTCCTCACTGGCTTCTTTCTCCAGAATATAGATTTTTGGGATGGTGTGTATATCACGGATTTTATTTTATCCTTTGCAGGTTTGACAAATTTGGTGAAATCATTACTTAGTTGCTTTGCTTATCTCTTGTCAAGATGAAATGAGAACGGTATGCCATTTGCGATCCAGGTGGATGTGGTTTCATTTATGCTTCACTTGAGGGCTGATATTACTTGACTGATATGAAGGGGTTGTTTTAAGTTTTTCTTCTAATTTGGTTTTCAATTTTTCGTTTTCAGTGATCAGATTCTCAAATAGAGATTAAAGGTAGGCCTATACATAAACATCTTTCTCTACCAATTTATGCCAAACACGTTACAGTTGTCTCTAGCCACCTTCTATGACCTTTTTTATTCCTTGCCACAACCATCTCCACCAACTACTTCCCTGTATACAATTCTGCTTTCCTCTCTCCATTTTAAATCTTACATTGACTATCCTTTCATCTGTAAATTCATAGCCCAGTATTTTATTTTTCCATTTTCTGTCAACTCAAATGGCAACTCCTTTAGCAGCTCTTGTAGTTTGTTCTACTCCTGAATAAAACATCGTATAATCATTTATCTCTTTGGTTCCTTTTAACTTCTTTTTTGTTTCCGTTGTGACTGCTTTATTAATATTTCTTTGTTTCAGTTCTGCGTTTAATTCTAAGTCTTTAATTCCCAAACCTCTGACATTCCAGTTTCCAATTCTTAGTTTTGCATGTCTTCCTAAGTGTTGATCCTTTTTCGTTAGCCATGGTCATCGCTGTGTTTGTCCGTCCAACTTGTCACTATGAGAGTGATGAGAAATTATTTTTTTAATATGGCAGGTTTCCAGCCCAGCGCAAAACCCCCAACCTGGAGGACCAGAGTTTTATATCAGAGTTCTCTCTCCTAGACGAGCTGCTTCCTCCACAGCTAAGGGCCATCGTCTATCCCATGGTCCTAATGTATTATCCCCTATTAGGAGGGATGCCTCTTCCACGATTTTCGCCATTCTGAAGAACTCTTCTCCGTCGAAACCCCTGTTGAGGTCTTCACACGTAACCCTGTGCAAGGGACCCTTCGGCCTGGTACTGCACACCGGGTCAGTGTGCCCTGGAGCTAGCGAGGGAAGGGACGCTATCCCCTATTGATGAGACTACCTCAAAGAGGGTTCTCACCCGCTACCCGCTGTGAGCATCATTTGAAGCATAATTAATCTCCACCAACTACTTCCCTCCTTGCCTCTTGTTCGTATTTCCAAATGACAGATCCATGATTTTTCCTGGTCTTCTTTATTTAAGCTATACAGCTGAATAGCAATACCTCTGAATCATTTTGTAACTCTTGTAGGTGGTCAACCCTATAGGTAAGGTAGGTGGAAGAGCTGTTTTTTTAAGCAGTCTCCTGACTCCCTCTGATCTTGAGGCAGTGTTGGGCATTTGCTCCCAATCTCAATAGCTATGGGTTTCCCGCCAATATTCGGGTAGCTGATTGCAGTGGTTTCCCACTGGGCGGTGGAGTTGCCAATTCCCTACGCCAATACATAAACAAAGTATTCCTACATATTATATTATATCTTGACATCTATAAGGTTTCTCAAGAAGATTTTATCTTGTATCAATACGTATCAATGTGAGCATCATTTGAAGCATAATTAATCAAGTTCTTGCTGTAGTTACCATGTTGTCTGACTCAAACTGACCAGATCATGAACTTTCTTCTTGTAAACTTCATTGATGTAGCTCCATGGGAAAAAGTCCAACTGTATTGTATCATCTGGCTTCAGCAAGGCAGTACAGTATACCTATGCCTGAGCAATGCTTTTCACACACAGTAGTTTCTTTAATGGTATTTATGAACTCGGGGAAGTTCACAGCCTGGCCAGTAGCCAGAATTCAAGATCAGGGTGGGCAAAATGTTTCTCATTATGTGGAATAAAAGTCATTAACAGCAAAATATGACACAATTAGGCCTAATGTTAATTCTGAGTCTTACTTCAAATGAAAGCATTAAAGGTAGGCCTATCCTTAAGCTTTAATTTAAAACAACAGGCTTAAATGAAAATTTCTTCTAGCACAGCTGAATCTTTCCCTCTTTCAAAAATTTTCTCAGAACCTTTTCCATTTTCATAATCTTTTTACTGCTTTTCTCAAATTAGCTCAATTAGCCATAACTTACTTCAGTGAGTTATGTTAAGTCTTTGAGGTCTGTTAATTCTTGTTAGGACAAACTAGATTCCCAAACTGCTTTATTGTATGCGAAAGTTCTTACTGTTCCTAATACATTATAACAAACCTCAAAGGTGTACTTATTTTTGTCTTTTCCAACTTAAGAGATTTTTAAGATTTTTCTTACCGGTATGTCAAAAGTTTTTTTGCAACTTTCTTATATGTTACACTTGGAATGTCAATAGGCAAAGAAATGAAAAGGTGGCTTTATTATAAGCATTACCCAAAACAAAGTTTGAGGATGGGCGAGATATGGACTCAGGGTGGGCACCCTCTGGCTAGGGGCTGCTCACAGTTGTACTTCTGGTGAAAGATGCGTATAAAGTTCATTTATCTACAGTGCTTATGGCATCTACAGAAAAAGTAAAATTTCCTTTTAGATATAAGAAATAACCCTCTCGTAATTTATATTGTTATGTTTGGAATTATGTATTGAACTGATTAGTTACTAATTTCTATAGTAACTACAGGGAATTAGATGAAATGTTAAAGTTTTCAAAATCAAAAGTTTGAAGAAATTATTAGAAATGGCTCTGTAAAATGATTTAAATTTCTGTACTGCATGTACCTATTCTCCTTCCTCCCCAAGTCATAACTCATTCTAACAACTAGCAGTACAACATCCACTGCAGGCCTGGTTCTCTTAACTGATTTTCTTTAGTTCATATCAAGTATTTGAAAAAATAAAAATGGGAGATGCTAAACTTTCCACAACTAAAGCTACTTATTACCCTCCTGCTTTGATGCCAGGGTATATGGGTCAATTTATACCCATTAAACATGGAGTTGGGTCTCTGTTTGATACAGGTGATGTGAACTACTTCCACGCACATCGGAATGAGGGAATGGAGGTAAAGTATTACAGCTTCATTTCTATTACAACATTTGAAAGGAATATTCGTGGGCTGTATCATTCATACAATTTTGATTAATAACTCGGGTGCAAATTTAAATGCACTAAAAACAGAAAATATGCACAAACTAAAAAAACTAAACTCCGTGGCACTACATCCCTGAAGGGACAAGGCCTATCACCCGACCACTGCATCATCTACCATAGGCAGATGGCAGGATTTGGGAGCCATGTGGTCAGCATGCTGACACCCACGGCCGTTAATGGTGGTTTCCATGACCGGAGCCGCTACTTCTCTAGCTCTGAAATTTGAATCACAAGGCTGAGTGCACCCCTTCAATTCCAGACCTCCCTAAGGCAGAAAAATCCGAGGAGGTACTGGGGATCGAACCTGGGCTGATAGATCTGTAGTCAGCAACGCTAACCATGAGACCATGCCGGCAGTCATGAACAAACTAAAGATAGTCCTTTATTCTATACCTACAACCTTTATATTAGTATGCAAGTGGTTGTAGATTCTTTTCATTTAGATCAATGACATTGACATTGATAGACAACATTGATATGGGAGGATTATGAAAAACAATAAATAAACAGAGCTCTTGATTTCCTATTGCCTATGCCTAGGGTGACTAGAATTTCAGATACAAAAGCAGAACCCAATTGTTAAAGTGGTCATGACACACTAGACAACTTTTGTTCACCTAACTAACATAGTAGGCCATAAAGGAAGTCTTAAAGCAATCACAATCACTTTAATGCAAATACAGTCTCTCTATTGGATGCAAGTGAGAAATGAAATAAATTACAGTAAAATTAATACAAAAAGATATTGACACAAAATAATTTATTCATGATGGGTATGGAAATCATACCTACATCACTGACCTTGCAATATTTTTATCCCAAGACCTGTAAATCGACAGGATAGCCCTGCCTATTGCTCTTCCTAAATTTGATATGGTTATTCGGGTATGCATCTGGTCTATGGCATAACATTTCTTGGTGTGGAGAGTTGAGACAATGTACAAACTTCTAAAAAATTTTCCCCAATCATATACATGTGTTCAATTGCTTTTCAGTTTATTAAACTAGCACCAATATTAGTGTTAAAGATTCTCCTTCGCTATTTTTTAGATGAGCACAGGTCTTGCAAATTAATAACATCTTTTATCTTTATTAATACCTCTCAGTGGCGTATGCAGAATTTTTTTTCAGGGGGGATTTGAATAGGTAGAAAGAATACTAAAGAAATTAACTAACTTACATATATAATTAGTTGGCCACTTACATTGCATATATAGCCTTTTTTCAAATGGGGGGGGGGGATATATCCCCCCAATCCCTCTGCCCATACCATAGGTACTAAAGGTAGAGGAAGTATTGTGTTTGACCCCTAAATTCGAAGCTTTGAGGTCCCCTGAATCCAAAAACACTATTTTCAGAAACAGCCTAGTTCCAAAACAGAAAATTGTATGAGAACAACATTTTATATTTGGATAGGTACCTTCTGGGGATGTGACATGAATATTGGCAATGACTCTTGGTTTTAAAGAGATTTTACACTTTATTTAGGCAGAAGAGTTTCACACTGGATATTTTTTTTTCCTTAGATGCCTTCTGAAAACTGGGGGATGCAATCCTGCATATATTCTCCAAGGCCTGATCTTGTGGCAGCAGATAGAATCATTAATCTGGAAAGAATGCTACGTCAGCCTGTAATGCCAATTTCTACAATTGTTACAGATCCTGTTCGTCGAAATGAAGTAGACAATTTCTACCTTGTATGTAACTTTCCAGCATTCATATATTTCTTTGTGACATTCAAGGCATTCTAAATTGATGGAATAACTTATTAGAATGAAGTCTTCTATCATAGTAAATGTTTTAAGCATCAATGGAGAGAAAAATTTATAAGTCTACAACACCACTTTTTATACACACCTACTCATTTTTATGCTTGTCCAGTAATGAATGGGTATGTGTGCTGTGCTGTAATGAGTGTGAAACAGGAAACCAGTACTGTCATATCAATTACCTTTACAAATATGTGAAGCATAATTTTGGCGTATGTTATTTAATGTCCTTAACTAACTCCATGGCGCTAACATCCCAGAAGGGGCAAGGCCTACCACCCAACCACTGCGTCATCTACCAGAAGCAGATGGCAGGATTGGGGAACATGTGGTCAGCATGCCGACACCCATGGCCGTTAATGGTGGTTTCCATGACCAAGGCTGCTACTTCTCTATCAAGTAGCTCCTCAATTTGAATCACGAGGCTGAGTGCACCCCTACCAGACCTCCCTACCCCAGAAAAATCCAAGGAGGTACCGGGGATCTAACTTGGGCCGACGGATCTGTAGTCAGCGGCGCTAACCACTAACGCTGACTAGTCAGCGCTATATGAAACTTAAATACCGATCTAATCAATGCAATGGAAAATTTAGACAACTGGTTCACTTGCAATGGATTAAAATTAAATAGAAGCAAAACAGGTATTATTCACTTCAAAACTTCAAGTAAATCAAATACTGAACCCAACTACCAGCAAAACATTGAAGTGAAAAATGCTAGTAAAATCCTAGGTGTATTCGTTGATGAACATCTTAGATGGACCAGTCACATTGATTACACAGTAAAAAAACTAAATTCTGCTTATTTCAATATGTGTTGCCTTGCTCAAATAACTAACATGCAAACGAAAAAAATGATATACTATGGCTATTTCAATTCAATAATGTCGTACGGAATAACTGTATGGGGAATAGCCACAGGATGGGAAAGGGTTTTCAAAATTCAAAAAACAAATTATAAGGATAATGGCAAATGCTGGCTTCAAAGACTCATGCAGACCGTTGTTCAAAAAAATGGGAATTCTAACTCAACCTTCTCTCTATCTTTTCAATTTGCTAAATTACTTTCACATCAATTTCAACACTATTCAAGAGCATCAGAATCAGCATAGTCATAATACCAGGTTCAAAGAAATCATAAAATATCCATCTCATAGGCTAACACTGTTGGAAAAGAGTCCATACTACATGGGAATCAGGGTATTTAATAAATTGCCAAAACCTATTAGACTAATAGAAAACCATAATCAGTTTAAAAAAACCGTGAGAGAAATACTTATAAACAAGGCTTATTATTCAGTGAAAGAATATATGGATGAGTAGTGAAAAAATAGTGGGTCCATCGGAATTCATGACATAAATGTTAGTTACATTTTGGCTTTCTTAGTATTTACTAAATTGTTTAATTTAACATTACTTATAGTATTGTTTCACCACTACCTAATTTTTCATTATATTCTGTACATATGATTGCTGTATTATTTTTATATCATTGTATGGTATTATTATTTTATATAACAACATTGTATTAATAATTGTATCCTGTTCAGGAACTTTTGACGAGTCACCAGTTTACGAGCAATGCTCAACCATGTAAATGCTATGTGACGATTAATAAAACTAAACTAAACTAAACTAAACAGTCCTTACAAGGATTAAATTGTATTGGAAGTTAACGCAGTGAAGTTATATAAGAAAATAAAATATAGGAAGTTGAAATTAACACTAAACTTCACTTTTGGTATATTTTACCTAAAGTTGAAGTATAGCTGTTGAAAATAGTAGCAATGGTGATGAAACTAGTTCAGGTAAAATATACCAAAAGTGAAGTTTAGTGTCAATTTCAACTCTCTACCCATACATAATTACTATCCACACAAGTAGTTCATATCTGGTCCTGTCTTGTGTAATTTCATGCTTTCTGCAGTTGTTGGTATTCAAACACATGCACACACAAAAAAAAAAAAAAAAAAACTGTTGCCATGAATTATGCCCCAACCCTAGTCAATACTCTTAATATCACCTGGCCTATTCAGTTTTACAAATTTCATTGAGTTTATTCATAATTTGGATTGCAAAGTGTGATCTGTTATCATAGCTTGAATCACTAAAAATACTAAAATAAGACAAGATGCACACATTTTAATATTTTCAATTTGTCCGTAATTCATTAGCAGTGTTTTCTTTCAGTTATGTCAGAAACAGAGGGATCAATATAAAGATCATACAGGCAGATTACATCCTCTAGAATTTTTCCGCAATGCAGACTTTAAATGGCAGTGTCCTCCAGATCCTACCAGGTGACTCATAATTCTAATTATCTTCACTTTTACTGCAATTTATTAAGTTTATGGTTATATCTTTCCAAAAGAAGACAGATAATTGTATTGTATTTATTTTCCCTGAAAAATTATTAAGTAATAATAATTATGAGTTTTAAAACTCAACCTTACTGGTAAATATTCAATATCCTTTTTATTCAAAGTAGTCGAACGTTTGAAACACTTTTAGCTCACTTACGTACCTTTACTAGGACATGTTTCAAGAGGTAAGTACCCTCCCATCATCGGCTAGCGGTCGACTGGCATTCTGGCGACTGTGTTGTGTGAATTTCTGTGTGCTGCCATCTGTTTTCTTAGTGGTGAGTCTCAGCTGCCGTATCTCGTCTTTTTGAATGGAGTTTCATGAAACGTTTGATGTCTTTTTTCTGTCCTACTTGAAACATGTCCTAGTAAAGGTACGTAAGTGAGCTAAAAGTGTTTCAAACGTTCGACTACTTTGAATAATTAGTATAGTTTCACTGTCAAAAAAACTTCATTCCTAAACCTTGTATTCAATATCCTATCCACTTCCTAATTTCAATTCAAGTTGATAGAGGTATCCGGACTTCCAGCCATGAGAGAAAATTCTTCTGCCATCTTCTGAGTAGAAGTGAGCTAATTGCAAAACTGGTCTGAATATACATAGGAAGGGGACGAAAGAGAATCCTGTCAATAAGGAATATTTAAGCAGGATCACGGTTGAAGGAAGAGATTTCAATGGTTAGACGAAGAAGCTCCTTCTAAGATACTCTAGATACAAGTCCCTTGTTGGGAAGTGTAAAGGGAGGCCAATACCAGACTCCAGGCTGACTTAGTTATAGACGGATATATACAAGTATTCATGAACCACAGATTATTGTCTCTGTTGGACATTACATGAGAATAATATAGGAGAAAAATTCCTCCAACACTGGGACTCGAACCCAGGACCTTTGGCTATTCGTGCCAATGCTCTACCAACTGAGCTAAGCCGGAGTTCATCTCACTCCGCCAGTTATAGACCTCTGTCTATGGTGAAATTTCAGCTTGGACAAAGCCTTTAAGCAATGTAATCCCAGTAGCTTCTTTGCCTCCACAGAATCTGGGCTCCTTCAGGTAAGTTTCAGGACTATGTAAAAGATAACAGTAGAGCTCGTTGCTAAAAGCTATAGTAAATTTAATCACTCGCTGAAAGCCCTGGTAGAAGAATTGTTAAAATTACTCGCTCCGGCATCCAAATTTACACCTGACGATTAATCAGAAGACAGTCAATTTCAAACTAACTTAAAAGTGTTTTTGTTTTCTTTTTCTTTCTTCCAGCATCTACCTGAAATTCCCACAGTATTATGTGAAATACAGAGACCCAGCTGTGTTACCATATACTCTTGGACGAACAGCTAGAATACCACCTTTACCAGATCGCTCACTCCAAGGGCGTTACTACAGACAACCTGACAGCAGTTACAAGAGATGAAAACAAATTAAATAAGCCAGAATGGGGTTTCACTACAATTTGGAAGGAGGGTAGAAATAAACTGGTTTGGTTTTTAAATATATCATGAAAGTTTACTAATGGATCTTTTATACTGTGAAGCAATATACTACACTTGAGGCTATTAAATGCAAAACTCGCCTTGTCCAATTTAAATGATTTTTTCTTAAACTCTAAGTTCTTCATCCTCTTCCTCTAAGACGTGATGTTTGCATAAGCCTTCACTATTTTCTGTATTAGAGAAAAGTGTAACTTGCCAACAGCTGTTCTAAGAGATCAATAATTGTAGCAAACAACATCGAGATCATGAAATCGGGCTTAACTCTTTTTTTTTATAGTTTTGGACAAGGCGAGTTTTGCATTTAATAGACTCACTTATAGGCTGACATATAACACTTTATGGACTTCACTCTTTACCCTGACTAGTGGCTGAGGATGTGGCTAAATATCTATGAAACATGTACAGCTAATTAAGGTAAATAGTGAAGTTGATGAAATGTTATACGTGTTGAATAAGTAACCTTTTACTACTAGTATCTACTACTATTAGTATTTACTAAGGGTATGGTAAATGTCCTTACTGGATTATTTTCTTTTAAACACACACACACACACACACACACACACACACACACACACACACACACACACACACACACACACACACACACACACACACACACACACACACACACACACACACACACACACACACACACACACACACACACACACACACACACACACACACACACACACACACACACACACACACACACACACACACACACACACACACACACACACACACACACACACACACACACACACACACACACACACACACACACACACACACACACACACACACACACACACACACACACACACACACACACACACACACACACACACACACACACACACACACACACACACACACACACACACACACACACACACACACACACACACACACACACACACACACACACACACACACACACACACACACACACACACACACACACACACACACACACACACACACACACACACACACACACACACACACACACACACACACACACACACACACACACACACACACACACACACACACACACACACACACACACACACACACACACACACACACACACACACACACACACACACACACACACACACACACACACACACACACACACACACACACACACACACACACACACACACACACACACACACACACACACACACACACACACACACACACACACACACACACACACACACACACACACACACACACACACACACACACACACACACACACACACACACACACACACACACACACACACACACACACACACACACACACACACACACACACACACACACACACACACACACACACACACACACACACACACACACACACACACACACACACACACACACACACACACACACACACACACACACACACACACACACACACACACACACACACACACACACACACACACACACACACACACACACACACACACACACACACACACACACACACACACACACACACACACACACACACACACACACACACACACACACACACACACACACACACACACACACACACACACACACACACACACACACACACACACACACACACACACACACACACACACACACACACACACACACACACACACACACACACACACACACACACACACACACACACACACACACACACACACACACACACACACACACACACACACACACACACACACACACACACACACACACACACACACACACACACACACACACACACACACACACACACACACACACACACACACACACACACACACACACACACACACACACACACACACACACACACACACACACACACACACACACACACACACACACACACACACACACACACACACACACACACACACACACACACACACACACACACACACACACACACACACACACACACACACACACACACACACACACACACACACACACACACACACACACACACACACACACACACACACACACACACACACACACACACACACACACACACACACACACACACACACACACACACACACACACACACACACACACACACACACACACACACACACACACACACACACACACACACACACACACACACACACACACACACACACACACACACACACACACACACACACACACACACACACACACACACACACACACACACACACACACACACACACACACACACACACACACACACACACACACACACACACACACACACACACACACACACACACACACACACACACACACACACACACACACACACACACACACACACACACACACACACACACACACACACACACACACACACACACACACACACACACACACACACACACACACACACACACACACACACACACACACACACACACACACACACACACACACACACACACACACACACACACACACACACACACACACACACACACACACACACACACACACACACACACACACACACACACACACACACACACACACACACACACACACACACACACACACACACACACACACACACACACACACACACACACACACACACACACACACACACACACACACACACACACACACACACACACACACACACACACACACACACACACACACACACACACACACACACACACACACACACACACACACACACACACACACACACACACACACACACACACACACACACACACACACACACACACACACACACACACACACACACACACACACACACACACACACACACACACACACACACACACACACACACACACACACACACACACACACACACACACACACACACACACACACACACACACACACACACACACACACACACACACACACACACACACACACACACACACACACACACACACACACACACACACACACACACACACACACACACACACACACACACACACACACACACACACACACACACACACACACACACACACACACACACACACACACACACACACACACACACACACACACACACACACACACACACACACACACACACACACACACACACACACACACACACACACACACACACACACACACACACACACACACACACACACACACACACACACACACACACACACACACACACACACACACACACACACACACACACACACACACACACACACACACACACACACACACACACACACACACACACACACACACACACACACACACACACACACACACACACACACACACACACACACACACACACACACACACACACACACACACACACACACACACACACACACACACACACACACACACACACACACACACACACACACACACACACACACACACACACACACACACACACACACACACACACACACACACACACACACACACACACACACACACACACACACACACACACACACACACACACACACACACACACACACACACACACACACACACACACACACACACACACACACACACACACACACACACACACACACACACACACACACACACACACACACACACACACACACACACACACACACACACACACACACACACACACACACACACACACACACACACACACACACACACACACACACACACACACACACACACACACACACACACACACACACACACACACACACACACACACACACACACACACACACACACACACACACACACACACACACACACACACACACACACACACACACACACACACACACACACACATAATTATTATAAATAGTATTTTCTTTCAACTATCCCAATAAGGAACTGCCAACAGTCAAAGCTGGCAAAGCAAACAGTCAAACATTAAAATAAATTAATATAAACCTTAGCAGGACCAGAAACTTATACATTAACATTAAATGCTATTAACCCTTCCAGAGCTGAATTTATAAGTTTATATAAACATCAGTGGATTACAAGTTTAAAATCAATGAGGAAAATTTTAATAGATCAGCTGGTCTCCTTGAATGATAATCGTAACACATGAATAAAAATCCTACATTTTACAAGTATTACTGTACCAATGTATATCTCTGCTTTGTACCCCCACCTTCCTCTTGAAAGAGAAACACTAGTTGATTGTCACTGGGCACATAACAAAGAGGCTCTGAAAAGGTGGAACTAAGGAGACCAAGGAAAAGGGTCACAATTTAACGAGTACACTTGCAAGTGAATGCAGGGGTCCTTGCGAATTGTAGTTTATAAATTATAAACTCCCAGGAAGCTTAAGTTTGGTTCTTATTCCTCACAATTAAATATAGAATAATCTTGAATATTTCAGTATCAAATTATGGAAACTTCTCACACAACTTATAAGTTGTGGTGTGAGGCACCATTTAAGTTTCTGGGAAGTAACGATTAGTTTAAAATAAAAATTTACATACATTTTGCAATTAGTTCAAGCACTGGTGTGAAGCCATAAAATTATAAGGATTACATCACAAAGTTTTTAGTTCATTAATAATGATAGTAATTATTGACTAATAATAGTTTTCAAGTAATTAATTTACAAGCATCATGCATCAATGCCTTAAACAATACTTGAGTGAAGCACCATTTCATTACTTATGAACAGTTAATTCATGAAAATAAAATAATCTTTACATAAATTTCCCTTCATTAATTAAAAGACAATTAATTACTTTCTTCTGATTATTAAACATAACTTTTTACATAATAAAACATTCATACCTGTTTTTGATGTACCGGCACTCTTGTGGACCTCGCCATACTATCTTATCCTCCGGTTGTGGGATAAGGTAGGCTCAATTTCCAGAAACACAAGATTATAAATTCTGAATACAGTGCAACAAAAAAAATTACGAAGGGCCTGTGCACAGAAGGTACATAGGATAACGCATGGACAGACTGACACAAAATGGGGAAAATGAAGGAAAGTAATAAGTTACACCTAGGGGCCTACATGTTGACAAGGCCGGCAATGAAAAGCCTAAACACAACTCACAGGAAGAAGGGAAAGATCAAAATTAAATGAGTAAACAACATAAAATTCTCTACTGAAAATAATAAATAAATACCCCTATAATATGTTGAAAAGATTGAATAAAATCTAAGAAGATCACATAAAGACCCAGCCCAGAAATAGTTAAGTCACTGAAAGCCTAAAATGATGTCCGTCGCTGTGGGTGAGTTGGTAGCGTGCCTGCCTTCCACTCCGGCGGCCTGGGTTCGATTCCTGGCTGGGTCGGGGATTTTTCAATAGTGGAAAATATGGGCACCACTGTCCTTGATTATTTTACCTTTAACAAATTTGTATCCAAGATATTCCAAGTTTACTCTCACAATGAGCATCATTGAAACCTGCCATTTATTAAAATGCTGGTTTGTTTCCATTCATATTACGGTAAGCTAGGAAGAAATACAGTAAAGCCTTTCCTTTTACCATCATATTTATGGGCTTTTTTTCATAAGAAAGATAGAATTCTAAACTTTCAGCTGAAAAACATGGGGAAATTCTGGCATTTTCATGATCACATGAACAAACTCTCGTGGAGAAATATCTCCTGATTTTCCCAGGTCCGCTTCTTTCAGGATCTGAAATAATAGAGACAAAATAATAACTCTGAAATAATAGAGACAAAATAATAACCAAGATGCTTATTTCACTATTTTAAAACAACGAACCCCACTGGACACAGACAGGCTTGCCCACAGAAATGTCTAGCTTGGAGAAGATCTAGGAAGAAACAGAGAAATACAACAAAGCCTTCCCATAAATATGATCACACGAACATGTTGATTTTCCTGGTCCACTTCTTTCAGGATCTGAAACGTAGTAATAATAGGCAAAATAATAACCAGGATGCTTATTTCACTTGTTTTAAAGCAATGAGTTCAGCTTGAGCCCCACTGGAGAAGAATTACCCATGATAGTTTTTCCCACAGAAACCTTGTTAAAAATTAGCTGAGAGAACGACAAAATTGTGGTAAATGGTTTTGGAAATTACCTGAAAATTACCCAGGATTTGCCTAAAACAGGCCAGGAAACACCAAGAAACCATTACCTACTTAGTGACTACAAACTATATTTGAACCAAACCATGTTACATTTAAAAAATGCAAGCCAAGCTTACTCTTATTGTCTGAAAACTGAGTATGAAATTGCTGAAAATGAGTTTTCAAAATGTTATGCTTAATCATTTCCCACCAAGATACTACTTTAGGATTATACTTGAACTAGTTTACTAAGACATAAATACATTTCTCAATATCTTATTTAGCCATATTTTCTCATCAATTAGTATTTTTTAAACATATAACCAATATGAACAGTACGAATTATTACTTACACAATCAACAATATTTTTCTTTTCTGCAGGGGTAAGTTGCTTTTTTTGTGTCAATCTGTCAATGATCATATTCAGATCCTCCTCCCCAATGAAGCCATCATTATTCATGTCTGTAACAAAATAAATACAATCATATCAGCCTTCGATATTTTATACTGTTTCAGCAAAATAACTTACACAGTAAAAGCACCCCAGTACTACATGCCCACAATATCTAGTTTGAACTTAGCTATGACTCACCAAGATTTTATAGATATGTTTTCAATATTAAATATACAAGCCTCATAGCTTCACATGTTTCTTATAAGCAATTAGGCTGTAGTTGAGTTTTTTTATTTATTTTTATTTTATTTTAAATACAGTGGTACCTCGAGATACGAGTGCCCTAACATACGAGTTATTTGAGATACGAGCTGTCGAGCGAGCGAAGTTTTGTTTTGAAATACGAGCGACATTTGAGATATGAGGAACGGCCAGCTGCGACGCTGCACACGACCCACCAGTTTACTGCGCCTGCACCTCATGCGTCTCGCACATTATCCCACGTATTTCCCCAGTGTGCTTGTTTACCTTGCTGTCGAAGCATCTTTGCTAAGTTTTTCTATGGCTTTGCGCATTTACATACTTTATCACATTTCTTTTTATAACCATGGGTCCGAAGAAAGTGTAACAAATATGTATGTACACTTTATAAAACCAGTTTTTTTTTGCTTTACATTCTCCTTTATTATGTTTTTATACAATATTTGTCAATTATAAATACATTTTTCTTATTCAAAAACACGTAACAAAAACAATTGGGGGTAGCATTTTTGGGGCTGGAACGGATTAATGGCATTTCAATTAATTTCAATGGCAAAAATTGCTTTGAGATACGAGCAAATTGACATACGAGCAAGGTTACGGAACGAATTAAACTCGTATCTCGAGGTATCATTGTACCAAGATCACAAGACAGTGTAGGACTCGGAAGTTGATGAACTGTCATATTTTTCTGAGACATCACAGATAATGCAGGATGTAGTGTAAATTCATCTTGCCTCAAAACGAACAAAAATAGCTTACATTTTTTTTTCATTTTTCGGCATTTTATTCTATACTGGTCATTTTTTTTAATGAAATTTTTCATTCTTTCATTGCATTTTCTCAATTTTGTCTTCAGAATGGACTTTTCCATCATTACAGACATAGCAATCTCATAATCCCATAGGTATGAGGCATTCGTTAATAAATATAGTAAACATAACAATAAAAGTAGTAATATAAAATGCTTATAGCTTGTCCATTGTTTATTATTATTTATTATTATACTAAGTGCTGTATATTCCCATTTCTAAAAACATATTTAGAAATATTAAGCCATTTTTTCAATTTTTCATGTCATATTTTTATGAATTTAAGGTCATTTTATAGCTCATTTTTCAAGCATTTTTAGGTCATATTCTTCAGAGCCCTAGTGATGAGTATAGAGCAGCATTTTTCAATGGGTGTGCCTTGAATGAGCTGCTGGCATGCTGCGAGAAAATTAAAATAAAGCTATCAATCCTTAAGTAACAATGCAAGCCTCATTGTGTAATTTTCATATCGTGTGTTTCTTGTATTTTTATTTTAGTTCTAGTATTAGTTTAAGTACTTTTAGTATTACATTAAATATTTGATATTGGTATTGTTAAACTTGTGTATTAGTTTAAGAGAATATTGTAACTGGGCAATGAGCCTGTTATATTTTCAACAAAATAAATAAATAAATACATAAATAATTACTTGTACAACAATAGCCCTATTAATGAACTCTTTCATATCATGTTGATATTGGGGAATGGTAGTTGCAACAATAACAAAAACAAAGAAATAATAAAGGGCTATTACTATTAATGAACTTGTCTCTTATAATGTGTTTTATTGAGGATTGCATTGGTCATACTGTATGGTCGTATGCAATATCCACATTATTATAATATACTCAACATCATCACTACTTACCAAATATCCTAAAAGCCCATGCAGCCTTTACTTTGTCTGGACAATTGGGTGATAAAGCAGAACAGATATCCAACATCTCTTCAAAAGAGAAGTATACACCACCGCTGTCATCACGGTTTTCAAAGAAGACATCATACATACGATCCACAAAAGGATTAACCTATAAAAATGTAGTACAGTTCTAAAAGAAAATTGTTAAATATTTCCACATAAGAATATGCCACAGGTTTTAAATTTATGGTAATTTGTTGAGATTAATACCACAATATAAGTACTTGACTCTCCATCTTTGCAAGAAATTGATATCCCATATACTGCATCCTTCTTTCGATCGAGAGTTGGTACATATCATCCCCTACTTATAAGAGAGATAACAAGCAAGTGTCATGCAGAAATATGTTAAAAGACCTATAAAGTGTCATGCAGAAATATATTAAGTCAACTCCCAAACCCCTCCAGCCATGCTCCATTTCTGACCAATGGCTCAAGACCCTAATGAAAAAGATGTGTCGGAGTTACATACAGTAATGCCATTCATGAAGTTTTCACCTTTGGTGGGCAGATGATTGAGAATATCATGATTAGAGGCACCTATTAATTGTGAAATTTTTTTCAGATTTTGTAAATTTTTTAAAATAGTCATTTCGATATACTTTTCACAATTGTTTAATTTTGTGAAAAATTGCAGTATTTTTACTATGATTTATAAGGAATAAAAGATTCAGCATACAGTAATTTTAAATTACACATATTGCTTCACTTTCAATATTTGATAGGCTAACAAATTCCTGATTATCCATGTTAATTGGGACCGTGACATGCACAAATAATCGAAAAACATTGATAATCCCAACTGGGTGCAAGATTTTGAATTTCCGGCATTTAATTTTGAATCTGCTGCATTCTGTTGCGATATTGCACATATACAACAAAATTAAGTGCAAGAAATTCAAATTCTGACGAAATAGAAGTGCGGATAATTCAAAAAAATGTGGGAAATTCAAAATGTGCAGAAAATTTGAAATTCAGTACAAGAAATTCAAATTTTTGCACCCAGATAATCGGGAGTTTGCTGTAGATTGAATTTATGAAATCAATTTTTACTGTCACAATTCACCTTCAGTGATCAAATAGCAGCTGTCGCCATCTATGACTGCTTCCTTCAAATTGCTTCCAATGTAATTCACACAATTTCATCAATTATTTAGCAGTCTGGCTCAAAAGTGGATAATTTTTGCGATTTTAGCCAAATGTGTGTGTTTTTTTCTTAAATTCATGCTTCTAAAAAAAATCTGCCTCTAAGAAGAAATGAAAAGGAAGAGGAAGAGCATGACACCAAAGAAGGTTGGTGGAATAGGTTTGGGAAATTAAAAAGTTCAGAGAGAAAAAAATAACTTCATCCCCACAAATTCTTTGGTCACTGCTGACATAGAGATACAGTGTCGGCTACTTATTAATCATATAGATAAAATGTATATGAAATTAAGTTTTTTGTTGTTGTGCTCATCTGAAAAACATGTGAAGTTTCACTGAAGAGGGGAGTCAAAATCGATGTCATGAATCATGCTGACTGATCAAGTGAAATAGAGAGCAACTTATGATAAACAGGAGATTGAAACTCTTAAAAAAATTGCCTTAGTGTTAATCTCACATGAATTGTATGGGGATCAAAAGAGGTTCAGCAGTGAGAATCGATATCTAACCATCTAATCTACAACTTGGATCATGAAGAAATGTACGATACATATACAAGATATTAACAAAATGTACATAAAAATATGCAGAGATCTCACAATATTCTGAATTGTTAAATGCATATGATTTTTAATTATATTATTTATTATTATACTTTGTATGTTTTCCAAATGGTATTGTCTTCCTTGATTTTTATTTTTATTTTTTTTTATTTTCTTATTGTTGTAAGTAGTGTTAGTTTACCTTCAACTGAGGAACAAGTTTCTCAAGGTGTCCAATGTGCAGGAAGCAACCTGTATCCTTCCTCACTTGTTCAGGATCCATATCATGGAAACAATTCCATAAGCTATTTACAGAAATAAAATTGATCAGTATTTATAGTATGTGTATATTAAATTGAATTAGAAATTAACACACTGATGTAACATAATAATTATAGAGGAAGTTGAAATTAAACATTAAACTTCACTTGAACTGTTGAAAATTATAGTGATAGTGCTGAAACTAGAGATTAGGACTCCCGTCAAATTATAACTGAAGTTGTTTTAGCAACCCTCAGAGAATCTGTTTTAATACTGAGGAATCATATATAAATATATAAATCTTCGTTGTAACTGTTAAAGATTTTCTATTTTGTATTAACTTTTCCTTAATTTTATTCTTTTTTTTTAATGTTCATTGCTCAATTACCTTTTTTTGCTTTTCTGGTACTCTTTGTCTATGTAGGCAACCCATAACTATGGGAAGATTGATTAAATAAATAAATAAATAAATATACTAAAAGTGAAGTTTAGTGTTTAATTTCAACTCCCTATATAATTATTAAGAAAATAGTACGTGTACTTTATTTGTACAATGCTCTCATTTTTCAAAGATATTAAGCATCATTCTGCCACCAGCCGACTATTCTGGCAGTGGTGGTAATTCAGTACTACAAAACATCTGAGCTGTTAGTTGCTTCTGAGAATTGTACTGCAAGGAGTGTTTGACTTGCTAGTGTACTGGAAAATGAAGCATATTGTTGAATAGCAGATTTATCTGGTCAAGTATTATTGAAACAAAACTACAGAAGATGCATTCGGAGTTTTGCTCGTCAATCTTGACTGCAGCATTCCTACAAAATCTTGAACTTTAAAATCGGCATAAAACATTTTCAGTTTGTGATAAAGAAGAAGCAGAAAAAAAACATGTTTTTAACTTGATACATTCAGGGATATTCTGGCAGGATTCCAGTAGATCACTTACCGTATTTTACGGACCATAAGACATAGTTTTTACCTTGAAAATAGAACCTTAAAAGTTGGGTGCGTCTAATGGTTAGAAGTATACTAAAAAAATTAAAATTATGGTAAATATTGCCGGAACACCATAGCTATACACAAGGTGTTGTAAACAATAAGGCAGTTACAAATTTTAGCACAGACTGTACATCACTGTACTTGTCACAATCGTAAAGTGAGAGTAGGTGGAAGCCAGATACACAATGCAAAAAGAAAGGTTCTTTTATACAAAAGGAATGTCTTCGCCGGGTGGTTTAAATGAATGCAATGACCTCTCAACAGTCTTATTGTATGGTGAATTGAAGATTAGAGGGTGTAAAAGTATTTTCAATCTTTCATGAGAAATCAGTTCAGTTGTTAAAATTTACGCGATGCCACCTGTACAGAAGAGATTTTCGTACAATGCAGATTTTAAGTGATTTACACCGATTCCATTGTACAAGGTTATAATTTGTTTATGTAATGAAGTATATTATTCCCTTTAAAATGTTTCGTCTAAAATCACATTAAATTTCTTTTCCTTTAAATTTCCATCCTAAAATTAAGGTGCGTCATACGGTCAGGAGTGTCTTATGGTCCATAAAATACGGTAATCATCTAGTGCAGGAAATGAACATATCCATGGGGTCGGCCCATAAAGCAACCACAACGCTGACATTTTGATCATATAAATAGAAGTTAGTGCAATAACTTCAACAGACAGATTTTGCTGCAACAGTAAATGTCTTTTAATGTTGACAGTAAAAGAATATGCTCTCCGCAGATGCAAGCACGGCACATGTGAAGTGAGAGCTGGGGTTACATTGTAATCTCATAAAATGAGAGCACTGTACATATTCATTAACACTGTATTGATATATAGCTGAAGAAATTCATAGTCTGAACCCTGAAAAACTCTCATGTGAGACTGTTGAAAATAATAATAATGATTGTGGTATAAAAGTGGTCTACTTACTGTATTATTTCATTTCTTTTGAGATACGTAAGTTGTATATACTCCTCTAGTTGTTGTTCTTCCAGTAAACAGGATGGACTGGAACCCATTTTACTAGGAAATAGAAACATTCTCAAGACCGTTTTAATAAACATAGGATAATAAACTAGAAGTACATCAATATTACTTTAAAACTTTGAAATAACTTCTATACTGTAATCTTGGTCTCTTAATATTTGTATTTTCTAGTTAAAGTGAAACAAGTGTGTGAGAGATAAGAATGCTAAATGCTATTTTATCATAAAAAATGCTAGTGTACTTATCTTCTACCAACCTAGAAAATACACTTTCACATACAAACTGAAAGGAGATTAGGTAATAAACTGCACACTTTCATAATTCTTGTCTTAGTGGCACTAAATCCCATGGGGACAAGACCTACCTTCTAACCTTTCGTGATTTCTACCCCATTCTTATGGCATCGTAGGATTGGGAGATAATTATGTGACCAGCATGCCAACTCCCAAGACCAATATCGATGTTTTCTTGATTGGAGCCACAATTTCCTTATCAAATAGCTCCTCATTTATCTTGATTGAATGTACCCCATTCAGACTTCCCTACCTCAGAAAAAATCGGAAGGTACCAAGGGATTCAATCTAGGTCTATGGATCCACAGTTAACAATGCTATCCACTAGACCGCACATTTGATTTGTCTGCCCAAAAATTGGGAAAATGCTACTACACTGCAGATTATGTAATTAATACTGTACCTGTGCAAAAGTTCCTGACAACAATACACAAATTCCCTCTCTCAAAATTATCACATTTGATTATCATATTTGTGATAATGTGATTTGTGTGTTGATTATCACATTTGTTTGGACCTAGATATTTTCCTCGAGGACTATGAAGTAGTCCTCATCTCTTGAAGGATGTAACAACTAAATATATTTTTTAATTTCTGCGATTTCTCGAGTTCAAAACAATAAAATATGGACACTTCATTTGTATGATAGGGACAGACACATAGGCCTCGAAATACAAACTGTTTGTACAAAATATGGACATTTGGCAATCCTATAGATAGTTCCTCACCTACCATGAGCAGAAAAAGCAAAATTATTAAAAATAAATTAAACAATCAACTAGTAACTCACCTCAGTATTAACAAGTTTAACATTTTGTTAATGAAACCTATTTTAGAATTATAAGTGAAACTTACCACAGTCAATTTTATGTTTCTTGACAGTAAGGTATTACAAAGTGATTGTATAAAGTAGATAACACAACCAACAGCAATCATATAAGATCTGTTATCAGTTTGTAGTCTGATAATGTGAAGCGAGATTGTACCCCAGGCTGAGATAAAGCAATCTGATTTTTAATATCCTAACATACCTTATGTTTCTACACTAGTCCAGGGGGTGTGATTTATAAAGTTTTGGCCCCTAGGCCACTCTTGATTCTAGGCCTCACATTAATGCTATATTTACTATTATTATTTATTATGCTCTTATATTATGTATGATACCTCGCACTTGGTGACTACATGGCAAGTCTAAAAAAGTTAACATAATGTCTTAGCTGAAATTTAAAGTCATGAATTAAACATTCTGTAAAATAACCCATTTTGAATTTTAAAGAAAATCAGCTAGAATTCCTTGCTTCTCTTCTTAATTGCTTTCAATTCTTAACATTCTGAATTTTCAATTTGTCAGAATAGAAGATTGTTGGATTTTACATTTTGAGATAGTATTCTTTTTCATTTCAGCTAAAAATTATACTTGCAATTATTAAACGTTTATATAATTAATTTAATATTAGGTACATGATAGCAGTGTGTCTCTTATGCATTGTACAGTGAGTCCCACACAAGAGTTGGCCAATCATGCGGGTTTCTGCATCGTGGAAGCCCCTGCTCTAACTCCCGAGCGATTGGGTGAAATATCTATGCAAATAAAGCCGCTGACGGTGTCATGGTTCAGGTTCTCACACTTAAAGTGGAATTACAATGCAAATAACCACGTACCTCATCACAAGAGTAACTGGAAATGTCCTCCTCTTGCATTCACACAACGTTGGCACCTTTCTAGGAAATTTTCTTTCATGCACATAAGTTCAGCTTTCGAGATACTGTTATTTTCTCTTGTGATATTGTCTTTAAGTTCATCTAACAGTATGTGACTATTATTATTTATGAGGAAATATAGTGTATAGGTCAATTTCCCATACATTGTAATTCCAACTATAAATGTGAGAATCTGAACCATTACACAAACAGCGGCTTAATTTGCATAGATATTTTACCCGATCGCTCGGGAGTTAGAGCAGGGGCTGCCGCGATGCAGAAACCCACATGATTGGACAACTCTTGTGTGGGACTCACTGTACAATGCATCACACCTTGCAGATGTGAGCTAGCCTTACTAAAATCTTAACAGAAGTTGTTATATTAACGCAGTAAGTAGTGGTAGATTTTCAGCTCCTTGTGAGTTCCCACACAGTGTTTGCAATCAGATTAGCCATGCGATATTCATGGAGTGAAAGCCATTTTATGGTACATTCATACCATCATGACAAATTGTAGTGGTAAGTTTGGATGAATGGAAAGGGCTATATTGCCTAATCAATAAAAATAACTTGGAAATACTTATGATATAGAAATATATATTAAACTTATTGCATTGCAAAATATACATGGCAGTGTTAATTTCATATGAATACTTCCAGCACAAAATACACATCTGTACAGTCATAAAAGACAGACACTGGCTTTCATCCTGATAACAAGTATGAAATCTGAAAGTAGAAAGAATCACAGTAGTTCCCAAGCCTCTCTCTCAACCTAAGGCCGCAATAAATGCATTGAAATGATTGAATTTAAACTCTCTGATAATATGCATCATTGTTGACTCAACTGTCCAGTTTGAGACCTATAGCGAAAAAACTGAAAGGTTGATTCAGATAAGAAAGTCATTTATGAGCCTACCTTTTTAAACTACAAAATTAGTTATGACCTTCATGAAATTTAGTGTTCTAGGAAGAGATGGCTTATCCCTTTGCCATCTCTAACGCTCCAGAACGCTTGAGATATAAACCCACGGTGCCATGCTAAATGTTCTTAAAAGCTCCTCAATGTGCGCTCTTACTGAATGCATTGAAAGACATGAGGCTATCACCAGACCTCGGAATGAGTCACAGAGAAACAGACTGCGTTCTGACTATGCAACAAACATTCAAGCACGTTTTCCTTATTGCACAAATAATAATAAACATAGTCTTTGTGGATTCAAGTACAATTATTTTATTATAGTTTCTTCACTGTTTAAGTTTTATCAATTTAATGACAAAGAATGCCTTACGATATTCAATTTTCATAGCATAATAATAGTTTCACAATAACATTTTCAAATTTTACTTTATATATTTAAATGTTGTTTCAGTATTCTTATTGAAAATTTTAAAGTATGTAAGGCCATTTGTTTAAAATATAATGAGGTTGTGACTCCCAGATCTTGCAGTGTTTGATACTCTTCATAAATATAATGCCCCTTGCACCTATTATAATTCTTTGGACTCTGATGTTTTGTAAATTATATTTGTCTTTATAAAATGCACTGTGGGTTCATGTCTCTCTTAATGCACTTCTTAATTAATGTCCAGGGAAAAACAGAGATATCTTCTGACAGTTAAAATAGGATATGCAATTTTTATCAAGTAGGTCATTCTTTACATAACTTGTAGCTTTTAACCCTTCTTGGGCAGAAACCCATACATGAGTTCTCTGACCAACTTATAATGTGACCGGCTCTCCTCACACACACATAATATATAAAAACTCCCAAAAGATGGCAGGAGAATGTTCTCTTGACAACTTTGACGTGGGAATTCCCTTACACATGTACCCAGGATGATTTTAGTAGAGGATTTCACTGGGTGTGCACTTTTAGTTCTGTTTTTCCCTTTATTTTTGGTAAAATGGCAAGAAAAAAGTGTCTTACAGATTCTGAAATTGAACAATTAATTATTAAGAGTGATAGCCAGGTGTCCGAATTATCATTTAGCGACAGTAAGGGATGTTTTTCCGAGATTTCTACTGGCAGCATTAGTGAGAGCGAGAGCGATGTGACACCAGAGGCAATAGTGCCCCCGGCTGAATGGAAGTGAGTAATTTTGATGCAGGCCCATCATCTACTATTACAAAATACAATATCAATCAAGGGCCAGTTCTGCCTTCTAATTTTGATCAAGATACTGATCCAGTTGAAAATCATAGCCTACTCTAGGCCTATGTAAACTTATAACCCTAAACAGAGAGCCAGTAAGTTATTTGTAAATTATTTAAGAAAATAAACAGAGAAAAGAATAATGTTCATTCCATTTTTTAGATTTCATTTGAATTTTAGTTCTGACATAATATGTAAAGCTTTAATTAAAACTCGGTACTAAGTAAGTTTCTTTCTTTTGCTCATTTTGAAATCATTAAATAATTTTGTTAGAAACATAATATATAATTTCATAATATATAGGAAATAAATTTTATCCACGTATGTAATGAACTTTCAAAGTATTCCACTACAAAATGTTAAAAATGTACATGTATTGTTAAATAGTATATTGCGATACAAGTGCCGTAAGGCACGTTTAGGGGTCGAGGAAACAGATTGAAAACCCTCGGCTGCGCCTCGGGTTTTTAAGTTTTCGAGACCCGTAAATGCCTTTACGGCCCGTGTGTTGCATGCTATTTTTTGCACGATGATTATTTATATCAATTTAATTATATTAATTGTGATATTACCTGAAAATATTATGTAAATACATTCTTGAAAATAGATGTTTATTTCAGAAAGTGATTCACATGTGTTTGTGGTTATGGGAACCGAATATTTGTCCTGGGGCCGTGCCCATAAAGGCTTGTATTATGAAGTGTATCGTAATGAATTATGACGTAGCGCTTGGACCGTAAGTAATTTAACCTCATCGCAACCGCCCTTAGCAACAAGACTGTGTGGGAATGTCAACTTACGATCCATGTAAACAACGTTCGTAAGTACCACTTACTAGCTAAGGAGTGCAAAAATGAATATACCGCACCCCCAAACATATTTCTTTGGGCTGTGTGACAAAAGGAACATTCATAATCTGACATGATACTATTATTCTCATGTCTGTATAACATCTAGAAACCTTGAATGAACTACTGAGATTCTTCTGTACTCCCTAAATTCATTTAAAAGTTCTAGCTATACAGATCATGTTTCTTCAACACCAATAATAATTCATTATTCAACATACTGTAATTACAAATAATAAAGAAGAAATTTTGTGCATTCTTCCTGCAGCATAACAACATAAATAGCACATTTACTCATGTATAAGCTCCACACTTTTTTTTCAGAAAAAACAAGAGGTGGAGCCTTCACTACAGATCTCATAAGTAGTAGTCAGCCATGTGGTACACTGCTTCTCTACACTGTTCTACTGAGGGAGTTAGAGAGTTAGGTGTTCTACTAATGGCAAGTACAGCATAGACTGTTGACCTTTCTTGCACCCTAGATGTGGAGAACTTATTCACGAGTAAATATATAAACAACACTAAATTACAACAAACAAATTTACATCACATTCTCCAAAGGTGTTTCCTTGCTTATTTCATTGATAATAAATTAATAACTAAAATCTAATGACAAGATGACAGTAAATCTAAAAACATTAATTTCACTTCATTTTATTTGTTTATTTCTTCATTTGTTAGTTCCTGCAACAGTTCAGTGTTTTCTTTTATAGTTACCTTAACACAATTTTATGAGCAAATCTTATCCGTAAGTTTCTTATGCACTTAAAGGGTTTTGTTATTCTTTTTTATAACCATGATGATCTAAAACAGAACCCACAAAACAAGTCTCATTACAACACTAGAGAATATTTCTGAGTTTGTTTCATGGTGTCACGTATTTTGCAGATTATAGGGGGTTATTTCATACTGAAACAAGAATCCGTCTCTGAATGTATACATCAGTTAGATTTTTTAAAAAAGTAGAGAAAGAGAGAACTGACTCACTCTAGATCAGTGATTCCCAAAGTGGGGTCCGCGATGGTGTTTCAGGGGGTCCGCAGGCGGTTCAAGAAGAAATAGGATATCCCAAATTACATATCTTCTAAAGCAACTTCACTGTTCACATTAAGGAGTAAACTCTGTTTGTTATCATTGATAGTGTTATTTTGTCTATTGAATTAAGTACATTTGAATCAAAGTACAGTATTTATTTAGTTTTTTTTCAAAACCCAGAGGGGGTCCGTGAAATTTTAATTTTTTCCAAGGGGTCCGCGGACTGAAAAGTTTGGGAACCACTGCTCTAGATGGTTAACTAAATACACCGATATGTCAGAAGTGATGATCCAAGGTAAATGAAAGTTTTTTTTTCTTTAGACTTGTATCTTCATTGCAATTTTGAAGGATTTTTAATGTGGGTTTATATGTGTAACCAATAACAACCCATTTACTCTGCATTTGGAGTCTGCACTGAGGCGGACAGATGGTGATAGTTTGGACTATTTTCAATTTATGTACCACTTGGGTAGGCCACATTATATAGCGATGTGAACTGGGAGAAGTGTAGCGTATGAAGAGATATGTGTGTGTGTAATGGTGTGTAGTATAGTGTGGGGTGAGTGATGATGGTGAGATGAGGAAGGGTGGAGAGAAAACCCAGTGCTGGCATTAGCCTACTCTTGTTGAAAGACACCAAGGGGACCACCAGCCTTAATGTCCCCATCTGACAGATGAATCACTATCAAAAGTGATATCTGCCTCCATGTCATGCGTGCAGTACAGAGATGTGGGATTGAACCCAGGTATATTTGGTGCACAGATAGTGATTAGAAGCTATACACCGCCATCTCTCCTAAATACAGCCCTTGGGATCATATTAAAAAATCTACCCACACTGAGAATGGAACTCGGGCTGCCGGAGTGGAGGGCAGTCAAGTGGGAAAATTTTCACTCTAATTAAAAAATTTATTAACTCAACTTTTGCAACTTATGTGCTTTCAATTCTACAGTCATTGCTGATAAGTTACAACTGAACAAGCTTCAAGGTTATGAGTTATGACGTTTATTATTTCATATGAGTCATTAAGAACTTTGAGTTTCTTGAACTGCTTACTCAACATATTATTCCCATGAACAGATGGGTTTGTTATACTATTACTATTTGGCGTTTATACTTCTTTGAAAAATACACTTTCTTCTGTAGTGCCTCTGCATGGCCTTCATGAGAAAAGGCAGACACTGAAATTGACGGTCAGGCCATAGAAACAGAGAAAGAAACAGTGGTGGACGCACCTGTGGCAGTTGCAACTCTATACTCAACTACTAACACTTTGTAATTAATAATAATAATAATAACAATAATAATAATAATAATAATAATAATAATAATAATAATTTCTTACATCTTTAAAAGAATTTATTCATTGTTCTATTATGAATAGGCCAGTGAAATTTTCACTTTAATATTATAGTTTTTGCAAAAGTTACATAAATTTCAATAATAAGTTATTTAAAATCCTCATTGGTTTCCCTTTCACTGCTACAGCCATTTATTTCTGACAGGGCACATCATTGTTGGCTGTGCTATTGTCAGATATATCTGATGCACCATTTTGCATGCCAATAGACAAAGGATATTTTTAGCGAGGGGATTCCAAGTGAGTCAGCTCATAGTGTCATCTGTTGTGTACTTCCTGACACTGCAGTTTCCCTATTACCTTAAATGTCACTTCATTAATGGCAATGTGTGATTTTCTAGGTGACTGTTTTCATATTCCTTCGTTTTATTTGGTGAAAATGGCTATTATCTGTACGCATTGTTCAAATGAAGGTCTGTACCTAAAGCTAGGTCATGTGTTGTCATGTACTACAACACATGCACACACTGTGAGTATGCTGAAAAATGATCTGTGCAAAAGTCTTGCAGCGAAAGTGATAATGTGTACACCCATCATGGTACTTGATAGTACTGTACATGAATTGACTTTGGGAACAAACAAATTGAACTGTACAAATATTTTGTTTGGAAGTTTCAGATTGAACAGATATTATGGATTTTAGGAATGACAGTTTTGATTGTGTGTATAAAATTGAAGAGGCATTTAGAAAAGGGTTGGTGGTACGTTTGCCTGTTAAATCTTAAGAAAGGTACGAGAAGGCACACAGTTGTTATAAAAATTGCTAAATTATAAAAACTCAGGTATTAATCAGAAAACATTACGTGGCCTAATAGCTTGTGGGCTGAGTATTAAACATTTAAAGCATGACAGATTTACAATAAAAAAACATTGGCTGTACAGATACTGTGCAGATTAATACATTATTGGGTGATTATAAAGCAAGTAAGTGGCTGTGGTATTTGTTTTTGGAAACAAGAAAAATGGCCCATGATGTTATATTGCTCATCAAAACCTGTAAAATCCATATATAGTGAACTCTCGATAAACCGGACTAAAGTGGGCAAGGGTCTGTCCAAGTTAAGAAATGTCCGGCTTATGGAGGGGAAATGAGGAAATGTTATCTAAGTAATGAAATTTTGTGTTTAAGCTACAAGAAAAATGCATGAGGTAGAATATAGGCAACTTACAGTTGAAACAAAAACAAATAACACTTCAGTACTGTCTTAAAATTTCTAGTGAGGGTCTGAAATACACACTGTTACATTATTAGGACACGATAATGATTGATGTGGGCACTTTGAGCATATTTTTCTGAGGAATTTAGGCCAGGAAAAACTTTAAATGTTCTTCTGTGTACACTTTATCTGTTGCTTTTGAATAACTATTTCTCTTCCAATCCTGAAGTGGCCGTAGAATTGCTGTAGATCTGGGTCTGGATCGTCAAGAATCTGTCCGAGTTATCCGAAGTCCGGCATATTGAGGTCTGAATTATCGAGAGTACACTGTATATGTTTCATTTATTTGTAAGATGACTCTAAATATAAGTAAAATCGCAAATGTGGTAAAACAAAATTAACCTAAAATGGTATTGTGAAATAATGTTTCCTCATGAAATTTGGCTACTTTAGACTGCCGTTCTGCAGGTGAGGAGCAGGGGGGTGGGTCACATGGCAAAGAAACAGTGGTGACAACTTGACAGCAATAGTGCTGATCTCAGGTGGTCAATCACTAACACTGCTCTCTGCAATACTGCCACACTGGCATAAAACAGACGATATCAACCCTTTAATCCCTTCCTGTGTTCCTTTGTCAGGGGTTTTGCCAGATCCCTCTCACTGGAAGCTTTGAATATGGTAATTAATTATTATAAAGAGCGACAGGGCTTTGCCACCTTCCTGTGTTTCCAACTTGAGGGCAAGCCCCTGGACCCCCTTTCAAGGCTTATTCCAGATCCCCTTCACCAGGAGCTTCGTGTATGGTAATTATTATAAACAGTAACAAGGGATTACACTAGATCCAATTATATTAACATTCGATGCTTCACTAAAGTTTTACCTTTTTTAACAGAACAAATTTGTTTCTGCCACTATTACCACAATGGTGGCAGAAATAAATTTGTCCTATTAAAAAGGTAAAACTTTAATGAAGCATGTATGTTAATATAACTGGATTTAGTGTAATTTAATACCAGTTCACTGTGTAATTCCCAGCAATTTAGTTAATTAAGTACAGTATAAGGGGAACCTAACCATATAACTTGTTGGAGAGCATATCTACGTAAAACTATTAGTAGTATTGGATAAGCCTGTGCAGGAAGTACCAACGAGATGAAAGATCATCAGTAGCCAATGGGAGTGTTGGTGGCAACTTGTGGGCTGCATAGAACAGCTCTTGTAGAAACCCCAAGTACATCACACTATAGTAAACCTAATTATTGAGCTTTTTGAAAATACAAAAAGTTGGTCATAAACCCAAAAGTCTCAAGATTTTTAGCAGGGGAAGATATGAATTAAAATGTTAGTGAAATAACTGTTAAAAACTTAACGTTCTATTTTAATGTTAATTAATCAAGTTATTATAGCTTGTTCTGTCATTCTTGTTATTTATAACCCTTCTTAATTTATCTGTGACTGTGTCTCTAGTTAGTAGAGAATTTATTTACAACATAGAACTGTTGTAGTTACAACACATTGCCACACCAATCACTGAAAGTGTTGTATCTCAACATGTGGAATTTTATTTTTAAATAAATAGCTCTCATCTTGGTTCTCAATGAAGAACTGTGTTCTCAGTAGAAGCTTTGCAGACTATAATTATTCAATTCACAGACTGATATGCTCATACTGAAGCACTTTTAATCAGATTCTTACTTAGAGACTGAAGTGTATTGCTTTCCACTGATTACCAAAAAAATAATTAAGAGTAAGTGTGCAGAGTGACAGGGTATTACAGATAAGATAAATCTCACGTGTTAATAATTTCCCTATCTCACTTGGGTATGTATATATATATATGCTTTACAATATTTTATGTTACTTACCACTAACAAAATGCAATGAATTCATCACAGGATCGTATATTATGCAACTTTCTGCCTGAATTAAGCAACTTTCAGAGTTCTCTGAATTGACAATCCTCTGCAAAAACATTTTTTATGCACACTTTTTCAGCAACCTTCTTAAATTTAGCTCAACTATTCAAAAACACCCTGTACATTTGGTAAAGTTTTCATTATTATGATATATTTGAAATGCATGGGGAAATCTGTGATTTTTTCAGCTACTGTTTTTGTTCTGAATAAAATTACTGAAATATAAATTACGATACTGTGTGCAACTTGTATTCAGTTGCAATGACTTTGTAAGAAAATCAAATTCCTTTTCTGAGCATGATATAGATTCTTATGAAGCTCACAAAACTAATACAATACTGGGCTAAGTATTTTATTAATGCAATACATTTAATCCATGTGTTTTCACAAAATACTCCTCTTTAGAAAATAGTACATAGGTGGGATTAAACCTGAGGCTCTTCAAATTCTAACAAATATTATACTGCCATGAAAACAAGAGTTTTATTTACCAGCAGTGTTCAAAATTATATTTCTAGCCTTGCTAATCTACAAATATATTTACATATTTTTCTGAGGTGAAAATTAAGGTTCAATGCTTCTATTTTATATATTTAATCATGATTCATGAGATGACAGTCATATTTACATTTTATATTAACAAGATGCTAGAGCTTTAATAACTTACGATCGGCAGTTTTCCTTTTAATTACATCTTTGATGTGTTCTTTACACAATCTTAACATGAGATCAGTCGTACTTTCCTTACGCTTACTGTTCAAGTCTGGCAGAAGACTACGAACCAGACAGCCTAGTGTACTGGCACAGGGACGGAATAAGTCATGGCTCATACCAATACCTTCTGCACGAAGTGCTTCAGCCACAGCCCACAACAGTTTCTGTAAAAAACAAAAAACAAAATACAAGTTAGCAATTATTTATACCACATAGACTATTTAAAAAAAAAAAAAAATTAAATTAAATAGCTTCTAATATTCATTAATAGGGCTTGCATTCTTAGATGAATACATAAACTTAAAGAAGAAATTGGGAGAAAAAGTGGGAAAATTTACAGAACAAGATAATACCGGTAGTCATTAATATGTTGAAATTCAGAGGAGAAGAAAAGACGAGGAATATAGGGGAGTATTTAGGGAAAATGAGAGAGAGGTGGATGCGGAAAATTAATAAGTAGATCAAGAGCAAATAATCAGGTAAGGTGTGGTAAGTTAACCAGAATCCCTAATCATATATAAAACCTAGGGGTTAAAGTATGAGGGGATTCTTAATGGATAGTGCTAGACTTATAGGTAAGATATAAAGTGGATGTAGTTAACTATGTATGTAAAAGTATGTGTAAATAAAATTCTTTTCTACACTACAAAATTTTTATAACAAAAAACTAGGGTGCATCCTACATGCGAGGAAAAAAATGTACCAGCTCAAGATTGATAGCACACATCCTGATATTTCTGTTGCAAATAATATATCAATTGTGTCACACACATGACAATAGTTAGCAGTTGTGTAACAGACAAGAAACGTGCACATTATGCTCAGACACTGTAAATTCTCATTCAGATGTACTGTTCCATGGGTTTGATAACTTTCAGCTTAAAACTTGCTATATAACTTGAATATTTTGGTCGGTTTTTACTCATTATCCAAACACACGTTTATCAACACAACTGTCTACTGAAGATGTCCTAAGAATACTGCGATATTAAACACCTATCATTGAATGTTATTCTGTGCATTAATAAGAACCAATCACGTTTACTGTTTCCATGCATTGCTGTTTAAAAACTTAAATTTAAAAATAATCAAGTCAACCAATCTTACAACTTAAGATATTATTAAAACAATTTTTTGTTAGAAATGAGATGCGACTATTATGCGAGGAATTTTTATCTTTCATTTTTAAGGGGAAAAGTTGGGGTGCGTCCATTATGCAGGGCCATCCATTACTTGAGTAAATACGGCAATTAATTTCAGTACAATGTTATATTTCTGACAAAGTCCTGTTTAAAACATAATTTGATGTGGACCAATAAAATTGTTTGGTTAATAAGCATAAATCACACCTTCCTCCTTCACTTTCATTAAGACTCTATTATGAAAAAAATTGAAATTCCTTTAACGATGAAAGGAATTTCCTATGTACCTACCAAAAACTATGTACATATAATGTGCCCTTCCATGGCTCCATAGAAAAATGTTTATCCCCTAAATTCACTATACCTATCTCTGGCCATCTGAATTCATGTGAATCTGTTATATTTAATTCGGAAGACCCAATTTCACTAGCTAAAGTTTGAAGCTCCCCATTTCTATAGACTCCTAAAGTTAATTTCTTCCCTTCCTTTGGGTTTCCTAAAGTGGTTCCTACTCAGAGATATATTAGAACAAATAAATAAAAAGCTACAATTAATGATTATTAACTTCTTCACTGCAAACATAAATAAAACCATTACCAAGTTCTCACCTTTTTATGCCTTTCGTTTAAATTGCCAGAAGGCTCTTTGGCTGCTGAATGTTCTCGAATTGAAGCATGACGCCTGTTTTCACCATTTTTCACTTTTTTACTTTTATCCATTACATCTCGCTCTGTATAAAGTCTTTTGTCTTTATCATTTCTTTCGCTAAATAAGGTTCTTCTTGGCAACTTGGTAATCTGTTCTGCATCATTGTCTTCTCTTCTCCTCTTGCCATAAACATTTATATGCCCACTTATATTGGTCAAAGCCCTGTCATATTCTCTTTTTGACTTAATCTCATTTGAGGCACTTGGCCACAATGCACGTTTTGAGCTTAATACTCTCTGTCGATCAATATCATGCCGATGTTTCTTTGTACTTGATCTTGATTTTGAAACAGAATGAATCCTTTTGTGGCCACTGGGTGGGCTTTTAAATAAGGCACGTTTTGTTTGCTGAAGCCTAGCAGTGTCAGCAGAAGGCACCTGCTTTTGAAGCTGATTGTTTTTGGATTTTTGTCGGCGATCATTCTTCCTACAAACAGAGAACACAGAAGTACAGATAGGACATACAAAAGTATTAATTAGGAAAGAAATGTTTAAATAATGGTTTCTTGGACTTCCAATCAGGTGAGTATGATGATTGAATCCAAGCTTTCAGCAGTTAGTTTCGTTGCGAATGTCTGGGAGAAGTGAGCTAGTTCAAGAATAGGTCTGTATTTTTTCCATAAATAGAAAAGGGCAAATAAAGTTCTGATGGAGTGGGAGGCCAATAGGACAGCTAGGAAGTGTACTTAAGAGCTATTTGAATGGATGGGAAGGAAAAAACAGAATAGTAGTAATATTAATTAGAGCTGTCGATCAATTTAAAATTTTGATCGGTTAACATAGTCAACGAATTATTATTAATTATTGTTTTTATGTTTTTGAAAGAAAGTCATACACATCAGCTAAATTTAATTACCTGTCAATCATACAATAGCTGAGGCTAGCATACCAAGTGACAAACACTATATATTTCCACAGATAAGATAGGGTATAAATTTTCGTCAGTTTTATAGTATTAGCATATATCTGTCCTTCTAGATGACCCCCAAACTATCTATGGCCTATGAATTTAGTAGATCAGCGATCATCATCTGGATAATAATACTGTATATGGAATTATGCCCTATCTGTAATTTTTCGATTGAACAAATTTTATTTCCTTACATCTGGCAGCACTGCCTTGTGATTGTTGCAAACATTCATACTGACTTGGGCATTCGGGTAATGGCCTTGAATATTCACAAAAGCGTCGCATGGGCTATTCTGAGGAAATAAATATTAGTAAATAAATAAGGCTTGCCAGTTCTTTCCTCAAAACCTCAATAAACATAACTTTAAATATTTACGAGGGTTGATCCAGAAATAAGGTTCCCAAAGAGCTCCAACCGCACGGGAAAGGGCTAGGCGAAATCCGGCAACACCGCTGTGCGCGGCTGTTCCCCCACTCTCGGTTCCACCTGGCCGCGCTTTGCTCAGCCTTGGCTCAGCAGCCGTCCGAGATGGTGTTCATTGTTGCTCCCGCCAAGTGCGAGATTCGTTCCGTAAGGATTGTTGGACTCCATTGTTACGGGAGACGAAATGTGGGTGTTTCATTTCAAAACCGAAATGAAAGAAAAGTTCAAACAATGGCGTCACTCAGGGTCACCAGTCGCAAAGAAGTTGAAACAAACTCTTTCTGCTGGCAAAGTCATGGCCAGTGTGTTTTGGGATCGTAAGGAGATACTGCTGATCGATTTCATGGAACCTGGGACAATAATCAACTCAGACAGTTATTGTGCAACACTAAGGAAACTCAGGCGAGCTATCCAGAACTGCCGGCGAGGACGACTGACAGCCGGTGTAACGCTGCTTCACGACAACGCCCGACCTCACGTCTCCCGTCAAACCCAGGACCTTTTGACAAACTTTGGATGGACTGTCACCCACCGTACAGTTCGGACCTCGCGCCTAGCGATGATCACTTTATCCCGAAGTTAAAGGAACACTTGGGTGGCCAACGCTTCCGGAGCGACGATGAAGTCAAAGACAGAGTGAAACGCTTTCTCAACGGGTTGGCGGCAGAGTTCTACGACATTGGGATACAAAAATTGGAGCACAATCTACAAAAATGCCTAGAAAAAGATGGCGAACATGCCGAAAAATAGAGCAAATTGTCTTCTTTCCAACGATGTACATTACTATGAGAATAAACAATGTTGTCTATTTGTAAAATTGACGGGAACCTTATTTCTGGATAGACCCTCGTATTTTGTTCTAGTATTGTTTTACTATTGTTACTTTACTCATATAGCATATTTAAATAATATGATAGATTTTTTGATAAGTTATAGTAATCTTGTAGATCAGTCACAGTCGGTGGTTGCATGCATAAAGGAAAAACCTCCTTCAGCATTGTTATGTATTCGCCTATAGAAGCACATGCCGAATCACGAACTCACATGTAGACTACATCTAACAAGTTTTGTTGTAGGTTGGGTCGTGTGTTCAAACAATTTTTATTGTAAGCGTAATCAGCGTGAAATTTATAAAGTGTGGGCCTAATCATGGAACCAATGAAAGAAATATGAAGCAAGGTTCAAGTTAAAAGTCACAAATCAGGCTAAAGAATCTAACAACTGTGCTGCAGCAAAGGCTCTCAATTTAACAGAGAAGGTGGTTAGAGACTGGAGAAAGAATGAAGATGTAACAGCGTAATTCTGCCTATGTTCTTGTTCTTCAAGCTATTCCTCTCCTCATAGAACACTTTTTATTGGCTTTTTTAACAGCATCTTCATTCTTTCTCCACTCTTACCAACTTCTCGGTCATAAATTTGTTCTTTTCGAATAGTTCGAATAACTTCATGTGTGCCACAACCCATAATTCACTTCTAGGATGTGACATTCTACATGTAATTGGAGACATGCCTGCAAAACGGGTTAACCCTTAAAATTTAACTGCTGAAAAGTGCCACTATTTCTCTTGTTCTGGACTTTAAAAAAGAAAAAATTGACTCTATATATTTGTATGCTTGAATCTTTTTTCTTCTTCTTTTTAAATTCAGCTGTGTTTATACTCCTTATAGCTACGTGGCCATATCAGAAGTTCGAGATCTGCATCTACACAGTACGGTAGGCCATGTCAATAATTGACAATTTGACAAGAGCTTTTTTTCATGGTTTCCCCAGTCATAAAAGCAAATGCTGAGTTGGATATTTACATACCACAAATCATCCATGCCATTTCATCCTGTATCATATCCATTTAAATTATTATTTGTGTATTTTATGGAGTAAATTTCAACTGATATTAAATTAAATGGGTATGATGAAATGGTGAGAGAGAGAGAGAGATTCAGAGTGAGTTCCCTGATAGGGATATCCACCTGTCGAGGCCGCCTCGCGATTACGCATAGCCCATGTGACACGGAGAATGAGGAAAGGGCATTTTGGGGAGGGTAGGAACCGTTCGGTGGACCCAGCACCACCTAGGCCTCCCCGCCCTCTAGGTCGGGAGCATCGCCATAGTAACGCCACCGACGTCCAATCAGGGCAGGGATCGTTGGACTATGCCTCCCCCTGCTATGGTACCGGTCACGCACACACGACGACCCCCCTCCTCGTTCCCCGAGTACGGGAACCACTGCCACGTCGAATCCAACACCAAGCACGGTAAAATCTGGGCCCCAGTCGGGCGCCTCCGAAGAGAACGACCCCTAAGGGAACCCAGACCGGCTCAATACCGTCCCGACTACTGCATTCAGCATCAGTGGACTAGGCCAGAGCTCCGTCTGCAAAAACGGGGAAACACCACTTGTAGGTGGAGATGACCCTTTGACGGCCAGAGGCTAAGTGGCGACGCAACCTGCCCGCCATAACATCGCTTAGCACGCCCATCCGAATCCTAGGTGCCCCAGTACGCACCACCCTCACTGGTACTTCAGTCTGCAAAGGGGTCCCGCCCGTTACCCCGAAACCGGGGATAAGGCTAAAGTACACCCCTCCAACACCATGTCCCTGAAGTACGACACATGGCGCCCCTAACTGTCCGGGGAGGGGCCTGCATTCGCAACTTACAGGACCCGCCCGATAGCCTAAGAGGAGGCAACTCTGTGTCATCCCAGAGCCCTGGTCACCGGTGCTCCCAGCCCCCAGGTCATCCCAGCACGGGTGATGAAATGGTGAGGATGATTCATGGTATGCAAATATCCAATTCGACATTTGCCTTAAGACTGGGGAAAGCATGAAAAAAAAAAACCCATTTCAAATTGGCCGGCCATGGGATTTGAATCTGGGACCTCCGGAATGCGAGTTCAAGACGTTACCAGCCTCATTCATTTATAAAAAAACTATTTTTCTCCACATTACAAAAATGAGGGTCAACCCGTTTTTCCCAGGTGTCTTCAATTATGCGAAAAAAAAATCTGAATTGCAGGAATGCAATTATGCTGATTTGAAGGAAATTAACAAAGTTTTAATTCTGTTTAAATCCTGCTTCCAGAACTATTGGAAATAATGTGGTAGAAAACATGATAGATTTATAGGTAAACACAAAAGATGGCTAAATTCTGAATTAAAATTCTCAGATAGTATTACATTAGTACATTATCCAACAAGTCTATAAAGGCATTTATTAAGATACAAGTGTGTTTATGAAACAAGCAACGTGAGACTTGTACAGAGTCAACATTTATTTAATATTTACACTTCTTGCTCCACTTACATTTAATTTGCAGGACTAGTTACCAGGGATTACTCCCTCATCCTCAGCTGAGGATGAGGGAGTAATCCCTGGAAACTAGTCCTGCAAATTAAATGTAAGTGGAGCAAGAAGTGTAAATATTAAATAAATGTTGACTCTGTACAAGTTTTACAACATGCTCTACTGTTTATAGTACTTCAATTAATTATTTTAACACTTGAAGCAACGTGAGTTTCATAATTTTCATAGGAGTATCTTAATTACTTACAGGCAAGTTGCATAGTGACTGTTTATGTTCGACCATAATTAGTCTGAATGTTTAAATTTTTAGGTATTAGACAGCAATGAGCAAGCCATGACCTACGCGTCAAGATGGTTGACGTAGTTCATGTCTTGCACGAGAGATGGTAGCATACGGCATCACTCAAATTGAAGCTTCCTTTTGCTGTTTTCTTCAAGCCAAAGTATTTTTACAGCATGAAATGAATTCATTTTAGTATGACATTAAAATTAACATGAACATAATTGATTTTATTTTAAATACAGGCTATTATTACACACATTTAACTGCTACTCTCAAGATCATTTGGTGTTCGATAATAATCGATACCATACCAGTTTCGAAATGGAAATCAGTGTCGAAATGAATGTCATTATGATGCGGTTAAGGCTAGTTTATATGATGACACTAGGTTTCATAACCACTTTCATGAAAGTGATTTCGTGAAACTGATTACACCCATTTTCTTCAAAACTAATTCCAGCACAACCGCACATTTCACCTTATTTCTAAAGTTCAAGTTGTTGAAATCCCACATACACATTTGAAACATGTATGAATCACAATTTCCTCACTTCCCCACTTCATTTTACGAAATGTGAACACGATAAATACGCGTAAAATATCAAATTACTATTATAGTTTCGTGAAAAGTTGGAATCAGCGGAAACTGCGTAGTTTTGTAACTCACTGTCGCCAGTACATCTCGCACTTGTGCATTCAAGTAAAAAACAGTTGCAAAACTTAGTTAAGAAACCTAATTTCATCGTGTAAACTAGCCTTTACATCTCATGAAAAAGTAATAAGCATATTACAGTATGGTTGAACAAAAAAATTATTTCCTTTACTGCCCACTCCAGTTCATCTGCATCAAATATTGGAAGTCTGAGAAAATAATTTTCTGAAGGTAGTGTAAAATCTAGATGCAGATTAGTACAGCCAATTTCAAATGAAAATGATTTTGATGCTGTACTGACCTAAATTGTTTCCAACTATTAAGTTTTAGATTGTAGTAATTTATGTCTGCATTCATGCTTGAAGCTGAACATTTAGTTCTCTGAAAGCATCTGGCACATGTTAACAAAAGTTTTCATTAGTGTCAACTAATTGTACCACCAATAGCTTTTCTCTTGTTATAATGGTATAATTCGCTCAAGGAGTATGCGACAGAGCAGTCAACTCTTATCATAAAATGCTTATTTGAGTGAGATTTCCTAATTAATAATAATGGTGCAGTCGTGGAAGATAAGAGAGCAAACAGATTTTACACAGCGCATGAATTCATGTATGCCATCATTACAATAAAGCAACATAATACGGTCTCTCAAGGTTCAGATGGATTTAAAAACAAGCAAAGACAAATATTACAGCAGGTAATCATTGTAAATGGAAATTAATCTACAACTAACATGAGTCAAAAAAGTAACCTAAAGATAAAATACTTGACTTACTTGATTTCTACCATTATATGGCGGCGTTCAGCAGTTGATGTGCAGCTGCTCTTACTAGAATCAAGCTGCCCTGTAGCCTTATTTAATAAATTAGCACTCGAGAAAGTTTGTCTTCTGCGAGCTAAATGACTTAAACGTCTACCAGGAGAATGGCCAGTACTCTTCCTTTTAGCAGTCATACTGTTTATCTTATTTGAAACATCGTGTGTAAACCAGATATTACATGATGATAAGGTTTCACATCCAACATAACGGTCCTGTAATTTCTGACACAAGGATTCAAATTCTTCTGAAGCTCTTCCATAATTGTAGCTGAAAAATAATTAATAGAACAAACTAAATATTTCAGGCTGGTTCTTACAATCCTTTTTTAACAAGATGATCAATATAACGATTGTCTCTTGTCAACAATTTGAAATCAGAATGTCAACACAAAAGTTAAGATTTATTACATTCCGTAGATTCAAAGTAGGCCTACATACAGGAAGCTACAGAAATGAATGGGTTCATTAAAAAATTAATAACCAAACAGATTGCCAAAATCAAGAAACTAAAATGGATCAAATAAACTACGCTTTCACCTATTAAGGAAAAGATAAAATTCGAAAGTTTTACTTATCATTCAGAGGCTTGTTCAAAATTTCAAAAGATGTTCAAAAAACTTGGTATCATTTTAGCCTAAAAAACAAGAAAGAAAAAAAAAAAGAAATAATAACCAGGGGCCAGATTCTGATGACCTAAAATTGTTTGAAAAATGACCTATAAAATGACCCTAAATTTTAAAGAAAATGACTTAATAAATATAAAAAATGACCTAAAAACTGATATTTTATTTATAAAAATTATTATTGTACACACAAAGTTATAAACTAGTTTGTACATAATTGTAAAAGCTGTAAATAACTGTAATGTTGTGAATGTTCTTTTCTCACGGAAATTTATACTGGCAATGAGGCACTGGTGAGTCAAAATTCAGCACATCCTTTAGTGGTCTGCCAGATTATATTGTTTATTGAGGGTAAACAGTAGTTTGCACTCTCAAATCCAAGCAGGTGACAGACTCTGGTGCCAAGTCAGTCTAATAACAATAATAATATAATACAAAATTTTGGTGTTTCTTTGATTCACACTTCCGACTGAGACGTCAACACTTTAACGCCGAATTTTTCCTTCTTACATTAAACAAACAACGTTTCAAAGACAGCACTGCTAGCGACGGAAAAAAAGTTAAAACACTCAATGTAAATACATGAAAATGACTAAATAAGGAAGCAAATGACACGAAAATGACAAAATAATGACCTAAAATTGAAATAAATGCCCTAAAAATATAAAATTGCATAAAATGACAAAAAAATGACCTAATAAAAATGCATTTCAATGATCTAGAGGCCATGTTTAGGATTTATCCACAAGTTGGCATTGTCTATGCAGCATCAATGAAAAATGACATGTCATTAGAATCCGGGCCCTGATAATAACTAATCATACTTAGAGGGGAAAAGGTCAGGAACATGGGTGTACGGTGGGGGAGGGTTGAGGGGGTTGAAACCCCTCCCGAAATATCTGCGATTTTTAAAGGATTTTAACAATGTTATGAAATAAATAAATAAAAAAAAACGATGGTTTGGTTATTACGTAAATTTGTTACATAACACAGCAATATTAAAATAACTCTTAGTAAATGTTAATGTCTAATTAATGACCGATTGCATTAACGTTGCTGCACGTGCCATTCTGTTTCTGGCTATTCTGCAGTTGTTTTTCATGTGTTAAATTATATGTTACCCTCGTAAAAAATGACTCCGCTTATATACATGTCAGATGATCAACAATGATCAGCAATATCCCACAGTATTTCGAGGTTGGTCGCAAACCTGTCAGGCTTCAACTTTCGAAAATAGAGGTATAGCTACTTTTCATTTTAAATTTAGCATCTTCTGGTGAAAGGTATAAGAAACCCTGTGGTCTTATCATAGACTAAATTGCAGCTTACGAGGGGAATAAATGCGTAGGAACTGAATCTATAGGACTTAAATTCGTATAACATTATGCACTTTCATTCTAAATATGTGGGTAAGTTTGGCAATGTTCCGTCAAGTCAAAAGCGAGAGTACCCTTTAAATCTTGTTTAGAAAAGAAAGAAAGAAAAAAAAAAAAAACACTTATCACAATACAACTGTTTAGTTACTAAAAATAGTGTATTAAGTTACATGGAGCTGAGACAACATTATATGTAAACCCCTCCAAACAGAATTTCACCGTACGCCCATGGTCAGGAATGTATCAAATCAATTGTGAAAAGACTTAAATAGGAAGAAAGAGGGAAAAAACACTGATAGAGAGTAAAAGAACATTTATGAGGAACATTAGATATAAATAAACTGAAAAATCAGCAGTTGCACTGCATGTTTGGGAAAATTATTACATTTGTAAAGAAGCAAAATTTCTAAAATCAGTCAACAATTTGGGAAATAATTTAAATGAAAAAATTTGAAATCAATGATGAATTCTGAAATACCAGAAGAAAACATCTGATCAAGAAGTTAATAAAAAATCCACCAGGTGTGCATCAGGATCCTCCTGAGAAAAATTTGGTTGTTGAAAATGAGATGAGGATCTTTGAAACATGTCCCAACAAAATAATGGTAAATGAAGCAGCAAAGTGTGTATGGTCCACTAATAAATAACACGCTGAGGTTGTTTACAGTACCTCTGGTGTGCTTTGGTTTTTGTAGTTTTATGGCATAAACTTACATTATGCAACCAATACACCAAGTAAGGGACAGAGCTGTGAGGAAGGGGGCCGAGGATACTGCTGTTCAGGTCAGCAGCTGAATTGTATAAGTAAAAATAAAAAATTGCAACATACATACATACAGTCTTACTAATAACCCATGTGTAACATTTAGGCGCCGTTTATACTGAGGCTATATACGATAGGCGATTTATCGGAAGGGATTTGTTGCGGTGATATATTGCTAGGAAGGTTCAGACAGAGAGCGATAAATCAGCGCGACCTTGGCGATAAAAATTCCCTTTAGGCAGGCCTACAGGCTGAGGTAGATTTCGATGTGCTAAATCTCGCCTTATATGAGAGCTATCGAGAAACCAGTTATTGATTTGTAGAGTACTCATCAAGAGCTTTTCAACGATACCCCATAAGATGTGATTTAAAAAATTTTGAACTTCCATCTCCCAACCAACCACCCCCCCTCGTACCCCCAAAACCCCCGAATCGTTGGTGTCACTGTGAACTCCATAGGGAGTTCTCAATTTATTCAAACAAAGTTTCCCTTAATACTTCACAGGGGCGAAGATATACATTTTTCAAAATTTCTACCCCGACCCGACCCTCCCCTTGGGCCAAATTTGCTCATTAACGAACTTGTCCGAACTATTGGGCTTAGAAATAACATAATAATATTTGGTTCAAATATCTTCAAAATTATGGTTGCTAGCATATATATATATATATCACAATTTTATTTATTTATTTATTATTATTTTTTTTTTTTTAAACGGGCGGTGGTTTCGTACTTGGGAGGCACGAAACGTAAAGATATGAAAGAATTTTTCAAAAAGTCATGACATGGTATCGATTGCAATAGGTAGATTTTTCTTCGAAATCTACCTAAAATGTGGTGGGAACACAATCTTCACTACAAAAGTTACAATATCGTAAGCAACAAATCGCTCAGGCGACCGGCATGTTGCACTGCGAGAGATATATCGCTTGCGATATGTTGTGCTATCACGCGTCTGTGAACCTTTTTTATCGCCTCCCTTTAGATTTCAAGTATCTGTCCGTGCATGTCGCGCATCGTATATCGCTTATCACTAGGGCCCGGATGTTTATGACCTAAAAATGTTAGAAATATGCAAGCCTTTATGACCTAAAAAATGGCGAAATATGACTAATAATATGACCTAGAGACAATTTTTTTTTTCAAAATCCTGTCGGTTTTCGCAATTAAAATTTTATGAGAACACATTAATAAATAGTAATATTAATCTTTATTAATAAATTTCGCTTTCTTTGCATCTGTCCCTTTTTACGCATCTCTCTCTTTCTCCTAATTCTCAGAAATATACGTAGGCCAACCTATATTTTGTGAAAGTATTTTTAGAACGAAAATACTGAGAAGTTACAAGCAACAATTCAGGGGTGTTCAAATCCCATCTCTGAGACGGCTGTAAGCAAACAAATGAAAATGGAATTTAGGCAGGCCTACAGGCGGAGGTAGATTTCGAAGTGCTTTTGGTTTAATTTATTGTCGCTGCATAGCACTCTTCTTCTTTAGCCTTGGCATGGTTAACCTGCAGTAATAAGGACTGAATTCGGTAAAGAGGAAGAGCCTACAATCATTTGTTTTGACAACAAGAATAGGATATAATATTCTGGGAGGCCGTGCGCAAGATCAGCAATGAATAAAATTAGCAAAGCCGCTAAACAAGATAAAATTATGATATTATAATAATTCTTTTAAGTGTTATTATTTTCAAACATTAAAATCTCGCGTAATATGAGAGCTATCAAGAAACTATTTATTGATTTGTAGAGTACTCATCAAGAGCTTTTCAACGATACCCCACAAGACGTGGTTTCAAAAGTTTCGAATTTTCATCCCCCACCTCCACCCCCACCCTCACTCGAACCCCCGAATCGTTGGTGTCACTGTGAACTCCATAGGGAGTACTCTAATTTATTCAAACAAAGTTTCCCTCTATACTTCATAGGGGCCGAGATATACATTTTTAAAAATTTCAACCCCCTCCCCCGACCACCCCCTTGGGCCAATTTTGCCCATTAACGAACTTGTCCGAACTATTGGGCCTAGAAATAACATAATAAAATTTGGTTCAAATATCTTCAAAATTACGGCCGCTATCGTGTAAAGATATATATAAATATATATATATATATATAAATATATATATATATAAATATCACAAAATTTTTTTTTGAACGGACGGTGGTTTCGTACTTAGGGGAGCATGAAACGTAAAGATATGAAAGAATTTTTCGAAAATCATAAAGTGGTATCCATTGCAATAGGTAGATTTTTCTTCGAAAATCTACCTAAAAACAAAAGCATGGGAAAAAATGAAAAATGATTGAAAATATGACTATAATATGAAAAATGACGGAAAAATGACAAAAAATACTGAAAAAGCTAAAATATGACATTATATGACCAATGAAAATTGCATAATTCTAATCACATTAGATGATATCATGTTTAAATTATATTTGCTATGGTAACATCACAAAGGAAAAAAATATGACAAGTCATAAACATCCGGGCCCTACTTATCACTTATCGCCTCAGTGTGAACGCAGCCTTATACAGCTGAGGATTTAGTGTTACTATCAATCTTTGTGTAAATGAACATGTGCAACTCAGTATTCGTGAGATGCACACACTTGTTTAAACTTTAAGTAAATAATAAAAGAAGGCCATTATCTGTAATAGTTGGTAGCTTGGACATGACTGATATTGAATTTTGAGATTATGCATTCATTTTTAAGAAAATTTGTTGTGAAACATCACTACCTGTTTTTACAGTATGTTGACATTTCTTTTTCGTAGATCTTTTCTTAATTTTACCCATGATTACAGCTTTCTGAAGTCAATGTGATGAAATAATAAAACTAAATTTTTTACGGCATATTGCTGACTCAGCTGTCTATTCAGCTGTCAGTGAGAAGTACCATCACATGCCTACACATGAAATATTGGTAAGGAATGTGCACACAGCTTATGTAAAACTTGCATGGTAATTAATCAAACAACTGTTTAACGCCTGTAAAAGTAAATGTTATTATTAAGACTGTTAAAAGTCATTTATGCAAGTATGTTGATGACTAATCTGGTGGTTTTAACAAACAACAATAACCAAATAAATTTCTAACCCATAAGTAACAAATTAGTGAAAACATGAATTGAATTGAATGATTTCACTGAAGATATTTAGGTGGAAATATTTTTCTTTTCATGTTCTCAATGATTCGTTATTTGTGGGTTTCAATAACACAATTTGTATGGAGTCTAACCAGCTTATCAATTTAAATACTTACTGAATACCATGAAAAGAACATAATTTGATTTCTGGCCATGCTGTGTTCTTGATCTGGGCAAGAGATGATGATAAACGCAACAGCACTTTCGATGATCTGGTAGTTTCTTTAACTGAGAACAAAATGACAATATGTATTCAATACATATATATCTACATCAACATATGCACAAAACTTAATGACCATGCTTATAATAAACTAAGAAAAAAGCCAGAACCAGATGATCCATTTTGTGCACTATCCTGAAATTGCTCTTTATTCTCAATAAACATTCTTTACTTACTTAATTGTAAGTAGAAAAACGGTATAAAAACTGCAAAACACAAAGGTTGAGTATTCCAAAACATAGGCATAACTAGAACTATCTTAGGGTATGCCAATATTAAACTGGGGGAGGGGAAATACCAATACCGACTTCTTCCTTCATTAATAGTAGTGTCGTTACCCAGATTCACTACAAAACAATCATTTTCTTGCAATGTAAATTAATTTAACTTTACTTCACAGTAGAAAATAAAAATAACTTCTTACTTTTACAACAGTCTTGACAATGAGAACAGTTGACCATAATGAACGAATCATTGTAATAACGAATAAATCATGATTCAGCTAAAGAAATGAATCAATTTCTTTGTTAATCAATTATGAAAGCTGTGACTCAGTTGAGAAAATGAATCGAAATCTCTCTGAATTGTAAGTCTACTGAATCCTCGAAAGTACTGATTCCTTTTTTCTTCTCAGTATTCTAAGATACAGCAAAATGAGAGATATAATGCGTATAGGATAAAAAGTATGATACTGACAAAATAAGATTCTGGAAATATTAACAGAGAAAAATAAAATAATATTTTTAACACCCCTTAGTTCCGCTTATGTCCCAAAATCTCTAACAGATTATGAATGAAAATATTGAATAATGAAAATGGCCAAGGAAAACTTGAAGCAATGATATTTATTGAACTTGTCCTGTAAGCATATTTGCTTCTAGTATTTTAATAATGTTAATTGGCTGGATTTGGACTTTTATATCCTAGCTAAAAAGTGTGGCAATCAACATGTTATGAAGCTGAGTCAACCCCAAAGTCACAGTCCTGCCAGAAGAATTCCAGGTCAATTGGAAATCCCAATAACTTTATAGGCACTCTTAACAGGTGACCTACAGTTCTCAACCAAATTTAGTACAGCATACAATCAATTATGATGCAAAACCTCCCATGTGGCATTTCTACTGGGCCTTGATTAATGCCTCTAAACATATGAAGAAGCATAAAATATATTAGGCCTACATAAGTTTTCAAGGCCAAAGTCTTGCAGGTAAAAATGGTCTTCCAGGCTGTTGGGCAGTCGTTGGGCCCAGCAACACAGAAAACCAAGTTAACCTGTAAAATATATTGTTTATATCAGAAGTGAACTTAGAAATCCAGGCTTCAGAAGTCTTTTCTTTAGGTATGATCCTAATGATACTGTAGCCTACAGTCTACACACAAAAAAAAAAGTGTTATCAAATTCATTACTAACCATTACTGTTTTCAAGATCTGGTGTTGCTATCAGCTTCTCGTTTTCCTTCCACAAACGGAGAATGTCTACAAGTTCAATTGTTGGAACTGTCACTTTCGGAGGTGGAGGTACTCCCATCAAATCTTCCTGCAGGCGACTTAATTTCTTCTGTTCGGAACTTAAAATATCTTTGTATTTATTTGGCTGCTTTTCCTCTGCTGGCATCTCCTGCTTAAACTTTATGGGGGCTGGTAAGGTATCTGCAAATAACATTTTCAACTTTCATAAGTGAAAGCTTACGTTTGCTGGAATCTGAATTGCAGAATTTCATATGTTGAAACAACTAGTCTTTAGTCCCACCCGAATGACTTTCTGCCCAGAATTTGTAAGTTCTGAAAATCAATGCTAGCCCAGGTTTGAATCCATAACCTTCAGATTCAGGCCGGCATGCTATTTCTGCACCATCGCAGACATTAAATTCAGATTGAGTTCACTGCTGAAAAAAAGTTGTTCATCAGAGAAATTGTGACCTAGAAGTCTCATGACTAATAACACTACATCCAGAAAATTAGACATGGTATGGAATATTTTCTGAGGTGTTGAACTGTTCTCGGAAATCGGAGTCGTCTAGTCAGCCTACCTAGGTATATTAAAATAAATCTCATGTCTTGGTAACTGGAAGACATCTAATACGCTCTTGAAATAAAGTTCTGATCTTGAAAGGAACGTTAGGAATTAAATTTACTGTAACAAATTTGGAGAAGGAATATATGGAGCAAGAGGGTGTCATTGTCATAGGAGTGAACAGATTAATTATAACTCTAGAGGACACTGCCAATGATTCTTCAGGTTTTTCTCATTTCGAAGGAGACTATATTGGATGGTCAGCTAGTCGGGATTGAAGATCTCATTTAAAACGGAATTGAAAGGTACAGTTGAAATTCTTTATTAATTGAAAGGTACAGTCGAATTACTTTATTCTATTTAATGCCAATGCCAACAGGGGAAAGAATAGTTTTATGCTGTGCTCTAGGCTCCTCCCACGAACTGTCTAATGCGACCCACCTCGGAAGGCGGTAGTGATACGCTATTCAGTATATTGCTCCTAAACTAACATAACGTTGCTAACCTAACAAAACGTGTCACTGACCTAGAATTTACCTATCATTATTTAACTAAATGCAGAAGCTTTTTACCCTTCCACACCTTTCATAAAACAGCGTTACGGTACGGCTAGCAAGGAATCCATGATACAACAGGTGTGTGCGCAGGCTCGGAAGCGAGGGGAAGGAACTGGCGGGCTATTCAAGTCTAATACCAAATTCAGAATGCCCTCCTAAATTAATATCACCGTTCATAACCTAACTGCTACTGAACTAGAATTTCGGGAGAATTCAGAATGCCCTACTAAATTAATAAAGTAATTTTACTACAGTACAACTGTAATTTTCGTAATTTTCATAACTGAGCACGTACATAGCCGTGATAGGAGATGTAGGGGAAGCAAGCAGTAGCGTGCGCATTGGCTCGGAAGCGATGGTCAGCAGGGGAAACGAGCGAGCGGGCGAGAGCGGGTGGAGCTTCGCCGGGGCGCAGCATATATCTATCTTTCGCCGCCAACAGAATAGTGAATGTTTTACTAGCACAAACAGCAGCTCCAACAAATAAAACTCTTAAAAATAGGTGCATTTTATTTCTGTTGTGTGCAAAGTCAACATAGGAAATGCTACATTTTCTTTCCTGTACATCTGAATATACACATATTGAGTAAAATAAGATGGTTACTACATGTTACTACAAGTTCAATTGTTGGAACCGTCACCTTCATTACTGAAAAACCCACTACCCGGCCGGGAATCGAACCCAGAGTGCCAGGGTGGTGGACAAATTATCACGAAAAGCACCATATAATTTTCAAAAAATAAAAGAACACACTGTCACACATAAGAGCAAAGCTGGGGAAAACGTATAAGAGAAAACAAGCAACAAACTTACTGAAGGGAGTGAATTTAAAGTGGCAAAAAACAGATTATGTCCGTCAACATTTACAACCATAACTCCAGAAGTATTATACACCAAATTGAAGAGAAAAGTACATGCTACAAAGAAACAGGGAAAAAGGTATTTTATGCAGTGCACGAGTTTTCCACTCCCACTCCTATAATTGCAAAATACGATTTTTGGTGCAAGGGTTTTTTTTTTTATTTTTTATTATGAAATATTAATTTGTTGTTTATAGTTGTGACGTAGGCTATTATGTTTGGTGCAAGGGGCTTTTATTATTCAGTGGCAGGAAAACCTGTGCGCGGCATAAATCACCGTTTTCCCAAGAAAGAAGAAAAAAAAAAAAAAATTGAAAAATGCATTTTTTATCCTCAAAGGTGTATCTCCCCTGAAATTCGAATGTAAGCTAACTGTATAAGTAATAGTCATGTCAATATGTCATAAACATGATCACATTCTATGAATTTATGCCTACCAATAACCTATAAGTCACATAAGTAGGTTACCATAATATTAAAAGTTATGAACCTAAAATCTCACCTGTAAAGTAGGAGTTTTCTTCATCTGAGCTGAAAAGCAATGGTGAACGGTCCATAAAAGCAGCATCCGAAGACATCTCATTGTATGGACAATCCAATGCATCCTCAGTAAATGTCTGTGCTACAAATGAATTATTGTCTGTTTTAGCAGCATTGTTCAATTGATCATCAGTTGTGTTTGTGAGAGATGACCTAGTATCTAACATATTATCTAGTAAACCAGACTGTGATTTCGACCCTGCAAAATTGACAGTATCTTCTTCCAAAGCACTACTTGTTTCTGTATTGACTGGCAAGTACTGATCATTGATAATTTCGCCTGAATTTTCAATTTCATCCATTCCAGTAGTAAGAATTGGATTTTTAGGACTCAAAGAAATACTGGACTGTGTTGTCAACTCATCATTTAAGAATGCTATTTTAAAAGGCATTTGAGAGTTGGTATCACTTGCACTGGCAGCTGTAATGGCTTGGCTTGAATCACTCTCTTGCTCATCTTTAGAGGACTTACAAATACCTATTGTATCTGAAGACACAATGGCTTCATTACCAAACAGTTCTAGCATGCTATTGACTGTGTCTGGAAAATTAGTGTGTGTTTCATTATTATGCACCTCTGGGTTACAATCTTCTGTTATTAATTCAGTGTTCTGTATTACCGGTACTTTAATTCTATTTTCAAATATTTCTGCTTCCAATATTGATAAATGCTTCTCAATTGGTGAAATTTTTGCATTGATTACTGTTGTTTCCTCTTCAGGCTCTTCTGCTTTAACATGTTGGAAATGAGTACCTGTATAGTCAACAGCAGTGTCCATTAAGTTTAGTACATCAACACGAAATCTTGATTTCTCTTCTTCTTCACAAGGCAAATTTATCACAGGGCTGTTATTTTCAAGGCTCTTTTCTCGATACAAGTTATCATAAGTTTCTTCAAATGACTCAAAATGTATTGCTGGGACTACTAACAAAGGGGACATTGTGTCTACCATATTTTCAATTGCTACAATTTTCATTTGTGTTTCTTTAAGAATCTTAGAAGTACTATTACTGCTTTCAGAAGTTTCATGGAATTCAGTTTCTATTGTGTTTTCCTTTGTAACCAATGAATATGATGAAGTGTATTCAAAAATGGCACTTTTTGAGGTTGTAGATTCAGGATATGGTTTATTGTTCACCGTTGGCTCAGATTTTCTTTCATCTTCGTTCAAGCCATTATCTGATGTGCAATCCAAAATGTTCTTTGGTGAAGTTATTGGATTTACAACAACATTGCCTACCTTCTTAAAATATGCTTCCTCAGCAATATCTGTGATTGACTGTTTATTGCTGGAAGTATGATCAATATTCTCTGTATTTCCATAAGAAATGTAAGATGATGCATTTTCATCTTCACTGTGTTCAGCACTTTTCTTAGTGATCTGTTGAACAGATTTATTTTTCCTGTCAACATGTCTGCTAAGAAATGCAGCAGAATCACCACATGGTACATCACTGCAAATTTTAATAACAGATCTAATACCATTAATCTCTCTCTTGTCAGTGTTGACTAAATTATTTTCTTGACCAGGATGTAATAATGTAATCAACCCTTCGTTTTGACTTGCAATACCAACATTAATAGTATCCTTATTAGGAAAAGATTTTTGACTAGAAATTTCTTTAACACCAGAAGAAATTTTCAAAGCTATCTGTTGTTCCTGATTACACCTATTGTCATTTTTACTGCTAACCAAATCACTTTCTTCAACTACAACATTGTCACCAAATGTAATGTGAGTTGACTTTAATGTTAACCTGCTTTTAATATCTTCAGAAGCCTTACTGCTGTATACCAAGTTCTGCTGGAAGTCATCTATGTTAACTGCTGGTCCTTGCAACTGGCAGTTATTTTTCAATGCATTGCTATCAGTGTTCTCATTAGATGACAGTGTCCTTGATATCAAAACTGTATTAGGAAGCTGCATTTCATCTCCTGAAGATGAATTAGACATGTCTTCCCTTCCTACTTTAACTGGAGGTAGCTTCACTCTTAGTTCTTGTATCTCAGAGCATGTTTCAAATTGTTCTTCAATCTCTTTTCCGGGCTCAGTTTGTACATCCATATATGCTTCTCTATTGTGAGGACTGGAAAAATTGCTCTTTTCTATACCAGATTGTGACAGTTTGTTTTCCTGTTGGAAGTGGGTAACTGATGGTAGCTCATTTTCATCTAATACATTCTCAATACACTCTTGTGTATTTAGTGCATTACTGCTATCTTGAGATGAACTAATTACACCTTCCTGAAACTTTACATATGAATTATCTTCCTGCGATGAGGATTTGTCTTCAGTCCTTTCTGAAATCTTTTTGTTTTCAAGACTTAGAGGACTGTCATGAATAGTTAACAATTCTTGTTCTCGACATAAAACACCATTTTTTAATTTTGTAGGGTAAGATGATGTCTTGAAATCTCCGGAAGTATTATTACAAATTTTTGTCTGAGTGCACGATACAGGAGAATCACATTTTTTAATTATTAGAGAGAGAGGTTTCTTACCAGTGCCACTGCACATAAAGTAATCTTTGGGAGTAACATGACATTCACCAGATGAATTCAAATATTCTTCAGACTTCCCTGATAAATCTGTGGTTTCATCATCAGCATCACTGCCACTATCAAAATAACCATAGGGTGATTCAAGCACAGGACTAGTGCAACCAAGAGCAGAAAAACTTAATTTTGTTTTCTGATACAATGTTTCATAGCCAATTAGGCACCGCTTTGCTGATCTTGAGTAATCAAGAATGGGGGTGTTGGGTAAATTTTCCATGATTCTTGATTTAACCCTATCTCAGCTTTTTAAATAGCTACTGCTACCGTACCATAGTGGAGTTCTCACGATCCATAACCAGGTTATTACGTCATTTTAAACACCTAACTTACCACGGAGTAAAGATCAGTATTACTAGATTTTCTAATAACTTACGATTCTTAACAGAATCCAATTCTTTGTCACATGTTTCGCCAGATCAATATCCAATCTTGCACACGATACACTAATCACCAATACTCGTTAAACAATTTCACAGTCATTTCCTTCAATAAGCATAATTCCATGGTTTATTTCGTTCAACTTTTCAGCACATGTGTTACAAAATTAACCATTTAAATGTATATAATTTTTTTAAATAAATCCATAACTTCAAACACCCACAAACACCTTATCAACTACCACACAAACTCACACTTTGTCACTTTGGCTCCTTTCGATTCGGTTATCGTTCGACTTTTGTTCATAAACAGAAGAGGCAGAGATGATCGCAACGCTTCAGTATCTATCTCTTTGCTCATGCATTCATGCGTGAAACCAATGTGAAACCACAGAACACAACACATACATAGAACCAAATACTCTGATGGCCCATTCAGATAGAAAATTAACCGTAAACGTAAGCACGTAAACGTAAACGCACACGTTAGCATGGCATTGAGCATTCGCAATGAAAACTTAAACGTAGGTAACAACCAATCACAAACGAGAATGTGAACAGCTGATAAAATGGCCGCAGCAGACGAAAATACTTTCATGTTTCTATTAAACATGCACTCATTCATTCATTTTTATTGTCATTAGATCAACATATACAGTTGTAATAGACATTTTCCAAAGAATATACAAAACTATTTATATAATAAAAATAATACTATGAAATTAGAGCCTTATATCATTCATGTCATACTCGTCAATACTGTAAAAACATTTAGTTTTTAACCAATTTTTATAAATATTTTAAAACGATTAAGTGTAGCAGTTCTAGCACTAAGTGGCAGCTTATTAAAAAGCTTAGCACTTAAATAATTAAAACTGTTTTGGGTTTTACTTAACCTAGCAAAATTTATATTTATATGATCCCTATCCCTAGTATCATGGTCACGATGATCATGGAAATCCAGTGTGTAGGCCATTAAAAATTTACATCAAACAACCGTATGCAGACATATAAAAATTAACAGAATATTATATGTGCTGTATTTACTACTGTAGTTAATTTCTTGGGGAACTATTGTTCATATACTTTCCTTCAATGCCGCATCTTTATATAATGGATGCCATTTATCATAATGACGGGTTTCTCATTTATAGACGCCATGTCTTGGCTACTTCCACTTCCGTCTCCTGTTCTGTTCTCTGATTGGTTGTATCGTTATTTTTCGCATAAACATAACGCAGAAGCTTGGTGTTTGCAAGCTTCTACGTTACGTTTAATTTTACGTTTAAGTTTCAAGTTTACGTGATGCATTGTGAATGGTCACATTGAAAAACATGGCCGCAAGCTTCTATGTTTACGTTACGTTTACGGTTAATTTTCTATCTGAATGGGCCATCAATAAGTAATACCGTCCACTCCCTGTCTTTTTCCGGGACACGCTACTACTAGCGCCGCCAGTGAGCAGGAATGGGCAGTTACTCGTCAGCTGATATAGTTAACGTTTGTCTGTTGTGTTTTGTGTACGAAAATATAATATAAATTCTAGTAAAACAGGGTGCCCACGGGAGGGGGGGGGGTTAAGACGCAGACTGCGTCATTGAAATTTCTGGGGGGGGGGGAAATATTATCGTGTTATGAATTTTCTGGCCGGGGGTTGAAAATTGTTGCAAAATTAGAGTTTTATATGTTAAAAATAAAAACGGCCAAGTTCTATAACTTCAAAAGGTCTCTTTTAATTCTTTATAAAGATAAAGATGAAGAATTTCGACAGCCATGGGCGTACCCGGGGGGGGGGGCGCAAGGAAAAAAATGTATATTATTAATTATTATCGTCAGGTGTTTTTCTTTTAAGACAATTATTTTAATTGCAGAAGTTTTACCAAATCGACAACATGGAAGCAGAATCCACAGTGGATTAGGAAAGGGGGGTTCAGACCCCCAAGAGTCAAAACCTAAAATTCTATATTTGTTTTTTAAAAATATATTTATTTAATTAAACAAGATTTGTTGGTGTGTCAAATATGATATAGCAGTTATTTTCTTTTCATAACATAATGAGTAGGCCTATTATGTCCACTGTTCCATGTGCTATTTAACTTTTCTTATAAATAGTAATAAGTATTATAATTTAGGTAACAATTTCATGTTTAAGTTGCCATGTCTTAGAGTATAGTAAACAAATTTGCTAACTAGTTTTTCAGTGCTAAAATAGCGTAAAATATGATTTTCATTAGTTCAACATTTAAAAATTTCCCGGGGGTGGACACCCGACTTAGGTAACATTTTCTTGTTTACATTGGCATGTCTTAGAGTATGGTAAACAAATTTCATAACTAGTTTTCAGTGCTAAAATAGCGTAAAATGTGATTTTCATTAGTTCAATATTTAAAAATTTCCCGGGGTGGACATCCGACTTAGGTAACATTTTCTTGTTTACATTGGCATGTCTTAGAGTATGGTAAACAAATTTCTTAACTAGTTTTTGAGTGCTAAAATAGCGTAAAATGTGATTTTCATTAATTCAACATTTAAAAATTTTCTGGGATGGACCCCCGACCCCTTTTTTGGGGGTTATTCCAAACCCCCCCGGCACTTCCGACCCTCCCCGCAATTATTTTCTGGCTACTTATTATATTATTAATATAAAATACAATGTGGCCCAAGAAGTTAAAGCGACCAAAAATAAATTAATTAAAAAAATTGCCCCCCCTAGAAATTATCATATGGGCGCCCTTGTCGACAGGCAATTGGGTTGGGGGTGAGCAATGTAGTTTTGGGGGTGGGCACCCCTGAGTAAAATAATAAATACAACATATCTGTATCTGTATCTGGTACCCTATGATCCCCAGGTGGGGCGAAGGGGCCTCCAATGGAGGTTTCATTACCTATACTAATTTTGATAAGCTTATTTTCCGAGAGAGGGTAGAGGGACAGGTGGTAAGCCCATCGCTTCGCAACCCCCCTCTGGAAACTAAGTATTTCTTGGACGTGAAAGGGCCGAGAAATTTTGTCCAGAGGCTCTAATTTAGGCTTGGAGTTCTTTTACGTGCCGTAAATCTACGACACGGGACCCCCAGCTTAAAGTCCCTCCCGGAGGACTCCGTGCCCAGGATTTTTACGTCCTGAAACATCCATCGACCGCGGCCGAGTTTGATCCCGCGCCCTGCGGATCTAGAGGCGGGCACGCTACCTCTAGACCACCGCGGCCGACAAATACAACATAGGCCTAAAGAAAATGTCCGGTTATGTAGGTGGCATGATATGTGCCGTCTATGGTTGTAATAATTATTTTGAGAGTGAAATAAGTAAAATCGTTAATTAGAGTGTGTACAAGACTGATTCATTCAGATGTTCATTGGCTTACCATCCGAATTGTTTTACATGTAAAAATTTCAAATAAAAAAAAAAAGTATATATTGTAGAAAGTATCTTGCAAATCGTATGAATTAAAATTTAAAGTTGATTTTCACGAAAATGTATTAAAGTGAAACAATTAGTTTTAATACTTATTAAAACAAAGTGTGTGTGGAACGCCATGCGGCAGAAGTGAAACTTTTTTTTTATTTTTTCAATTTTGGATTATTGGATTTTTCAAATTTTGGATTGTTGGACTTTTTAATATTGGGTTTTTGGACTTTTTAGATTTTGGATTTTTAAAATTTCTGACCTTTTTATTCTTTAATTTTGGATTTTTACATTTTTTTACATTTTAGATCATTGAATTTTTTTAGTTTTGTATTTTTTATTTTGGATTTTTTTATTTTTATATTTTATAATTTTATAATTTTGGATATTTATGTTTTAAATTTTGGATGTTAAGATTTTTTAATTTTTAATTTTTTGGATTTTTTAACTTTTTAAATTTTGGATTTTTTAATTTTTAATTTTTGGGCTTTTTCAGTTTTGGATAAGCCTAATCATTGAGTTGATTGTTTTTTGTGCAGTCCGTTCCGTCACACCTCACTAATTTCGTGACGATTTTGAGTGTTACACAAGCTCTCGATTTACCCCTACCCCTGGATTTTTTTATTTTTATATTTTAGAATTTTATAATTTTGGATATTTATGTTTTAAATTTTGGATATTAAGATTTTTTAATTTTTAATTTTTTGGATTTTTTAACTTTTTAAATTTTGGATTTTTTAATTTTTGGGCTTTTTCAGTTTTGGATAAGCCTAATCATTGAGTTGATTGTTTTTTGTGCAGTCCGTTCCGTCACACCTCACTAATTTCGTGACGATTTTGAGCGTTACACAAGCTCTCGATTTACCCCTACCGCGGCTAAAGAAGTTTTACTTAAAAAATTAGCGTTATCGTCATTTAATTAAGTTAGTTTAGCGGTAGTGTAAATTGTGTTATTTCCCGACCTAATTCCTGCATTATCAAGCACAAAAATAAGTTACTGTGTCATCAGGACTTTGAAAAACAAATTTATTTCTGCAGCTATATAGGTTCATTAAGTAGCTTCGGAGACTGCTGCCCATTCCCACTCAACAGATGGCACCTCTGTGCTAGTGGACAGTTTGAACAAAGGGAATAGAGTAGAGTGGGCGGTATTCTTATTGAGAGTATTTGATAGAACCCCATAGCCATACCAACGCATGTACTAACATAAACTCCTCGGATGTTTTCTTTTTTATTCTTCTCTTTCTTTTGATATTAATTTTAGAAATGCGTAACGATCTTCGGAAAAATCCTTGTTTCAATTCTTTTTACATTATTTCTTCTCCGAATAGTTTGGCGCACTATTTGAAACCAAATTTGCTTTTCCCTTACTCCCTATACTGTATTCGATTTTACCTCAGCTCTTTTGGTATTTCTTTAATATAAGGCATAAGCCTCTTTATACTTTGAAATTTATTACCCCAACAGATGTAGTCTAAGGGTAGTATAACTCATAATGGATCACGATGAACCCAAGAATCAGTTGGGAACAGATCAATATAAAAAAAATAATTTACAACAACCTATAGGACGGCCCTAGTATGGATAGATATGTTATCCTCACCAAGACAGACCTCAGCTATATAAAATGGGTTTATATTGCGCGAAAATTCTCTGAGATAGCCTGAACACCTGTGAGCAAACTCTTTCTACACAGCTCTCCACTATCTCTCAGAGTGATGTTCACATACTGAAATAGAACTTTTGCGAGTTTTTTTACACAATCAGCTCAATCCATAACATCTCTTAATTTTCCTTCTATTTGCCTCTAAACATGTGAAAGACAGAATAGTGGTGGCAATTACAGCCATGAACCCCATAAAGAACCTAAAGATCCCCTGCGAATGCAGCAGCATTGGGCAAACTGGAAGGACGGTCCAAGAGAGACTGCAAGAACACCAACGCAAAATGAGATTATTCTATCCAGAAAACTCCGCTGTGGCACAACACACCATAGAAAACGACCAATGAATCATGTTCGACAAAACCACAATCATGCACAGCTCTACAGATTATTGGGACCATGTCATAAAAGAAGCAAAAGATCACATCCCAACAACTTCAACGGAGAAGAGGGACTCTTCCTCAGCAATGCCTGAACTCCATCCCTGAAGTTGTATCAAGAACCAACACAGGACACCAATAGTAGCAACACTTCAAACCCCCAGACCCCTATGTCTTCTTTTTAAGCATTGGCCCTGACTTGGACCAATTATTTCTATTTACATTTTTACTTCGGTTATCCTCCAAACCATTCTGCTTTGACCCATATTATTAACATTTATTTTTCTCCCACTGGTCCTGATACGGACCGATTGCATCTTCAGTGTTTTTACACTCAACAAAATTCCTTCATTCTGATTGGCCGATACACTCCAACCCATTTCCTCCAATCACAAAATTTCATTTTCACTCAAAAACATATATAAGCTCTCTCTTCCCTTTTTCTACACTCACTTCCCTGAGGAAGGCCGCAGAGATGTCAGCGACCAAAAGCTTGGATGCAATATATCCTTTTACTCGGCTTATAGCCCGTGAAACCATCATTAGTAATTTGACAATAATTTTGGTGAATTCCAAGGTTCGTTGTTCAGTCCCAATCCAGTTATATATATTTAAGACTTATGTATATTAGTGAATTGTTTTTTGACAAAATGTTTAACAGTGAAACTCATGTAGGATGTATACAGCACTCACCAGCATTTGTTAGAATTATTTAGGTAGGATTATGTGTAAAATGTTGAGGAATAGGCAATCCACTCGATTTATCACAAACTTATCCTGTTGTACACCACTTTTTGAAACAAAAGATTTTGAAGGTACTGTTGTATCATGAAATATATCTATGACCCTCAAATGAACTTTCTGTAATAGTTTTTCTTAAAATAATATTCCATTAAGTAAATCTGATCTTAAATTGTGAAAGTAATTTCAGTAATCAACACTAAATACATATACCTACGAAAAGTATGTTTGTAACACTACAATGGTGTATTATTAATAGTGGCCTTTGCAGACCAATAAACGCTGCTATCTGTTGCCAAGTGTCCCTGTAAATGGATCGCTCTGTATAAGTATTTCTGGACAATCACAGGGTTCAAAATGTACTTTGAACTTGGGCAACCTGGGACTGAAGACAGCAGATAAATAACTTATTCCCTGCGAATGCGGTTGCAGTACATTGGATATACTGGTCACAGAGTGGAAGTATGCTACATGGAGCACACCTGCAACATCCGGCTATATTATCCAAGAAATGTGCAGTAGCAGAACATGCCATAACCATGGGTCACCACATTAAGTTTAGTGAAACAGCTTTTTTTGCCAGATCTTCAAGCAAGTTTTTGGTGAGAGAAGCCATAAAGAGCTGCTTGGACCTAACAACATGAATAGTGACAACAGTATCTAACTAAGCTCTGCCTGGTTCAAAGAGAGAAGCCATAAAGAGCTGCTTGAAAACTAACAACATCAACAATGACAACAGTATCCAACTATGCTCAACTTAAAAGAAAAAAAAAACCAACCTAACTTAGACAGTTTTTCTATAAACCATCCACATAACATAGGGGCTTCACTTTATTCTGTCCACAGTCTAATTCATGATTGGTCAGTTCCCAACAATTCTTTTCTCCAATTCGGATGCCTCTAATCGCATCTATATCAGCTCTATAAAAAGAACTGCCAGTCCCGACATTTCATTCTCCTTGAAAATGGAGACTCGGATTGACCCTGAAATGTTGGAATGTATCCAAATTATCACCTCATAGAAGCCGTTACATTGTTCATGAAACACAACTTTGGATGCGCAGTGGAGTAAAACGATTCACTGTTGGGGAGGAAATATCAATTTTTCTAAACCACATGCTTTTCCTGCGCTTCTACTGGAGTGACAAGGATAGCAGATAGCAAAGTAAATCCTCCCTCCCTTCCTGCAAGATTTCTAGGTCATTTTCAACTGAAATGGAACAGATTCTACACAGGGCTCTAGCGTCAAAAAGTTGCAGATTTGTATCTGTCATGTCTTAATTTTAGTAGAAGTATCAGCTGTTACATTTAATATGTTGATTCAACAATAAACATATGAAGTATGTCCTTATGGGAATAATAGCAAAGCTTTGTTAAGATGCAGTGCCATGGATGTCATTGCATTGGCTCTAAGATTGCACACAGTTTGCTTAAATTATTGTACTAAAATATTTCATCTTAATAGGAAATAAATAGCATTGCATGAAGGCAATTCACACTTACCTGCAATGACAAGGAAGCTCTGGAAAGTGGCATGATAACCTTATGCATGCATGTGAGAAGGACAGAGAAAGTTAATTCACAGAAGGCTCCAACAGGGTGAAAGAGACAAGGAAATGGTTCTGCACATGCAAAAGAGAAGGACAAAGGAAGGTCCACATGCATTGTACATTCTACAAAGTAGCTGCAAAAGATAATAGGCCTACTGATAAAGTCTGGAGCTACACAACACTTCTGAGGCAAATGAGGGATGCAATAGAGGGTTGTAAAGTCTGTGTTCAGGGACTTAGGGAATGTGAATGGGTCAATGTGAGTCTACCTACTGGAAGACTTAACTGGAGAGTACAAAGGTGAATTTGGAACATTCGAGCCTAAGTTTGAGGAGTGGGGTTGTGGTCTGCTGTAGGTTTTGAGTTTGAGGATATGACAGATACTAATCTGAAATTCTGCTTGTAAGTATGGTATTTTGTTTTCCCAGAAATAGATGTAGCCTATGTACCGGTACTTTAAAATGAGTAAACATTAACAAATAATTTATTTTATTGTACAGTACAATATGATGAACATTTAAGGTGCGTGGAGGAAGTCTGTTGGGTCATTTTTTTATACTTTTCTGTAAATTAATATCTTTTTTATGCTCATTCTGATTTTATAAATCATAAGAATGAAGGAATATTTGGAATCATCATATTGCTCAAGAAAATCCATTAATGTACTAGGTGATTTCAATGCAGCTTAAAGAGAGACATGCTTTGCTGGGAGCAGCTCAGGACCCTCCCCTTAATTCTCAAAGGGAGAGTTATTAATAGAGATCAAAGCTCTGCCCATGACAGCTGCTATCTTTGTTCCTCAGAAATATAGCAAAAAAAAAAAAAAAAATCAGTTTCGTATATAAATTCATTGAGTTCATGTAATATATAAAATTGAAAGTGTGTATGCATGTTTGTTCCCTATATAAACGCTATATAAATCTAAACGCTTTGAGCAATTTGCTCGAAATGTTGCTCTTTTGTACTTTATCCCAGGAGGAAATGCAGTCAACATTAAAATTCAAACAAACCACCCTTTCAGCCAGTTTAAAAGAATTATCATTCCACTGTGACCTACTAGTGGTTTACTATGAAGCCCGGGTCTTAAAGTTACATGTTGTAAGTCGCCACTGGGTTGTATCTCATATTGAGAACGCCTGGTGGTATACTGGGATATATGAGTCAGTTGGAGAATTTAATGTTGTACCGGCATGTTGCCATGGTAGCTCAGTTGGTTAGAGTATCTGCACGGAGAGCCGAAGATCCTGGTTCAAATCCCGGCTATGGCATTGAATTTTTCAGTCTGACTTCACCTTTCCAAACCACCCCATCCCTTGAAAAATTATAAAATTTCTTAAAATATTACAATGAATTTATCAAATGCAATTAAGTTCTCATGACAACACTGTTGTTTACAGTGTTCACATAGGGCTTTGGAAGCTGCATGATACTGGGTTGACAAAAAATTAGAGAGCCTATCAATAAAATTCATTTCTGTAAGTCAATAATGGCTAATGAAATCCACTTAAATAAATATGGGGTGTGATTCATCACATAACTTTCTCTACTGTGGGCATGGAGAATATCATTAATCTCGCTCCACATTTTTATGTAGACAGGGACAACGTATTCAGTTGTGTCAGCCTGAATTTGTGCCAACAAAGGGTAGTGAATATGCTATATCAGAAGTCTGTAAAAAAATGCTATCCACTGTTATGTTATTCATCAATTTAGGCTTTGTAATAGTTGAATAATAGTGATGCTTATTGTAAGCCATATGCATGTAAAAAAGAGACAAAATAGGACAGAACATTTTCAGTCTTATGCGTGCAGTAAATTATTATGTCCCAGATTTTTGGGGAAGAATGTGTGAAAGTAATATTGATTTTCTTTTTATTTTAGCCCTGAAATGGTTATATGGCAACATGAAAGTGGGAAATAAAATATCCCATAAAGACAGTAAAATGTTACGTTACCAGAATTTCAGTTTCTTTTTATTTTAACCCACACCAAGCATGGTGTGTACAAACAACAGAGGCTGCAAAGTTCTAAGTTTTGCATGAGCAATAAAAGCCATATCTATCACTAGCAAGTGCCCAAGGGTTCGCTCATGATTATTTACTCAACTGCTAGAAGTTTGGTTTAAATTACTTATTTAACAGAAAATTAATTAAAACATGATATTTATTAACACTGACATCGTTTTTACATAAATGTTCCATCCTATTTTGTCTCCTTTTACATGTTTAGGGCCTACGATAAACATCAATATTTCTCAACTAAAAATACAAATAGATAAGTATGGACTTTTCTGAGGTAGGGAGGTCTAGAAGGGGTGCACTAAGCCTCGTGATTCGAATTGATGAGCTACTTGATAGAGAAGCAGCAGCTGGTCATGGAAACCACCATTAACAGCTATGGGTGTCATCATGCTGACCACATGCCCCCCAATCCTCCCGTCTGCCTATGGTAGATGATGCAGCGGTTGGGTGGTAGGCCTTGTCCCTTCTGGAATGTTAGCGCCATGGAGTTAGTGATTTTTGTGACCGGGCTTCCACTATTATTGTACAGTTAACATTCAAGATGGATATGAATGTATTCATGAACCACAGATTATTGTCTCTGTTGGACATTACATGAGAATATTATAGGAGAAAAATTCCTCCGACACTGGGACTTGAACCCAGGACCTTTGGCTATCCGTGCCAATGCTCTACCAACTGAGCTAAGCTGGAGTTCACCTCACAGTACTGCATATGACATAACTTGTCTGTCAGTGAGGTAGACCATTAAGGGCAATCAGTCATAGGAGAAAGGTTCCATCTGGCCCTGTGAATTGAACTCCAGCTTAGCTCAGTTGGTAGACAATTGGCACGAATAACCAAAGGACCTGGATTCAAGTTCCAGTGTCAGAGGAATTTTTCTCCTATAATATTCTTAAAAATACAAAGCCTGCAGCTATGAATAACATATCAGTGGATAGAATTTTTTACCCACTTCTGATATGGCATACTCAATGACACACTCAGACTGAACAACTAAAAATGCTGTGACTGCAATATGAACTCTTATTCTACATTAAAATGTGAAGTGAGAAAATGGTATTCTCTATGTCCAGGGTAGAGAAAGTTATGTGACTGCATCACATTGTGCATTGTTTTCGTGGATTTCATTATTTATTTACACCAACGAATTATATTGATAGCTTCTCTAATTTGTCAAAATCCCATGTCATTTATTTCCAAAACTACCTGTGACCATTCCAACAATACACTTGTCATGGGAACTGTACATGGATTGTGATTTGGATTTAATAATTCTGTGTAAAAAGGTATTATGTTTCCTCTAAAACATTTGATTTTTGGCATCTAAAATAAAAATTCCGGAGTGAGCGGGAAAAGAGAGTTAAGTCCACTTTCTTGTTACTGAGAATTAGAGTGACTTAACACACTATACCAGCCCAACATAGCTTTAGAGATGGATAAACCCATGAGGCACACATCCATAACTACCGTACAATTTTGATTATGACTAGAGCCCGGATTTCCATGCAAATGCATGTTTTTAAATACTTTGATTACACTTCTCAAACTTTGTAGTTACTCATTACATGACTTATGGATTCCAAATAACCATATTTTTTCCGTGCATGTTTGCATATTTCGGCCTTTTTATGGCAAAATTCATGCATAATGCATGTTTTGGATTTTTTGGGTTTAATATAGCATATTCAGACGTTTTTAATGCATATAAACCCTCATTTTCTGGTTTTAGTGCATAATATCATGTTACCTTGCATAACTGTGCATATTATGAATGTGCCTCCCTAAAATCTCGGCTTTTCAAAGAAACGTAAAAATGTTGTATTGATTGACTTGGCAACAGTGTCTGCCACCTGCATCAATTTGAGAGTGCAAACTACTGTTTACCCTAAATAAACAGTAATATAATACACCAGGCTACAAAAGAAAATGCCGACTCTCCGACCGACCCCCACTATCTTCCAATGAAAGAAAACTGCTAAACAGAATGTTCACTGCTTGAATTTGTCAGTCACTAGCCATCGTTGAAGACATTTAATTATCTTTAGAATCGTGCCGGGCCATATTTAGAATCGTGTTGTGGAGAAATGAGTGTGACAGTTAGGGAAAAACTTAAGAAGGTACTTAGTTCAAATCCTGATCATAATCTCCTGAAAACAGTGAAAGACGTATTATGTGGGAAAAAATGTAAACCCTCAGGCAAATTTCTTCCCTTAAGTAAGCACCTGTTACTTCTTGTGAAGTAGAAATATCCTTTTCTGCGCTCAAGAATGTCCTAACTGATAAACGCACGAGTTTAAGTGAGGAGAATTTGGAAAAACTCGTTGTTGTATATTGTTTTAAGAGAAATTGAAATATATTACAGTACAGTGCAGATTTTTGATAGTGCATGTTTCGCCCTTCATTGTGCATATTTGGAGATACGATAGTACATGAATGCATGCATGTTTTTAAGTTTGATAGTGCATGAAAATCCGGGCTTTAATTATGACTTACTGAACTTAACATAAATGTAGAGAACATTTTTATCTATAACTCTATGGACATATCTCAATTTTTTAGGATGGTGGATTTAACTCTCTTTGCCCGTGTACCCCGGAATTTCCCAAAATCCTTTCTTAGTGAGCACTTACATTATGAAACGAAGGTACTGTCAAAATTCCAAGTCTCCACCTATTATAGTGTAGGCTCTATGTTGATTCTCTGTCTGTCTGTCTGTCAGTAGGCCTAAGTCAGTCAGGACAAAGCCTCTTATATATACACACACACAGAGAGAGAGAGAGAGAGAGAGATTTTCTGAGGAAATAGTTTGTGTATAAGTTGTTGTTCTTAACTTCATACTCTAGATACCTAAAAAAGGACTCACAGCTTGAAAATCAAAAGCCATCCATAATTTAATTTACATGCAAAATACAAAACGTGGGTGATGCCGGGCCATTTAATCTAATAAAACATAATAGAGTAACCAATGGTATTTCACATACTGTTTTATTTAACTTGACTAACATAAAGTTTTTGAAAATTTGAGATGGACAATCAGCAGGATGGTCAACTGTGATGGATAAAAAGAAAAAGGTTATAATGTAACTTTAATTGGAAATAAAATAAATTCCTAATCCATGCAGTGTGTTTTCTTGTTACAATGTTTAAAAGTACAGAGATCCACAATCTACAAACATTGAGAATTAGTGCTAGCAAATAAAGGTAAAAAAGGAAATACACGTACAAGATACAAAATTAATTTACCAGAAATATTCAACAGCTACTTTTATCAAAACTATATACCAATAATCTACATTTTGTCTATTAACTTAACACATAAACATGCAATGAGAAGGATACAATTATTCAGTGTATTCAGTGTATTCAGTTGATAACAGTTATACATCTGATAAAAGTCCTGTATGGTATTGTTTTGTTCTTGTTGAAAGTATTACCTATTTTAATTATTAGGGAAGGATGTAAAAATAAAATACTGTATTAGTGTCTCTATTTGGATGGTCTATAACGGAGAGCTGAATAAAATCAGAACAGTGGGCTATTCACTAATTACTACCTTTTATATAACCTCTGAATATTCACAACTTTTCATGACTTGATCTAAAATGTGATCAGATCACTTCCCTTAAGTAACTTTTACAAGAGGCTAATATCAAATTTTAAAATTGTGTAAATATTAAGTCTTGGTTATTATAAACCTTTAGTTTTGGCTGATAATGATACATGAGATATAAATAAATGTTAATGGGAACTAATGAGGTGATGGAAGTTATAATGTTATCTATATACATAATAAATAATGTTTAGAAAGGAATACCTAGAGGTCAGTTGACAATGAGATTGAAGGCTGCCCTCTGGCAAATGACAGGAACACTTGTTCAAGCGTTGTTTCACTAATGGTGTAATCCTCTACTATTTCGAAGTTAGATTTAATATTTTCCATAGTAGAAAACAGATGTTTCCAAGACACCCTAGGATCAGTCACATGATAATGTAGCAAGCCCTGAAAAAAAAAAAAAAAAAGACATAATTATATTAAATTCAAGGTATAATGACTTCTCAGGCTTCCAACTGGGTGAGTAGGAGGATTGATTCTGAGCTTTCAGCAGCTATCTCTGCTGCCATCTTCTGAGAGAAGATTATTCAGTGTATATGTCTTCTCTCAGAAGATGGCAGCAGAGATAGCTGCTGAAAGCTCAGAAACAATGCTCCTTCTCACTCTGCGGGAAGTCCTAGAAACTATTATATGTACATTCTCAACATAATATATTATCATTAGGGGTCAGATTTCTATGACATGTCATATTTTTCCCCTTTACATTATTTCAGGTTTCCGACTAATTTAAACCCGATTCAAAGCATCCTGATGAAAATTGAACGGCTTTTATTGTGCTTATAACTGCATATTTAGGAAATTTTCAACTATTGTAGCATATTTAGTATGAATGTGCATATTTAGGTAATATTTTTGGCATATTTGTGTGCATATTAAAGAAATTTTGAAGTTTCATATATTTTGTAAATTTTGCATTATAATGATACTTTTTGAGAATTTACAGATATTTAAAATAATTAACACTATATTTTAATAAAATGTTTTGTAATGAAACTAAAAAAAAATATACACAATGTGTAATATTTTAAATTTTATTTGTCATATTTTAATGTTTTTTTTGGCCATAAATGCATGCATATATCCTATTTTTTAGGTCATAGATATCCGCCCCCTAGTTATCATTGTCACTTACTGTGAAAAAAAGGTGTAGAAACTAAGAACAGTGACCAATTATTTTTAATTGAGCCCCTATGTGTAGAAAGGGAGAAGTAAGGTTACTTCATTTCTTAAAGTACCGTACTTTTAAAACTGTCATACTTTCAGCTAATCATAAAGATGTCATATTATATCTTGCGCTATTAAATTCTTAGTGATGGAGTGTTGAGAAGGAATTAATCAATCAGTAGTTGAGGTTAAAAGTATCTAAACAAGCAAAATTACAACCTACAAGGAAGTTGTTAATGGTAGGCAACTTGTAACAGAACTAAAAAATAAAATCACACCCAATGATAAAACTGGTTGATTTAATTTATTTATGAAATTCAGATTCTTCATATTTATTTTTAAAGAAATGGATTAAAGTATAGTTGGTTCTATTAAAGATGTGCCACATGACTGAAAACAGCTTATGCAAGGTTGCATGACTTTTACCTGTCCCCAAATCAATGTTTCAATGTGCAACACCTGGCCAAATGGCAGGTTAATAACATGGATTCTGATTCAGATTTGTTACTAGCATAAGACCATCATTGTCAAACATTACAGTCTGGAGATGAATGAATTGAAGTCTTATAAAATGTTTATTTGACTAATGACTATTTTGCTTGGTGTTAACTTATCTTATTTTTCTGTGTTAGAATTAACATATAAAGGTAATACACGTAATTAATTCTGTTTTTCACTCAACTTCACTTATATAAGTAATGACTTACACATAATGCATTTCACAGCTTCTTAGCTGCATCATCAGATGAGGTCAACTGCCGAGTTTGCTCTGATGATGCAGCTAAGAAGCTGTGAAATGCATTATGTGTAAGTCATTACTTATATAAGTGAAGTTGAGTGAAAAACAGAATTAATTACGTGTATTTGATTACTTCACTGTGAATCCCGGTTACAATTTTTATTTTATTATATAAAGGTAAATCGATCCCTGTATGGACCATGGACACCCATAGGGTTTCCAGGAGGTTACGGCTTCCAGATCGTGACATACGGCAAATGAAGGTGGCATGGTTATCGGCCCTAAGCACCGGCCGATATTTTACCCCCAGGAATACTCCTGGTACTCAATTCATTTAGACGCTGAGTCGACCCCAGGGCCATAGTGCCACCAGAAGAATTAGGCCTATTGAAAAATCCAACAACCTCATCGGGAATCGAACCCATGACCTTTTGGTATGTAGCACAGTGCCTTAACCACTACACCACAGTGTACCCCAGAATTAACATGTGGGTCTCAATTATTTTCTATGTTAGAATTAAAGAATTCAAATATGGGTTTTCTGTTAAGTGATGTTAATCAGTAAGGTAAAATGAATTGTAATTCTCAGTTTATAGTTTTATGGTTTATAGTTTGGCACATGCAAATAAAATGTGGTGTGTTAGAATAAACAAAATTAACTATTAAAAAAAGAACAAAGGTATTGTAACCTAATTTCATTAGGATGTAAAAAATCTAATAAAGATTTTACCTGATGCTCATCTTTAAGCACACAACCAGTCTTGAAATTGTTTTCTATTTCAGTTTTCACTCTAGATACAACATTACTTGCAGATTCAGTCATTCTCAGCTTAATCATTATAGTGAATCCCTGCCCAAACTTCTGCTTGAGGTACTGTATACCTCCCATACACATGAACTGGCCACACACCATGATGGCTAGGCGGTTACACAAAGCCTCACATTCCTCCATACTGAAATCAAGTTTCAAATCCATTAGAACAAATTTCACATAATTTTTTCTCCACTCTAGATATTAATGACAGAGAATATACATTCTTTGAATTTGTGACGGAGTAATACACTCCCCACAGTGCTAGCATAAATTGTGCTAGTGCATTGTGGAACAACGAAACTCCATGCTAGGAGGAAGAGCACCATTTGCCTCGTTCTCAGTAGCCTAAGTCTTTTAGTGAGACGGACTTGGGTACAATCCAAGCACACAACAGAACACCACACCGGACCGTAAATTCTGCCACAGTATTGGAAAGCAGGATTAGTTTCACCTAGCAATGTAAATGTAATTTGTTATGTAATAGTAGTATAGTAATTAACAAAAATAACATTACAACAACAAATCACAAATAGGATGTGTTATATGCTTGCTCATGGACTGCAAGGCAGATTCAATATTACCCCATGTGCCATAAAAATGATCAGAAACAGTTAATAATTGAGGTGGCTAGAATCCAAAGGGTACAGGTGCCATTTAAAAAAAAAATTATTTATGTACAGGAATGGTTAGCTAAAGGGATCAATATACGGGGTGTAAGTGAGATCTTGATAGGTAAACCACTCACAATAACAGTTGCTTAGAGGACAAGAGATGCATCATACTAGCCCACAGTTTAACTTTAAACTTTGTTTTCCCCAAACTAGTTTTTTGTCACTAGTTTTTATGAGGGTATAAGGTGAAAAAGATAATGAATTCAGTATTAGTAGTTTAAAAGCTACGGTACTAATCTTTCAAAAATAATTCAAATATGTACCTGCATGTGGTTACTTTGGGTAGTATACCACCTTCTATTATTTTTTGTCACACTTCACAATGCTTTTTGTGGTTTTGCCTTCTTTCCTGATGGGCAGCATTTTGTTAATGAAATGTTTCACTGTATGACAAGCTGAGTAGGGTTAGATGTATGGAAGGCCGACCTTATTTGCAAGAGCTTACTGGCCTCCTATGTCTATTGAAAAGGGAGATAATTAGTTGGAGGCAGAACAACTGATGGGCAGACTGGAATTTCTTCTCTATTGCGACCTGTTCCCACTCTTCAAATTTACAGTCAGAGGAACAAAAAATATCTCCCCTTGTGGACTGAGCATCTAGATTCATCCTAGTGCAAACACTTCCAAAATTAGTCAATACATGACCGAGATATTTCAGTTAAGAACCTGGAACATCTTACCGCCTCAGTAGAAAAACATATCTACTGTGTGCTTGGCACATCCAACCGGCTTGAAGAGTTCTTCATTAAAATAAGCTGTGATTGCTGGAAAATTGAGAACAGGCAATATGGAATTGTAGGCAAAAATACAAGAGATGAGGCATAAGTCTTAGCAACTATTTTTGCTTTTGAAAATGTGGGAGCATTTAAAAATTTTGAAATATACAAATGAAAGCTCAGGGTATGGAATTGGTATATGTATAATGCACTTAGTGCACATAGTGCACATAGTGTAAGATAGTGAAGGAAACATACTCCCATAAACATCCATATATGACTGCACCATGCCACTTTAATGTATTGCAGTAGTTGGAAGCATGAAAGACAAGCATGCACACTCACTCCATGATCCCTTAACATTCAGTACAGATGGGCATTATTCCCTAAAGCTTCCATCAGCTCCTTGTGGTATTCTCTGGCTTTCTCCCTTGGATAGTGACTATTTTGATGTAACAATGCTGTTCACATCTTGTCATATCCATTCTACACTGCAGCTGACTCACAACTAAATTACCATCACCTCTATTCATATAATCTTACATCACAATGTTACCAAATGATGTGTTCCTATACTAGAAAATAGAAATGCCACACTCCCCTGTGATATACAACATTTCATCGTACCATCGCCTTACTTTGAGAAAAAAATAGTTGCCATGACTTATGTTCCATCCCTCGTATATAAAAAGCAGAGTAAAAGTCCTTAGATTTGTAGAGTAAAAAAAATCAGTAAAGCAGACACACAAAAATGGCCAATGTAAGGCTTCCATGGCCAGAGTCTTGGTTGCTGTAAATCTTTCATGGCATGGGCTGTGATCGAGGGCATACATTGCACCAGAGATTATGAACCTGACTGTAGGGGGACTTCTTCAGTGATTACCATGTGGTTCGACAATAATTCGAAGAGAGATTACCTGGGAGAGTAACCAATAATGAAGTTCCCCTCAGTTGGGAATAAAATGTCTGGTGCAAAATATGGCCTTGACCACAGGCCACAGCCTGGAAGGTGTCCAGAAATCAGAAACAGAAAAATCAATTCTATAATGACCATACACATTATTGTTAGCTAATATTCACTTGTCAAATGGAAGTATAGAGGTCATGCTGTAATTTACCTGTGACTTGTGAGTACAACAGACTGTCCTGACTTTTGGATATTCGTCAATACTGTCCAGAGGTTTCGTCTTGCAACAGGATCCACACCACTTGTTGGCTCATCCAAAAATATTATTGGTGGATCTCCGATTAAGGACATGGCAGTGCTGAGCTTACGTTTATTACCTCCACTGTATGTTCCACACAAGCGATTCTCATATTCATTCAGTCCTGTAAGAGTAAAGATTACACTTGTACACTTAAGAGGGGACATACAGCTTTCGGTGAAATTCATAGGTGAGAAATAGGTGAATTTCATTATTTTTTTTCTCAGCAATGAATTGTTTGTAACCTATTGATTAACTCTACAATCACATACTATTTTCAGAATTATTAAACTGTTAAAGTTATGGGTAATTATCATTACAAAATGACAGCCATGTTTCATGCACTAAAATGCTGTTTCCGTGATAATTTCTACAAATGGCAATATTTTTCAGCGACTCTTTTTCCAATCTATTTGTAAACATCATATGAACAACACTGTATACAATCTTTAGAGTATAAGTATTTTAAAAATATATTTTTTTATTTATTTTCCTATTCATTAAAATATATATTTAAAAAAAAGAAACTATTAATGTTAAATGAATGATTGTAGATAGCGTTGTTCATATGATATTAACAAACACACAGAAAAATAACCACTCAGAAACATTGATATTTGTGGAAGTTATCGAGGAAATGGCACTTTGGTACATGAAACGTGGCTGCCATTTTGAAACAATAATTACCCATAACTGTAATAGTTTGATTAGTTTTGAAAATAATATGCAATTGTAGAAGTAGTCAATAAAGAGTATGTCAGATTGCAAGACTGTAGACCAATTCATTGCTGAAGAAAAAAATAATGAAGTTCACCTATTTCTCACCCAAGAATTTCACTGAAAGCTGTATGTCCCTCCTTAAATTATCAAAGCCTTCATGGCCAAGACATCTTGAAGGCAGAACCAATGTGCTATCATAAGGCAGGACAACCCTACTGTAATTTTCAGTGAGTAGTTTTCCTATGATATCATACAGCCAAAGGATTATTCAGTTTGACAGGAACATCATTTTCCTATTGTTTATATGCATAATTCTATTTTGGGGACTTTCTATGGAAGCTAGTAACTATTTATTTTTATTTGTCTTTTTTTATAGTTCTGTCGAAAAACGTCAGTGTAATCTTGGGCATGAAGGCTTTGATAATTTCCTTGTTAGACATATAGATCTACTTATCTGAAATATTCATTGGTCTTCAGTATCATTCTCAGCCTCTGGGGCATTCTATATTTTCTTGATCATTGGTTATCTTATAAACAGTTTTTCTTTTGCTATGAGATATGGAAACAGAGAATTGGTACTGGATATTTTCTTATTCATATTCCAATTTAACTGAGAAAACTTACCCAGAAGAGAGATCCACCTAACAACTTCAGTATTAATGCTGTTTTTAGAAATCCCTCTGAGATTTGCAAAAAGTGACAACATTTCATGACCAGTCAGAGCTTCATTGATAGCATCAAACTGTGGACAGTAGCCAATTTTTGAGAGGAACTGTAAGAAAGAAAACATAGATTTCATTTTGCCTGAAGATACAGAAATAAATGCTACACATACTATACACAGGTAATCAAAATTATGTTTCCAATGTGGAAATGTGTGACAAAAAAGGTACCCTTTCAGCTTAATTAGTTCAATTATCTGCCCCAATCCCATGGCTCAGGTGGTAGTGGAACTGACTAGTTGTTAGGTTGGTGAGTTTAAATCCTACTTTGACTAAATTATCTAATTGAGGATTTTTGCCATGTTCTTTCCCACAATAGTTCAACATTTAAGGCAAACTACTCTGACTATTTAATTCATATGACATAAGTCCACTTTTAACTAATGAAAGTGTAATTAAATTTAAAATTTCCGTCAATCACGTTTGACCTTCTTGATAAAATACCATATCAGTACCATTTGTCTGATTGTATCACTATCGTAGTATTTCTTTCCTGTTTTATCACGGTCTTAGCACTTGTTTCTATCTGTTATATATTAAAACTGTTGCTGTGGTAGATGGAATTCAACTGAGTTAGAGTGAATAGAAAAACGAAGACAAGGCAGATATTATGGTAAGGAAATAGTTGTGTAATTTAGTGTTCATATTTAATTATTTTGTTTTAATTAAGTGCTTATTTTCTACTATTTGTGAAATACTCCTATTAAATACAGCTCGAGGATACGATATTCCCTAAATAAACTGCATTGACTGTAAATTTATTGGTAAAATCACAACCTCTCAGGGTACTATTAATGATAATTTCTCTGGCACTGGACTAGAGGTGTACATATTCTGATTTTATCTTGCTTGCCCCTTTGAAATTCTGCAACAAGCCACAGCTTTTAACTTGCTTGACAAGAGAGCAAGCCAGATTACTACGATACTGTCGCTATGAGTCACAAGCTCTTCATAACCTGGTGGGTTTCACAGGGCCTGAAGAAACTGCAAGGCCTGGCGGAAAGAATATGAAACTGGGTATATCAGTGCACTGGTAAGTCGTGCAGTTACGTAGTTGAGGAATTTCAGATGTGTTTAGAGTGCAAGTAAAAGGAGAATGGAGAGTTTTACCCTGAAGGAAGCCGAGGAGAAACTAAAATGTGGAGAGTTTGAATTGTCATTGAACAAAGGTACTAGTCCAGCATGGGAAACATTTTCAAATATCTTCGAGAAAACATCCAAGAAATCAATAATAACAATAACAATAATAAAAATAATAAATGTGTTAAGACGCTAAAACGATTTTTAATACTTTATCCACTTTTTATTTATCTACATGATGAATTTCTTCTACCAGCATGTAGAAAAGCAAGAAAGTATTACCTACACTTAGCGGCTACAGTAGTTTAGCTGATAGGAATGTCGCAAGCTTATTCAGACTTCCATAAGTTGGGTTTAACCTGACCCAATCAAGCCTAAAGAAACCTGCCTGCTTGCTAGCTGCGACGCTCGCAACTTGCTTGCCTGGCATTCAAGAGGGTATGGGCAAGCTAAAATCGAGATTTGTACACCTCTACACTGGACATCAAATTCATCCATCATCATCACACACTTTCATTCATCCATCTCGTGAAAACAAGGAAAATCATTCTGACTTCCCCTTATTATTTTTACATTCTTACTTTTGTTCTTCTTTGCATCAGACTATACTGGTTAATCCATGCATTTCCATTTGTTGGAATTTCATCTCCAGTTAACATCCTGAAGGTAGTTGTTTTGCCAGCACCATTAACACCTAGTAATCCAAAGCACTCTCCAGGTGCTACTCCAAAACTAACTCCCTTGACAGCAGTAAAATTACCTCTGAACTTAGATGTAAATTTCTTCATCAGATCATGCACGAGCATGATATCTGTGGTATTCATAACTGGAGTTATACCTGTAATATGAAACAAAATATTAGAGAAGAAATCTTGCAAAGAGCAATTTTCTATCTACTTGCTGAAACCTAGATAGCTTAAGTTGTAGTAGGGTGACCGTTATATCCCATTTTCACTAGGACAGTCCCGTTTTTTGGTATGCCCTAGCCGTCCCGTCTGCATTCCAAAAAAGCAGTAACTGCCCTCTCTTTGTAAAATTCTAGGAATAAGAATGGGAATAGAACATATTAGTTATGAACGAACATCTTATTTGTATTTTTTAGTACGTTTTTAATCAGTGCACATTTAAATAATGACCCTTTTGATGGCATTTTTTTATGACACTCTGTAAATTTCCAGGCTTGTAAAAGAGTTCCTGTGGGGAAAAATTCCGGCCCAGTAGTAATGGTTACAGACCTAAGCAGTAGTACATAGCCATTGACAAATAACCATAACAAATAAAGTAATGACACTACCGGCATGTTATGTTCCTGTGTGTGTATATATATACACACATAGGGCTTTTTAAAAGTTCACTACCCATGCAGCGTTTTGTTCCTTGGCTGCTACAAGTGGAAGCACTCACAGCCTGTTGTCCGTGAAGTTGCTTTGATTTGCAGTAGCATCATTCTCTGAGTAAGTAATTCCTTCTGAGGTGAAGATGAACACCAACAAAGTTGTTGAAACTAACACCTTACAAGTGTACCCATGTTCATTGCTTAAAACAAGGTGATCTAGTAGCACAAATTTGTTATTGTGAATGGTTTTTTTGTCATTGAGTGAAGGCTTAATCGACCCACAGATTCTGTTCTTTTCCAGTGTGGCATGGTTCCACCTAAATGATCATCTGAACGCTCATAACAGTCCATACTGGAGTACTGAAAATCCACATCATGTACAAGAAGTCCCTCATTATGACAGGAAAGTTGGACAAGACAAATCCTCGCACAATGGAACAACTGAAGGAAAGCATTAGGAATGAAAACACATTACTATACCAAACTTCACTGTGTCAATCAGAACATGTTTTCCCAATGCAATATCTGTTTACATCAAGGAGAACAACATTTTCACCAATTTTTGTAAGGTAAGATTTTATACACACTCTAGGAAGCAGAGTTGAAGAACGGGAAAAGCCGGCTCCTGCCTGCCTACTTGGCGCCAGCAAAACACTTCACAGACAGTAAACTGATATATCTAAAACCCTGCTTAGGCTATATTTATTGTAGAATTGGTAATGTGAATTATTCGTGTTGATAACTAAAATTTATTGTATAGGTCTAACAATATGTATTATTTAAGGTATTTATTCTAACTAGGTTCTGGTTTAAAGAGAAGAATATTGAAGCCATGTATTCAACGGTAATACTTCTGGTGAATAAAAATTTATATATATATATATATATAGGCCTATATAAAAAGTAAAAGTGGGGTGATTTATAAAGAAACTTGAGGTATGGTGGTTCATAATTAAGCTGTCAACTATACAAATGTACATACCTCCTATAATATTGCCTATTCTTTCCTTTTCTTTTATGACATCTTCTTCATAAGACTGATCTTCAATTTCATTTCCAATCAGTAATTTTAAAATTGAACCATACAGCTTATTAAAAACATTGTATTCAATTAGAACAATGATGGTAAAATACAGTGCTGCATCAATTGCCATGTAGAACAGTTCTATTCCAACTGCATTTGGATTACTGCTACTTGCAAATGAGAGGTATGGTTTGTAAAGATCAGGGCAGATGTTGTCAGTACAATCTATAAAAAAAAAAAAATAAACAAATTAACCTCTTTCTCATACAAATCTGACAAGAAATCATCCCAAAATTTATTGAAGACAAACAAACAAACACCGAGTTGTTGTGACTCATAGCAGCACAGTGGTGGTTGCTTCTAACATTGCTTCTGACAGAATTATATGAGCTTAACAAACTTCAAATTTCAGGAATAGACAGACTTTCCGTTAAAAGTGTAAACTTTGTCATCATGATACACCCAACAGACAAAGCCCCAAGAATTCAATATGATGAAACTGCAGAATCAGATTTATCAAAAGTCGACAGTGAAGGATATGTTGACTGTATTTGTTGGAAAAAATGAAAGCATACAAAGTTTCTAGTTATTTTATCCCCCCCCCCCCCCCCCCCCAAGAACTCTCTGAATTGTGCAATGGACAGCTTCAGTCAGTTGCAGATAAACTTGTGTCACATTATTCAGCCAATCTTGATTTGTACTTAAAGAATGAGCTGATTCAATTTGCTAATTTAATAAAAGATTGCATGAATGACTTTAACAACCAATCTGTTAAAACATTCTACTAAAACTTCATTGTTAAGAACAGTATGAAATGTACTTTCACAAACACAGAAATAGTTCTAAGAATGTACTTAATATTAATGGTCACAAACTGTATCACTATACAAGTCCTCTATATAAAAAAAAAAGAAGGTAGGCCTATTAAAAAACCGATTGAAAATCTCCATGATTCAAACCAACCTCTCTAAATAGAAAAAAAAACATTGTGTTTTTAATGAACAACTGAATCATACTGTATAATATGTTCCTCCACATGAAAATTGCTCTGAGGCTCCTGCAAGGGCTAATCTGGCCCTGGATATACATTACACATCCTGTAGATTTGCACCTTTTCTCTGGCTAGGGGCCTGAATATTAGGAATATCACAATAATAAAAATAACTTACCACAGCATTTCTTATTTGAAGGCTCCAGTTCACAACTGACTATTTTACATTCATTATTAAAATACACCAGATTTGCATATCGCATGAGTCCAAATGTCACTGAGAAGTGAGGAATAAACTCAAAAATATATTTGAGAACATTCCCAGCAGTCTCATAGTCTTCAGCTTGTAACATGAAGAATACAACCACAGACAAAATTGTACCTAAAGATCAAAGGGAAATATATCACAAAAAGTACAAATAAACACTGAAGTACCATAAAATCTACAACTCACATCTTTTAAACACATTGGCAATGGGATATGAAGATCCTTGTACCTTACGTAGCCAGCAGTAGAAGATAGATCAAGCTTTTATTGTAGTAGCCAAGACGTTCACATTTGCATGGAATCAAATTCACAATGGGTCTCTGTGTGCTTCATATAACAGAAATATCAGAGATGAAGGAAGTGATTACACGGCTAAGTCTTATTTTGAGCTAGTATTGCTATTAAGCTTAGAAATAATATCACTTTTAGTCCACAGGAGATTTTGGCTATTAATTGTGTTAATTATTATTGTAAAAAAAAACAGAAGATGTAAAGATTGGTAGAAATATTGCTTCAGTAATAAAATTTATACTAACATTAAGCAATAATTGCATACTCACCAATCAACATGTTCATGATGACCAGTAGAGAAAAACCACCAGCATTTGTATTTCTTATGTAGCTAAACAGATACACATATGGGATTGCAGCAAACCCATACATAAGCAAAAGAAAGAAGTAAACACCTGTAAAAAAAAAAAAAATACAAGTTAGATGTGCCTTTCAACTAAATCAATCATGGGCAAACCCCTATCCATTGACACGCAACCTGCAAACTTGGTCAACTTACACATAGCATAGTTCGAAAAGAACGGGTAGATGGAGACACAAACAGACAATAAGTGCAGTGGCGGTCGCTCATTCTTAGGGAAACACTAATTTCACTTTATAGTATACATTACAATATACAAATAATAGAAACAATTTTGTATTTTTTATTATTCTTTTACTGTGCAATTATTTCATCATACAAAGGCTTAGAATGTGCCATAACGCCTTTCCAATCGGAACTGTGTGGCAACCCGTCACTGCTTGCAAAGAGATATGATTCATGCACGGGAATAATCCACCACGTACATCGAATGTCCGCAATGCCATCTTGTGTCTTATGTGGGAAGGTCGAGAACCACAAGTGGTTCGCGAACCAGTAAATGCCCATGTATGAACTAAATGAAGGTACAGGGGAAGAAGGCGGAATGTCAGTAAATCAAAGTTTTGCAGGAAAAGATTTTTAAAGTTTGAGTACCAGTACTAATATGTTAATTTATATGCAAAGAACAATAAAATTGTTTTAGCTCGATTCATTCATTCTGTTTCATATTAAAGGATCACGAAGGAGACTTCCAGATTATTTTGTCCTAGTTACCCAAAGTCTGAGATACAGAAGTTTAAGTTCAAAATTTCATTGCAAACATTCAAATATCCTACTTTTTTTGTAATTCCAATGGGCCACTACATAATGAAAGCTGCAACAGTGAAGGGCTTGATCACTGTCAAAACAAACTTTAGTGGGGTATCATGTGCTGAATTTTATGAAAAAGTATCAGAAAAAATTAACTTCTTGATAAAAATACATAAAAGTTAAAAGTACCGGTACAGTGACAATGAGGCATCTACTCCTGTGGAATGTTTTATCTACACCAGTCTGCAGAACAAATTTAAGAATCATTTAAGACATTTGGGATAATCTGTGTGCAAGAGACAAAGGTAAATTTTAAATGTTCACTAAATTTTGTGATTGAAATTTTTGTCCCCTTTTTCCCTTATTTTTTTTTTTTAGCAGTAAGCAGTTAACTAGGACTTGAAGTACTTACCAAGTTCTTCAGATCCAGTAAAAATGTCTTTTGGATCAGCAAGGAACACCACTAACACCATTACTGATGCTACAACCAAATAGAATAGGAAATCCCATATAAAAATTGACAGCCAATATAACAATGGTGATACTCCAGTCATGAGCTGCAATTGCTTTGCCTTTGACACTCTTTCTATTAAGGGAAACCTTAAGAAGCTTCCTGTTAAGAACAGCAGACCAAATGGCATCACAGACATCCATTGCATTGTAAGAGATATGCTGGCTACACTATCAATAGGCAAATTATCCATACCACTTTCCTGTACCTAAAACAAAGCACATTACAATATGGGTAATAATTAAAAAAATCAGGTAAACTGATGTAACAAAGTGCTAGTATGCTTTTGTATAATCAGTTATAATTGCAATTATGATATGCAAATATCAGTTTTCTTTAATTGATTTCCAAGCTAAGCTCCAGATTAATTCATTAAGCAGGGCTTACAGAAGAACAAAGGTCAAGTAGATTAAAAATGTCCAGCATCAGCTGAACTATACAGATTTGTGATATCTTGACGATCGCACACTCACACAAAGATAAAAAATAAAAAAAGCCAAATTGGCCGGTTTCGGCATTTGAACCAGGGACCTTCAGAATGTGAGTCAAAGACATTAGCATCTCGGCCATCTTGCTCTGTTTAAGGCGCTAGTTTGATAAGCATATGTAAAGGAATAGTGTTGTCATAGCTAACTGTATTGCAATTTCCAAAACTGTATTATTATTATTTAGTATTCTGCCTAGTGGCAGGTTCATGTCTTCGTACGAAGAATTTCTGACGCCAGTGTTCCCTATCTCCAGCTTCGTCCTTCAATCTGCTGTATCTCCTCCCATCTTTCATGTCATCCAGATGTTGTATTCTTCTCCTTCCTCTTCCAGCAGTTCCTTTGATCTTCCCTTCGATGACATCATGTATGAGTCCCTCGTGTCTAAGTATGTGTCCGATCCAATTGGCTTTCCTCTGAATAATTGTATTCAGAATAATTTTCCTCTCTCCTACCCTTCTCAGTACTTCGTCATTTGTCACCCGTTCTGTCCACTTGACCTTCTCTATTCTCCTCCAGCACCACATTTCGAAGCTTTCTAGGTATTTCTTCTCCCTCTTTCTCATGGTCCATGTCTCTGCTCCATACAGTGCAATGCTCCAGATGTAGCACTTCACCAGTTTCTTCCTTAGTTCCAAGCTCAACTTGCTGGTCAGTAGAGTCCTCTTTTTGTTGAATGCGGCTTTGGCCATGGCGATTCTTGTTCGAATTTCATTCGTGCAGTGGGCATCCTTTGTCAGCAAGCTTCCCAAGTACTTGAACTGCTTCACATTCTCCAGTTCTTGATTGTCGACAGTTATCCTCAAGGGTTTCTCTCGTTTTGATATTCTCATTACTTTTGATTTTTCAATGTTAATTTCCATGCCATATTTCCTTCCTGTTTCCACTAATCTGTTCATCATGTATTGCAGTTGTCTTTGATTCTTGGCGAACACTACCAAGTCATCTGCATACTTGATGGTGTTGATGAGGCGTCCTCCTATCCTAAAGTTTCCGCATCCTTTCAAAGCTTCTCTTGCCAGCCAGTCTCCATACAGGTTGAAGAGACTCGGTGATAGACAACACCCTTGTCTGACTCCTCTTCCTATTTCCACTCTGTTTGTTTCTCTGTGTTTTAGTCGTACTTTTATTCTTTGTCCCAAGTACAGGTTGCGAATTAGTCTCCTGTCTCTCCAATTGATTCCTATCTCCTTAAGGATGTTCATCAATTTAATCCAGTTAACTCTGTCGAATGCCTTCTGCCAATCTATAAAACACGCACAAACTTCTTCGTTAACAGACAAAACTCTCGCCGACAATATCCTCACCGTGCCTATGGCATCTCTGGTACCATTTCCTTTTCTAAATATATATATATAGCTGTATATGATCACAGTAAAACAATATGTAGTCATGATAACTGATTTGCATTTCATAAATTCTTTCTAATATATTACCATACAATAGGCACTAAATTGGGCATTACTCCAGTACCGGTCAACCAATTTGGTCCAATATCAATAGGCTTCTTCCCATGGACGTTATAAATGTGTATACCAAGTTTTATGAAAATAAGATAAAGAGTACCGGTATTTGCGTTATCGTGCATACAGACACACAGACGGACGGATGGACATACATTTTCCCGTCCCCCACACAATCTCATAAAGTACCATACTGGCACTTAATATCTACAACAACAACAATTTTGCTGAAACATGCTCATATTAGTATGATCTAGATTTATAATAATTACCTGCTTCTTCTCCAGAGGATGATTGGTCAATGTAATTTGATATGAAGGATCATACGTCTGCAGAATAGTATTCATTAACACATTCAAAGATATTGGAGCAGCATGAATAGCAACAGTTGAGAACATAGCATTCAGAGTCCATGAGTCTGAATAATTAAATTCTGTTCCAATGATATAATTTGAGTAATAATCATTATAATCAGCTTTTCCAATATCAAGAAGATCATGATTAAGTATATTTTTCTTTACAGGTTCTGAACCAGCTTGTCGGATTATATTTTCATACACAGTGTCATATGTGCCATTCTGAGAGGTGTACAGAGCATTTGAATCTTTATAAAGGTTTAGGTTCAACGTAACAGGAGGTTCCACACCATTCTCTTCACCAAGATCATTGAGGACCATTGTAAGAAGTGCCATTACAACAGCAATGAGGGCCTAGAAAGAAGAATGAAATTATTTAATAATAAAATACATCCATAAGAGTACATTAAAAGTTCTTAAGAAATAAGAAATAATTTTCACTTAAGAAAATAAGTGAATTTTATAAACCAATGGTTTTCATAATCTCTTCTATGAGTATCACATTTCATTATAATGATATAAGAAGTACCATACCACTTAAGAGGTAAAAGGTGCCTTCATACAAAAATTTAAAGAACTGAGAATTTTTTCAATCTAAGGTTTTCTAATCAGTCAATTTAAAAATAATGTATCTAAGCACCATCTTAAGCAATATTATTATGCATTTTTGCACAGTATACTTTCGTACAGCCTTCATATCTGGGGTAATGGTGCTGATATCCAGTGGTGTAACTAGACCACTTGGGGCCTGGGACGGATTTATTTTTGAGGCCCCCTCCCCCAGGCTATTTTTTTATACCGGTAACTCTTTTCATCTTTCAGATCTTCTCCACGGACTAATCTATTAAAAAATATAATATACAGAATAAAGAGCCACGTTTATAATTGTCTTTTTATAGCTTTTACACCAGAAAATTGTCTAATTGTCTCATTAACATTTATTTTCATAGCCAAATTGTTCTCGATCATTTAGTCTGATTTGGCTCATTGTTGAGCACAAATAGTTTTTTATTAATTTCAGTTCTGAAAAACTTCTTTCACAAGTTGCAACTAAAATGCAAATACTTAAAACCAACTTTAGTGCTAAACATTAGTTTGGAATTTATTCTTGAACATCTTTGAACTCTTATAGACCATCGTACACATTAAGTGTTTTGTTAAGTTAATTTATAAATTAAGACTTGCTCTATTTTCTTCAATTAAAAGATACATCTTCTGCATGTAACCCATAGAGGCCTTCTAGAGGCCTGAGACCATAACAGTGGTAACTAGAGTCAACTTTTTTTTATTGGTAACAGTCAAATACGCTATATTTTTATTTAATACAAAAATTCCGATGAGTGAAAAAAGAGGTGGAACATTAATTTTTATATTAGGATGGGGCATCAATGGGGGCCCCCATAGTAAATGGAATTTATTACAAACTCCATCTAAGAATGCCACTGCTGATATCTATAAAGTATTATTATTACAAAAAAAGGCCTTGAGAATTATCTCTGGCGCATTTTTTGATGCTCATTGTCATCTGTTGTTTCAGAATTTTAAAATTCTCACTGTAATTCGCGGATGCGCGGGCAGAGAGAGTTAAGTCCACTTTCTTGTTTCTGAGAATTAGAGTGACTTAACACACTTTTCCCGCCCAACATCACTTTAGAGATGGATAAACCCATGATGCACATATCCATAACTACCGTAAGTTTTTTAATATGACTTACTGGACTTAACACAAATGTAAAGAACGTTTTTATTTATAACTCTATGGACATATCTCAATTTTTGAGGATGGTGGACTTAACTCTCTTTGCCTGCGCACTCACGAATTAATCAATATACTACAGTAATTGTTTGGTAAATATTAAGTCTAATTTCCATGATCAAAATTTTCACTATAATCTCCATGAAGATGACACTATGAATAACTCTCTCATAGATACTCAAAGTGCAAGATTAACTAAAACAAAAAAGTCAGTTAAATCTATCAGGTTTAAGGCTGTTCTGAGAGATTGGCTTGCTTTAAATCCATTTTATTCTACGAGGGCTGTTTTTTTTTTCAACCACCGATGGGGCATAAAATGAAAACCACAGTGAAAATCAAAACTGTTTTATTTGGAACATTTAGGTACACCTTCTAGCTACGTCTGTACGTAGTTTTGTTCCGATTGAGACTTTGTCATAGCGTGGTACCAACTTTCCAATACCCTCTTCATAGAAGCTTGCCGCCAGCGTATTGAGAAGGGTCCTCACGGCATTTTGAAGTGTTTTGAAGTTCTTCGTTGTTGTGGAAGCTCTGTCCTTCCAGATCTTTCTTCAGCTGCTGAAAAAAATGAAAGTCACTCGGCACGGGAACAAGTTTTTGAAATCCATCGTGACAGGGGATGAAACGTGGATTCGTTACGACAATCCAGAATCCAAAAAACAATCCAAACAATGGATTCACACAAATTTCCCGAACAAACCTAAGATCTGGCTTCCACACCAACAAGGAAATTAAAAAAAACTTCAAAATGCCGCGAGGACCCTTCTCAATACGCTGGCGGCAAGCTTCTATGAAGAGGGTTTTGGAAAGTTGGTACCACGCTACGACAAATGTCTCAATCGGAACAAAAGTACGTACAGACGTAGCTAGAAGGTGTACCTAAATGTTCCAAATAAAACAGTTTTGATTTTCACTGTGGTTTTCATTTTATGCCCCATCGGAGGTTGAAAAAAAAAACAGCCCTCGTATTAATGAGTTTTTTTTAGTTAATATTGATATTGTATTTTGAATTGTCTTAGTTTAAACTGTCACATTTCCATATTCTGCTTTGTATACAACCTTTAACTCTGTAATCATATGTATGTTAATAACTGCATTTTGATGCAATTCAAAAACATGAATCTTGAATCTTGAACACTGAATGCTAGACATCTTCTGGGCTATAGGCCATGGTGAAGGGAAAATGTTTTGCCAGTCTTTGAAGCAAGAGTGTGCAAAGAGAAAGCAGGTACTGAAGAAATTCCCTGCAGCTGGAAATTACGTCAGGCAAAACATACATTCTTGACCATGGTCTACAGTGAGGAAGATATCTGGCATTCATTGAATATGTTTTTTTACTTTATGTTCTGGTACTTAGGGTGTATTGCTGCGGTTTTAACAGGACAATCACACTTGCATCTGAACATATAACAAACACTAAACTAAACTCTAAGTCGCTACATCATTTGTGAGACATGGCCTATAATATGACTGCTGCATCTTCTGCAATGGACAGATGGCAGAATTACTTAAAATGCAATCAACCTTCACTTAATCAGGATGGGTTTACCTGAATAACGAAGGCCACCCATCTCCTATAGGAAAAGATAACACGTTTCCTAAGCAAGGCAATAAACTGCTGTAGCATCAATCTCCATCCGTTATTCTTATAGTAGATTTGAGCTGTAATAAAAAATGCAAACATAAAACATAATACGCTAAAATAAGAGGTGCAAAATTTCCACCATAAATTTTCTTACCTACTGTATTTGCTCATATAATTTGCTCACTTTTTACTTGTTACCGAAAGTTGGAGGTGTGTAAAATATGCTGATTTTGTAAAAATTGAACTTCTGAGTTCTTTAAAATAAGTTCATCTTCTGTAGGAGGATATTTCCAAGCTTTCGGACCAAAAATTGCTCTATTGATACTTTTGCATTTTTAGCATGTGTTTTGTTTCCTTCAATAACGCACATTGCTTTGTAATTATTAATCCTCTTTCTCATCTTGAAATTCCAATATAAGTGGAAACTACAATTGTTAAGAAGCAACTGTAATCTGTAGTGTCATCACTGCCTTTCAGGTAGCATCCTAATTTAAAAGGGCAAGCATCAGTGTTGAATTAATAGTATTGGAAGATTTCCTTGTGAAGCAGTGAATAATACCTACCATGAAATGCAAGAATTGACCTTAGTGAAAGAACTACTATAAATCCCAAAATTCTTAACAGACTGAAAAAATAAACAGTGCGTAAAATACAACACCGTAAAAAAATATGCTCAGCAAAAATAAAGCTCAAAATAACATTTAAAAATCAAGGTGCACAAATTATGAGAGAAAATATAGTATATATCTTAAGATTTGTGTTATTGAGGTTTTTAGTTTGACTAAAGAGACCGGTATGCACCATTCAGAAATGAATGTACAACCTCCAGGTTAAACAGATTTAGGGGTCTCACCAAATTTTTTATATATATAATATACCGTACTTCTTAAGCCATCACACATATTAACTGAATAAATAATTGTTCCTATTATTCAATAGATTTAATTTAAACTGGATCCACTCCCCACACCTCCTCCTCTTCCTCCTCCTTTTTTTTGTTTGTTTGTTTGTTTGTTTGTTTTTTGTTTGTTTTTGTTTTGTTTTTTTGTTTTTTTTTTGTTTTTGGCAATGGTGGATATGGCTAAGAGCCTCTAGATTCGTTAAGAAAACATAATTATTTCAGAATTAATCTTAGCCTCGTTTGATAAGGGAAATGACTTTCTGTTTGTTGTCCATGTCCTTTGTTCACTTCAAATGACTGTGTATAATATAGAAGACACTATTTACAAGACAATTTTAACAACCCTCCACTGAATGTTTGCCTTAGTTTCCTCCCTTCTTCGCTCCAGATCCTGAAACTGACCTGTGTTCATTGGTTAATGTTTGAATGCCAGGCATTTGACATCAAACCAATACAAGTCGGGCTCATTCAGGGGCTGATCTAGACAATCATTGTGGACATGCCTTCCAGCCCTCTTTACCACTCATGTATGCCTGAGCATTCTTCATAGGCATGCATGTGTTCGGACTTGAACTCAAAGCAATAAGCGATTGGCTCACCCAGGGCTGGTGTGGAACACAAATGAGAAGGAGATTCATTGTCAATGTCTGATTACCTTTATGACTTTTAGTTATTATAGATTCCTCATCAAATATAATTTCACCATTATATGTCATCCCTAAATATTTTATCTTTCTCATCAACTGACAAAATATTGATAATCCACTCGACGTAGTAAGTATAGTCTTTCTAAAATTACCATTCTCAACAACTATAGCATTAATTTTTTTTTTTGTCATTGTAAGGCCAATTCACATAAGATTTTGACTATTTCAATCATATGCATAGGTAAATTTTTATCTTACTTTATTTCAAGTAAATTAAATTTAAATAGTCATAGAAAATGGTTCCTATGTACTTCATACACCTGAAGTTCGGTTGTCCTTAATTGTTAAGAAGTTTTTAATAACGGGTAACCTGTGGGTAGCTTTCATTTCATAGTGGAGTCATTTCTTCTCTGCATAAATAGGCACATATTATTTTCTTACAGATGAGTCACAATTATAATTTTTAAAAATAATATAAAAGTACCTACTGCACTTAATATTATTTCATTTCAAGCAGGCCGAGTGGGAGGGGCAGCCCCGGGGCCCAGCCGACCAGGTTTTATTTTTTACTTTTTAAATTTACTCTAAAATTAAATTGGTTATGTTTTATGTGTTTATTTTATCTACATTTTCCTGTCGTATAACGGTGACACGGAATTAATCAGTTAATCTGAAATGGATTATTCTTGAAGAAAAATTGCTATTTTTTAAAAGTAGAAGCAGAAATCCTTTTGGACTCAACAGGAGGCTTCACTAACGTTCGGCATTTAAAATCATAATTTTCAAAAGATTAAACTGGTACGTACAGATAGAATTGTTCCTAATTAGAACATTTTAATGTATTTTTCCATTTCGTGCCCGGCATCAGCTAACCGATTTGGTCCAAAATCAATAAGCTTCGTCCCCTGGGCGTTATAAATGGTATACCAAGTGTTATGAAAATCCGATAAAGAGTATCTGAGTTATCGCGCTTACAGGCACAAGGACAGACAGACAGTCAGACTGACAGATATTTTCCTGTCTACCAAACAATCTCATAAAGTACTGGTACCATTCTAGCACTTAATTATTATGTAGTATAATTACATAATCTTTGTGTTGCATACAATATAAAGGGCTAGTTGGGTAGAGAATTTAATATTTGACGGGGACCCGGGAAAATTTGTCCCTGGGACCCTTGCTTTCTTTCCACGGCCCTGATTTCAAGTAAATTAAATTTAGATAATCACAGAAAATGGTTCCCTTGTTACATAATATCATTTTAATGTATTTGATACGTCTGTTTGGTTGACGGTAACCTTAGGCAGTTTTCAATAACTTGTAACCTGAGGGTAGCAGGTTCAAATCATGCCTCTGGCTGGACATTGATTTTAATTTATTTTATGTGTTGTCATCTGCTGTTTTCAAAATATGGCATTGAGAGTCATTTTTTCTCTGCATAAATAGGCACATATTGTTTCCCTTCTTATGAGTCACAATTATAATTTTTTTAAAGTAACTGCAAAAGTAACTTACTAAAAGCTGTAACTGACACAGTTACTTTTGATTTACAATAACTATAACTGTAACTCTGCTATTTTTCCTACTAAATAACTGCAAGTGTAACTTAATTACTTTCAATAAGTAAGTTTCCAAACTCTGGTGAATAGTTAATGCTATCTGATAAGGTAAATTTTACACTATACCTTCTGTATTTGTAATGTGTTTCCCATAACCGTTTGTCCCATTTTGTTTGTTATGTTCTTCTTCAGCTTCTTTTCCAACCCTGAAACATAATTAATAAATTTTAATATACATGCTAGTTGTACGTTATCATCAGAATACAGTCAACTCTTGATAATTTGAACCCCTTTATCTTGGACTTTAGATAAATCAGACAAAAATTTTGTGGAAATAAAATGTCACAGAATATCTTTGTATTCAGATTTCAGTTACTATGAACTTAATCTTTCCTATAAAAAATATCAAGCTGTGTTATAATAATAAGATTATGTTTTACCAAATTGTTTTACCTCAAATTTTAGTCAGTAACTAGTTTGCCAATAATAACATAAAACTGTTTATCTTTAGACATTAGAAAACCAAGAGTAGCAGGTCCTAGATTAGAAGCACATCCCTTTTCCACAGTAGGCCTACTTCAGGATAACGTTTCCTTTATTCACTTTCAATCTAAAAGAGGATTAAAAAAAATTAATAATGTCATAAAGGTAATACATGAAATACACTCACCTCAGGAAAACCTCCTCAAGAGTAGTAATAGAGACTCCAATACTAGATATACCAAGCATGTGTTTATCTCTTTCTAAGATATCAAACAGATGAGCAAAACATACTGAATGCTCTGTAGGTAACATGTAACTAAAAAATGAACCCATCTCACTTTTAATCTTTGCATCAGGAATAATTTCTTGTATTGTTTTAGTAATTACTTCGACATTGCAGTTCTCTTCTTTTAAAAGACTCAACTGGTAGCCAGTCCCTGTGAAAGAAGTAAATAATATGAATAATAATAGGAAAATAGCACAGTGCAGTGTTGACATTGGTAGCAAGATTGAGTATGGAAACATTCAGACTAACTTCACTCTCAGGTATGTTTACCTTAGGACATGTTTCAGAGGGTATCCCCCCATATTCAGCTGGTTCCAACTGGTCATCTGGTAGTGAGTGGATGAACTTGATGACCAATGTTCCTTGGATGACCACTGTGGTAGTCAAAGGTTAAAGGTTTTTTGCAGTTCTTTTGGATGAATATTTTTTCCTAGACTCTGAGCTCTAATGGTTTTTAAAATTTGTTTTAATAATTTTATTTCATGTCTGATTTCATGACCTTCTTCTTAAAAATGGGTTCTTAGTCACTTTTCTATCTGGTTATATATTTCCAAAGTTTCCTTTCTCCATGAGTTCAAATTCCTCTTCAATTGGTCTATGTAATTTTATCACAATCTTGCAGAAGATTTTGTATACTCCAGATTTACTATAATGAGGTTCCTTATCTTTATCGTTGGGTTTTATTAGAAGGTACTTTAAAAAATACAAAAGAAAAATCACCAAAAATTTACCTACCATCCAAGGGAAAACAAATTTAAAAATTTTTCAATGAAGTCTACATCAAACCGGCACCTCAGAACAAATTCAGAGCTAAAAAACTATAATCTGCAGCTATACTAATGATCTGATTGGATCTCCTGATGGAGGCAATATCATGTGTCACATATCAAATATGTAAATGAGTTGACACAATTCTAGAAAACTGTTACAAGATCTGCTTTTATTTCTCAAAGACTATTTCTATTAGATTTCCTATTTTGATATATCTATGGGTAGGAGCCTGATTTATTAGTGAAATAAAATGGCAGATTTTCGTGTTAACTTCCTTTTTTTTCAGGAGTATTTCAGGAAATAAGTTATCTTTTAGACTACTCCAAAACGTTAAAAAAGCTTACTCCTTTATTACTCAATTCTCAAATAAAGCGATGAAAAATGCAACTAAATATTACTAATTATGTTATTATTATAAACAATTATTTGCCATGAAAATAAATTTAGATAAAACATATTAATCAGAATGTATCTCATGTATGGGTTTTTTTAATTTTTGGATCACCGTATCTGATATATTTCAATTTTAATTATAACCTAAGTTCTGTCATTTGACTCACTCTGTTTATGTGAAGCCCTCTAATAAGGAAAGTTTTTGTTAGGAAAAAATTGCCATTTTCAAATTGAAGTGTCAACCATATTCTATAGAATATGGAGTCTGTTGACTATCACATACTAATAATTGCTCTAATTGATCACAAGTCTTCATAACTTCGTGGCACTCAGATAGAGAGCATAATAGAACATGCTACTAAAAGAATGGAGAGAAATAAATTGCAAACACTGACAATTACAATTTTAAATAATATTTTCATACACAATTCTCATTATTCATACTGGAGAGGGGTATTTTGTGCTTATTTACATATATAGTGAAATCCAACAAATTTTGTGATATTTTGTGAATATAATTTGCTTAATAGCGATATTTGAGCACCTATAAGGCTAAACTAAGTAAAGCTGTTTTGTAAAATTTTGTCCTAATGAAAATTACCAAAAGACATGGTCCCTACCAATGGGGAGCTTTGGATATATACTTTGGACTTTGAAACAAATGAATATCATTATTATAGCAGCTGGAGTTACAAACTCATTACTTTTATAAATAAAAAGTGTTCATATATATACATATTTATATTTATTTATTTATTTATTTGACCTTTTATGCAAGCGATATTGCTTGGTTAATGGCCTGTGTAGACAGTTAGATCCTAACTGTTCAAGATTGGAAATGGTAAGTGTAATACATTTTGGGTTTGGCTAAAGACAAATATAAGGTGCCAATTAGGCTCCGCCCATTGCGTTGCTATGGCAACAGCAGCTGACGGCCGGCGACCACCCGACCGTTCCCGACCCTTCCCGAGCCCCGCGCTGACTCACTCGACATTCCCAACCCCTTGTACCAAATAATCAAAATACGAGAGTGCCCCTTGTACCAAATATTCAAAATACGAGAGAGGACGTACTATCGGAAGAGTTTTAGATATAAAAGGATTGATACCCAAACACAACTTCGTTCATAACATATTTAATGTATACATCTGTCCCATTTAAAACTTCTCTAGAACCAAAAATGCTCTTTTCAGAACCAACATAACATTTCACAATTATATAAAACCATATCCTTACTATTTATCATGTATTACACATCTCTGTAGTAGGCCTAAATAAGCTAGAAGAATTCTCGATTTTTATTGCAACAATCACTAATGGCGTAGTGGTTAAAGTGATAGACTATAACGCTAGCGGTCCCAGGATCAAATCTCCGTAGGTGCAAAAATGATTAGGATAGGAATAGGTCCCAAATAGGTAGGTAGGGTGAAGGAGAGAAGGGAGGTAATAGGGAAAAGAAGAGGATAAAAGGGGAAAATTAAAAATTAATTTTTCTGTGTGTTAGTACTTCCGCCAGATGTCTCTGCGCTGCTACTAGTTCCACCATTACCTAATAGATGTCTCCCACTGTCCCCGCCCTAAAACCCCTCCTTCCCGGGCGGGTCCCGATAGTGAGTATGGGAGGAGCTTAATTGGCACCTAGTATTTGGTTTTTCCCACATTTTGTTATTATTGTTATTATGTAACTAACCTAATTTGATGGAAATCAATATCGAAGAAGAATAATGATAAGATTACTTCCAAAGATTTACTACTATTCAAGATTACTACTACTACTACTTCCAAAGATTTACTACTATTAGATAATTGTTAGACTATACCTTTCGATGTTTATACATAAAGTGTGCTTTGCACTGATTTACTAATAATACTGTAGTAAAAATAATAATGATACACCTTTCTGTGATCATACTGGTGATGATTTCAATTTTCTTCTAGCACAATGGCTTCAGATCCTAAAATTGAACTATGTGCCATTCTCATAAAATCTTTACGAATTCACTTACCATAAATCCTCTTAAGAAACAATGAGGTGCCATAACACTGAACTTGGCCATGATCCATGATAGCAATTCTATCACCCAGTACATCAGCTTCTTCCATGAAATGTGTTGTGATCAAGATAGTTCTCTCCCCTCTCATTTTCTATGACAAAAAATAAATAGTTTAAGTTGTGGACTATGGTAGAAGAAAGTAAAATTACATTTTATTCATTAGTAGGAAGTTTAACAGCAGAGGCATTTGGGAACAAAGGTTATTAATTTTCAATAGAGAATAGATATTAATATTCTGTACAGAGCTTAGAAGAAAAGAGATCTCTTGTATTTTATATGGACATGAAAACTAGATGGAGTAAAGAAAAATAAAGAAAAATATGTTGAAGTATGCAACTATAAAGAAAGAGTAGGCATTGCTTCAGGGCCGTGGAAAGAAACCAAGGGCCCCAGGGACAAATTTTCCCGGGCCCCTGTTAAATATTAAATTCTCTACCCAACTTGCCCTTCATAATGTATGCAACAAAAAGATTATGTAATGATATTACATAATTATTATGGTACTTTATGAGATTATTTGGTAGACAGGAAAATATCCCTCCGCCTGACTGTCTGTCTGTCCATGTGCCTTTAAGCACGATAACTCAAATACGCTTTATCAGATTTTCATAAAACTTGGTATACCATTTATAACGCCCATGGGACGAAGCCTATTGATTTTGGACCAAATCAGTTAACTGATGCTGGGCACGAAACGGAAAAATACATTAAAATGTTCTAATTAGGAACAATTTTATCTGTATGTACCAGTTTAATCTTATGAAAATTCTGATTTTAAATGCTGAATGTTAGTAAGGCCTACTGTTGAGTCCCAAAGGATTTCTGCTTCTACTTATCAAAAATAGCAATTTTTCTTCAAGAATAATCTGTTTCAGATTAACTGATTAATTCCGTTTCACCATTATACGACAGGACAATGCAGGTAAAATAAACACATAAAACATAACCATTTTTATTTTAGAGTAAATTTAGAAAGTAAAAAAAAAAAAAAAAAAAAAACCTGGTTGGCCGGGCCCCCTTTTGGAACCCGAGCCCCGGGACTGCAGCCCTGGCTGCCCCTCCCTCTTGTCGGGCCTGCATTGCTTGGTGAAGGTTGATTGAATGCAACAGGAATAGTAAGTTTAGGAAACAGCTGTTGCTTGAATCTTATTTTAGTAATATTAATGAAGAGATTGCTTATATCAAAATAATTAATACAGATAATGCTGAAGTCCTCAGACAAATAGGAAAATAACTTTTCAGAGTCAAAACAATATGGGAGGGAACCATCAAGAATGCCTAAACAGGGTCACTAGGGAGGCATATTAGTGGAATTTTTTTTGTCTTTCTTTCTTTCTTTTTCCTTTTTTTTCTTCTTTTTTCTTTCTTTCTTTCTTTCTTGTGTGTACTGTTTCTTGTTTGTTTTATGCTTGGTTTTGTTTCTGTTTTTATTTGAGACATAGAATCACCCAAACATCCCTGTAAATAGCCTATGCTACATCAGGGATGCGATACCAATGCATGTAAATTTACGGTTGACAATAAATATTACTACACTATGAATGAAAAATCGAATTTTATGATGGACTGCTCTTTTAAAATTTTAACCTAGCAGTTATACGCTCTAGAATCTTGCCATTCTTACTCAATATGCTAGTACTAGGTGTACTTAAATGAATATCAGCGTTCTATACTTGCATATTGTCACTGTAACTAACAATACCATAGCTTTCCTGACATGAAAGCAGGGCCCGGATTTCTAGGTTTTATGAATCCTGCATTAGTTTTTTAAACATATTAAAATAGAGTTTTCTTAAATTTTTATAATTTTCAGAGAAGTTTAAGCATCACTTTAGGCTCTAGTAAGTACAATACACACATTGAAGCATATTAATTCATTTATTTCATTTAACTTAGGATTTTCATGGCTCATAACCACAAAACTAAATCAACACTTTTTGTTTAATTTTCAACAGTTTATAGTTTACATACAGTAGTTAATTTTAGAATTATCCTGTCATTTCCAACTTCATCACATGAACTCAACAAGAACGTTTTTCAGTTAACTAACCAGCTTTTAGAACACTTTACTTTCACCATCTTGCCGGAGCAAGCACAGTGAATAAACCACAAATGCTGTTTAAGAATACCTTTACTTTGCTTCTAAAGTAAGTGGGGACTTCGGTCCACTAACAATTTCCTTTACAGCAAAAATAGGGGGTACAAAATGGCAAGATTACAAAATGCAATGCAAGTATTTAATACTCTTACAAGTGTACTGGAAACAATGGGAAGATGCAAAATGTAGGCAGATATTTAGAAAGTGATTTTGAAATAAAACAATAATAATTAGAGTAAGTTAATTACATATTATTAGTATGTTAAATATTTTATCAAATTTTAATCAAAAAGAGTTTTTAGTTTTTAATGTCTTATTTAGCCATTTATAGGTTTTATAAGATTAATAATAATAATAATAATAATAATAGTTTATTCATCCTCTGAACATTTACATGTTATGGGATATGCTAACTATACAAGATCAGACAGAGTTGTGTTACAATTTGCATGTAGAACAGAGAGAGAAAACATTAAATCTTATATACATTTATTTACAGTGAAAATAATTCAGCATTGTGGCATTTTTCTTCAAATTCCTCTATACTGTATATGGCATTCTTTGTTAAGAATTTTTTCATGTAGGTCATGAAGTGTTTTGTTTTGAGGTTTCTAATTTTGTGTGGGAGGTTATTATATAGTTTGGGACCTATGTGCTTATAGCTATTGTGTGTTTTTGTTAGTCTTAAATATGGGGTGTCTAGGTCTGTTTATTGCCTTGTGTTGTGGGTATGGATCTGACTGCGTTCACTAAAAAGATGTTGGTTCTCCTTTGTGTAGGACAGAGCATGAGATATATAGAGAGATGGTTGTGTCATGATGTTGCTGTTCCTAAAAGCAGTTCTACACGTTTTTTGGTTATCTATGTTATATATACATCTAATGGCCTTTTTCTGCCATTTGAATACGGTTTTTGCTCCAGCAGAATTGCCCCAAAGAAGGATCCCATATTGTAGATGTGAGTGAAAAAGAGCATGGTAGACGGTCAGTAAATGTTTCTCGCTGAGCACAGATTTAAGTTTACGAAGGAGATAAAGAACTCTAGAGAGTTTTTTACAGAGTTGTTCTGTAAGAGGTCATATAGGGTGAGGTCAGGAGACTTTGGAGGCCACTGGAGAAGACTCAAGTTGTCTGCACCATGACAACCAATCTAGTGATTGGGAAAACTTCATTTATCATTCCCGCACTTCTTTAAGGAAGTATTGCCAAATGATGTATTGTTGTTGTTTATTCTCCAGTTATGGAAAGTTAAGCCATATTCTAATTAAAAGTAAAGAAATTTGTCCCGTTTATGACAAGTTTCTAACTTATTTTGATTGGTCGATACACTCCAACCTCTTCCCACCAAATCACAAAATTTCATTCTACTCAAAAATTATATATAAGATCTCTCATCCCTAACTCCACACTCTTTTCCCTGAGGAAGATCATAGAGATGGTAGCGGACGAAAGCTTGGATGTTTTATATCCCTTCACTCGGCTTATAGCACGTGAAACCATTATTAATAATCAGCCCCAAGAAAGTCTCAAGTCACAAGTTTCTAACTGTTACATGGACTATTCTATGAAATATTCGGTTCACATTTTCTTACCAGAAGTATGTCCCATATTTCTCTTCTGGCTTCTGGATCCATTCCTGAAGTTGGCTCATCTAACATCAGCACCTTATAGAATGTTAAAAAAAATATATTATTAAAAAATGCATAAATTGAACTTTCACAATTTAACTGCACTTCAATACAATAGAGATATATTAATGACAATGTTGCCACAAGACAAGAAATCCACTCAGACTATAATATAATATGTTATAGTACCTGTATTATTTTCATTAACAATTGTTCTTATTTTGTTATATTCACCTATTGGAAAAAAATGGTAAGTTAACGTCTTTAACAGAAGACACCCAAAAAGATAACTGACATTCCATGTACTCTGTGGGATGTTATTTAAGTTTAAAGGATAGTTCTTAGTGGTGTGATGAGTACTGTATTACTCTGAATCCCATGCTAAAAATCCAAGATTCAATCCCTTTAAGTCCTAGGCTATGCAAATAAAATTTTGCTCATCTGTTCCTGCTTCTTTTTTGAAAACTTTCAATAATTGTCTGCTTTGGGCTGAATCATCACCATTTTTAAGATTTTCAGAATTTTTTTTATTCATCTGCCATAAGTTGGTTTCAATTTATCTAATTGCTGCATGAAAATTGAGAAGAGTTCACATTGTGAATTTTTACACTTCTAGGGAGGTTTTAGGCTACAATTATTTTGTACAGCAGAGAATGACTGGAAAAAAGTCACTTCACATTCATCTCACTAAAAATTACAAATGATAAAAATGCTTAAAAAATATTTTCTGCAAGTTTTATGGTTTGCCAAATTTGGAAGGACAGAATATTTAACAAGATAATCAATATATTTTATTGGTCTTTTAATGATTAAAACTCTAGCTTTCGGGAATGTTACCATTTTTGTCTAATCATCCAACTGCCATGGAAATTTTCAACTTTGTTGTCTAAACAAAAGTTAAAAAGATAATATAAGATAGGCACTTACAATCATCTGTGTAACATTCAAAGATAATTTACATTACCATATAAAGGATCTTCCAAATCAGTTAGGAGAAGAAGCTTCTTTCTAATAATAGACATGGAACACTTCTTTACATAAAACATACCATCATCCTTATGAAGAATGGGTACATGTCGCTAGTAAACAATAATTTGAAATCCTTTTATATGGTTACATTAATCTTACCAGGAAGTCTTGGCTGTTGTACCAGTAGATTCAGCCGTATTGATCTTCTAACTGCTAGCTAGCTACCTTCCCATTAGCACAAATAAATAAGGAAATATCTTATGAAATGCTAGTAGAATAACAAATACAATGTACAAATCTCATAAGATTGCAAGAAATTGTATACTGAGGTACCCGTAGTTAAGGTAATAAGACTAAAATAAATTCTTGCTTATATAAAACTAGCATGTGCCCGCGGCATCGCCCGCGATAATTATTTCAAGAATTAAAAATTAAGAGTATAATAGTTAAATCATTATATTTATTAACGCCTAAATCGCGTGGACTACATACCACGATTAGATAGCATCGACTGGTAAAAGCGACCTCAGATTCGAGTTCCTTTGCCCAGAATACCTCTGTATAGTGAGTTTCGTCCAAATCGAACAATGTTTGACCATATTTAGGACTATATTGATTATCCCTCTTCCGTGTAGGTTGAAAATTTCATATGTCTGCGTGCCTTGATATTCTAAACAAATGAATCGTCCAGGATGGACTTACAAAATCAAGCGATGGCCCGCAACAATTCCTTTTATTAATATAGATAACATGAATTATATTGAACACGGCCTCCTAAAGGAGGTGTACAATAAAGGAGGCCGTGTATTGATATCTTTTCTAATTTGTCAAACTTCCATTTCATTTAATCCAAACCCATGTGATAAAACTGGCAACAATATTTTCTGTGATTTTGTTTTGATAATTCTGTGTAAAAAGGGTTTAAGTATTCTCAAAAACATTTAATTTTTGGCATTTAGAATCAGAATTTTTCAAAATCCTTTCTTAGTGAGCACCTACATTATGAAACGAAGTTATTGTCAAAATTCCAACTCTCTACCTGTTATAGTTTAGGCTCTACATTGATTCCTGTCAGTCAGTCAGTCAGTCAGTCAGTCAGTCAGTCAGGACAAAGCCTTTTATATATATAGAGATTGTTTTGATAATTCTGTGTAAAAAGGGTTTAAGTATTCTCAAAAACATTTAATTTTTGGCATTTAGAATCAGAATTTTTCAAAATCCTTTCTTAGTGATCACCTACATTATGAAACGAAGTTATTGTCAAAATTCCAACTCTCTACCTGTTATAGTTTAGGCTCTACATTGATTCCTGTCAGTCAGTCAGTCAGTCAGTCAGTCAGTCAGTCAGTCAGTCAGTCAGTCAGTCAGTCAGTCAGTCAGTCAGTCAGTCAGTCAGTCAGTCAGTCAGTCAGTCAGTCAGTCAGTCAGTCAGTCAGTCAGTCAGTCAGTCAGTCAGTCAGTCAGTCAGTCAGTCAGTCAGTCAGGACAAAGCCTTTTATATATATAGAGATTGTTTTGATAATTCTGTGTAAAAAGGGTTTAAGTATTCTCAAAAACATTTAATTTTTGGCATTTAGAATCAGAATTTTTCAAAATCCTTTCTTAGTGAGCACCTACATTATGAAACGAAGTTATTGTCAAAATTCCAACTCTCTACCTGTTATAGTTTAGGCTCTACATTGATTCCTGTCAGTCAGTCAGTCAGTCAGTCAGTCAGTCAGTCAGTCAGTCAGTCAGGACAAAGCCTTTTATATATATAGAGATAGGCAAAGAGTGTTATAAAATTTTAGAAAGATGAAAAGCTTTATAATGATCCCGGTGTTAAAAAAATAGACTATTACTCCTGAATATGTCAAAATGAATAGCTGAGACTAGTGGAGCAAAACTGGAATCTACCAGTCATAATTCTGACCATTAGTTCTGACATTCATGAGTAGGGTGTGAGTTTTCTCGGTGTGCCTCATATTAATATGGTTGAACATAGTTATCTGTTAAAATTCACTCTAATATTCCTGTACAAGAAGAGTGAAAATGTAAGATTACTAGCAATCTCATACTTACTTTAGTATGTCCAATTAGGGCAATGCCAAGGGACAACTTTCTTTTCATTCCTCCAGATAAGGTTGAAGACATCTGGTTTTTCTTCTCTTTTAAATTCAGTTTCAACAAGAGTTCTTCAGATTCGCCTTCAGCTTCTTTCTTTGATAAGCCTTTCAACTGAAATATGAATTATGTAGTCAGAATAAAATGGTGTTCAGTCCTCATGGGCTGTATTTTATGAATGAATTGCTGATAAGCACAAAAAACTTCTAAAATTTAAAGCTATTTTTGAAGGAAAAATAAATGATGCAATACAAGTTGTAGATAGACCTACTTACTTGAGTAGGCTACATTGTCAGCATCTTGAAGTAATTTTAGTACAGTAGAACTCCAATTATTCGAACATCCACTATCTGGGTCGGTAATTATCCGGATTGCTTTGAGGCTGCATTCAAATAGTTTTTGCAGCAACAAGTACTGGGAAACCCTTATTCAGCCCACTTAATTGTGAAAAATTAAAACTTTTAGCAGACAAAATTGACAGTTTGTCAGCAAAACAACTGATTCTGACCAATATGTTCAAGATGTGACACTTTATGTAAGTAGGGCCTACAGTACTGTGCAATTTAATTTTATATATATATATATACATATATTTTATTTTTTATATCCAATTATCTGGATCGGGTCCAGTCCTAATTAATCCAGATAACTGGAACACAATTATATATTAAATAAAAAAGAATGTTATTTACACTATGTCGCTCTCATGTTATAAAAGTAAAGGCATGCATTTAACTGCTAATCCATTCACCATGTTTCAACCTCTCTGATTTCTAAACTGCAGTCATTTGTCAGGACTTGTATTTCAGGATAAGTTGATAATTAGGCTATATTTCCTACATTTTCTCACATCTCAATGATTTGAACTTTATAAAGATAAGTTTAAAACAAGACAGTTCACTTCAATTAAGATTTATGAAGTAGGTATTCCTATTCTAATTATATGGAAATGTATAATGAACTTCAGAACAATAACTGATACAAGTCCCAAGAATGAATAGAGAATGAAAAAAAAACATCAAAACAACCATTACAATATAAACCAGAAGGAAAGCTAAGAAAGGATGTGCTCAAATATGCAGTAAAGCGAAGACACAAAAAGCCAATATGCCTATTGGCTGTGAAGAAGAAGATGAAGAAAAAGGACAACAAGAAGAAAAAAAGATAAGTTATCTACCGGTACCAAAAAAATAATAAATTAAATTTCCTCAACAATTTTTCTATTCACAATGTTTGTGAATCAACTTTTTGTACTTAGGGGTCTGCCTACAATTATTAAAACCTCAAATTAAAAATTATTGTGTTGAACAAACTTTTTACCAAAGAAAGTAAAAGGAATAATCACCATTGCAAAGAAAATGAGGTGTTCTTTGACGGTAAGATCAGTGAACAATAAGTTGTGTTGGGGACACAACCCCAAGCTTTCCCTCACTTTTTCCAAATTATCGTGAATGCTGTAACCATCAATTTCTACAGAACCACTCGTGGGTGCAATTAGACCTGCAAGTAAACACAGTTGGTCTAATGTAAGTAAATCTGAAAAGACAATACAGTTACACAATAATTCAGTAATTGTATTCTTAAGAGTTATTCTTTCAAACTAGAAAAAAGCTTACTGACTATTAAATGCATGAAAAGTACAAGATAAAAAATGCACTACAGAGAGATTAGAACAAATAAAATATTGAGCAAAATCAGTTTTACATAACACACAAACTTGCATAAAAATAACACTCATGATTCAGTCATTAAATAGAACATAAGAAAATGGCTTAATTAACTCTCAGTTCAGAAGTAATTTTCACATATTTATTATTAACTGGTAACTTCAGTTTAATATAAACAATTACTGGTAATTATTTGTACTACAGTATTACCTTTAAGATCACTGTACAGTTTGTTAAAAGCTCTACCAGTTATTTATTTTCTTATATATTTATTTATTTACTTAATTTTTTTTTGTGCTATGAAGAGGTTGCCAATCATAACACAGAATTGTACATACATTAATTCAATAGGCTATACGTGGGAGATGAAAAAAAGAAATAGCAATATTATAAAGAATATGAAAATAGAGTGAAAGCACACAGGCATATATATATATATATATATATATATATATATATATAATGTATATTATGGACCATTAAGACGCACTTTTTACCTTGAAAACCGAGCCTTAAAAGTTGGGTGCGTCTAATGGTCCGAAGTACACTAAAAAAATTAAAATTATGGAAAATATTGCTGGAATACCATAGTTATACACAAGGTGTTGTAAACAATAAGACAGTTACAAATTTTAGCACAGTGCACTCGTCACAATCGTAAAATGAAGGTAGCTGGTCGCCAGGTATACAATGTGAAAAGAAAGGAATATTGAGTTCTTTTATACAAAAGGAGTGTCTTAGCCGGGTGGTTTAAATGAATACAATGACCTCTAAACAGCCTTGTCCCGTAACACTTACCGTATGCTGAATTGGGGGTTAGAAGGTGTAAAAGTATTTTCAGAGGTAAAGTATTTACCTGTACAGAAGAAATTTTTGTACAATGCAAGTTTTAAGTTAGAAGTGATTTACACCGATTCCATTGTACAAGGTTATAATTTGCTTATGTCATGAAGTATATTGCTCCCTTTAAAATATTTCGTTTAGAATCACATTAAATTTATTTTCCTTTAAATTTCCATTCTAAAATTAAGGTGCGTCTTATGGTCTGGAGCGTCTTATGGTCCGTAAAATACGGTGTGTGTATATATATATATATTCTATCAAGATGTCATCTTCTCATACTGGGAAAATAAATGAAATGAAATTAAACAAAAAATGAAAAAGGATTGAACCCACAAGCCACAAGTATAAGGATACATCTGGAATAAGGAAAATAACCAACAAAATGTCAGATTAATCACAGACCTGTAAGTATGGACATAGTAGTTGTCTTTCCAGCACCATTATGCCCAAGCAGGGCAGTTATTTCTCCTTTGTAAATATCAAATGTTACACCGTCCACTGCTATTTTCTTATTTCCTCCACCAAGTGACTGGAATATTTTACGAAGATTCTGTATCTTTATACCTATTTTAAGATTACTAGAAGGCTTTTCAAATTTTGAACTTGGCACAGACACTTCTTCTGAAGACTCCATACTGACTTTCTTACTACACCAATAAGAAGGCTGAAAAAAAAGGAAAAGGTTTTTTACAGAATGTAACAAGGAACTATAAAAGCATAGGATATTCATTTTAAGATATTAAATTCTTTATGACCATATCACTTTTACAATATACCAAAAGCACTTCAAATGTAAGGTATGTTTGGAAAATAAGAAAATAAAATGGTCGGTACAACGCCAAAGTGAACTAAGCGCCAAACTCCATATTTTGAGAAAACTGAAGTTGAAGTTTGAGTGTTGTAAAAAAATCTTGATCAAAACGAAATTTCTTTTTTTCTCAACTGATTTTACTATTGTAGTATCGCTTAGTTCGTTATTGCAGACCGTAGGATATCAAAATCTGCACCATGGACTACCAATAGTCTATATTTTGACAATTGGCGCTTAGTTCACTTTGGCGTTGTACCGACCAAATATGAGAAGAAAAATCTGCTGGAGATAAAAGTGAAGATAAAAATGAGAGTATATGGTTAAAATAAATTTTTATCAGGACTTGAAGTTTTCAGAAATTAATAAATATAACATCCAGCACATTTAAATTATGTTATGGGTCCATTAGAAATATAAACTTTATGTTTGGATGCATTATTATGTTATAAATACTGTCACAACACATTTGAAATATCTGCAGTGTTTGCATATAATTTTATTGCTTTGCATTGCAAACATGATCCTGAAATTCTTGTGACCTGTCACAGCTTTTGACATTTTGTAATTAATAGCATAAACAACTAAACAATTAAAAACTTTACCACCAAACAACATGCTGTTTTACTTTCTATGCCTAAGGGCGTTGTTTCCCCTTCTGTCCGAAATGAAAACTAGTGCCACAATTTTAAATTAAAAAATGCCTTGTTTGATAGTGCCAAAGGCAACAAAAATGATGCTGACTTGAAATTATTGCAATTCCAAGAATGAGAAATGGAATTTTCTGAAGAATTTAAATTTTTAAAAATATGCTAGAATATGCCATAATTTGTGAATAAACAAGTTATTTTGAGACAAAAAAATATACTTTGTCATTAAACCAGGATTTCAGGTTTTATCTTAAGTAGCCTATTACATATCACATTATCCAGTACCCATTGGCTGTTATGCTGCTGTTTTAACTTATAAAGAAAAGGATGGTAAATATATGATGAGTATATATAAGCTTTCATGAACCACAGACTATTGTCTCTGTTGGACATTACATGAGAATATTATAGGAGAAAATTCCTCCGACACTGGGACTTGAACCCAGGACCTTTGGCTATTCGCGCCAATGCTCTACCAACTGAGCTAAGCCGGAGCTCAATTCACAGCGCCGGAAGGAACCTCTCTCCTATGACTGATTGCCCTAATGGTCTACCTCACGAACAGACAAGTTATGTCATATGTAGTACTGTGAGGCACACAATCAGTCATAGGAGAGTTGGTAGAGCATTGGCGCGAATAGCCAAAGGTCCTGGGTTCAAGTCCCAGTGTCGGAGGAATTTTTCTCCTATAATATTCTCATGTAATGTCCAACAGAGACAATAGTCTGTGGTTCATGAAAGCTTATATATATCTGTCTTGAATGTCAACTGTACAATAACAGTGGGAGCCCGGTCACAAAAATCACTAATTAGTGTGCCTCACAGTACTACATATGACATAACTTGTCTGTTCGTGAGGTAGACCATTAGGGCAATCAGTCATAGGAGAGAGGTTCCTTCCGGCGCTGTGAATTGAGCTCCGGCTTAGCTCAGTTGGTAGAGCATTGGCGCGAATAGCCAAAGGTCCTGGGTTCAAGTCCCAGTGTCGGAGGAATTTTTCTCCTATAATATTCTTATATGATGAGTGTTTTGCCTGAAGGCAGGTTCAAACCCAGATTGAAGGCATGCAATGATACCCACAATTCGTCCAAGGCTCTTTCGTGCAAGGGTGACACCAAAGAAATTTGCCATTGCTTCTTGCAAAATAGGGATGAACAGACAACACAACACACAGTCCTGAAGGAAGGAAATTTTCCACTACTGAAAAATCCCTGACCCATACGGGAATTGAACCCGGTTTGCAAGGTTGAATAGCAGCCACGCTACGAACTCCTCCATGGCTGCAGACTATTCACCTTTAATGAACTAGGGTTTTATAAAATGAGTACATTAATGCAAATCTCATTACCAATATAGGTAGGTCGAATTATTACTAATTCATTTACCCTCATTTTATTATAGATTTTCTGTACAAATCCAAAACTCAACACAAACAATGTTTTCCGTGTTTGTACAGCATCAAAATATTGTGTTTTCATGATAGACAGCAGTATTAATTTTTGATAATTATATCATATTTAAGCCTCTTCGTTCATTTTTAAGTGTTATATGATTACTAGAAGGAAGATGCTATTATGGAATAAGCGAGTTTAGAAAAAAACATTTCAATTTTACTTGTATTTTACAAAAAACTGAACATATTGAGTTGTTTCTCTGAGTAGCCTATATATCTAAAGCTGTCTACAAGATAAGGTGTTTCTCGTTGAGTTTGTAAAATAAAATAAAAATGTTTACAAACTAATCCTTAATCAGTTTTTGTATCTCTTGAAAAATTAAGATTTTCCAGAAAGTGAGTTTTGAAAATACAGTCGATCCTCATTTGTCTCTTGAAAAAATGGTTCTTTTGGAAATAATTTATTTTTTAAATTACTTACTAATTCTATTTGTTTTTTTAAAGAAGAGGGGCTTACATTTTTCCTTATAGGAGACTTAATGCTTGTGCACTTACCATGAAAATAAAATTCCAAGGTTTTGAGACTCCATATTTCCCTGGCATGACATTATCAACATACCAAGCCAATGCACCATAGATGGCAACATCAACTAATAACATTATCCATATCACGCCGACACTGATGTCATCTGTTGATTTAGATGACTCAAACAAATTACTCCAAGTCAAACCAACATCTGTAACATTAATATTAATATTAATATTATATAATATTATAATATTAATGTATCTTTAACCTAGGCCTACTGTAGCCATCAGTGTGATGGAAGAAGATACCTTTTAAATCGCTAAGGAAAATTAAAACAACAAAGAAAAACAGTGTTTTATTTATATTTTATAAAGAAATTAAGTTGACTAAACACTTCAAACTCCACTACAACTAACTTCGTAAAACACGTTTCAAGGACATTAATCCATACCATCCATGGAACATATTTTGATACTAAAATAAATAAATAATGAAGTCTGAAGTGTTTTTAATTTCTAGTTAAAGTTAACATCAGTGTTAATTTATTCCCAATTTATAATTCTAGACCTTGAGATTATAATTGCTACATAAATAACTAGAATAGAGAATTATTCAGAAACTAGTACTGTAAGAAGAAAAATGGCTCAAGATTAATATTAAGTATTTAATTGAAACTTCATTTCCAAATTACTGTAGGCCTACATATTTTCAAGATTCCAGTGAGTAATGAATACTATAAATGTAGCAATCCTTTACCTAACTAATATTAAAGAAAGATTAAACGTGGAAACAGATTAATATGTGGTATAGGAAAAGAAATATGGGACCATATGGAAATTCACTTTCCTCAGACATACAAAATTTTCACTGTCGTCATTTAATTGTGAAGCAGATATTTTCATCTAAGTAGTCATTTATTAAGTGCCAAAATGGTACTTTCTAAGATTGTGTGGTGGATGGGAAGATGTCTGTCCGTGTGCCTGTATGTGCAATAACTCAAATATGCTTTATCGGATTTTTATGAAACTTGGTATACACATTTAAAACATCCATGGGAAGAAGCATATTGATTCTGGACCAAACTGGTTGACCAGTACCAGAATAACGACTAATTAACGATCACTTATATTATAATGTAAACTGTGTAGACCAAAGACCCGAAGTATTTTGATTGACTCTCGTGGACAGCCAATCAGTGACTGAGCTGCTACAAGTATAGTATACATAACTAAGGTAAACAAGGCAAGTTCAAATGTATCACTTTCTGTCATAAGAAATAATAGGCGAAATTACTTATTAAAGAGAATGCTTAATTTCCAGAAGTTCTATCCAGCTGGTACTTTATATAAACCTTATTATTTGTCCATTTTACAGCATACAAACATGATATTATTAAGTTTATAATGGGTATAACATACTACAATAATATTGCATGACCCCAATATCCTAAATATAACGTATCAAATTGTGGATCGCTTATTGATATTGGTAACCAGCCTTGATTCATTCATTTCTTTATAATGATGTCAGTGTCAATAAATAAATATAAATTTTAGATTTAAAAAACACCTAGCCATTGAATAATTAAACACAGCTGCTGTTGATATAATATTGTGCATTCTATATTTCAATGTATTTTTCACTTTAAACGCTCCTGTGCAAGCAATAGACCTAATGTAATTCCTGACAGATTGATTTCAGATTGAATTTAATTCATTCATAACCTATACGGCTGCTTTACACCTGAAACAAACATGTCAGTGAATCGTAGGCCTATACTTACATCATTAATAATATTGCCAGTGCATTTTGTGAAATGTTGACATATTTTAAGAATTCCTTATATCAGTGTATACAAGTATGAATTAAGGTTAAGAATAATCAAAGCTATATTAACTATTGGGTATGCATTGCGTCTATTAACTCCATCTGGCACTTTGTTATATCAGTTTACCTGATTTTATTTTTATTTAATTTATTTTTTTACTGTTATTGTAGCCATAGTTCAACAGATTTCTCTCTGTCTCTGAAAACGTGAAACTTAATTCCATAGCCTACTATTTTAATCATATAAACCAAACAAAATTTGAATATGAAGACATTATTTAAATTTTGTCAAAGGAGAGCAATTAATTTGACAGTATAACAAAAGGAAATTAAAAACAATTCTTTTTTATCTCTGGCAGACAACTTTATCAGTACATAATCTGATAACCTGAAGTACTGAAATGACATGTGTTAATTAAATAGGTGCAATCAATAATATAAATAAAGATCTGTATCAGACATACGATACTTGAGAAACTACAGTGAAATTTTTAAAACCAGACAATGGATCGGTGAAAAGAAATGAACTTATAAGTAGCCTATTACATTCCATTTGATGTCATCTTTAAAGTTGCCATCTCTCAATTTTCAAGATTTTTTTTTCATTCATTTTGTGATGACAAAAATATGAATATCATAATGTTAAACAAGTTTTTATATTTTTTATACCCTCCTCCTCTTGGCTCTGGATTCCTGAGTCATTCTATCAGTTGGTCAATGGTCAATAATGAAAGCAGCTTTCGAAACATATCCTGAGAATTAACTTCGATTAAAACACATTATAAAAACATGATTAGCTGTGAAAAATCAACTTCATTCCAACTTAATTTGGTAAAAATATTTATTATTAGAATGAGAAAATATCTTTTCTCACTTTGTGGCTACAACAAACTGAAGTCATCCTTCCATACATTAACTCTTATCTGTGGAAGCTAACAAATAGTTAAGGTTTGCCCTTGGACATAATCCATTATATGATTCGTGTGTATTTATTCGCACTGCAATTATTTGAATTGGTTCAAAACTGTTAATGAACATTAATGTAAGGAGAAAGGAAGATGTAAACAACGAAATAAAGAAAGAAACAATCAAACAAACAAACAAAGGAAAAACTGATTAATTTCATATAACCACCCTTTCCATAGGGCTTAAGCCTATGGGCCATTACCTGAAGGGGAGGGTCTTTTTTTGGTTCATACATATATGTAAATAGGATATGGAGGGGTACCGGTACACCGATGCATGAACAGTACATTATAGGGTCTCTTCCAAAAATATTACAAAACCAACAACATCAGTAAAATTCTCAGAAATGACATTTGTAATTGGTGAAAAATTATTTTTAAAAACTGTGTTCACAATATCATGCATATGAGTCCAATGCATTGACCAAACTGCTCCATTTCACACAAAAATTCGTTATTCAAAAATTTATTGGCCTATTTAGTATAAATATTTCAGATTAACTGGAGCAAAAAAGTGGAATTTACAAAATTTACTAGCCCATGGCTGGAAATGTGATTTAGTCATATTTCTAAGCCAAGGTTATTTAAATATCTTACGTTTAGCTTCAAATTCCATCATTACACGATAAGCCCATGCAATGGCCATGTTGGGAAGAAGTGAAGTCAACAGCTTGACTCCGATGCCAACTTCAACAGTACCTGTCGTAAGGAAGGCAAGTGCCTCATGTGACAACAGCCATATAATAACTCCAATACTCTGTGCCAAAGTTGCTGAAATATAAACAAAAACATCAGGTTACAAAAGGAATGGTATTTTGTTAAAATTCAGTAATAAGAGGGATGGGGCAGTTCTTTTATCTTTTATATTGAAAATGTGGGATCATACTGAAATTTTGAAATATACAAACGAAAATATAGAATAGGGAGCTGACCCCCATAAACATGCATAGGCCTACACGACGGCATCTTGCCACTCTAATGTATTGCAGTAGTTGGAGCATGAAAGCACGCCGAGCCCTGCCTACAAAATCCTCAAAATTTGGTAAGGGTAGTTTGTTGCAGTATCAATTTATTGCACAAAATACTTTCGGCTAAGTTGTTTGATTAATGTATATATACATAATTATTATGAGAATGAGCTTAAATATATTAGAATAAATCAAAATAAATAAGCCACTTACATTATACCAAATGCAAAAAAAGAAACAAAAATAAAACAGACAAACAAAGAGGACGTCAACACTAAAATAGTGGATTATTAAAAACACATGACAGTTTTACAATAAATGAAATTATAATGAAAAGTGCAAATTTCTATTTTATTCTATTTATATTCAATACATAACTTAGCAGTAGATTTTTAAATATATTTTTGAGCTGCAATTTAAAATTATGAAAAAAAGGGTATCCTGCAAAATTCAGATCATCTGGTCACCATAATTTGGCTGCACTATAGTGTCCTGTGATCAACAATAATTATTAAACTTTCCACTTTATTCTTCCTAATTTACTAAATATACTAATACCTAACTCAGGGCAATGGAGTAATCTTATGACTCATGGTTCAAATATGAACTTACATAATCCTATGTGTACCATATAGATGATGAGATAAAGCAGATAAAAAGTGTATATTGATTTTCAAAAGTGTGACTGTTACATTGATGTAACACGTAGGGCTTCTTTTTATCCTTATCTCAGATAAAGGTTCTGTACAAACCACAGATAAGATACCACAACCTAAGGTAATCCTATGAGAGTTGGATTATTATAACGAAATTAATACAATGACAACTTCTTCCACTTAAAGCTTAATGAAGCTTAGATAAGAGACTTGAAGATTTCCTCACATTGGTTTTATGATAAATTCTTGGGATTCCAGACAGGTAGGAACGTTAAAGCTGTCTGAGCTTTCGGCTACTGCTTGCTCTGCAGAAATTTTATGGGAAAAAGTTAGCAAGGAAGAGATGTCTTCAGAGGGTACAATGGTGCCAGTGTCTAAATTGCACTATGACTCATTGTTAGCATTATAATAAATAATAAATAAAATTAGCCTGTAACATCCCATTAAGGGCCAAGGCCTCCTGCAGTGCAGGGATAGCTAGGGAAGCTCCTTAGGGGTGCTATTCCTAAGGAGGGTGTTAGGTCGTCTCACAGTTTCTACATAGATCACTTTCGCACTACTCTTTTCACACTTCACTGATTCCACTTATGAGCTTTTTCCACTCCTGGCGGTCTCGTGCTCTCCTCAACCATTGATCGCCTGCCACTTTCTTGAATATGTCTGCCCACCTGGTTCTTTGCCTTCCTACGTTTCGCTTTCCAACTTTCGGGTCCCACATGGTTGCTCTATATGCCCATCTTGTGCTGTCCATCCTTGCTACGTGTCCACCCCATTGCCATTTCAGTCTGTCTGCTCTCAGCGTTACCTCGTACATACCTGTTTTCTTCCTTATCACTTCATTTCTTATTCTATCCTTTGTTGAGATGAACAAGATTTTTCGTTCCATTTTACGTTGGCATATCTGTAGTGTCTTCCTCTGCTTTGATGTTAGTGCCCAAGTCTGGCAGCCGTATAGTAACACTGGTATTACACATTTTTCTAGTACCTCTATCTTCAAGCTTATTTTCTGGAATTTGTCCATTAATACAAATTTCATGCTCCAAAATTTCTTCCAAGCCTGGTTGATTCTTCTTTTCTAGATCAGTGTAAAATCTCCATACCTCCATGATTTCTTTTCTGAGGTCTATGTAGGGTTGCCATATGCACAACACGTTAAATCGAAACAACAGTTGGGAGGGATAACAAATAAAGAGACAAATTTATTTTTAACATGATTTCCCAACCAGTCATATTTTTCTGATTTGATAAGAGGTGAGATGAAGTGAAAAGCAATCCACAACGGGTAGACAGGGCTTGAAGTTGAAGCGAAGGCGACTGATGAAGGCATGGGGGTTCAGGCTCAAACGTTGTGATAGTAAGTGTGTGTGTTTTATCCACTGACAATAAATTCTTTTATTTGTTCTTTTATGAATTTTATAAATTAGACCCAATCAGGGACAATGATTTCCAATTTGGCCTTCAATTCAAACCAATAAGATGTCAGTGTTTTACCACAAGTTTTCTTTGCTCCTGATAGGTTACCCTCCATTAACTCTGTCACCTTATAAGGGATCACCATTTCCAAACCCAGCTCAATTCTTCCCACAGCAGCCAAAAGCTCGAACAGCTTTAATGTTCTCATGTGGTTGGAATCTCAAGAAACTGCCATGTAGAAGTTTAGATAATTTATTAAATTTACTCACTATCCACATTCGCTTTAACTTAAGTCCTGGCATTCTAATACGGCCACCCTGTTTTGCTGTATAACTTATTACTCTCACTGAGGTATGCAAACAAAGAATCCCAAATGTAATACCAGTACTACAATTTAACACCAGCTTGGTACTCTAATGCTGAGACATCTTGTAGCCAGAAGATGCCAGGTCAGGCTCCGCTCTTGAAATTTTGCACAATCTAATTCTAATGAATTTATTTATCCTTTTCATATTATTTGACACCTAACTTTGAGAACTGAGCTTGAAAAGAATCTACAAAAAATATCAATAGAAAGTCTCTCTCCTCTGCTTAAAAATCTCAAGATGATAAATATATGGATGTTCAGATTATATAATTTTTTGTTACAAGCCTTTGAGAAGCACAGAACATTGAGTATGACCTAGTAGGCCTACAACTATAAAAACTAAAATCAGTTAGTCCTTAAAGGATTTCTACAAATCAACTCTTTTATTTTTGCTAACTTCAAAAATTTTATGAAATAATATTAATTATGATATATTGACAGCAAGCACAACTGCAGCAGCAGCAGCAACAAAAACAATAATAATAATAATAATAATAATAATAATAATAATAATAATAATAATAATAATAATAATAATAATAATAATATAACAATAATAATAATACAGGTAATAATAAATCTAGTCTTTAAAATCCATTAAATTTCATAGCCTCCTGTCTATCACAGATAGGCCTACCAGTGCGTACCCTTCTGCTATTGCCTCCTGTTCTTATAATGGTGTGAACAAATTTCATAATTTGTATGTGACTGGTTGTGACTGACAGACAGACAGTCAGAAAGAGAGAATATCAAACATGAAAGCTGAAAATTGCAGGAATGACCATTCCCTACTAATTGAATAGACCTAATTATAGTGAACAAATGTTTTAAAAAGTCACGTTTCTTAGCATAAAATTTAACATGAAATACTTACGTCTGTCAAAGAAAGCGCTGATAGCAAAACAGAAGAAAATACCAGCAAAACAGTAGAAGAATAGAAACAACCACACTAAAAACCCATCCGAGTTTTCCAACACTGCACGCTCCCCAAAGCTGGTCTTCAATATTATTGCAATTACAGTGATAGATATTAGATTAACAAGCAATGAGTTGATCATCCATCCAAGCCAGAGCATCCAAGATTTCAATCCCATCATTTTCATTAATTCCTAAAAATACAAACAGCAACCAGTGAATGTTTCTTGAACTTGGTTCATTATAGTGATGTAAAAATTAGTATTATCTTAGATAAATTTTTACACTGGTACTCGCCAGTACTTTTCTGGTGTTGTAAATTACCTTGGTGGGGCGCTTTCAACTGCATCTTCAGATGACTGCCGTATACAATTGAAAGCACTCCGACAAGGTAATTCACATTACCAAAAATAGTAGTAGTGAGTGGCATGTAAAAGTTTATCTGAATTAATACAGTGAAATTTTGCTATCAGAAGAGAACAGTTAATTGATCTTAAAAATTAATTGTGAATAAATTGATAAGTATTCTATATCCCTACAAGTTAGAAAGAAATCTGTGTGGAATGAAGCAGCAAATATGACTATATAAGAGCATGGTTCTAAAAAACTTTTACATACGGTATTTTATGTTTAGATTAAGTGATTGTATTGTAAGCCACAAACTGGCAGGTTTCACTCTTCTCAGTGAGAGATTTATATAGATCCGACATTCTACAGAAGAATTTTTCTCTAGACACCTATCAATTTTGCTATACGTGTTCACACATCGTGTTTATGCTTTAAGTTAACCAAACGTTTGTTGGTATTAGTTAATGTTAAGTTATCTCAGACTGAAAACCTGCCACTGACTAACACCGCCAATAGTTTGGTAACTTAAAACATATAATAGGAAAGAATATATATATCAGAGCCAGATGCATCCACGTTACCCATGATAAATGTCCAAGTGTCCAAGTGTCTGTAGTCAATAGAGTCTTGAGGAAAATTTGAAATGGGACTGGGTATGTCCTACAGAAATCTGTGGGAGTCTTTGCATCGGCACACCAAGCTGGAAACCAGGGATTGATTCTCGCAAAGTACAGATGTTTTTTATAGAATATAATTCTTGTAAGATTGTTGACAGGTAAATAGTAATAATTTATTGTCATTATTATCATCGTCGTCGTCGTTATCGTCGTCATCATCTTTATCGTCGTCATTGTCGTTACTGTCGTCAACGTCATCATTATTATTATTATTATTATTATTATTATTACTAGATGTAGTAATTCTGTGAACAGTAGATCCAAAAAATCTAAGATCTGCTCTTCATCAGTAAAAACGATCACCATCATGAAACAGAATCAAAAAATAAAAATCTATACACACACATAACTATTAATGACTTCAAGGAATATTCATGCAAAACTGGAAGAAAATCGAGTAACATGTTTGGTTGTGACTGCATAATAGACAAAATATCAAATAGTCGAGCTAAACAGGACCTCAATTTACTTGGCCAATTATCATCATCATTGTCATCAATATTATTATAATACTATTATGTGAAATAGTGCTCCCATGAATGTATCCATGTGTCTGTTTGCATGTGTATGTGTGTGTGTGTGTGTGTGTGCACACGCATGTGCAATACCTTTTCCACATTTGGAGCTTCAAAGCTTCAATCAATAATTCTGTTTCACTTTGTATATTTGGCATTTAAAAAAAAGTAATTTTTCACTAAAGCTACTCTTTAAGATAAATCTGATTTCCTGTCTAAAACCTATTCTTAGTTGGATTTGAATGGCACAAGCTATAAAGAATATTCTACTATCAATTTTATAGTGAAAATTTTCATTTTGATTTTTGTGATTCTAAGACAGCTGGAACTAATTGTTGTTGTCCCCATCAACACAATGTAAGTCCCTACTAACAGTTTTCATCAAGATTCATCAATATTCTGGAAGTGCTGAGGTAGGCCTACAGTATTTTTGTTCAAACATATGCTTGTAATAGCAGCTGAATCTTACAAAAATAATTATATCAACAATATATTATGAAATCACAGTATTTACCTTCACTCCAGTCTCTTTTTCTTCAACAATCCTTTTCAGAATAGATGGACAGATCATGACAAAACTTATAACAGTGAAGAATGGCAGCAGAATTGAGAATAAAGTAGTAAAAAAATCTCCAGAATCATAAGAAGGGTGAGGGAATTTCTGAACTTCGAACTGAAAAGAAAAGAAAAGAATACTCAATAAGTAATGCAGCCTGTAGTTGACTACGAAAACTTACTAAATGATTATGCATAAATACTGTGCCATCAAGAAGTCAATCCACAGTATCTGTATAGGCTAAAATCTTCTAAGAAATAGAATTTGGTTGGCAGCGTTAGTGTATGATTATAATGTTCTGCTACAAGCGCTTGTGAAGTAAGAAATAAAGATTATATAAAACTCACCTATTTACAAGAGATATTGAAAATGCTTACCAGAGGACATCTCAATTACTTACCATGACTTATCGCTGCTATTTCAGCCTGTATTGTATTCATTCAAATTGAATATAAGTTGAAATTATCAGATGCTATAAACACATTAACAATAGAAAATAGACACACACGAACAGTAAAGTTACATGGCCTACTATGAGTCTAAAAGGAGCATTCTCATATAGGACTATATGGTAAAGCAGAAATGTAACCATAAGTCCTTGTAGGTTCAGATGATGAATAAAGCCATTACTTTACTCAAAAAAGCTTAGCAAAAACAACACATAACAAGTTCATCACACTCACATACAAAAGCAATAACATGTATAAAGTTGCTGCCTCATTCAGAAAACTTAAATAAAGTATAGCATAGGGAGCAAACAACACACTGAAAAAACTTCTCACACCCAAAAAAATACATGTAGACAAATTCAAATCAACAGGAACATATTATAAACTCAAATGCCAAGATTGTCTCAGCTTCTATACAGGCCAAACAGGCAGGTCGTTTCGAATCAGATACAAGAAACACGTAAAAGCAATTCACAAAGCATGATATAAATCAAATTTGCAAAGCACATGATCACAACAGACCTTAATTATGAAAACATAATTACAGATAAGGAAATATCGCATATTACACATAAAATCAAGACACTAAACATATTAAAACAACCTGAAATCTACAAACACACAAAATCGAACTAAACAACCAACTTAATTTCAAATCACACATGTTATTTGTCACAATAATACACACATACTAAAACCCAACCCCTATCACCTATCTTCATCAACATCTGTTCCCAAGATCTCAGTTGACACTCTACTGAAGATGTGGGAATGCCACCCATGAAATGGCTGTCCAGAACATTTACTAAGGTATGAGGGTTATTCGGAAAGTAAGGTCCAATCTCCGATAAAGAAAACAAAAACATTAATAAGTAAGAAATATTTACAGAGATTCTTTGGCTACAACTCTACATAGTTGGCACTGTTATTGAGGCATTTATTGTAGCGGTGTACCAAAAATTGTATGTCCATGTCATAGGATTCTGTCGCCAACGATAGGCAGAGAAAGGTAATGAGTTTCTTGACAATGTTGTCACTGGGGATGAAACACGGGTGAAAAATCTGAGGAGGGCAATACAAAACAAGAGCCGTGGAATGCTGACAAGAGGCACTAAGCTTCTGCATGACAATAATGCATGGCCCCATACAGCCAACGCCAGATAGAATCAGTTGCTTCAGTTGGATGGGAGATCTTCGACCATCCACCCTACAGCCCCGAACTCTTTCCAAGTGACTTCCATCTCTTCTGTCTCATGAAGCGATTTATGTCAGAAAAATGTTTCCACAATGACGCTGAGGTCCAGATGGCAGTGATTTCATGGCTCCAGATGTTGGCGGCAGAGTCCTATGACATGGACATACAATTGTTTGTACCCCGCTAAGATAAATACCTTGATAACAGTGCCAACTATGTAGAGAAGTAGCCAATGAATCTCTGTGAATATTGCAATAAATATTTCTTACTTATTAATGTTTTTGTTTTCTTTATCGGAGATCAAACCTTACTTTCCAAATAACCCTCATAAATAGCAGTGTAGTAAGAAAGTATTTTGAATTAGTGAACTTAGAATTACATAGATCTGGCTTGATAGTACACTCAATTACAGTATGTATGTATCATACAAGTGAAAAAGCCTGCCCTAGAAGTTCAATTACTTTTGGCACTGTACAGTAGATAGCTTTTGAGGTAAATATGAACAATAGAAGTAAATTAAAGATGGCAATATACTCTGGAGCTATAATAATTATGAAAAGTAGTTTCAATTATCATAAATTCCTATTCAACGATGTCCAAAATAGTAAAGGCTTACTACACTAATATTTTTAAAGAAAAATTATTTTCTCAAGACGATTTTCATGGAGTAAGTTTAGCTGTAAATGAGTTTTATGTTGTGAAAGAAAGTAAAAAAATATATATATTTTTTTTAGTTGGATATATATATATATATATATATATATATATATATCCCTCAAATAAAGTTTACAATGAAGATTTTTGTAGGTTTGTGGTTTTTTGGTAATGGGATAATTTTTACATACCTGATATTCAGTGTTGTTAGTAATAGCTCCAATTTTTCGTAAAAAGGCTTCTTCAATCTTGTATTGGATTAACATGAAAGCTGAGTATATGTAGGTATCACCTGTAACAAAATCATGTGCAACTTATCACTGGTAATATCATAAATGACTTTGGCTTGTTTAACATATTCAGTGTGTGTATGCACAAGAGAAATGATATGGTACATACACACCCATACCCACATCATAATACATCTTCATAATGCAGAGGGATTCATATAATACTGACATGCTACATTTATTCATTTATTTTAACATGAATGACATCTTCAAAAATTTGTTGTGCCTCGAATGTAAAATATTTCTGGGAGATTATTAATCTTGTTTCTGCAAAAAATCATCCTCTTCCTGTAAGCACTGCACCTGAACTCTGTTCTTCATGGTTTTTGGAACATTCTGCTTGATCAGTTACCTTTTTTATAATGTAGGCTACCAGTAATGTAATACCCCCACATGAACGAACATGAAGAGCTGCACCATTTCATGTTCACAGTGAAGTGGAATTACCTGGTTTCTCTATCCCAGTGGGGCCATGGTCGAAGCAAAGTTGCACAGAAGAACACATGAGTAAAGGGGGCGGGAAAATAGAAGGGATTGAATTAAGGAGTAAAAGGAAATTACAAACTTTTAATTTATTGTAGGGATCAGTGCCCTTTCGTTCCTAAAAATCAGGAATATTCAGAATATGCATCTAGCTTTTTAGTGTGCAACAAATAGTGCTATTAAAGCAGTGTGAACACATCAGCGAAAATGAAATTAAAGGAATGTAGAAGCTAAATTAAATAACAAGTGAAATGTAATATGTTATAGAGTTTGTGTAGTTGCTAATAGGAATAACTTTCTGATAAACATTGTTATGATATGATTTATTTAGAAGAGCGGTTGATTTATTTAGGGCATTTCTTAATGGGAAGAGTAATGGAATATAATGGTGTCATGATGTGAACAGAAAGAAGGCATATGAAAAATCTTAAAAGGAAGCAGAGGAAACTTACCTCTACATGTTCACACACACTCCAGCAGATAGAATACGAAATGAGCAAATAAGAGAAGAATTAAAAACATATAAGTTAGAAGGTAAAATGAAAACAAACAACAAGAAATGGACAGAACACTTCATGAGGATGAGTGACGAAAGGATACCAAGGAGAGCCTTTCAGTACAATCCAAGAGGAATGAGAAACGTTGGGCAACCCCGTAAAAGATGGTCTCCACAGATGACTTCGCCACAACGGGCTATTTAGCCTAAGCCATGTAATAGAAGAAGAATATGTTAAAATATTGGTTAATGTATGCCACATTGTCCATTTAATCAGCACTATAGCAGATGACTGGAAGCAGTAGCTATGATCCAGTCCAAAAGATGCATTAGCGCATTTGTTCCCCGCCGACAACAGTGACTTAAGCTGAAGTGTCCTGTATTACATTTGAATGAACTGATATTTAATTCAAGTCAATGAACAGATACCAGAAGTCTTTTTACACAGATGCATAAACTAACATACGTTTATAATTTGTTGAATGTTTAAATTATACATTCCATTTACACCAAATTCCAGCAGAATTAATTAAGGCAGGTAGGGAAATATTAAACTCAGAGATCCATAAACTCATGCTTATGATTTGAAGAAAGGAAGAGTTGCCGAATGAATGAAAAGAATCTATCATTATACCAATCCTTAATAAGGGAGATAGAGCCGAATGTAATAAGTATCGAGGAACTTCTCTTTTATCAACATCATACAAAATTTTGCCTAAAATACTTCTGTCAAGATTAAACCCATATGTGGATGAAATCATTGGAGATCACCAATGTGGATTTAGGCAAAAAAGATCAACTACTTGGAGAAAAAATGGGAATATAAGTCTGTTCACCAGCTACACATGGATTTTAAAAAGCCTATGAGTCAGTTAGGCGAGACAAATAGTACAATATTCTCACTGAGTTTGGGATTCCAAAGAAATTAGTTAGGCTGATCAAAATGTGATAAATGAAACGTATAGCAGAGTCTGGGTAGGGAAATATATATCAGATAGGTTTGTCATTAAAAGTGGCTTGAAGCAAGGAGATGCACTATCGCCTTTACTTTTTAATTTAGTTCCAGAATATGCCATTAGGAGAGTTCAGGAAAACAAGGTAGGCCTAGAATTAAATGGCAATCACCAAATTTTAGCTTATGCAGATGATGTTTGTCTGTTGAAAAATGACATAAACACAATCGAGAGAAATGCAGAAAGTCTTTTCAAAGCCTGCAGGAATGTTGGATTGGAAATTAATAAAGAAAAAACTAAGTATATGATCATGAAACATCAAAATAATGCGCTACAAAATATTAGACTAGCCGGTAAATCATTCAAACAGGTGGAGAAATTCAAATATCTGGGACCAATAATTACAGATACAAATAATATGAAGGTAGAGTTAAGTATCGAATGAAATCAGGTAATGCTTGTTTTTATGCAGTACAGAAACTCTTATCTTTTCGTCTTCTGTCCAGAAATCTAAAATAACAATTTATAAGACAATTACCCTGTCGGTGGTATTATATGGATGTGAGACATGGTCGCTTACTCATTGGGAAGAACGTAATTTGAGAGTGTTCGAAAACAGATAGTTAGGAAAATAGAGAGATGAAAATGGGGATTGGAGAAAACTGAAAACTGATGAGCTTCATAACCTGTAGTCTTCACCGGATATAGTAAAGGTAATTAAATCATGGCGGATGAAATGGGCTGGACATGCTGTGCACATGGGGGAGGAAGGACATATTTAAAAAATATTGACTGGGAGAGCCATAGGGAAAAGACCACTTGGAAGACCTAGATGTAGGTGGGAAGACAATATTAGGATAGATTTAAGGGAAGTCGAATTTGCGAGAGATGGTTGGAGGGAGTTAGCACTGAATAGGGTTGAATGGCAGGCTCAGGTAAGGGCAGCAATGAACCTCTGGGTTCCATAAAATAGATAATATTCCTTTTGCTTGCTTAGGAATAATTGTCTATTGCCATTGAGTAAATAAGTTAAATTACACATCATACTAAACAGTAGTTGACATAAATTACATTACAGAGTACTAGAACGTAGAATTCATAAAGCAAAAATTTAAAAACCTTCAGCCTTTACTGTTTTTCCCTCATGAATTTATTTTAGTTCTCTGTATATCATCTAGATATTTCGTCTTGAATGGAAATCACTTAATGCCCTTAATTTTATTAATCAACTTGCTCATAATTATATAAACCAATAATTGTTGGTTTTAAATTATCTTTACACTCACCATAACTCAAAGGACCAGCAGAAAATTGTGCTGGAAATATGGATGAAGTTGAATATGTGTACCCAGATATCCGTATCTTATATTTTAAATGCTGTGGAGTACTACCATTCTCAGCAAGGTCTTCAAAAATTACAGCATAAACATCATGTATGTCCTCCGAATTGTAGTAATAATTGTGTAATGCATCTTCTGTTGCAAAGCCTTGAAGACATGAATCTAAAAAAAAATATATATTTATAAAGTAACTTTTCATTACCAATTAAATAATGAATTTCATTTTATTTTTATTATTATGATAAAAACCATCAACTTCCCAGGTTGCCACCCTGGACAAAGTAAAAAGAACAAGAAGATGCAAATGAAGTTACAATATGTAACAACTGGAAAATGTTGTCTTTAACAAATTTTCTAAAACAAGCATGTGATTACATGTTGATCTACCCACAAAGAGCAGATATAAATGTATTCTCCACAGTCCTTTTCAGGAGGCAAAATTTATTCCAGAATTGCATTAAGAAGCTAGGTATTGTGCCACGTGCTTCATTAATGAGACCTATGACTTCTAATTCTTTCAGGTGATACTTCACTTTGTATTGGGAAATTTATGGCACGCCTTCACAAATATTTCGCTTCTCTAGATTTAGCTCCTCTGCAAGTAAGAATCAGCTTGAAAAATTTTATGTCATAACCGGGATTTGAACACGGATCTTCGGCTTAACGCGCCGATGCTCTACCATTGAGCTACCATGACAACATGCCAGTCTGACATCAAATTCCTCAACCTCCCGTGGTTTGCCTTGTCTTCTGAATCAGTTGAGGAATTTGATGTCAGACTGGCATGTTGTCATGGTAGCTCAATGGTAGAGCATCGGCGCGTTAAGCCGAAGATCCGTGTTCAAATCCCGGTTATGACATAAAATTTTTCAAGCTGATTCTTACTTGTATTAATATCCCAGACATGGATTTAATGTCTATTTCCTTTCCTTCCACTTAATTAATAGTATATAAATAATAACTAGGCTTCAAAGTACCTACAAGGGTAGGACGCCATTTGGATGTGTGTTCTCGACGGAGAGAAACCTCCCGTGGTTTGCCTTGTCTTCTGAATCAGTTGAGGAATTTGATGTCAGACTGGCATGTTGTCATGGTAGCTCAATGGTAGAGCATCGGCGCGTTAAGCCGAAGATCCGTGTTCAAATCCCGGTTATGACATAAAATTTTTCAAGCTGATTCTTACTTGTATTAATATCCCAGACATGGATTTAATGTCTATTTCCTTTCCTTCCACTTAATTAATAGTATATAAATAATAACTAGGCTTCAAAGTACCTACAAGGGTAGGACGCCATTTGGATGTGTGTTCTCGACGGAGAGAAACCTCCCGTGGTTTGCCTTGTCTTCTGAATCAGTTGAGGAATTTGATGTCAGACTGGCATGTTGTCATGGTAGCTCAATGGTAGAGCATCGGCGCGTTAAGCCGAAGATCCGTGTTCAAATCCCGGTTATGACATAAAATTTTTCAAGCTGATTCTTACTTGTATTAATATCCCAGACATGGATTTAATGTCTATTTCCTTTCCTTCCACTTAATTAATAGTATATAAATAATAACTAGGCTTCAAAGTACCTACAAGGGTAGGACGCCATTTGGATGTGTGTTCTCGACGGAGAGAAACCTCCCGTGGTTTGCCTTGTCTTCTGAATCAGTTGAGGAATTTGATGTCAGACTGGCATGTTGTCATGGTAGCTCAATGGTAGAGCATCGGCGCGTTAAGCCGAAGATCCGTGTTCAAATCCCGGTTATGACATAAAATTTTTCAAGCTGATTCTTACTTGTATTAATATCCCAGACATGGATTTAATGTCTATTTCCTTTCCTTCCACTTAATTAATAGTATATAAATAATAACTAGGCTTCAAAGTACCTACAAGGGTAGGACGCCATTTGGATGTGTGTTCTCGACGGAGAGAAACCTCCCGTGGTTTGCCTTGTCCTCTGAATCAGTTGAGGAATTTGATGTCAGACTGGCATGTTGTCATGGTAGCTCAATGGTAGAGCATCGGCGCGTTAAGCCGAAGATCCGTGTTCAAATCCCGGTTATGACATAAAATTTTTCAAGCTGATTCTTACTTGTATTAATATCCCAGACATGGATTTAATGTCTATTTCCTTTCCTTCCACTTAATTAATAGTATATAAATAATAACTAGGCTTCAAAGTACCTACAAGGGTAGGACGCCATTTGGATGTGTGTTCTTCGACGGAGAGAAACCTCCCGTGGTTTGCCTTGTCTTCTGAATCAGTTGAGGAATTTGATGTCAGACTGGCATGTTGTCATGGTAGCTCAATGGTAGAGCATCGGCGCGTTAAGCCGAAGATCCGTGTTCAAATCCCGGTTATGACATAAAATTTTTCAAGCTGATTCTTACTTGTATTAATATCCCAGACATGGATTTAATGTCTATTTCCTTTCCTTCCACTTAGCTCCTCTGGTTGCACTTTTTGATGTTCAAACCAGATGGCAGGGTGGATGATAAATAAATGATGGTTGGATGGATGATAAGCCATGGACTTCATAGGCCTATATACAGGTAGTTCTTACTGGAAGGCATTTACTAAAATAGTTTTCAGAAATTTCTGCTGTTAAAATAGTAATTATTATATTAAGATTTTAAAATGTACAAAATACCCTTATAGCTTGCAGTTTAACATAATAGGCCTATAAATTTTATCACCATATGCACTTTCATATTAAAATTTAATAATTGTTATCAGTTGATGACACTTTTTATTGTGCTTGTCATTCATTGGCAACTTAATATGTATGGTAGGTTTAAACATTTTAAACATCCAGCAGTAATTTTCCTTGTTAAAGAGTCAGAAACAGTCAAGGGGATATGCACTGTACAACTGAAAGATTTTGAGGGGAGGAAGTAAGGATCAAAGATGATGATTATTTAGGGCCGGTATTATAATCATGGTTAACCTTCAGTTTTAGTTTAAACTTGAGTTTTTGCATATTATAAACAATAACTACAAGTTAATGTTAAGTTTAACCTAACTGGACCTTTTCTACCGTTTAACCTACAGTTTAAGACGTAATATTTGTTTTAATGAAAACGGCTATCAAAACACGATAAGACAGTATCAACAAATTCGATTTGGGAAGAGATTTGCTATGAGATTTGCTGTGAGAAGATGCGACAAACTTAAAGTAATTCTATTTTATTACTTTCCGGATTGTAAAGTATTTTAATGTAGGCCTAAAAAGAGAAGACAAATGCTAATACAGATCACTTTTATGAGCAATGAATAGCTTTTTATTTTAACTGTGATTGAAATAAACTTACCTGAACAAAACTGAGTTCAATTTTGATTTAACTGTTTCTTTAATAATAAAATTTCTAGCTTCAATTTCTCTTCATTTAGCTCTGCTTCCCTCTTCATGTAGTCCATTTTCTGTTTATGTTCTTCTTTCATCAACATATCCCGTTCCACACTTTCTTTCTGTAATTTTATTAGCTCACAGCGCGCATCTGATAATGTCTTGTACTTTATCCTGCAGTCCATTGTCAAATCATTCTTCTTTCTTCTCTTTGACTCCATGGTGTTGCCATTAGAATTCTGTTGAGATGAAACAAAGTTGCCATCAACATCTACTTCTTCAATCAGTATACTGGCATCGGTGAGTAGGGGAGTTGAAATGAATTCCTTCAACATACTCGGATTCCATTTCGTCCAGGTTGAATTAGGCACACTTTCTGTAACATTTATATCGTCACTATCGTACAATGCTTCCAATCCAGTGCTACTATCACCTATAATTTCCTTTATCATATTATCAATGGGCGTAACTTTTACAACTGAAGTAGTGCCCCCACCGGTCTTGTATACTTGTTGCTTCTCCTCTGCGAACTTCTTCTTGCTACATTTCTTAAGATTATCGTATTTCATACGAAGATTTTTTACTGACCTCACAACGCTGCCGCTGCAGTCATTGAATTCATCGCATAACTTCCCCCATGCTGCTTCTTTCTCTTTCCAGGTTGTAGCATCCGTCTTTTTGCATTCTACGATCTCACTATACTTGCAAACTAAATTGACTAATAATTCTATTTCATTGGATGAAAAGTTTTGGCAACGTTTTGAAATATTTGTGTCAGTCATTTTCGTCGCAATATACAAACAAATACAAGCGAATTAGCAGATCTTATTGTTTTTCTTTTATTTCCAAGGCCAATTCGTCTTCTTTTCTCAGCCATCAGGTCTACCAACACCATTGCACTATGGTTTAACTTAACTAGAACATTATAAAACGGCAGCTAGAGTTAAGCTTTAGATTAGGTTTAACTTAATCTAAAGATCAACTTTGTTTATAATACCGGGCCTTTAATATCAAATTTTAAATTAAGGTTTTCTTATGATTGGCCAGAGCTATTTATTCTTTGGAATCTGAAATGGTTTTGATAAAAAATAAAGTGGTTTAATTCAAGAAGAATAAAAGAAAGAAAGAAAGATAATGATAGAAGAAAAAATGTCTCAGATGTATTTTGAACACAAGTACTGGAAAAAAATATGAATAAATAGTGTTTTTTTTTTAATCTATTAGGTTTTTCTATCATATTGACTGGAAATATCAGTTTTAATCTAATAAAGAAGTTGAAGGTGGCCTAATTTTTATGACAGAATTTTAAGTTTGGTACCTAAATCAGTACAGTATGGTTTATAATGCCATAAAATGATGACAATGATTTGATGGTTTTATTTATATAGCAAACAAAAACAAAAAAACGTGTGACACCCACATGATTTTCTATACTTTCAGCATAAATGTTATAATTTTCTTCTTGGTGAAACAGTATTAAATATTTAAACATTTAAACACAAGAAGTCTTGCATATAATTATGATCAAACAATTTTTCCCAAAATGTTTCAACTAAACACTGTACTTTAAACACAAACAGTTATTGGAAGAGCTTAACTTTTTTATAACATCAAGGTTGCCACTGCTCTGATACGATTTGTGAAATTCCAGCCTGGGTTTCTAGAAGTGTAGCCCCATTTGTAAAATCTTTAATATTGTGAAATACTAATTTTTTGGATAAGCAGTAAAAACTAAATTTATTTCAAGTTTTATCAGTAATTATCATAAGGAAAAAGCTGTATTCTCAAAAGATGCCTGTTTACTTATGGTTATATGTTTTTTAGTTGTACAAGACTAAAAATTACACATGCACAAGCACAAAAAGTCCACATGCACACACATATATATATTTCTGCAAATATGCATATAAACATAAGACACAACTCAATGGACAAAATATGAAAGTAGTTCTGTAATATTAGAATAATTCCCTTACCTTTAAATGTTTCATTTAAGAATGTAATACTAAAACTATTATTAGGTGCAAAAAGTAAGTTTCTATCTTTCAGCTGGAACTGATAACCATCTATATCACTGGGAAAAAAATATCGCTCTGAAATCACATCATATTGAATTTTAGATTGAACCACTGCAGCAAGAATGAAGAGTGCAATAGGAACTACTACTTCAAATGATGTTAAAATCCAATGTCTTTTTCGCAGAAGGAGATTCTTCCAGACCACGAGACCAAGTTTCCGAATCATCTTAACAATACAAAACTAATGGCTAATACAGAAAATCGCACACTGAATGAAGGATAAGGTATGTTCAAGCATATAAAAGTCAATGTGTTATCTTGACAGATTATTTAACACACTCACCTGTGAAATGCCTCTCTCATCTTATCTCTGCTTTTGGAGAAAAAAAATCATTGATTAACCTGATAATGGTATAGCTGACGTACAAATGATTCGTCTCACTACTTATGCAATAGAAATGGTATTATCCAAAGATGTAATGGTATTGAACATAAGTGAATTACTTATATGACATCTATTGGAAATCACGTGTTTAGTCATTCAATGTTGATTCATTTCTATTTCTCACAATACTGACAATAATAAAATCGTACGAGTTAAGCCCATTTCAAAGTGAAATTTCACAGTCACTATTTTAATCTCTATATATATAAAAGGCTTTGTCCTGACTGACTGACTGAATGACAGGAATCAACGTACAGCCTAAACTATAACAGGTAGAGACTTGGAATTTTGACAGTACCTTCGTTTCATAATGTAGGTGCTCACTAAGAAAGGAATGTGAAAAATTCTGATTTTAACTGCCAAAAATTAAATGTTTTTGAAAATACTTAACCCCTTTTTACACAGAATTATCCAAACAAATTCACAGAACATATTGTTGCCAGTTGTATCAGGTGGGTTTGGATTAAATGAAATGGATGTTCGACAAATTAGAGAAGGTATCATTACAATTCATATTATCTGTATTAATAAAAGGAATTGTCCTCGATGTCCAGCGAAATCTACTGAACGCAGAGATCTGAAATTTTAAACATAGGTGGGCTGAAGGGTTGGAAAATGCACCTCCAAGCCGGAATTTTAATTTTCGTTCGTGAGTTATGAGTGAAAAACAGGCAAAAAACGTGCATTTTGTGCGTTTTCAAAACATAAGTTTTCAGTTATACATTTCAATGTCAAATCAATTACAGTTGGCTTTGGCTATTTTTGTCATACCTTGAAAATAAAACTTTCGCGATCGCTTGAATGTTGTAAGCCCTAAATATGGTCAAACGTTGTTTTATTTGGACGAATCTCACTATACAGAGGTTTTCTGGGCCAAGAAACTCGAATCTGAGGTCGCTTTTACCAGGCGATGCTATCTAATCGTGGTATGTAGTCCACGTGATTTAGGTGTTAATAAATATAATGATTTAACTATTATGCTCTTAATTTTTAATTTTTGAAATAATTATCGCGGGCGAAGCCGCGGGCACATGCTAGTATTATTAAATGAAGAAATAGGAAGACATCTGGAGACCCTGACTGGAGATTTATGGTCTACAGAATTCATTTGGCAGAAGATCAGCCATGCAATTCAAAGAGGAAAAGCTTCTATTTTTTGGGGGAGGTTTCCTCAAACACAGGCGCTAGACAAGGCGAATAACAAATATATATCATAGTATAGTATAGAAAACCTTGCATATAATCTAGCCATGTTTCTTGACAGTTCTCAAATGGCTTTTCTTAAGAATGTCAGTGTTCATGGCATTTTTCTCTCATTATCAAGAGTTTGTTCTTTGTTGTAATCAAATTACAGTAGTAGGCAAACCTTAATTCAAAGTTAAGCAACAATTAATTACCAACATAAATAGTACCAAACTCACATTGATGAGAGGATGGAAATTTTGTTATTTGTTGTCATTTGATCAGCTCTTGTGAACCGGCTAGCAACATTAGGCAAACTGACAAGGACTATCAACTGCAACGTATACACAGCACCCCCATAGCCTTCATAAAAAATATAAAGCAGTGAATTTTAAAAATTAAAAATTATACACTGCATTTGAGTTTTAAAAATATAATTAAAGCCCCCCTCCAAAAAAAAATGCACTGGAGATCGAACCAGCAACCATTTGTAAAACAATGAAGCCTCTTAACTATTGAGTCACTTAGGTCAGTGATGAATGAGGTGAATATTGCTGATGTGAACCTTTATGCTTCCTCCAATGTTTCCACTAACCTTTGTTTATATGAATGGTATGGTGTTTGTAACCTTATTAAAATTATACTGCTTAGTTCAGAATAATAGTGTCTTTGTATCTATACCATTAATATCAAGACCTTTTGCTTAGGATACAAGATTATCTCTGTTACCAGTACCTGCATTCCATTGATCTATGAGTTGTATGTATCATAAAACATACTGGTCCTCCTAATTATACCTTATCCACCATACATGTTACATCCTAAAATACCTGTATGTAATACATCTTTGTTCTTAATCCTACCCTACAAGCTAACCAGACTAACTTTTTGGTGCCTTCATGTGGATCCTTTGTGGTTGTTCCTACGTGCCCTTACATTTCGGTCTTCATACCAGATCATCTACTGAGCGTACTAACATTTTCGTCCTCCTAAACCGGATTTATTGAGTACCCAGACAGACGGTAGGGGAGAATAAATTTCAGTAATTTTCACAGATTTTCAGTGCCAATTCAATTATATCTAACTTAATTTCAGTGTTGCAACTGTGTAACTACATGGAGCTAATAGGACTGATTTTGACAGTACCTGTAATCGATCTTAAGACATCATTTTGTAGCTATTCTGATTTACTATTCTCATTTGTTACTTCTAGCTAACCTTTTTAACCCATCCCAACGGAATCATAAAATATACTTTATATACAGTAATGAGTTAATGCAGCTTTAATTAATTATTGTAATTTATGAGAGGCATACTGAAAGTCTATAACTAATCAGAGATAATTTGCATTTGTTATACTGAAAGTCGTCACATAAAAAATTTAATTCCCAATAACAAATTAGTAATCTAAAATAGAAGAATAATTTCAGGAATTGTGAAAAGTTATATATTGGCTAAACCAAAATACACCTCTGAATTAAGAATCAAGGTATTTTAGAAATATAAAGTACTAGCAGATAGAAAAGTCAGCCACAGGGGCACGATTACTGGAAGTGGTCCAGAAAATATACATTTTTAAACGTGTGGGAAAACACAGAATAGTTTGGGGAAGACAACCCCATCACAAGATACATGCATCCACCACCTGGAAGACAACAGAACACCCGGGGCTGAAGATGAGAACAATTACATTCTCGGAACATGTTATAAAGGTAAAACATCTTTGTAATGAAACATATGTGGTAATATTAATTTAAACTAAATTAGTGTTTACTGATAATATCAGCATAAAAAAGGACTTTAATATTTTCATTTTGGAACAAGGTGTGCACCTAGGTGTCAACATACCTAATATTAAACAAATAGCATCAGTGACTACACTTTGTGGGAGGACAGTTACTTCTAAACAGCAAACCCATACCTGACTTGGCAATATTATTATCAAATGAAGCCTTTAAACCAATTGCCTTTGCTCAGATTATTTTTAAAAAGCTGGTTCTAAAATGTAACTCCCTGTTAAGGAGAGAGAGATTGCTGCATGCTCTTTCGAGATAAGCTTCAGTTCACTATCTATGTTTGGTCTGTGCAGACCTTCATTATGAGTTTAACAGTCTCACAGTTTGCAGCGAAAGGCTGAAGTTAATTACAAAGTTCACGAGTACTGCAGTCAGGCTAAGATGGCTTACTCCTTCGCAGACTTAATGGTGAACCTAAAGATTACCCTTGGTCATCTGTGATCTCACCATATTCAAACACCCACAATCAAATTATCTCCAGATTCAAGACTATTATACTATATATTACCTATATATTATATATTATATATATATGAGATTTACTTTAGATATTTTATCCATATGTTTGGTTTTTTACTAAGTTTTATGCTGTGTTTGTTAATTGAAGCTAAAGTTATACTGTATTCTTTAAAGATTTAAAAAATGATATGGCCTAAAGATGATGTATGAATTTTAAATTATTTTCTCTCTTTTCCAATGACAGAATTGTTACTGTTCTTAACAGCTTTTGTTTTTTGAACTTTGCTATTTTCTTGCACATTAGTTTTTTTACTGAATGCATTAAGTTCCACAGCATCCTGAATTTGTAGATGTTTCTGATCAAATTATGCTTCCTTTACTAATGGGACGTTAACCAGTATATGGGTTAAGCTATTGATTACTGCATGTTTTTGTGATATTGGATTATAACCACCAGCTTTAAAGTACATATCTGTATGTGTGTCTTTTCTACTTACACTAAGTTCTAATGATGTAAAAAACACAACTACACCACCACCAAAAGAGTTCTGGGTTACAAACCTACAGTAGGAAATAGCCATGGTTTGGATTAAAAGAGGAATATTCATTCACCTGGCAGGCCAATTTATAATCCGGAGGTTATGGAAAGGTGCTGGAAGGTGAAGGTTCTTAGTAGAATGTGCTTTGACTTTTTGTGCATTCTTCCTCTACTTCTGAAATTAAATAGCATCTGTAACATACATAACCAGTTTATTATTAGACATACTTTATACAACGTATTTAAGCATACAAATAATAACTTACAATACAAATATCCTCTTTTACAAGTACAAGTATATATTAAAAAATATTCCATTTTATTCTAAGCCTCTTCTAACCTGTAGAGAAACTGGTTTAGAGATGGGCAATAGCAAAATAAAAATTATAATTTTTTTTTTAAACTGACACAGGAGCCAGTTAACTACAGTGTGTTTCATGTACAAGTTGGCCAATCATGTGGGTTTCTGTGTTCCGGCCACAGCTCTAACTCCCGAGCGATCGGGTGAAATACTTACAGGTCCTATTGGGGAACAACATTTACCAATCTCACACATTATGAAGAAAATGAGGAGCACCATCTTGTTGTCAAATGAAGTCTTGATGTTCGAACTCATTTAGCTGAGGGGAAAAGATAATTCTGAGCATATCCAGGTATGCAATGCCTGTCACTGTTTTTGCAGTGAAAAAGGATGTGCCTAGACTTTTCGTTGGGGCATGGCACAGAAGACATTGATCTTTGCAGCATCCCTTTCATGTTGCACTATCGCATGTGGATTCTCCGCCCCCAGATGTGCACATTATGTCTATTCACCTTGCCTCTGAGATGAAAACTAGCTTCATTGCTAAACACAAAACGACTAAACAGATTGTCCTAATTTGCCAGTTTCTGCTGCATTTCAATGCAGAAACTGGTGAATGCCACTAGCTCTGGCTTTAGGGATTGCAGTAGATGCAAACAGTAAGGCCACATATGCAGCCGCTTTGGTATAACTCTTCACATTGTCGTAGGAGACATTTGTAGTTTACAGCTGGCATTCCATACAGATTTATGAGGACTACTTATGAAAACTGCTCTGATATTCTCAACTCTATCGTTTGGTACTCGTGGATGTCCACGACTCTTCCTTTTACAGATATATCCGGTTGTCTAAAACTGTCTATACCATCGACGAATGGTCTTATCTGTCGAAGGATCAATTCCAAATTGCTCTTGGAAAGCTCCCTATACTGTAACAATGGAACCGAACTTCGCAAATTGCTACACAGAAAATGACTTTTGCATGGGAGTCATTTTAAAATTTAATGCTGTGATGCAATAATGACGAGAAACAAATACGCTGTGTTCAGGATATGAAACTTTCACAGTTTTTCTTTCGTTGTAAGAAAGAATCATGCATTCACTTTAGTTTGTAAAGCAATACCAACTACTTAAAACTCCGTCCATCATGGTGTATTAACAGCTATGTATTGCACCATGCACTAAAATGCATTATAACTCTACTGTGTTGTGACAACATACAGGCTATCCCAGGGCTGTGTAAATTAGTCTAAACTTCAAGAAATACATACTGTGTGCTCTTGTTTCAGAGGAAAGTGATAGATTATTTGCAATTATTTGTCCATTTTGTATTACAAAAGAAATTTGCAAATTAATTCAGCACCACCAGTTTGCACAGTGAATAATATGTAAGGAAGGAGTGAAAGGGTTAAGAATAGGCCTACAGTAATATTCATTATCTGGCTGAGTGGTTAGATCACTCGCCTTCCATCGCTGGGACCCAGGATCGAATCTCGGTGGATCCATGTGGAATTTGGGGTCGGGGCAGGTTTTCTCGGGGTGCTCCTATTTCCCCTGCCATATATCTATCCACCGATGCTCCATTCATCATACAATGACCATTTGGTTGCAATAAAGAATTACTATTATTAATATTCACTATCTCAACAAGTCAAATTTTTGGTAACTCTAATTTATTTTTGCATACCCTAATGGGTTGAGATATTGAGGTTTCACTGTGGTTCTGAGGGTTTACTTCTTTGGTTCATTCGAGAATATGATTATTGGAAAAACACTAGAAATTTGATTGTCCTCTTTTCAACACAAATATATTTCCATTGCCCATTTCTAAACTGGCTGTTGTTAAACTAGATCATATTATCACAGCAATGCCATTTGTTAGTATTTTATCAACTACAGGAAAGCAGAGAAATTCTGTGCTAAAACAAAAGTATTGAGTGCACACACACATTAGTAGAAAAAAAAAAAATACATAATTCATATTTGGATTATACCTATTATACTGTGAAGTGCCAATATAGTTATTAATAACTGTCTGAAAATACTCAACTTCACCTACTTTCCCTAATTCATAAGAATGTAATTTGAGTGCTTTTGCTCCCAACCTCAGTTCAGTCTATTTCAGAATTTTTAGAAGGTTCTCATTGCATTGTGCTGCAGTAAGATTCCATTTTTGGAAAATGGACCATAACATTTAAATTAAGAAACTAGCAAAACTCACACATTAGAAAATATCTACATTCAATCAAACCAATCAAAAGATTGTAATCTCAATAATTTTAACCAGCAGCTTTGGATTGAACCCTCCATTATATAGGCCTACCAGCATTCACAAAGCCTTCTCAAAAACATGAAATGGAAAACAAGACTCCCATATTCTTGAAAATCAGCAAAAGTAAGAGAGGTTGAATGTGTCCTGTTTAAAATGGGTATTTTTAAGAGAAAATTAATTAAAAATGAAACCTTGTGCTAAAAATAGATTTTCCAGAAACAAACTGCAGCTGGAATTGTGTGATCTTTTTCTGCTAAAATATGCATTTTAAGGAAGTAGAATTAAAAGTCAATATGATAAAGTGTACTGGGTGAGTTTGGGTTAAAACTGTAAGGGCCGGTATTATAATCATGGTTTAACCTTTAGTTTTAGTTTAAACGTTAGTTTTTCAGATTTTTGCATATTATAAACGATAACTACAAGTTAATCTTAAGTTTAACCTAACTGGACCTTTTCTACCGTTTAATCTGCAGTTTAAGACATAATAATTGTTTTAATGAAAATGACTATAAACACACGATAAGACAGTATCAACAAATTCGATTTCGGATACAACATGCTATGAGAAGAAGAGAGAAAACTTATTTTATTACTTTCCGGAACGTAAAGTATTTTAATGTAGGCCTAAACAGAGAAGGTTGTACTGTGAGACAAATGCTAATACAAGATCATTTTTATGAGCAATGAATAGCTTCTTATTTTAGCTGTGATTGAAATAAACTTAACTTACACTGAACAAAACTGAGTTCAATTTAGATTTAGATTTTCCATTCTACGATCTCAGTATACTTTCGAACTAAATATACTAACGATTCTATTTCATTGGATGAAAAGTTTTGAACTATTTGTGTCAGTCATTTTCGTCGCAATATACAAACAAATACAAGAAAATTAGCAGATCTTATTGTTTTTCTTTTATTTCCAAGGCCAATTCGTTTTCTTTTCCCAGCCAACAGGTCTACCAACACCATTGCACTACGGTTTAACTTAACCAGAACATTATAAAACGGCAACTAGAGTTAATCTTAAGATTAGGTTTAACTTAATCTAAAGATCAACTTTGTTTATAATACCGATGTATATAACTGATGTAGATTGCTCTGAAAGAAATGTTAATCCCTCTTGTTATAAAATTACAGTTTAATCCCGATGATTTCAAAACATGTTCCCTTACAATGTGGTCAGACAGATCTTAAAGTAAGTCAAATGGTTAAAACAACTTTTAAAAGTCATAGACAATATTTTGAATTATTATAATCATGTCAAGCAAGCTTCTTTTTAGTTGTAATTTCTGTACAACTTTGGGGCAAGCACAAGTATTATGGAGCATGACCTTTGCAGCAACAAGGTTTCTAAATCAAAACTACGGTACCCATTTCCAGAATGAGTATTCATAAAAAAGAAACCCGACTTAAAAATTTACCATCTCAATTTTTTGTTCACAGTATTAGAATTATTTTGTTCACTAAGAGATTCAGATCATGCAAAAGCACTTGAAAAGAACGATCAAATACTAATTCAATAGAGAAGGCCAGACTTTTATACCAACTCATGCAACAGCATCCCATAATATAAAATAAACCGTTATCATATTTTAGTACATAAACATTATGTCAATTGAACCTCCTAATACATAGTGTAAGTAGATAATACAATGCTTATTAGTGAAGAGAAGATTTTGTATACCAGCAACAGTTCTGCAAGACGAATATCAGCACTAACAGCTGATTAGGCCAACATAGTTAGAAATACAAAAATTCATTCGGAACATTCTAATCTTCAAGCAAGCTTTAACTCTGATCATTTTTAATGTATGAAGTACTAGTGCCTGCAGACTCAAAGAGAAAAGTAAAAAAGTTGCATTAAGTACCGGTAACCTAAATTATCAAAACTGAATTAGAAAAATACTTAAAACTAATCAAACGAAGTTCAGGTTGGTACCAAACTGGCTGAGATGTATTAAAACTGTATTTGGCCATACACAATGATGTAAGAGTTGTTGGTGGATGAGAATGGAAAGAAGAAAATAGAGTAAGTCAAAATGGATTGTTGGTTGGTGCTTCACTGCCATTTTTCATATAAGAAGGAAAATTTGTGAAAGCAGTACCGGTACACTTTGTTTTATTTATCACTGAAATGGTGTTCAACATGGTCAACCTCTATCTCAGAATGAAACATTTGCTTGGATGTGTAAATATGAAGTCATCTGTAACATGTTAGGAAAGAGTCCTAGAATGCCCTGAACAGTCTGATCGCCTGAGAAATTAAGAGTGGAGAAAGCTTTTGAACACAATCTATGAAATCCAACAAACCAATAGCATGGCATATTAGATGTGAACTGTGAACCTGTTGTCTTAACACTAAAAGCAGTAAAATTCATTTTGACAGGTTAATTGTTCAAAATTTTCCAAACAAACTTAAGGAAGCATGAGTTATCTGTATCACCATTTTTGGTTTGCTGATATCAAACTTGAAATCTTGAAGAAGAAGAAGAAGAAGAAGAAGAAGAAAATAAAGGGGGGAAAACTTACAATTTTAAATGTGGTTACATTTCTAAAATATAGGCCTATGTTAAAAAAATTTATACAGTACACTGGAAACTGAATTCTGAAAAACATCCTAAACCAGAAAGTGAACATTAAAATGGGGCAAGGAGAGTGTGAAACTACATTTTCTCTTCAAGTCTGCACTTTCAAGCATAGTTCTAAACATCTTGTTTATTCAGTCACTTAACTATTATTACTTGACTTCTTCACTAAACATGTCTGACAAATGGTAAATAAATATGGTTCACAAATCCAGTCAAACTGGACAGTTTATATACATTTGTAAATATTCACAAGAAAATTACATGTATAATGATGTTTTGTTGGTATTCACATTTAAGCTATTCTTTTGTGATTACATTGATTCAAACACAACACAAATCTAATATGAGCTAAGGCATAATACTAGGGTTGCCATTCTTTGGAAGGAACAAGATTTTGAATTTGAAAAAGTGGAGATGCATACTTAACCGGACAACAACAGATTAAAATATTTATTCAATTAGTCACATTGTACTACTTACACTTACTGTCAGAAATATATAATGCTGCCCATATACTGGAAACTTTTATACATGCTACCTACAAATTGGTACTGTCGTATCACAATGACTTCCATTTTAAACAGTACAGATTTGAGATTCGAAACAGTGGAATAAACTTCAACAAGATACAGATGTTTATGGCAATTGCAAACAGTATTATTCTGCCCGACTTTGATTTATTTATATTATTAAAGTAAACTGTACATTAATCTTTATTACTAAGTTTTCCTATCTTTTATATAGCATGTGCCATTATTCAAGCAATATACAAATTTTACAAATGTGTCAAGTATGGAACATATCCAATTCATTTCACTTCTTGTATTTCTTGGGTATAGTTAGATATTTGAAGGGCACATCTGATTTATATTTCAAACTATCCTAAGCCATAAACATCTGAAACCCACAACATGAAATACAGTCAAACCTCTGTATAACGAAGATCGATGTAACAATACACCAGCATTTAGCAATATTTTCCTTTGGCCCTGGCGATTTTTCTATCTTATTAATGTTAAATTTCACTCACAACAACGATAAAGCTTTTATCGTTGCAACGATAAAGCAATGATAAAGTTTAGAAACACCCTTTTATAACAATATTTTGATGTTTAGTTGCTATTACAAATCAGAAGTTTAGCCATGTGGATGGGAGCAGTCATCAGATTAGGGTACATCCTAGACATCAATGTTTTCTGGAGGCTTGATAACTGTTAGGCCTACACTTGTTATAAATTTCAGAAGAGAAAGGTTGAGTAGGGGGGGAAAGATCAATGAGGGTAAAATCATCCTGTATGTGTGCAAAAACATACAATGAGTTTCGTTGCTATTTCAACATGCATACAATGTGTAGCCCAAAGCTTGCCGTGATCCATGATGTTAAACCAGTCTGAATAATAACTTTTCAGTCTATGGGTGTGAAGTGGCTATGTTACCACTCAATGGAAGTCAATGGAATTTATAAACAAAATTAACGGTCTTAAAATTTGGACTTGTGATAAATTATTTTTCGCTTCTTTGCATATCTGTTCCTTGAATTATCCCACAGATTGTAAAGTACAGTACTCTGTATATAGTCCTCCTAATAAGTTTTATATAATAACCCCTCAATATAATAATAAAACTCATATAACAGTACAATTTGCTAGAACCCACAAACGTCGCTATAAGGAGGTTTGACTGTATTGCAACAGCAAAAAAATTTGAAAAATCCACAAAAATTCCAATTTATACTTCTTATGAATGTTTTATTTCGACAAACACTAACGTTTGTACTATGAAAGAAGTGACAAAATTAATAACATGAAGACTGACACAGCAGGAAAGCGAAATGATAATTAAATTCAAACACTAGAGGCACATTTTAGTATCTTCTTCGTTTAAACTAAAACTGGAGATTACTCACACATTGGCAGAAGTGTCTGAAGAAATTTCATATTTCATTTTAAGTGACGTGTAATGATTATTCTTCATGAAAATATAAGCAATTCAGTTTGTCACAGAACAATATTTTCTCCTTCAAGAGAATGACATCTGAACGAAAAACATAGTATAATGAGTTCTTTATCAAGTGACTAGCAACTGAATGACCATACTAATTAATAATAAAATAATACTGAATTAAGTGAAGATGTATTGTTTTTGCTTTAAAATAACTGGAACTTTCACTTCCAGCATAAACTGAACTTGTGTCTTATTAAGAAATAAATAAATAAATAAAAAATATATATGTATATATACAGCAGCACCCCGCTAGTTCGAAAACCTGGATAATCCGAACCCAAATTTGGAATCACTATCCACCATCTTACTGAGTTGGAGTACTTTTCTTGGATTATAGGACCACTCAGTGGAACACCACCCTTTACAAAAACTGGTTCATCAAATTTTATCGAAGTCTGAAATTTTTTATGTATGGCGCTCCTCGATTACCTTACAAAATTGTTCTTGAATTGATTTTTCTTCAAATTATTTATCGTTGCTTTTCCGACAACAAATTCAACAACTGCATTCCATCACAAAAATAACACTACATGCTACAACCGAGTAGCATTAACTTGTAGACTCCATATATACGCATAATTATATAATTATAAATTAACCTGTTAATGTGAAGTTTTGTCAATCCGAACTGGCTCCGGTCCCAATTATTTCAGACTAGTGGGGTTCTGCTGTTTATACAATTTCAACTAACCTTACCAGGTTTGACTTGTTTGCTAGATGCTACATATGTTTCTGTTATACTTAAGCCAGTTCAACTATTTTACATTATGGAATAAATATAGTTGGCTAACTAAGAAATGTACTAGCATTGCTCCATTAAAATGTAGCTGGATGTAATTACATCTAACCAATATCGTTCTTTTCTATCAACTGAATAGGAAAAATTACCTGTTCTAATCACTTCAACCTAAATAAACTCAGAATAAATATAATTACTGCAAACATTAAAGACAATAAAGTAGTTTATAAACCCTCTTGATCCTAAACATTTTAGTTTTCAAAGTTAATAATTTCAAAAGGCTGCTATGTTCACTCACCTTTTAAAAAATGTGCACTTACTATTGTAATATAAGACAATCTTTTACTAAAAATGAGACGAAAAGTCATGTAAGTGAACACAATCAATCATTCAGGTTGGAATAGATTTTTTGTGAAGTGTTAAATGCTATTAAACAGAGATCCATGAAATTAGCAAGAGTAAGATACCAAGATATTCCCACTTCCACAAATTTTTGCGGAGTTTCTTTATACTTCCATAATTTTCGAAAACACATTTCTGAATTGTGAAATAACTCAAATTTATACAACACAGAAAAAAATAAGTGTAATCCACGTTTAAAAAAAAAATCTCCGTAATTGTTTTATTACGACAAAATGCTAACATAAATGCATTTTTAAGTAATTTTTCATAAGCCCAATTTCCTTGATGGCATAGTGATTTTGTGAACAAATGAATGCAGTTCTTGTCTGTTCGAACGAAGTTCATGCCGCTCACTGAGAAACAGTGTAGCCAAGGAGGGAAAAAATCTTTAGGATCAATTTTACGTTGCAACACAGATATTCAATACAAACTAATATTATAAACCATTTCGTAAATTTATTCTAAGCTCTCTGGTTCCTCAGCTCCAGCTTTCTTGGTATCTTGCTGGAACTACTGGTTTGTTGGGTTAAGTATGTGAATGTTGAAATATATTATATTACATTCAACTAGCGATTAACTGTCCTTCGTACAGGTAAAGAAAAAACAAAAGGTTTATCATAATATTCAATACTGCAAGTATTCTCTGAATTACATTTTACGATTTGGCTACATTTACAGTTCTTCTTCTTCTTCTTCTGCTTTTACGGCCTCATTGGACCACTTCAGTCAATCATTTCTCGGTCTTCCTTTCCGATTTGCCCAGTAGTTTTTCATGCGTTCCGATCTTCTCTGTCGCTCTTCATCTGTAAATACCCTCTTTATTGTCTGGCGTCTGTCTATTTTTGGCTTAAATCTTATTTTAATATTCTTAAGTTTCCTTGAATTTCCTGTTTTGTTTTTCAAGTCATCCAAAGTTATTTCTAATTCTGTCATATCCTCTCTAATTTCTGTAATCCATCCTACTTGTTGCTTCATATTCCAGAGTTTCTCTATAATTTTTCTTGTCAGTCGAGTTTCTGGTGTCCTCATAATGTGACCAAAAAAAGAGATCCTTTTCTTCCGTATAGTATCTGTGATAGGTTCTAGTTCTCTGTACACCATTTCATTTGGTATTATCCGCCACTGTCCATCTTTTTGGTATTTTTTATTTATGCATGTTCTAGCTATTCTTCTCTCTACTTTCAGGATTTTGTCTATTCTATTTTTCTGGGTGATTTTAAAAAGAGTTTCGCTTCCATATGTCACCTCTGGTTGAACCACCGTCTTGTAATGTTTTAATTTTGTTTGGATCGATAGACATTTTTTATTGTATGTAGACCATGTTAATTTTTGAGCTTTTATCATTTTATTAGTCCTCGCTTGCCATGCAGGTTTCTCGTCCAAGTTATGTGTTATAATTTCTCCTAGGCATTTAAATTGCTCTACTAATTTTACAGTTCACTATAGATTAAATAATAAAAGATTTAAATGGTCCAATCTTTTAGCCTATGAAAGATAACATAAAAAAACTTAATAAATGCTTGTATACAACAGCCTTTTGAAAATCCGCATGTAAATTGGTATGCTGTAGGATGTCTCACGCTTGTCAAAATGCAGTTTCAGCTTTCAAACTCTTGACAATGTTTCATAGTCTACTGATTGTCACCACACTCACAATTATATTTATTACCGGTACCTTCTACTTGTATATGGAATCTTTCAAAACAGCTGCCAAACTTTCTGTGTCCTAAGAGAAGCTGTGTGAGAATGTGGGCTGGATTCATTAATTATTTGTTTATATTGTCTGAGACAGTGGGGGAAGAGACGTTCTCTTTTTGTTGATTCACATGGATTTTTATTAATAGCATAAATATTTACAAAATGTCTACTTACTAAATTCTTGTAGGGATCACTATGTTCTCGGTATCCAATATGAACATCTTAAAAGTTTGGATTTAATCAATATTTCTTAAAGTAAAGAAAAATAGAAGTGGTGCATATTAAGAACATGCTGACAACAGAAACAGCTGCTTTCAGAATGATGTAATGCTGTAATAATTATGTATGGATTATGAAATTGTATCATTTGAAAATAATGATGCACAATTAGCAGTCGGGCTAAATGGAACCGGATCCTTTCCGGATCACCGGAAGTCCGCATTTAACTAAATTTGCCTTAAAATGCACGTATTATACTGTAACAGAAGTTTTAGATAGGCAAAATAGGTCCCCCCCCCCATAAATATAATTTTCCCTGCAACTTAATTTTAGTTTTAATACTGCTGCATATGTAGACCAGCCTCTAACAGAAATGGGTACCAGGAGCAATCCTGGGGGTAGAGGGGGCTGGTGCGTAAGGCTAACAACCTTACCACCTTCATGTGCCGAATGTCCAAAATCTGGGAGCCTCATCCTCCTGGAACCCTCTAGGCCTCCATGGCCTGTATAGGGATCACTTTACCTTTTACTTCACTTTGCATATGTAGACTTGAGTTTTTAACCTACACATAGGTGTAGGATTAACAAAACAAAACATCTTGTGATTAAAATTCAACATTTATTGATAGTTTGTCCACCTAGATTAACCAGATGTCTGAATGAACGGGGTCCACATTAGCAGGACCCTACTGTAACACTAAAATTTTGATGCAATAAAACAAATTTTCCTTAAAAATATACCGGCAAGCATTTTTCACAGATCTCTATAGCTTCTTTTAAAATCAAATAAAAACTCAACCTGAAGTGTGTAATAATTCAAACTGTTTATGATAATGGAGGGCAAACATTAAAATACATACAAAAAATAGGAATGGAAGCTCACAGCTCTCTAGTTTCTCAGGGTCAGGATTGAAAGCAGTAGCTAATTCTAATCAAAAGAGCAATGCTATGTCCAATGAAAAATAAACGTGTATTAAATACACGTTGTAAACCTGGCAAGATTAATATCAAAACTATGTTGTAAACTTTGTAATGTAAGATAAAAAGAACAAAGAAAACATTAAAAAGTATTAATTAGCAATTAAATAATTACAATGGCAACCCTTAGAAGTAGAGCAGGCACTTACAAAAGCAACAGGCAGCTTTCAAAAGTTTACAACAGGTTCTTCAGACTGCACTCTTGCAAAAGAGAGGAACACTTGTTCTAGTGTTGTCTCACTTATTGTGTAGTCTTCCACAATACTACTATCTTGTTTCAGCCTTTCCATTGTGGTAAAGAGGTGACTCCATGGTGTGTTTGGATCGGTAACATGGTAATGTAGCAAACCCTATAAACAGATATTTTAAAAATTTAATAAAAGCAGAGAAACTGAAAGAATACTGCTTTTGAATCCAAAAAAAGAATTCTATTCATAGGTATGTATTTTAATTTGGGCATCACTGATTAAAATAATCCCTTCAATTACAAGCTATTATGCTCACACTTTATCTTGAGCCGAAAAAATGCGGGGTGGGAGCTGATATTGCATGCAGTATAAAAGACTGACTATTGCAGAAGGCGGTGAGTTGAAATTGACGTTGTTTCTGAAGGTTTGCCAATTACCAGAAAATATAACGTGTGTAGTTTTATGCTGGTACACAATGGAACTAACTGTAATTTGTAGCACTTTCAACTCTCGCTGCCAAACTAAAGATTTTATATTGATTCAGATATTATAGTAGAATATATCGCTGGAGAAATGAATAAAGTAATATATTTAGGCCTATTTAGACAGTTTCTCTCCCAGTCTTCAAATTATAGAAAATCGGTTTAAAAGTCGTAGCATTGTACATGTAGGCCTACTTGAATACGCACTTTCACATGCCTGAATTGATGTAATTTAACTAAATACCTTTCGTGAAAGTTTGTAGGTAATTAATACAACACAATTAATACAACGAAATAATAAAACTTGACTTGTTCTTTTCTCCGACAGATTCAGCTTAAAACACATTAAATTGCTTTTCCTTCCATTTCATTTATTTGGTTTATTATTTCACTGATTTCCAATACTTCTTGGTTTAAAGAATCTTTATTTTTAACTTCGTTGTCACTTATATCGACCATTTCCACAACACCAGTACTGTTCTTTTAATATCCCTGGATTTATTCTGTCATTTTCAGAATAATATGATGTAAACAAATAAAAAAAATTGATGGTAGCTCAAGAATGCCGCAACGGGAAGTTTTTGGGTATGGCAATACTGGGGACGGGTTGCGATCTTCATTTTTTTGAGCGAGGCCTTCTTTATTTGGACGGTTTTCAGCATTATGGAGTGTTTAGCTCAAGATAAAGTGTAACATTTATAACTGCCACTTCCAAATAAGTTTTTAGGGGAAGACTTCCAAAATCTGTCTCACCAAAAAATTATGAAAAAATGATTCCAAGCAAAGCACATTTCAGTGTTTCAAACCGAATCTATACATTTTAAGATATTAATACCTTGTATGGACTCACAATAATCAAAGACGGTTTTTGGATGCAGGAAATAAAAATTACTATGGTTTTGTGATTACCAATGCTTGGGAGTAGTTCAACCTGCTATGTTGTGTGTACCTTTTTTAATCATCATTGCCTAAATGTACGTGATTTTAAGCCTTAAGGATGAAAAGTAAATTTAAATTATTAAATTTAAAGGTATTTCTATTTGTGTTTGTAAAAATTAATGATAAGTTTTTTTAATACAATGGTATTTCGTTCTGATATTGCCAACAAAAATGATCAAGGGAAGGAAAGGGGGCAGAAAAAAAACTTTTAAATTGAGATTCTACTGTAACTTGTGAAAAAAAGCAAACTGGTTTGAATTTGCAGTATGACCCAAAGACTAATACGCCCTACTTGTAGCTTCTTTGCACATACCTGATGTTCGTCTTTAAGGACACAACCACTCATGAAGCATTCCTGTATTTCATTTTTCAGTCTGTTAAGGATTTGATCATCTCCAGTCACCCTCAACTTGACCATGACAGTGAAACCTTGCCCAAATTTCTGCTTCAGATACTGTATACCTCCCATACACATGAAATGGCCAGACACCATGATGGCTAGGCGGTTGCACAAAGCCTCACATTCTTCCATACTGAAATCAAACATGTTTTATTAAAAATAAATAAAACGAAGTAACGGAGCAAACTGAATACTGAAAAAAAAAAAAAAAAACATGTAAGTGGAGTTAAAAGTGTTTTTATTTTTGACTTTTATCAATATGTTTTATTCACCTGAACAAAAAAAGTACCTCTCCTATATAAATAACCTATATAAATAAATAGGTCTAATACCTTTTGCTTAGTCTTCTTTATAATAAAGAAAACAATTATGCCCTTTTGGCTCTGAAGTGAAGGAATATATAGATGAAGATAGCATATAAATGAAGTCTGAAACCATGACAAAAATTTTGAACCAGAACAGGGTGAATTGTGTATGAATTTCTATTTCGCATAAAAAGATATATTTTTGTAATATTTTAATGTAAATACATACATATTTCATATTTTCTTTGTCCTAATTTTTATATCCAATCCAATAAACTCAAACTACATATTAACAAAACCAGTGTGTGAATGATTTCTTCTCAAATATATTGCATCAAGACAATGACTATATATGCTTGCTCACTCTCGAAGGAGAATCCCTTGTTTTTTAAAACAACAGCTGGCACGACATACTTGACTCGGATGTTCTTCAATCACTGGCAGTGTCTTGACTAATTCAGACTGTTTATCCCGTACTACTACAATGTGAAATGTTAATAATATAATGCTGAAAATGGAGTCAAGCATTAATTCCTGCCTGCAGCAATGTACTCGTAGTAAACATATATAGGGCTATATACAGTTCACAATGTTTTCCCGATTAATTTAATAAAAAATAGTAGGGATGCTTCATATGCAACCTCTTGGCAAGTTATTTTAAGTGGAACATCTTCTAGTTCACATTCTCCAGTTTCAAGAAGTTATGAATATTATGCAGATTTATGCAAGCTATTTTTTCATCTGATATTCCTTTATATAAATTGAAAATCCACAGCTTAAAAAGTTTCTACGAAATACACAAATTCTGAAATGCCAAAACTTAAGAAAATTCTTTGTCCCTGCATATTATGAAGAAACACTAGGAAAGATCAGAGTAGAATGTGAAAATAAAAAATGGGTAAGATGGAAAAATCCTAGGACTCTAATGGTATGAAAGTGAGAAACAATTATTTGTCAGCATCTAATCCTACACAGATATGAGTGACAGATCCCCAAAAAAGATATCCGACATCAGAAGACAATTTAGCTTATGGACTTTCAGATGGATAACTCAAGTATGGATCTTGACATTACTAGGCAATTTTTTCCATCCATAAGAAAATCACCTAAACATACAAGGAATTTTAATGTAACTTACCTGTGACTTGTGAGTACAACAGACTGTCCTGATTTCTGAATGGTAGTGAGTACGGTCCAGAGATTCCGCCTTGCTACAGGATCCACTCCGCTTGTTGGTTCATCCAAGAAAACAATAGGTGGATCTCCAATTAGGGCCATGGCTGTACTCAGTTTGCGTTTGTTACCTCCACTGTATGTTCCGCATTGACGGTGCTCATACTCCCTTAGGCCTGTAACAGAAATTATGATTAGCTTTCTTAAATGCTTGTGAAAAGTAAATTTACATTAATAGTACTATTAAGAACAGGAAACTTACCCATTAGTGCAATCCACTTGTTGACTTCATATTCAGTATTCGCTTGTGAGACTCCCCTAAGATTTGCAAACAGTCTCAGCATTTCTCGGCCAGTAAGAGATTCATTAATGGCATCAAACTGAGGGCAATAGCCAATTTGTGATAGGAACTGTAAACATGAGAAGAGACAGATTTTCAGAACGATGAAACATTACAAAAACTAATGTCTGCAACCTGGAGTTTAACAATAATTGGTGGTTCAAAATTTGAGATAGTAAATGTTCTCAAAACCACAACAAAAAAAAAGTCTAAGTTTAACTGAAAATTCAAAATGACTAACATTTAATGTTGCAATGAGTGTCTGAATCAAATACGTCACAGCACAGTAAGTGGACTTAGTATTTTTTTTATGAATAACTTTGCATCTTTAAATATTTATTATTCAGTGTTATAAATTAATAGGCAGATGGCAGGATCTGCCTATAGGTAGATGACGCAGCGGTCGGGTGGTAGGCCTAGTCCCTTCGGGGATGTCGCGCCCCGGAGTTTAGTTTTAGTTTATAAATTAATATAATAATACTTAAACAAACTGCTTATAACAGTAAATTTGTATTATTATTTTTAATTAATATTCCATAAGAATTCCATAAGAATATATGTTCAGATGGACAGAATAGAATAAAATAAAATGTAAATTTTTAAGCAAAGCCCTCGGGATGAAATTTTGGTTTGGATCTCTTAAGCTGTACATTCAAATACCTAGGTACTGTATAAACAACTACAGTAGTCTTCTTAGTATTGTGAATGAGTAATAGTTTCTCAGTGAGTGAATGATTGCACTTTAGGCTCTTCCCATTGCACAGGCTACATAAGCAATGATCACTCCATTCATTGTAACTGCCTCTCTCTATTCCCTTGCCTACATGTTGGTAACGCAGGTAACCTATTCACATGAATTCAATCATAAGAAAAATGCCCTTGCAAAATTCCAAATAACGTATAGGCATATTATAAAATATTTGATAGGCCTGGGTTCCCCATCCAGAAAACAAAAACAAAAATTATCAGAGAAAATGCAAAAAATGTTCCTTGCTGAATGTTTGCTACTGTGTGGCTTTTACTTAAAGTTCTTTTGCTTAGAAACATATTTTTAAAGAAAAAAATGGAAATTAATATGAAAAACCTGGCATCTATCTCACTACAGTAGATACATGGTTTTGTGGTCCATGCACTGGCTTCATTGTTGTGCTGGATAAGCTTGAAACAATTTCAAAAAATACACTGGTGATACATAACAGCTGTCTCATTTTCTGGAGACGATCTCTGTATGGCATCGGGAGTTGTTTTCAGTACCCTCTTGAATTTCAGACTCCTTTCCATAAGCATGTGACTTTTCACTGTTAAAACTGATGCTTTATTAGTTACAAGAAAATTAGTCAAGAAATTAAGGAAATGTATCTTACCAATACATGGTATTTTTATTGCCTTCAAACTGTGTTAGCATAATGTAGGGGTTTATTATTAATAAAATAAATGTGTAAATTCAAAACTGCATTTCCTAATCCGCATTATATTTGAGGGGTTACACACAGTATCATAGTAAGGATTCAAATGTATAAAATTTCCAGCAGCAAACATTGGTAATACAGGCTTTAATATGATTTTCTAGTTTCAGGTGTCAAATGATGAGGAGTTATAAGTAAATTCTTACCTTAGATTTGTGTCTACTAAGAGAAAACTGGTTAATCCAAGCCTCTCCTGTAGTAGGTATTTCATCTCCTGTTAACATCTTGAATGTGGTGGTTTTCCCTGCACCATTAACACCAAGCAAACCGAAACATTCTCCAGGAGCTACACCAAAACTGATTCCTTTTACTGCAGTGAAAGTTCTTGTATAATTCTTGGTTAGGTTGTAAACCAGCATGATATCCTCACTGTGGTTATGTGATGAAACTGAAATAAAATATATTTCTGTATAGACTAAGCATATGACAATCAACCAGGCTAGTCCGAAATATTTCATTATTTTTTTCATAGTAAGTATTGTTTTTGAATGAGATTCTGACTTTAACAGATGTTCACATTTTAGCTGTTATGCACTATACGGTATAGAATATATGTGTAGTATTGTATAAAACTAGGAGGTGCCCGTGGCTTCGCCACGATAATTCTTTTAAAAATTAAAAATTAAGAGTATAATAATTATTAAAGCATTATATTTATTAACACTTGCACGCGAATCATTCATAAACTAAGCCATTAATAATTAATGAAACAGCTAATAAAAGTACATTCCACGACGACTACATTCCACGACATGAAAGCGCCCCCTGGGAAAACTATATCAGAATCGATTATGCAGTTCCAAGGAACCTGTGAACACATAATACGTATTGTTTCTCAGCTGTTTATTGACATGAATATGATGTGAATTTTATTTTATCAATTCAGTGTAATTTTCAGAAATTATCTAATGTTTCAAGGGAAGGAATGGTTTGTTTGGATTATTATTATCAGCGATATTTCAAGAGATAAAACCATCAATATTTTACAGCTGTTGCCCCCGGCTTCGCCTGCCATTATTCATTGGCTCCAGGATTTTTAAGAAAATTACACTGGTAGATTATTTAAAATGTTTGTGGTTCAGAGCTATGGAAATTGTAAGTAAAAATAAAATTAGAATATTTGTTCATTGTGTTCATTTCACTTAGGCCTTATATAATAAAGAAACAGTTTTCCTTCCTAATTTTGTAGTCATGAAAGTTTAGACTGCGAGAGACGAACATCGCCGAGTATACCCGATGTCTCACGAAGCGGGCGAGCAAGCACGCTATTTAGGGCCGTTGAATTGTATAAGAGTAGATGCCCTCATGGCAATTTGTGAACTGACTTCTTTGGTACAGTGGGTTATCCTAAATACTTGAATTTTTCAAAATTTTCCAGTTCTCGTTTTCCCATGATGATTTGTGCTGGTTTGTCCCTTTGCAATACTCTCATTACTTTGGACTTATGTTGATTTCTCCCTCATAGTTGCTTCCTGTTTCCACCTGTCCACCATGTCTTGTACAGTTTTTTCTTTCTTTGCCAGCAGCACCAGACAGTCCATGTATTTTATGGTATTATGATTTGACCTTGTGATAGATACAACATTTAATTCCCCTTCAAAAACATAATATAACCAATCTGCTCACTAAAATGAAAAATCTGACATGAAACATTCACATAACTTTCTCTATTCTAATTATGGAAAGTGATATTTTCTTGCTTCTCTAATATGGCTGCATTATAGAGCACAGCGATTTGTCTCAGCTTAAAATAAAGCAAAGCAATATGCAATAGATGATAAAATTAAAAGGATGCAGTTTAATTGTGAAATTACGCTCAAAGCTGGATTTTAACTTTTTAAATATAAACCGTTTTTTAATGTTATAAATATAATGCTTTAATTATTTTGCTGTTAAATAAATGATTTTAAAAAACATCTAGTGGTTGAATAAATAAACATGCACCTGCTGGCAGTAAATGAGAGTAAAAGAGTATCACCACCATGCTTCATGTCATCCCGAATGACACCTAATTTCTACTGTCACTTTGATCTGATTTTTCATTTCTTAGCTATCTTCTTCACAGACAAACCTTTTTTGGACTCGGGGATCCTTAAAAATTTTATTATAGTAAAAACTCAATAACTTATCAGATTTCAGAAACAAAAAAACAAAAAAACAAAACCTACCTCCTTTACTTATAATATTCAGAGTAAGAGCAGACAGTAAAAATAGTATTCTTACCTCTCACATGACCATCAACTCTGTCTTGTTCCTTCAAGACATCCTCATCGAGTTCTTTATTTATTTCTTCAGTTGTAGCCAGTAACTTAGAAATATTGAGATTTACATTTTTCATAACATACTCATATAGAGAAGTAAACAGTCCGATCTCAACCAGCAATATAAGGACAAAATATATGATTGAATCAACAGCCATAAAAATAATTTCACCACCAACAGCACTCATGTTGTCATCATTTGCAAATGCTAGGTATGGTTTATACAATTCTGGACAGATACCGCTTTTGCAGGATGGTACTGAAAACAAAAATATAAACATTAATAATGAATTACTGCTTCTAAAATCTAGTGGTTAGTATTGGTGATTATGAGCCTGATGAGTCACTCCATGTCAAACCAAAGAATTCCAAAACCTGACGTAGTATTTCTTCCAAATTTTTTACATGTAACCACTAGATGAAATTAAATAACTTCTTGTTTTCTTACTGCCCTGACATGATAATTTAGAGACTTATTAAATATTATTTTTTCTGTAAATTTGTATGCAACATTATACGAAAATCGTTATACCGAAGACTAAACAAATACTGTAATAGAAATTTCGTGTTGGTGCTAAAGCTTCAGTATTATATGCTATGTTTTGTGGTTAAGCAAAACATAAATGGGCTCTTTTAGGTGGGAGTATTTTTAAAATGTGTTCTTATTTAGCAAAAGCATACTTAAATAATAGAAAAAATATAATCATAATTAGGGAACGGATTTTAGGTTCTTGTGGGTTGGGTTCTTTCTGCCTATAGCTAAATTGTATCGTCGATGGACAAGTGAAGTACAAAGAATTATCCTGAAATTGAACCTTGGACACCAGCCAAGACAAAAGAAGAATGTAAACACAGTTATACAATATGCTTGAACTATTTGGTTTCAGAATAGAGTCTGAATAAGAAGTTACATTTTTCAATAATTTACTGATGGCGTGTTGAGGTATGTCACTCGCATCAAGTGGGAAGACTGTTATCAGTCTGTGCTAGGAATCGCTCCACATCCAGTGTTTACCATACAGTCTACTACAGATAAATGTCCCCATCATTAAGTCATCAGTTGAACTTTATGGTATGTTGAATCATGGCTGATTTGGTACAGCTGAGTTATAATTACTGTTTTAATCTACCGGTATTCAAATTGGTAACCTCTGCAATGCTTATGAAACTAAAACAGAAGGTGTAAACTTGTCTCGCGATTTGAATGCGTGCAATAATTGCTGCTTGAAAATATAAAAAATTCTATAGGAAGAAAGTCCAAGTAAGTTAAGTGTACCTTGTACTACTATAATAGTAGAAGAATGTAAAAATACAGCTCCTATCATCATCACCACCATCCTCCAGTAATGCAGTAAGTATGGACACATTGGACTTAGGAAAATTGAATGAAAGTTAAGTGACTATCATATTTCGTGTAATGGATGCCCCCGCATAGTGGACACATCCCAAATTATTGCATTAAAAAGAATAAAATGATAAAAATTCCCCACATAATAGTTTCATCTTATTTTTAACAAAATACTGTCAATAATATCTGAAGCTGTGAGACTGGAAGGCCTGATTTTCTATAAATTCATGTTTTTAAACAACAATGCATGGAAACAGTAATAATAATTGGTTTCTTATTAACCCACAAAATAACGCTATACTCAACAATTGCCGATTAATTTTGCAGTATTCTTAGGACATCTGGAGGAGACAGTTGTGTTGATAAACTTGTGTTTGGACAATGGATAAGAACCAATCAAAATATTCAAGTTATACAGCAAGGTTTTAAGCTGAAAGTTATCAAATTTGTGAAAGAACATGGTAATAGAGCTGCTGGACGAGAATTTACAATGTACGAGTGCAAAGTGCATAGTGTTTCTTGTCTGTTTACGTAACCACTAACTATCGATCATCATATGTGCAAACTCTTAAGTTCCAAAATAACAATTCTTGACCACTGTCTTACAACAAAACACAAATTCTGTTTTTCAAAATAAACATTGATATTTTAGGATATTGTAGGCATACAAGTTTCACATAATAGGCTATATAGGCTTAGAGGATGAACATGCTTTTTTTTTTTTTTTTTTTTAAAAGCAATATAGGCTACAGTAGATTAAAAATAAAAAGTTGATACAGTGACACCATTTGCATAAAATATTGATCTTGGCGGATGGGTATGATTACTGAGAAAAAGTAAATGGGATATCCACAGCCTGATATTTGCATATTCTGTTTGCAGTTTAATGGGGGGGAGGGGGGAGAGATTGACAGCTCAATGAGATAATGGGGTGTTAATGGCAATGCTTGCTTTAACTCAAGAAAATAATATCAATGTACAATATAATAAGCATTGTGTGGAGTGTAATGAACTCTCAACACCATGAAAATTTTGTTATGTTATGGTTATTTATGATGGTTGTGTACTGCAACTTAAGCCTTTATAACCATCCAGGGTGTCCACCAAGTAATGCTGAAGAAATTCCCGGCTTATTCCCTGATTTTCATTGATCATTTCAGAAATTCCCGACCAAAATATGAAGCACTTTCTAATAACTGTGTAAGAAAAATTATAGGATTATACATATTTTAAATAAGAAAAACTTTTAGTAACAAAAGTAATTGCAAACAATAATTACTTAGGCTATAATAGATACAAAAATTAGGAACAATAAAATAAATTAAATATACTTTCATATAGGCCTATTATTGTCTAGAAGCCTTTTTGATCCCACTTTGCAATTTTTCGAATTTTCCCGGACATTTTAACAAATTCATTGACTTTTCCCGGATTTTCCCGACCATACGAAATTCCCGGCCTTTTCCCGGATTCCCGACCAGTGGACACCCTGCCATCATTTGTGTATCAGCATTTTATTTCACAGAACTTCCTTTGCATAATAAAACTATACATGTGGGACTGTTGCATATACACTCATACAAATGTCATCGAACTGGGCTCGGACTGAAACTGCGAACAAGGATACTATGAAATTGAAACAATGTTACAGCAACACTTAAACAAAAACAAAAGAACACCAAAAATACATGTTATAATCTCTAATTTTATACCAATATACTTCAAATGCCCTTAATGTAGAAATATGCTTTATCATAATAAAAAATAAGTACATGCATATACACTTAGAATGGGAAGATACAATGAAGTGAAATAATATTAAACACATTATCTTCAAGAGCACTCTCTACTTCATTAAATTGACTACTTACTAGTTAGCCGGCTTTCAGGTGGACATTCCACCCATCGTCAGACTATGTCCTATGTTCAGCAGTGGGACATAGTCTGACGATGGGTGGAATGTCCACCTGAAAGCCGGCTAACTAGTAAGTAGTCAATTTAATGAAGTAGAGAGTGTTCTTGAAGATAATGTGATTAATATGCATATCCCTCTGTTAAGAAAAAATATGTAGCCTACATATGCAAAATCCACACCCTAATAATAAGTACTGTGAAGTAATAAACTCTAACAACTATGGAAATGAAATGAACTTACAGCAGCATGTATCATGTGCAGCGAGGGCAGGAATGTCACAGTAAGATTTCTTCAGTTTACAGTAATTGTTGTTAAGCACCTGGGATGAAAACTGAGTAAATGCATAAGTAATAGTGAAGTGAGGAATAAACTCAAAAATATATTTAAGTATTTTTGCAGTCGGAAGATAATACTCGCTGAACATCATGAAATACACCACGAGTGACATTATCAGACCTGTAAAAAATAAAAAGGAAACATAAATAATTAAGTCTTAACAATCTGTGTATGAGAATATTATAGGAGAAAAATTCCTCCGGCACTGGGACTTGAACCCAGGACCTTTGGCTATTCGTTAATCTGTGTATGTTTCATAAATTTCTTTCATAAAGAAAAGAAAACAATCTATGAGCCAAGCCTACCTTCTCTTACCAGCAAATACAACATAAACAAGTGAAGAGTAAAACAACTTAAGGAACACCTCATACAAAGAACACGGCTCGGCATTTTACATTGGGCAAAATAAATTGCTCTTTCCACCTGATAATGCCATTTTTTTCCCTTAAGGGTGATATCATCCAGTACGTCACAACAATATTCACAACAGCTATAAATCCAACTCACCAACTAGAAGATTCAGCACAACAAGCAGGGCGAAAGCTCCAGCATTAGAATTTTTAAAGTAGCTGAATAAGTATGCAAATGGGATTGCACTTATACCATACGTCAGCAACAACAATGTCAAAGTTCCTGAAATTAAAGATAAGAAGTGACATCAGAAAGAGAAATTTCACTTAAAATAACTGCAAAGTATTCAATATAATGAAGATCTTGTTAGGAAACAAATTGTGATGAAGTATATTTCATTCTCTATTAAATTTTGTAACATAGCCTACTTGCTGATCAATGAGGAATCTTAAGAACCCATCGAAGATTGAAAAACAGAACCCTGACTTTCCTGCATCGTTGGGTTTTCTTAAAAGCAATATTTCTGATAACATAAGGAATACTTTTGCAAAAGCAATACTACTCTGTTAAGGAAGCACTTTGTATGTGGTAACAGCAGACATACATTTTGTGTCCTGTATAACTGTATAGTTAAATAGACTCTACACCATTGCTACCATGAATCTGATTGTATACAGGGTGTTTCACGAAGTTTTACCGCCAGTAACAGAGCATGTTCCTGATGTTATTCGGAACAACTTTTCCTAATAAAAGTTTTACCTATCTCAAATAATTACGGAGTAATGTAAATATTTATGAACGTCTTGGTGTGAACAGAGCTCAACGTACGTACGTTACAACAATAATAAAGAACAGTCCTGATAAATTACGGAATGCGACATGCACCATTCATACCCGTGCGTCAAAGTGCTTGGACGTAGAGGGAGGCATCTTTGAAAAGCTGATGGCAAACTGAGATAAAGGGTGAAGTGTATGTTAAGTATGTGAATGAAACCCATTTTGTTTGTTACTTTCAATTTCTGTGCCGATTTATTGCTATTTTGTCACGAATGTTGAAATTTCAAACGCTTATAACAATGGATCTACAAGTCAGATCACATTTTTGTATTTACATTTTTTGTTCCAAATATCCTGAAGAATGCACTCAGAGAGTGGCGGTAAAAATTTGTGAAACACTCTGTATATTGTATTATTTAACCCTTTCACTGCTAACTTAATTATACATTATGAGTTACAGAAGTGATAGAACTATTATTGAAAATTTTAAAAAGCAAAATGGGTGTATGGTAGCATGGTACTGCCCTACCCTAAGCCAAAGACTTCACCATTTTTATGGTTCCATACCATGAAGGCTGTCACTTAACCTGGTGCGGAGAGAACAGGATTTAGTGCGATTTTTCAGGTGCTGCTGCTACCCTTGCCCCATCCCTTCAGGAGTACAGTGACAGCTCCCACAGGCAATAACATGGTATTAGTGAACGTCACACTGACATGGCCAGTAAAACCATGAGCCACCCATACCAGGAGACTCGAGATTTTGGTTATATATAGTACTGTCTGGCGGCGAGCTGAAGGCCAAGCTAGCGTTCCCCCACTACCTTACCATGTGCTTGCATTTACTGTCTATGTCTTTCCCCCACTATGCCACCAGCTCGGCCTTCAGCTCACAGTCAGACAGTACATACTCCTAACATTATATCATAAGCAAGCGATAACTTTTGAATCGCTGAGGAAAATTTCAATGCAGCAAATGTGTATCTTGAATTACTTCTTTAATACATGCACAAAATCCTGCAGCTATTAATGTAGAATATTAAAATATAATTATATTTTCAAATTTTTGCTTCTTTGACGTCACAATTAAGCAAATTTTGAGCTGACGGATATACCGGTATACGACTGAAGCAGTGAAAAGTTTTAAGTAAGTTCTGTAATGGGCGAGATCACTAAACTTGAAATATATTTCAAAATCCATGTATGTGTAATTTATCATGTAATACATTTAACTTTAATAATATGTACAATTAGTATTGTACTACTTGTTAGGTATTAAAATTAGGCTAAAACTTATGTGTAAGGTAATTTTGATGAAGCCATATGAACACATGTCTATTATACTGGTGAATAAAGAATAAATGTAATTGTAATTATACCAGTTATTTAATAAACTTCAAATCTATTCTCATTAATTTCAAGAATGGATTGCGCTTTGGTCCATAAAACTCTTTAAATATATAGCAACAACATTACCATTTCAAAATTACAATAATGGAAAAGCTAAATTAATTTAGCAAAGCAAAAATAAAAAATACATAATTACCTATTTCATCTTTTCCGTTGAAAACATTTAGTGGATCAGCACAAAAAACAATGATAAGCATAATCCCTATTACAATTAAGTACAAAAATATATCCCACAGGAAGCAAGACAACCAATACGTCAGTGGTGATGCTCCAGTCATCAATTGTAACTGCTTAGCTTTTGAAACTCTCTCCACTAATGGAAAAGTCAGGAAGCTTGCTGTTAGGAACAGCAGACCAAATGGCATTAATGTTAGCCATAACGTAATTACACTTGCCCTCCGCAGTAGGTCTGCTCCTAGTACAAGCTGAAACAATAAATACATTAGTTACTTCTCATAGTTCTTCAGCTAGTTTACATGACAAAACTAGGTTTAGTAACTAAATTTCGCAACATAACATAACTATCAAAAGGTTGGGTATTTGACATCAAAGTTGTTAAAAAATGTAATGATATATTTTTAAGATCTATCAGATAATTTAAGCTAAACTTCTACACACTATGACTCTAACCAGCCTTAATTTTCTTGTATGTTTAATGCCACGCTACAATCATATCGCATGCATTAAGTGTTTTGCTTTTGGCCTTGCATTAACTAATTTCTAAAATCACTTGAAAATATTGAAGATTTGGGCTTTTCATCTGTGCACAATATATATTCACAAAAGAATAAATTGCTACATTACATGGATATCTGTGCTTACCTCCTTGATTTCAAGTGGATGATTTACAACTGTAATAGATCTTCCTGGCAGTACAGTTTGAAGAATGGTGTTGCTAATGAGATTGAGCGAGATGGGAGGACTATGTATAGCAATTGATGAAAACAGTGCATTCATTACTGCAGTTCCAGTCTTTGATTTATTAAATTCAGCTGCGACGATATACTTGTCCCGAAAGAGTGGAATATCTGATTCACCAATCTGCATAAGTTCTTTTGTAACATCTTTAACTTTGGTTGTGGTTGCTCCAAATACATGGGTAAGACCGACAAAGTTATTGCTGAAGTTTTCTAAACCAGGGTCAACAGAGAACAATACTCTTGACTTATCATAATCACTTAAGTTCATTGTACGTGCAGGTTCAGACAAACTTCCAGTGCTTGCGCTTAGAGTCACTGTGAGAACAGCCATTAAAATGGCAATCAGTACCTGAAATAAATAACAAGCGTAAGTCAACTTAATTGCAATTAAATTACACTGGAGAGCTTTACACTGTAACTTTTAGAGGAAAATGCCACAACAGGACTGAGTTTGGAATTTTCAGAATAGAAACGTTTGTGATCAACTATATTAAACAAAATGGGTACAATTCCAGATCACACAAACATTCCTTTAAGTAACCTCACTTACTTATGATGGTCTCGGGATTCAAACAAGGTGAAGATGTTTGTGTAGTCCGAGCTTTCGGCTGCCACTAGCTCTGCAACCATCTCCTTCCCTAGCTCACTTCTCTTAGATGGCTGCAGAGCTAGTAGCAGCCAAAAGCTTGGACTACCGAAACATCTTCACGCAGCTGGAATCCCGAGAGACCATCATAAGTAACCTACGCTGGGAAAGCCTCAAGTCTCTTATCACTGTTAACATTTTACCACAAGCTTACAGGTACAATTGATGTAAATTCACCTGGCACTTTGGAAAATAAAGCTGGCATTTCTAGGGTCATGATAAATTACTGGTATGTGTTACATGTATTATTAAATATACACAGTATTTTACATTAATTTTTATACGTTCTTCCTTGAATTACTTACGACCTTTCAGGTTATAATTACAATTCAAAATGAACTGAAATGTATGTATTATTAACAAGAAATTCAGGAAGTAAATTCTACTTATAACTGATACTACTATTCATCAAGCAGACATCTCTTTTATACAAAATGTATTATTATTGTTAATATTAATTAAGTAGTTTAAAATATACCTGAATAAGGAATGTTATCCATTTTCTGAGCGTAAACATGACACGTTTGGACAACAGTGATGTAAACTGCTGTATTAACAATCCAGTTCCTACAGTTTTCTTGAAAGTTAAAGCTGAAATGAATACACAAAATTCTAGTGAGTATGCAACAGAATGACTACAGATTAACAAATGTCATTAAAATCCAAAATGTAGGAAAGGATAAAGAAGGAATCAAATGGAAACTAATAACAAAAAGTAATAAATTAAAACTTAAAAAAAAAAGACATTTTAGTCAATTAAGAATAATCAAATATTTAAAACTTAAAACTGAATTATTTCATGGTTTCAATTTCTAGACACCAAAAACAATAAAAACCATAGTATGTCTGATAATAGTAGAAAATAATTTTATTTCTGAGATGGAATCAGAATCAGTACATCTATAGATAAATATGTGCGTAATTTAGTCATATTTAATGGTCGAATTAAATGCTTAAGGATAATTCACCCTCAAAATCTTCTCGAAACGTATCACAGGAGAAGCGATTTGTAGTCACTCGTCTACGCAGATGACCTTCCCGTCTTTTGCACTTTTGCAACAGTGGCACCTTGTCAGAGAGTGATGTCTCTTCGTCACAATGCTCCTGGTCATCAAGAGACAAAACTGCAGGGTTCAATACAAATTCAAAAGACCAGTTAATTTAAATAATTAATAAACTTAAGACTTAGCTTTACTTACAAATTAAATAGTGTTTCATTCTAATAATCTGCTGATTTCTGAAAGATATGAATAGGCAGTACGATCTTCAATAGTACTATGAAATCCATTTACGTTTAGTCCTGAACGTTTAATAATCAGCCACACAAATCCAATGCAGACTTAACACAGCCTGTTTGTGATGTTAATGAAGTGAGTATGACATGTATACAGTGAATATAATCATTGAAGATACAGTGTAGTAGGTTGCGGTACAATGCAGAGAATTCAGTGTTAAAAAATCAGTCGTAAGCTTCAAAGAGTCTTTTGTGATAGTTTCTAGCCAGTCTGGGTCTCGTATCATGTCAATGTTGGAGAAATATGTGTGTACATTTAGATCAACATACATGAGCAAAAATATCTTTTGAAAATGGCAAAATAAAAATATAGTATCCAGTACAAACTTTATATTCAGTCTCAGGTTAATGTTGCTCAGTCATTGTGTTTAAAGACTGCAAAATGTTTGCAATGATTGCAAAGGTAGGAATTAAAAAATACAGAAAATTGACACAGTAAACTGAAATGATGTGTTAATATATTTTAATGATTAAAGTGTTTCTTATTCATTCCAAAAGTTTAATGACATTACCGGTATTTTATTTTGATGTTTTGTGTTTTTAGGAAGAAATAAAACTGAGAAGTTCCCCAACTTGCCTCAGTTTCTTTTGGTGTTTTGTTTCTTCAAAGTAAATAATAAAGCATTATGAAAAAAATTATAATACGAGTTGAACTTTGACACATATACTTCACTTACCACATTTGGTAGTATGTATTTCAAGGAAAATTGCCCCTTCATTGGCTACTTGTCAACTAAAGAATTCTTTGTAAATCAATGTGAATATCTACCTATCTTAAATATGCAGGTTTTGATATACTGTAATAGTGTCTCAGTTTCTTTACAATTAGCTTTATTTGTGCTCTGTCAAGGTTAGACTGAATGTACCTATGATCATTTACAGTTCTAATTTTATTCTCACAGACACGATTTACATGTCATATTCTTGTTGGATTTATTTGTCTTTGTGTCCTCGCATTGCCCTACCCCTCCCACTAACCTCCATCTCTAGAAAATTCTTAACACCTTTATCAACGTACAATGAGGAGTACAAGGTTCTCAAACGGGATAATGCTCATTGCAGTCTTCCCCTGGTATAGGACATATCTGCAATACCTGTAGGCCTGAAATCTCACACTATTACATTTTGTTCACCTGACTACCTCAGAAAAAATATCAGTTAAAGAATTCCATGCGAGGGAAGCGCATATTATTGGACGGTGGATAGAATTAGTTGTTCTAGAGTTTTTACCTGAACAAATATTTATCAATGTGCACTTTCTAGGATATGTATGATCTATAGTTTAGATTACTGTACTATTCGAAAATATTACATTGGGTGTTTCATTTAAAATAATAGAGTAGGAGTTACTTCCTGTAATACCAGAAGTCCGCAAAATACAGTAATAACGTTTTTGAGCTCTCCATATACAGCTGTCCCAACACAGTGAGCTTAATGTCACTGAACCATATGCTTCAAAAGTTACTTAGATGGTGCAGGACTCTTAACTAACCCTGTATATTAAATCAATCTATCCATCAGTTCACTAAAAGGTACGGCATAAAATACCTATCTTTTCTCTAGCCCCAAGTCTATGAAGAGGGTACGCTGTGGCGCTGTGCTACAAACTGGAAGGTCACAGATTCAATTCCCGATAAGGTCCTTTGGAATTTTCCAATGACCTAATCCTTCTGGTGGCACTATTGTCCTGGAGTCGACTCAGCCACTAACAGAAATGAGTACCAGGAGGAATCCTGGGGGTAAAAGCAGCCAGCATGTAAGGCTGACATTTTACCACCTTCATGTGCCAACTGTCTAAAAATCTGGGAACTGTCTAAAAGTCTGGAAACTGTCTGAAAATCTGGGAGCCTCAATCAAAATCTTCAATTTAATGGAATTTTCTATTTCACATATTTCTTAGGGTAAATCATCCAAGTCATTAAATTCGCTCATATTTATACAGAGTGGGACTATTATAACTGTGGAGATTTTTAGCAGCTTGTTTCTTTGGTAGAAACAAACACAAAATTCAAAACCTTTTGTCCCAAGTGATTACCTTTCTCAGATAAAATATTCCATCTCTATACTTTAACCTTGCTTTACTTAATAAGTAGCCATACTATTATACATTAAAGTTTAAAGCATTCAACTTCACATAATTATAGTTACGTAAAAAACTTACCAAATTAGAACATATGTTTCAATGGATTTGGAAAGTTTTTAACTTACAATAATGATGTGAAGTTGAATCTTTCAAGTGTAATGTATAATACTGACTTCACAATGTTTTCCCGATTAATGTAATCAAATTATCTGTACTGTTCTATTTTTTCACTCAATGGAGGAAAAAACAAGGAATACATTTCCCTTTGTGGGTTTTAAAAAAAGTTGACATTTTTGTGTAACTTAAATTAAATATAAAGATTGTTACAAGGACCGCATACTCCATGAACTTTGGCAACACGCCTGCCATGTTGTGTGTTTGTTATGTATGATAGAGGTCATTGCTACCCAGAAGAGCTATCTTGCAGTGAGCTGTTGATATTTTGCGGAGATTATTAATCTAATTATTGCTTATCTCGTAAGATCTGAACTATACATATTATGGGATGCATCAAAATTATTACAAATGAAAATCTATATTACATGTTTACAACTACAACATGAATTTAAAAACAAAATAAAAGTATAAAATTACAACACAATAGCAAAATAGTTTCTACATTGTATTCGTCAGGAGAACCTTAAAAGTTTTATTAGTTTTATATTTATTTTAATGTTATCTACTGCCCCCTTTAATCTGCACAGTTACAGTACTTCCACTCTGTATAACTATGTACATCAGCAATGAAAGTTATTTACTGACCAATTACTGCCTTACTGCATCTCTATATTAACAAATAGGACAAACATTGCCAAGAAGGCAAAGACTGACCAGATGTTGGTTTGATTTCCTAATATTTTGTAGTGAAAAGAATTTAAAGAAATAATGCACAGTGTGAAAGGGCAAGAAACAATTGACTCTAACATACACGTTTTTCTAGATTTTTTATCTGTAAGCAAGATATTACAAATCTCAACTTCCATTTGAAAAACAATGGAATAATGAAACTTTCATACAGTGAAGCAATATACTATGTTAATTAAATAAGATGGTTGACATTTAAACACTAAGGCCGGTATTCATAGTCGCAATAAGTCGTACTTATATCCAAGTAGAACTTTAATCTCGTCTTAAGTTGAATTTCTGACACAAACAAGTCGGACTTATGACGTATTTACTTTATAAAGTCAGACTTGACAAAGTCGAGCTTATTGGTATTCATAGTCACTAAATTAAGACTTATTTGTCGAAATAAGTCGTACTTTATCAAGTCAAGGGTCCCCTTGACTTATTTCAGTTTAAGCCAGTACCATGGATAGTAATTTTTAGGATCTTGGCGAGTATTAGAAGAAACTCACGCCCCAAAGCATTATTTGCAAAACATGATGAATCTATTCAAATTCTTCAGTGACAATGAATTTAAAAAGAGATTTCGTTTCAAGCAGACACAATTTTGGAAATATCAATCGCCTATTTGTGTTTATAAATTTCATGTCATTTATCTCCCACGAGGGATTTGTATGTTGTGTATAAAATAATTCCACCTATTCCCTCGCATAAAATGTTTTTGTTAAAATATCAGCTCATAGCTTTGTCAATTCTAAAATTTATATTTGTCAATATTATAAAACATAATTAAAAATTATATCTGTCAATTTTATAAGATAATTTTCGTATATTGGACAATATATTTCGGCTATTCAGCCATCTTCAATTCCTTTTCTTTCACCAGGTGATCTTACTCTGTTGGTTAATCCATTACAACAGCTGGAATTATTTTATACACGACATCAATCGTCTATCTTTCATCAGCATTTCTCTCTGCTGGCATTTCATATCGGAACAAAGCTTCCTAAGCTGTTTTGAATCTCTCTAAAACAATAATTAATATCGAAATAAATACATATGCGTACCGGTATTAATTTTGAACGATCTCCAAGCTAATATATACGCAGAATATTCTAAAAAAAACTATTAATTAGTTTACTTACACGCTGCATAATATGACTGGATGAATTGAATTCTTTGTTTATAATGCACAGAGCCGTCTGTATTTTTATATCACGATAGCGAAATACGTACTCAGTTGGCTTTGCTTTACATAAAATCTGAAAAAATTTTAAACACGATTGGCTAATTCAGTTGTTACGGCAGTGAACGCGTGATTTTTCATATTATTGAGTTTGACTTTAGTATGTAGAATAAGTAGAGCTTTATGAAGTCAGACTTAATAAAGTACGACTTTAAAGAAGACTATGAATACGAAAAACACATAAGTCGACTTGTCAAATAAGTTCAGCTTTATAAAGTCGGTTCTTAAGTCGCCGACTATGAAGTTTGTAAAATCTACACCAAACGGCACATCACTATTCTCCAATCAACGATTTGACAGTTAACTAGCAGTTGAAAATGTGAGTAAAGCCCATGAAACGTATGTTCTGCAAAAACGTAAGTAAAAGTTAAGTCTAAAATGTTTAAACGTCAATCATCTCATTTAATTAACATACTCAATTTCTGTACTCAATCTTGCAACAGTTTTCAACACTTCACTCTGCTATTTCAGTAGTAATAATAATAGTGCCTGAAAAATTTTTCATTATTTGTGAAATAAGATCGAAAAATATAAGAAATAGTTAGTGTTAAAAAGAAAATAAGTAAAAAGGTAGCAATAGAGAGAGACATATATTATTGCAAGAAGGGAAAAGAACAATAAAATCACTTAACTTAAAAATTAGCTGGTATCATGTTTATTCTGTTTCTTAGAAATTATGTCATAAAATATTTTAAAATACTACCCGAATCTGTTCTATTTTTTCATCATATCACCTAAAAAAAGGTTTGCACTGTTAATTCTTATTGAGTTAGAGTCCTGCCTTTTCTTAGGCATAAAAATATTACTTATGACAATTCTTATCTACTTTATATGAAATTCCAGGACTAGTTTCTTTTACAATTAGCATAACATTTTCTGTACCCATATTTGCAACTATGTCTTCATACCTTCTGAGCTGCCATTTAGTTTAACATACTCAACACTGGAGTCAGAATTTGTGGGACCATCAAGTTCATCTTCTGCCTCTTTTCCTACCCTGAAAAAAAGAAGTATTTGTTTTAATCAAACAAAACATTTCAGATCCACTAACCTAGCAAAAATCCCACAGAGCAGAAAATCAGGAATACAGTTACACTTTTCAAGCGACTAATGCAAAAAAGTGTAAAAGCTGTAATGCTATACATTGCAAAATTTAATACATGAAAAAATGTACCTATGTTCACTTACATATTCATTTAAAATATCGTGCAAAATATGTTGCACAAACTTACTCATATATGTGTGTTGTTTTGTCATATGGAGGTTTTTAAGGTTGACAAAAGGAACAAGTATGTACCCTTTAAAAATTAATGTGCAATCTACAGGCTAATTAGATTTAGGGATTTTACAAAATGTTTCATATAATATTCTTCTTGTAGCTGCACACATATTAAATGAATAAATAGTTGCTCTGACTATTCAATAGATTTAGCTGGTTTTCAAAGTTGAGACAGTGTGTCCAAGCTCTTTTGCCAACTGAATATGTGTTCCAACACGTGAATCAATACGACGTAGAATTTCTTACTTTTCTTGCAAAGAAATGCATTTTTTATTGTTTTTCTTCAGCTCCATGATACCATAAAAAATCATGCAAGACAAAAACACAGGTGTTGCTTCAAATCACGATGATGAATTACGCTATATGGATAAAAACAGTGTAATAAAATGTAGTAATTTGCACCCGCAAAAAAGAAATGAATTTCACCAGGACTAACACAAATAGCAACTGACACTGCAGCTAAGAGAGTTGACAACGTAGCGGAAAATTAACTTCATTGAAAGCAATTCTTCATCGAAAACCAATGCTGCCAATGAGGAAGTGTAAATGGCAGGAAATACAACTTTTTGAAAGTTGCTAATGGCAGGAACGCTACGTATTGTTGGTATATGATAAAAGATAGGACCAGCGGAAAATGATGTAAATGGCAGCAACATTAAAAGGGGGTTTTACTGTATACCAGTTTAACTGCAAAGATTGCAATTTACATTACATAGGGAAAACTAAAACAAGTTTGAATATTAGAGCTAAAGATCATTCAGACATGTAAAATATGGACAGACTGAAAAATCAGCAGTGGCTGCACACATATGGGAAAAATGGTCTCAAAATAAGGATGGAGCTGGAAATGAAAAAGAATGTTCAGGAACATAAGCAAATCATAGTTCTGGAGAACATTTATATCCACAAAAATAGGGACCAACTAATGACTTTTGAAATACCCATGGATCACTATCTCAAGAGGTTTGTTAAATGCTCACCACGGGATGCTGTTGTTGTCCAACTGTCAGATGGAGTATAGTTGAGGATGAGTCTTGATGCATGCTCGAAACCATGTTCAGGTTAACACTTGATTTAAGTGAAGTTGTGTATATTAAATCTCCGTGTATATAAAAAATCAATAAGCACTAGCTGAAAATATGAAATTTATTAACACTCCATGTATATATATATATAGTATTTTTTCTTATTCTAAGATACTCACTTTAGGAAAACTTCTTCAAGTGTAGTTATCGAGACTCCAATACTGGTTATTCCTAATGCCTGTTTCTCTCTTTCTAGTCTATCAAACAATTCTGGGAATAATGAAGATTGTTCTGAAGGCAACATGTATGACAAAGATGATCCCATTTGAGATTTTATTTCTGCTCCAGGCACATGTTGTACGACTATCTCTGTTATTCTATCAACATTAAAACCTTCATATTTCAAGAGATTGAGCTGGTAACCAGTACCTGAAGCAAAATAACACGAACAATTATCAATAAACAATCTCTCTTCTTTCTCTACAGCATGTTGAAGCTGGATGAAAAGCAATTCAGTTTGAGTCTCAAAATCAACTAATTTGGAGAACACAAATCTTTCATGATGCCAGAAAAAACCTCATTGCATTTGATTTCAATAAAAATTTGTTTCTTTTCTTGATTCTTTTCTGAACTTGAACTTTTGAGCAAGCGACAATCAATCATATAATTTACACTGCTTATTTATGATTCATGCATTTTGAACACTAAATTTTCTATTAAATATTGTTAATTCACTCCCACTTTGAATGCTGCAAATGGACAAACAAAGTTGGGAATTAGATTCAAGTAAATACAGTAATATTAAACATTGAATGATTTGTCTATACTGTACTAGCTTAAAAGACCCGGTGTCGCCCGGGTTTTTTATTGTGTAATTGGAAATTAACTTATGAAGGATTTTCGATTTTTAAATTCTAGGTCCTTATATAGGTATTTATAATTTGAAATAGGAAGAACGATTTATTACACTCAAACTATTCCCTCAGGAAACGCTTGATATAGTTTTTTATGGCTCATAGAAGATGTAGAATTTTGCATCCCATCGCTTGTACAGTGCACAGCAAGCCTGGTAGAAAAATTCCTGTAAGATAAAATTGCAATATCGAGGCGGAAAATTTTATTTCCCACTCTCAAGTTACCATAAAACTGTTTTGGGGATGAAATTAAACAGAAAGCAATATAACTTTCATACTTCTCTCTCCAAAAACCTGCGATATAATAATATACACATTACCAAACCTCGTTTTGTTTTCTCTGTGTCCAGGGTAGAGAAAGTTATGTAACTGCATTATTTTCGTCGATTTCATTCTGTAATATTTATGTATAACATGAATTATGTTCATAACTTCTCTTATTTGTCAAACTTGCATTTCATTTTTTTTCCCAGACCCATCTGATATCATTGGCAACAATATGTTATGTGATTTGGATTTCATAATTCTGTGTAAAAAGGGATTAAGTATTCTCAAAACATTTGATTTTTGGCATTTAAAATCAACATTTTGTAAATTCCTTTCTTAGTGAGCACCTACATTATGAAACGAAGGTATTATCAAAATTCCAAGTCTCTACCTGTTATAGTTTAGGCTCTACGTTGATTCCTGTCAGTCAGTCAGTCAGTCAGTCAGTCAGGACAAAGCCTTTTATATATATATATAAAAGGCTATATATATAGAGATTATAATATGAGATAGAGGCCTATTTTACAAACTCAAATAATACCAAAGATAACAATTACATACTATTAATGAGAAAATTGAGTTATGTGTTGGTTTACTACAAATTCAGTATCTACTTCCATTTTAGTAATGGGAAGCTGCAGAGACTATTTCAGTAAATCTTGTGACAACTTGTTCCTCTACTTGGTTTTTAATAGTCGCATGGTAGAAAAAGCATGCTCACACATATACATACTACCAAAAATGGACTGTATTTTCAAAGGACAATTTTGCAAGTTTGGACATTGCTTCTTGTTAACTACTGTAGTCTCCAAAACTCGATGGGCTGGCAATTCTCACTGATAAACCTATAAGAAAATTGTCACTCTGTAGGTCACAGAGCTCCATTTGCATAACTGGAGACACCTTCATAGGATTTTTAAACAGAAAAAAAATATAGGCTCATGTTCATCAGAATCAGAAAATCCTGAAAAAATGAAACCTCACAAATAGAGTGCCTGTCGATTACAAAGAAATGCAAAAAGATGGGAGTTCAGGGGCACCTGAAATTATTATACAGACATAATATTACATTGAACAGGTTATTTAATGGTGTTATTTCTGGTGTTTTCTGCATGGCATGAAATTATTGGTTTAATTACTGCGCCACCAAGTTATCTCTGCATGCAGAAAATATGTTAGGAATGTGCCTTCCGTCTCGATCTCCCTCCTTTGACGTTGCCACTTCCTATTCACTGAGTTAAGTAATTTGGCTACAAGAGGGGTGCTGGGAATTACTGTGTTTTTAAATGACCTGACACCTTCGGCAGTCGTTCTCGAAATGAATAACCTGGCAACCATGTCCCTACTGGGGAAAATGCGTAGAAATGATCTGTTCCTTCTTTCACCCTCTGCCGCCACGCTGCCACTTCCTGTCCACTGTGTTGGGTTATTTGGCTGGAAGAGGGGCGCTGAGAATTACTGTGTTTTTAAATGACCTGACACCTTCGACAGTCGTTGTCCAAATGAATAATCTGGCAATCATGTTATGATCTTTCGCACGTGTTTAGGTATTTGCCACCCACTGCTTCCCCTACATCCCTTCCGTATAGTGGTAGCTGAGCGACACTAGCGCTAAAACACTTCCCCTGTCGCCGTGCAGATTTAACTTGGTGGCATAGTAAATTCCTTTATCTCTAAACATAAATTCTCAAAAAGCTCTTAATGCCTGTTGCTCACGGTCAAATTTTTCGTTATATTTATTGCACAACTAGCACTTTTCAACAAATGGGTATTGCTAACGATCAAATTCGCCTTTTGGCAAACGTTTGGTTAATCGCGTCGGCATATAGGACTTGTTCTAATTCCAACAAATTAAGCCGTCAAAAGCCAATCAGCGCAACGAACGTGAACAGCCCGCGCCCCGGGCGGTATTGTGGAGAACTTGCTGTCTGCAAGCCAAAAGATTGCAAGTGCAGCCATTTTCCTTCCTCACATATTCTTCTTTTCCTAGCGTAGCAACTCCATCAAAATAGCATGGGTATATACCAGTGTAGATATCGTTATTCCGAACGGATTAGTATAAAAATCATGACGAGAACACGACTCGTTGCCATACAAAAACGAAATGAAAATTCGAAGCGGGATGACATAGGAGCCGTATTTGTATATGCACGATTCACGCTTGCTTCCATCAATCCTTCGTAGCCTTGTGGTAGGAAGCTAGACTGTGGTGCTAGAGGTCTCGGGTTCGATTCTTGGTATAGTAATTTTTTTTCTTTCATAATTATTTTAAATGATCGTAAACAATGTATGATTTTAATATTTCAAAGCTTCACGCATTGTTTGCTTTCTTTTATATGAAAAATTCAAATACACAGGGCAAAGGAAACAACAGGATGTGAAATTTATAAAATTACAATAATAATTATAAATAGCTAAAGTATTAATGTTCGGCAGATTTAAAGGACAACTTTAATAAAATCATGGCAAAAACCAAATATAAGGTGCATCGTCGCATGAGAAATAGCCCTCCCCAGCGAACCACTTCCTTTTATACCACGATCTAGCAAATTCTTCGAGGATACACAGGCTGACAAACTGTTGGGTACAAGGCAAACCTGTGGGTACTCTCGAATTTTTTATATTTGGTACAAGGGGCACTCTCGAATTTTTAATATTAGGTACAAGGGACACACTCACAGTTTTAATATTTTTTACAAGGGGCACTTCCGCATTTTTAATATTTGGTATGGTCGGGAGTGTCGGCGACAATATACAAGGATAGTTTGTCGCCATGCTGCGCGGAGAAACAAAATGTGAATATCGAGTGGGCGGAGCTTAAACCGCACGTTATATTTGTCTTTCGTAAATATCATATCTATGCCGTAGCGTAGTGGTTGAGGCGCTGCGCTACAAACCGGAAGGTCGCGGGTTCGATCCCCGATGAGGTCGTTGGAATTTTTCAATTGGCCTAATCCTTCTGGTGGCACTACGGCCCTGGGGTCGACTCAGCCTCTAACAGAAATGAGTACCAGGAGCAATCCTGGGGGTAAAGGCGGCCGGTGCGTAAGGCTGACAACCTTACCACCTTCATGTGCCGATGTCTAAAAATCTGGGAGCCTCAACCTCCTGGAACCCTCTGGGCCTCCATGGCCTGTAATAGGGAACACTTTACTTTTTACTTTTTAAATATCATATCACTGAAATAAATTATTTATAAGTTTTGTAAATTATCTTAATAATGTTATCTTGTCCCATCCCAATTAATATGGATAATTGTTGTCTTTTAATGTAAACGATACAACAAACTACCATTCAAAATTTAGAGTACAGGAGTCTACCACTAGGTGGCAGGGTAAAACTACGATGTTGCGAAATTTAGTACACAGAGGGAGTATCATTTGCTAGTATGCATTTGATGACTCATTTTACCGTTAGCAAAGGTGGATTTGTTTAAACGTTTGCTTAAATTTGTTGTACAATAAATTTAACGAAACAATTTGACCGTGAGCAACAGGCATTAGTCTCTGACAGCTGAATTTGACAGTAAATTTTACTAATGAGTAATTAAAGAGCACTCACCATATAATTTTTTAAGGAATAAAGATGTGCCATAACACTGTACACGGCCATGGTCCATGATAGCAATTCTGTCACCCAGTACATCAGCTTCCTCCATGAAATGTGTTGTGATCAAGATAGTTCTTTCACCTCTCATACTCTGTAATTTTAAAAATTAGAATTGAGATTAACAAAACACAGATAGATTTAATTTAATTCAACCAAAAAATGACAAAAATACATATGTAATATAACATTCTCAAACCCTCAGAAATTCAGCCAATTTAAGTCAGGGACTGGAAACAGATATGGCATAGCAGTTATAATTCACATGTTCAGATCTATTTTGAAATAGTTTTGATTATCTTTACAGATACAGTCAACTCTCGATTATCCAGTTAATTGGGGGAGGGGGGAGGCAAAGGCCAATGATAACACAAAATCATGGTTAAAACAAAACACAAAACATATTTAAAATTACTTCTATAAGCTTCAATAATAAGAATACTTGCACAAATGTGGGAAATTAGGGAAAATCTGTCAAGCATACGAACTTCTAAATTCAACAGTTCAAAGCAGAGATTTCTCATTATCAAAGGGAAAGAGAGGCAAAATAAATGACAAGGAGCTAGATAATTGAATTACATGGTTTGCTTTATTTCTTGGGTCTGAAAACAGCCAACCACACGAATGTGGACTATTGATTGTACACATACTGTTGACAACACTTTCAATGTTTATGCTATTGTATGGCTGACTGTGATTACATGGAAAATCACGGCATATAAGAGGAAGGTTACTAAACAATTTGACATCTAGTCAGTACTGAGCCCAAACATTTGTGGACTCTAAGTTTCTTATCCCAAAATGTTTACCTAAGTGCACTCTACAAGCCCTCCAATTTTGCCAGTTCAATTCTAGAATTGTTGAATTTCAACCTAAACAAAAATATCTCATTCTTACAGAAGTGGTGTTACAAGAATATATATAAAGTAGCTTCATTATATTTAAATTCATTTGGAATTTCATTATATTTAAATTCATTTGGAATTTCATTATATTTAAATTCATTTGGAATTTCATTATATTTAAATTCATTTGGAAATTCATTATACTTACTAACTTTCTTCTAAATAATATATTACAATTATTATTACCAGCAAGAGGTCCCAAATTTCTCTTCTTGCTTCTGGGTCCATACCTGATGTTGGTTCATCTAACATAAGAACCTGCAAGTTAAACAGTATGTTAAAATACATTTTCTGAGAAAAACTGTGTACAATAAAACTTATAACGAATAGCTTAGTACAATGGTCAAAATTGCTAACCTTAGTGTGCCCGATTAAAGCCATCCCAAGTGCCAATTTTCTCTTCATGCCACCTGACAAAGTGGTAGATAATTTGTTAGTTTTATCTGCCAGGTTCAGCCTGTTAATAAGGTTCTTCGCTTCACTATTGGCTTCTGCCTTGGAACAGCCTTTTAACTGCAAGGAAAAATAAAACATACAATAATAACAATGATTTACTTAATTCACAAGCAAAAGAGTACACTATACAATTGTTAGGCTGAGCTCCACTAGGTATATCACTAATGCAGGAGCTAAACTTATAGCTTCTATTAAAAGAGGAATTTAGATTTGAAATCAAGAATTTGGTTTCAAAATTGGTGGTGGAGGAAGACTGCCTAACGCAAGCCAGTCCTTACATTATTTTAGACTCATACCTGGATTAAGCAATCTTAACAAGGCAAAAGTAGGATGTATTATGCCATCTTATCTCTGATAGTTCCTGTTAAGAGGGGACATACAGGTTTCAGCACTAAATACCTTATTTATCTGGATAATAGATGCAATTTTTTTTCCAGATTTCTATAAAAAAAACTAGGGTGCAACTTTTATGCGAGGAAAACATTTTAGTGAAAGAAATACGTATTGCAACCATGAATTTCATGGCTGTATGCAGCAGATTCTCGTTAAAATTTAAAAATCATTAAATTATGAAATATTTCCTAAAAGACATTCAATATTGCATAACATCAAACACTTACCATGTTCTGAAGATAATATTCACAGCTGGAGGAAATAGGAGAAGACAGAAAAATTTCTATGGGACTTAGTTACCAGAACAATGGCATAAGGGATATTCCACTATACTCCAAGATCTAATCATCAAAGAAAAAAAAAAGCAATCTATTAGGTCTGAGTTTCTATTCAACTGAGATGGTAATATGGGACCTTGGTTGGTAGTTAAATGGGGATGGGCCTGGATCTGAATCAGTCATGTCTATGCAGTCGAAACTGCTAAGACTGCATTTATTGTGTCGTTTTTGCTCTCAGGAGCATCAGCTGGTATAAATTTTCCCTCACCCTTACTAAAGTCACTAATATGTTTCCTTTAACACAAACTCTCTTACAGAGTTAAGTTGTTCCTCATTTAGCACCTCTTGGATGCCATTTCACTAATAAAACAGTAAATAAATGGGAAAGAAAGAGACAAGAAAAATTTAGGCTGCCCTTCAAGATAATTTATATTTCCATGACTGATGCAATTCAGAGGAAATTGTGTGATGAAGGGTATTAACGGCAGGAAGTGTAAAAGAAACTTTCAATGACATCTAATATAAATTTTGTGCACTTGGTCCCCAGAGAGGAACGCTGGTGACGTGAATTTAAGATATTAAATTCCCCACTATCACAAATGACATTGGATTTAGTATATTAAATTTTGCATGCAAAAGGTTAAAAGATGTGCCAGCTAGTATACGTATCGATATAGCAGCCGCGACTAATTGGATTTATACACACACATATGACACACATATGACAATCAATAGTAAACAGCTGCATAAACAGACAAGAAAAAATTATGCACTTCATACCCAGACATTGTAAATTCTCGTCCAGCAGCTCTGTCACTGTGTTCTTCTGCGAATTTGATAACTTTCAGCCTAAAACTCGCTGTATAATTTAAATATTTTGGTTGATTCTTATCCATTGTCCAAACACAAGTTCATCAACACAGATGTCTACTGAAGATGTCCTACGAATACTGCGATATTAATCGACAATCATTGAGTATAGCGTTATTTTGTGCATTAGTAAGAACAAATCACAATTACTGAATCCATGCATTGTTGTTTAAAAACTTACCATTCTTACAACTTTATATATTATTAACAATGAGAATTAAAAATGAGAATTTATATTTTTTAACGTGAAAAGTTGTCCATTAACGCAAGCAAATATTTCAATTTTTTTCCCTCAGCAACCAGCAAGTCATATGCAGTGCAATTTTGTCAGCAGACATTATTTTAAAGAAATATAATGTGTGGAAGGGGAATTGAAGTTCTGCTGAATAAACAGGATCCTACTCATTGATATTCCTGGAATTTTCTTTCTGCATGGAAAAGGAGGTGTGAGGAATTTAAAATGAGTCAAGCAGCACAGGTTCTTGACCTTAAATAAAATACATCAAACCTGTAGGCTCCCCCCTCAAATGGAGGCCTAGTATTGTATTATATAGAGGAAACTTAGTCCTGTGTGAGAATCATGCCCAGGTTAACAATTTTATAAATGGATGTAAAAAGCATGCAGCTTCCTAGAATGTACCAGTCCATTTCTCAATATTCCTTTAGTCCTCTACAGACACCTCTAACTGTGATGCAAATTTTAAATATAAAGTTTTTAATTAACCAAGGCATTAAAGGAACACAGTTAATGACAAGTTTTCAGTTTTACTTCAGCCTACTGGACACAGGGATAAAACTGACTTGTCAATAATTGCGCATTTCATTTCCATATATCAAAATGTTTTACCTTTTTGTAAATCCGTATGTCTTTTTTCATCTTCTGCAAGCATTATTAAAAATATTTTAGTCTGACATGAAAATGTGTGGAATTAAGAACCCTTAGCCATAATATAATAAAAGGAAGAAGAAGGATGAATAGGAGAAAGAAGAGGGCAAAAAGGAAGATGAAGAAGAAGAACATGTAACATTTCACTACAGGAACCATATGGATCTACTTTTCAAGTTAAAAGACAAGAGCAAAAACTGAACATTCTCACCTGAGTAAGAATTAACCACCACCTATCATCTTTCAAATTTCTGGATTATATGATCTTAATACTCAATCTGAAGAACTGAATTATATGACTGAGATGAAATAAGGGAAGTTCAAAGGAATAAACATTTGTAGATTTGTAGTATAAGAATTCTACTCACCATTGCAAAAAACACAAGATGCTCCAGCACAGTTAGATCAGGAAAAAGCAAGTTATGCTGAGGACACAGGCCTAGACTTTCTCGCACTTTATCAAGGTGACCATTAATATCATAACCATCTATGTGCACAGAACCACTTGTTGCAGAAAACATTCCTGAAAGGTATAATGATGACTGGTTAATATTAATTGATAGCCAGAGGATGTATTCAGTAACTCTCTTCAATCTACTAGGAACTTGTCAAATCTACTAATTACGAGGTATTATTTTAATTAGGTGTAATCTAAACATCTTAAAATAAAGTGAAACTTCCTAAAAATTTCAATTTTAAAAGTATTAATGAAATCAATACACAAACATCTAAATTTCTCAAACACAATGCTCCATTCTACAAAAAATTAAGCTCTTTCCTAGTAATAAATCACCTGTAAGTATAGACATAGTTGTTGTCTTTCCAGCACCATTGTGTCCAAGAAGGGCAGTTATTTCTCCCTTGTAAATATCAAGGGTTACACCATCTACTGCCACCTTTTTATTTAAACCACCTATTGACTGAAAGACTTTGCGAAGATTCTGAATCTTTATTCCAGTCTTACGATTACTTGGTGGTTTTTCAAATTTTGTGTTTATTACTGGATCATCCACAGGACTAAATGTTAAATCATCCACTTTGCTGCTCCTCCAATAGGAAGGCTGAAAATTAATATACTTTATTAACATTTATTCAAAAACAAAAACAAAATATGCTAGCACTGCATAATTTAAATGTTATTTTTTATTAAAATTTAACTTGAAAAAACAGGTAACTGTAACTGAAATGTCCCAGGCCATGCAGAAAACATAATTTATTCTATTCTAAATTCTATAGAGTGTAAGTTTCTACCTAAACTTAATTCCATTGAACACAACCTTAATACTCTTATTACCCAAAATAATGTTGAATTAAAAATATGTCCTTACCATGAATACAAAATACCATGGTTTAGCTAGCCCATACTGTCCAGGCATGATGGAATCAATGTACCATGTAAGTATACCATATATAATGATATCCACAATAAACATTAATAGCATAAGACCAACACTGATGTCACCCTTTATTCCACTAGGAGGTGAAAACAAATTGTCCCAATGTAATCCAACACCTACACAGAGTAAAGAAATAAAATGAAAATAGTTACTGCAATAAAATCATGTTGCAACAATTTCTATCAGTGTGTACAAGGGATTAAAGAACACAAATAACATTATAAAACACTGTAGACTTTCACGGATGGAGTCAATATTAAGAACATTGTCCAGGCTTGTAGGCCATGGTCCAGTTGACATTTGTGAGCCAAACGTTTTGTCCGCAACTGCGGCGGACATCCTCAGTGGCGGTGGAGTCTCGGGCGAAGCATTCTGGTCGGCGGCTGGCTGTTGACTGAGTTGATGCCATGCACTGCGGCAGTATTTATAGTCTGTGGGGTGGGGCCGGGATTCTGTGTGCTAACTTCTGATTGGTCGGCAATGTTCAAGTAAGCTGGTTGAAGCGGAACAGGCATCTCTGTTTCCATATGGTTTTTTCTTGGTATTAGCTAATACAGGATACCAAATTGAATGAAGTTTAACCACTTCCTCTTTTCTGTTAAAGTTGTTAGGATGTTTATGGACCTCTATTGCCTCTCTTGTAACCTGGTATGATAATGATTAATGGTGGACAGTACTTCAGTTTCTTGAAACAAAATGTCATGTTCTCCCCCCGGCAAGAAACTGAAGTACTGTACACCATTAATCATTATCATACCAGGTTACAACAAGAGGCAATGGAAGTCCACAAACATCCTAACAACTTGAGCAGAAAAGAGGAAGTGGTTAAACTTCATTCAATTTGCTATCCGGTATTAGCTAATACCAAGAAAAAAACCATATGGAAACAGAGATGCCTGTCCCGATTCAACCAGCTTACACACTAACTTGAACAACGACGACCAATCAGAAGTTAGCGCACAGAATCCCAGCCCCACCCCACAGACTATAAATACTGTCGCAGAGCATGGCACCAACTCAGTCAACAGCCAGCCGCCAACCAGAACACTTCGCCCGAGACTCCACCGCCACTGAGGATGTCCGCCGCAGTTGTGGACGAAACGTTTGGCACATAAAGGTCAACTGGACCGCCTACAAGCCCGGACAATATTCCTATTACAAATAACATTATTTACTTTTAGGTTTCTTTTTACTGTAAGGCTTTCTTTTTTTTTCTCAGCTGCAGATCTTGACTAAATTTACCACTGTGAGATTATGTATTGAGTAGTAGGTTTGTATAACAAGAATTGCGATAAGTCTTCAGAAAGACCTTCGAATTTAGTATTTCTTTGTGCATGCATACATTTATAATTGATGAGAGTCCTGTATGTTTAACATTTCCTGGTGCTGGTAATATAGAATGTTTACCCAGGCTTCTAGCTTTGCAGAAAATCCAAAGTTTCTGAGGCAACCTGAGGCCCCATTGCCGAGGAGAATGAAGTGCCAAGACTGACTGGTGCTATTTTATAAGGATGGGGCAGCTAGGGGCATCTGGATTGGAGAGGAGTGTTGTTGGAAACTGACCAATCAGGAACCAGACTATGGTCTGAATGAAACGAGGGCCAGATGATATGGGGATGGGGTGTAGAAAAACAGTCCAAAGAGGAGCAGAGGGTGTGTGGCTTTTTTCCCGCCTCACAGTACATAGTGTCATGGGGAAATATAGCAGAACCTTACTTTAACTTTTTTATTTATTTTTTTTTACTTTTTTTCAATTTCATATCTATTTTTTTATTTATTTTTTAATATAGAATATTGTACTCTAAATAGGGGTTTACACTAAATGGTGGTTTTACTTTTAAGAAATAAAATAGTTTATGCAAAGATTGACTATAATTACAATTAAATAGTTAGCATGAAATATTATGGCATTTGCTAAACTGTGGTCTAACCGCTTCTGATATTTTGTGTTGGATTCTTTCTACTTCATGTATAATAAGCACTTCTTCATTCGGCAAAGTGTTTTCCTTTACCACTATTACCTGAAGTTCAAAGATCCACTTGAAACCCAAAGCAATGCGTTTGAAGGCTATAATATTATGCGTCCTAATTTGGCAGGATTCTTATCAGACAAGAAAAACTGACCAACGGTTGGTGGTGAAAAGAGGGAGTGACAAGTAGTTCCCATTGTCCGATTGTAATGTTAAAAAAGTAGTGTGCTACCAATTATTACTCTGTTACCTAACTTCTCTGAGAATTCCAAAGGTTTCAATAATAAATGGGGGTTTTATACTAATGGGAATAATGTTAAATAGTTAATATTATCACTCTTAATTACATGGATAATATTTGGGGTTTTCTAAATTTGATGTTAAATATGGAAAAATGTTAAATCAAGGTTCTGTTAAATTGGGGATCTACTGTAAAAAAATGTGGTTGGCTCAGTTGATCTTAAGTAACTCAATAACATGAAACCAGGCATAGAGCCTATGCACCCTTAACCCTTTCACTGCTGAGATATTGGCAAGCTGACATACCCTCCTTGCTGAGATATTTTCACTGTCACTCGGCGCTAAATCCGAAAAATAAGAAGGCAGTTTTAAAATACGCCAGAACTTCGTCATCACGTTAGAAATGTTTTTCCTTGCTCGTGAAAGCAATGACTGTGTTGAAATTGAACATACCATGGCCTTGACGTGAATCCCCGCTTGTCATATGACTCGTGAGTTCAATGGCTTCTTCAGACATCACAACATCGTGCAAGGCCTCGTATTTCCGTCTACAGATTGCACCACAGGGCAAGGAAAGCAATGAAAATAATTTCTATCTAACCCCAATAGATGGCAGGACACTATCCTTTCGTTAAAACTGTGTTAAAAAATTCCATGCCTTGTGGAATCGTCTCGTTCATAGCACCCACTTCGCGGGCGGAACAGAACCGTCAACAGCACACGAATGTGCCATTCTCCGCGCCGTCACAGTTCCGTCGTTAGCAGTGAAAGGGTTAATCATGAGCTCACAGACCCCAAGTTAGAACCAATTATGAGAAAATCCTTTTCCTCCCTTTCAGGAGCAACATTCAACTTACAATGTCGTAAAAATGAACTAAATTATTTAATTAAAGGTCAGTAACATTCCAATACTCACTTTTTGATTCATAAGCCACCATCATGCGGTATCCCCAACTAATAGCTGTGTTGGGCAGAAGTGATGAGAGTAGTTTTATTGAACTAGCAACATAGCCAGGGCTTGCGACAAGAGATGATGATATACCATATGATAAGAACCATAAAATGACACCAACAGACATGATCAGAGTAGCTGCAACATTATGGAGAAAAAAATCTTTAGAATACATGAAATAAAAGAAGATTGCTGTACTACGTACATAAACTTGGAATCAAAATAAGGTGCAGGCAATTTATTCCTTGGAAACACTGGAAATGTCGATGAACTCGGGCTTTAACTTATGTTGCTTAGGGGAAATGAAATTCAAGAGATTATCTTCAAAACACACTTCTCCCATTACTTTTCAAATATCAAATCAAATTTGGGATCATTTTAAGTATGATTTGTATTTGGCCATGCCTTTGTTTTTCTACCAATGTGTGGAAGATAAGTACCTGTTATTTATTTTATCTACATAAACATTTTACTATCATACTTCAGGTTGTGTATAATTAATTATATTTCTTGACTTACGTCTTGAGCTTAGAGTGCTTATAGCAAAACAGAAGACTACACCAGCAGTGAAGTATAGCAACAGAAACAGCCATATTAAAACTGGGTCTGAATAATGGAGCACTGCTAGTTCCCCAAACGGCCATTTAAGGAGCCAAGTGATAATGGTAATTGAAATTATGCTCACAAGGAGAGCATTTAGCAACCATCCAAGCCACAACATCCAATTCTTCAGGCCCATCATTTTCATTAATTCCTGAAACAAAAAAAGGAAATTACAGTACAGTATGAAACTCAAATACAATATTCAAATACCTTAGTTCGTTTACCTTGAAATACATCCTGAAACTATACCTACAACATTTTTCAGTTGCATTGATCACAGTCATTTTGTTAAGTTCTTTCTGATTCAGTAAGAAAAGTGTGATGCACGAATGCTTTATTCCTGTGATATCAAAATCCATCTTTCTCTCAATTGACAGAAACTGCAAAATCACAATAGATACAGCAACAAATACTTTTAGCAGTCACTCATGTATGTTAGTTCAAATAAAACAATGCAACGCGTAATTATATGCTACTTGTTTAAGTGTCTCTAGATTAGCAGGTCTTCTCTCAACGAGTACATCAACATCTAGGAGGGGAAAGCCAGATAACCTGTACTTGATGAGATTTTCAACTTGCTCAACCACCACTGAATCTCCAATCAACTCTACAGCCACATCATGAGATTTCAAGGCTGCCTAAGCACATGGCACCACAAGTTTATGTATAGTAGCATAGCATAGGGTTGGGGAATGCAGCAACAAAAAATATTTTGAAGATAGTGCTAATGGATTGATTTTAAATGACTTGATCAATGCTGTCTTTGTTTAGATAGACTCAGTCTCAAAGTGTTTCCTTAAGCACGCTGCTGCATGAATCTGAAGACAAATAAAATTTTAGTCTTTCACATTGCTCAAAAGGGGGACAGTGGGTGGTGTAAAAAGAGCAGCTTGTGAAACTTCTGACCTCAAGGGTTAAGAACTACCAATAAAATCATTTTTAACTCATAGACAAATAAGTTTTAAACACATTTCATGAATTTGATAATTGGCATGTAGCAATATCTTTCTTGAAGAGGATCAATAATAGCTGTAGTAAAAGTTCCATGTTGCAAGATTGAAAAGTCATTATACAATGAATATTCTGCTAGTTGCAATGAAGATAGTGAACTGCTAAAAGAAAAGTTTATTTTAATTCTACAACATTATATGCAATGCTCACTTTTTGGAAACTAGTAAAATAATTTGATTCAAGCGAGCATGAAGAACTGAGCACTGAAAAAATGAAAGGCACAAAATGGATTTTTTAAAATTAGCAGGAATATACGAGGTGCTACCCAAAAGTTCCCAAAATTCGTGATATGCGAGCTAGTGGTAGAAAGAGAAAATGCATAGAGGACACTTCATACATCTCTTGCAACTCATTGTGCCAAGTGGCTTTATTCTGAGTTTGTGCATTTAGTATTTTTGAGCGTTTTTCCATTGTTGCATTTTGCCTATATTGCGATTTTATAATAACATGTGAAGGACGCAGTGCACCTGTGTAAAATTTGGTTTCAAACTCAAAAGAACTGTGACAATCTCAGAAAGGAAGTCTGGGTCACTGTGAAGCTGATTCTGAAGATCCCTGCTGACACACAGGTGATTCTGCTTCTACTCAGTAGTTGCAGAACAAATTTTGCCACAATTTTTCTCATGTTGAGTTCATCAGATAAACTCTTTTGGCACATGCCAATACGATAGCCAGACAACATCGCAGACGTCTTTGAAGGTCTGCCTACGATCGTGCAAGATCACATCCCAAACAAAAGCAACATTTTCGAGTGTAATACCAGCTGAATGCCGATCAGAATGATCATCTTCATTAATCAATGTCGGCCATTTTTAAACATTTGAATATCTTGTAGGTTTGAGTATAGCTTAGAGCAGGCCTTTCCAACTGAGTGCTTCCACGGCACAGGCCAGCACCGGTGTAGCACCAGAGGCAGATCCACAGGTCTAACAAGCGCTCAGCTTACAAAAAGAATATTTTTAATAACAATTTTGTGAACACATAAACACACCATTTATTCTCTATTTATATTGTGTTTGTGAACATTTAGAATTTAAGTAGATTGTTAACATTGTTTTGCCGCGACTAATTTACCAATATTCCGAACAATCAATTTGACAATGGAAATTCAAAGTAAAGCCTCTAAGGCAACATCAGACAGAGAAGTCCTGGTTTTACTTTTATTTAAATTCATAATTGAAAACATCTGTTTGCATGCATAAGTTGTCTGGAACACTGGCGTAAATTTTAAAGCAAGTGCATGAAGTTTGGGAAATTTCTGTGGATGAATACCTTAGTAAAATGAAAGCAAATCGCTGGTGTACCCGTGTTTTTATCACCTCTGTTTGGATACATGATGGTGATTTTCAGGACAAAATATGGTGTCATGAATATTTCAAGTTGAGGTGCCATATCATTAATTTCTTTGAATGGGCATTGAATTCATCGTGAAAATTCTGTAACGACGGCTGATCTCTCCAAAGCTTTCGTAAATAGACAAATTTAATGATTTTAATTAAGGAAAATTGTCAAAATTTCCGGCTTTAAGTTTATCTTTAAATAATAAATTCTGCATTTTGAAAGCCTTAATTCTGTCACACATGGTGCTAATTAACTAATTTCTCCCTTGCAACTAAATAATTAAATCATTTAAATAAGACGTTACATCCACCAAGAAAGCGAGGTCAGCTACCCATTATGATGCCTGATGCACACATGAAGTAGCACTGGCCACTACATGGGGAAGGAGAGCACTGGGCTGCCGTTGAGTGCTGCGATGGTGCGCACCAGCACAGAGTGCTCAAGTTGGAAAGGCCTGTCCTAGAGCATTGACTCAAAATTCTTGCTTTAACATCTCATGCTTTCCTGCAGAAGTTTTCCCGAGTTTTGAAATAGAACTGCTCCCTCACATCTGTCATTGTTAAAATCGCAATGTAAGCAACACACAACAAAGTAAAAACACTCACAAATACTAAAATGTGACTAGAATGTGACTATACTTGCCCATGTGGAGAAAATGAACAAACAGTGAAACATCTTTTACTGGAATGTCCCAGATTTGAAAGACAACGTTTTCAATTAAGGTGTAAACTAAACTATTGTGACACTACACTTTCAGCACCACTGACAGTTTTTAGAAAAGAGTGTTGCAAACAAGATTTTGTACGTTTCGTAAATTATGTTCATTCCCGTTTTTAATTATTACTTGTAAGATAGTTTGTAAATATTAATTTTGTTAATTTGTTATATTTAAAACCCTAACATACCTTCAAGGTAAAATAGGGTCACATGTATTGGAGTATCAAAAAACAAAAAAAAACAAACAAACAAAAAAAAAAAAAAAAAAAAAAAAAAAAAAAAAAAAAAAATGTTTATTATTAGTAAAGTTCATATTCACTGTTATATCACTTACAAGTCACATCCCTTTCCCATTGAAGAGATGCATGCTCTCTTTAAATTCTAATGCCATCTTACCAGCCCACCTTATTAAGGTGGTAACAACTAATAAATGAAAATTCTGAGACATACCTTTACTCCTGATTCTTTTTCTTCAACAACCCTCTTGAGAATAGCTGGACACAATGTCACGTAGCTCAGAACAGTGAACAAAGGTAGAAACACAGAAAATATGTCCACAAAACTGTCTTCATGATATTCTGGGTACGGGAACTGTTGCATTGTTGCCTGAAAAAGGAAAGGTCAAGTATGTACTTTTTAAGAACTAAGAAATAGCATTCATTATTAACACTTTCCATGCATGCATGTACGTGATATGTTCTGCATTTTATTCCTGCGTGAACCAAGACCATAACCCTTACGTTGCGTGCGTTCCCATGCTCATCAATGGGAGAATATGTGGTGTAATACAGGTTTGAACAGATAAACTTGAAGCTTAGTTTAATTACTTCCCAACAGAATGTGCATCATACACTTTTGTCAATTCTTGTATCAATTTATATCGACTTTTCTATCAAATTTATATCGGCCCACTGCAATTACCACAACATCAACAGCAAGATAGGCTAGCATTCATGATGTCTGAATCAGATGAAGTCTGTTTTTAAGGCTTTTCTCCTGAACAAAATGTTTATTCTGGTTCTTCTGGATCATATCAGGATGTATCTACTGACAAAGACAACATGTGTGCAGACAAAGGATAGAAAGAATCTGGACGAAAAGTGAGTAAGGAGTCAAGATGCTGCAAACTGTGTAACACTGGGCTGTGTATGCCAGAGTTCTTCAAAGAATATCACACACGTGTTAATTACTAGAAAATATGTACCACAAAGTTCTATTTCTACATTATGTATTATTTCAGTAATTTTAGTTAGTACTTCTGCAATAAATAGATTTTTAACGCTCTAAACCAGGCCTTTCCAACTGAGGTGCTTACGTGGCGCAGGCCAGCACCGGTGTAGCACCAGAGGCAACTCTACAGGTCTAGCCACCAATCAGCTTATGATAGTAATTACTGTATTAATAACAATTTTGTGAACACATAAACACACCATTTATTCTCTACTTATATTGTTTGTGAACATTTAGAATTTAAGTAGGATGTTAACATCGTTTTGCCGCAACTAATTTACCAATATTGCGTACAATCAATTTGGCAATGGAAATTCAAAGTAAAGCCTCTAAGGCTACATCAGAGAAATCCTGGTTTTACTTTTATTTAAATTCGTAATTGAAAACATCTGTTCGCATGCATAAGTTGTCTCGAACACTGGCGTAAATTTTAAGCAAGTGCGTGAAGTTTGGGAAATTTCTGTGGATGAATACCTTTGTAAAATGAAAGCAAATCGCCGGTGTAGTGGTAGTATCTATACTTTTATCACACATGGAAACATGATGGTGATTTTCACGACAAAATATGGCGTCATAAATATTCAAGTTGAGGTGCCATATCATGAATTTCTTTGAATGGGCATTGCAATCATCGTGCAATTTCTGTAACGACGTCTGATACTCTCCGAATTTTTCGTAAATAGACAAATTTAATTACTTTAATGAAGGAAAATTGTCAAAATTTCCGGCTTTAAGTTGATCTTTAAATAATAAATTCTGCATTTTGTATGCCTTAATTCTGTCACACATGGTGCTAATTAACTAATTTCTCCCTTGACGTTACATCCACCAAGAAAGCAAAGTCAGTCACCAATGTTTGACGCACACACATGCAGTAGCACCGGCCGCTACATGCATGGGGAAGGAGAGCACCGGGCTGCCGATGGGTGCTGCGATGGTGCGCACCAGCGCAGAGTGCTCGAGTTGTAAAGGCCTGCTCTAAACCTTCAAAAAATTATTTCAGGAAAAAAATCCTCAAAACAGCCTCCTATTTATCTGCCTATATTTATAAGAGAGTGAAATATTTATATCTGAAATATTTATAAGAGAGTGAATACAAAAAAGAATATAATTTCTGGAAAGAGGATAAGTAATTAATTATTTTGTAATACATATTGTACATTTATAATATATAATTTCTGGAAAGAGGATAAGTAATTAATTATTTTGTAATACATATTGTACATTTTTTTTAAATCACGAAAACAGAAGAAAACATCCGGTTCACATGGTGATAACGCTGAAAAATGGCACAGTATGGAAAGTGTTAAGAAGTACACTATAATATGAGAAAAAGGAAATATTTTTAGTTGCAGATTATGACGCATGACTGATTAATGCAAAAATTTGTAAGGTAGAGGTATCTACCATTGGTGGTATAATATTGACAAGGCAAATATGGGGTTTTAAGGGGGCATATACGTGAGGCAAGGAGTAATGAGATTATCTTTCCCAACCAAATGCAAGTGATTTTTTAAAAGAAACCAAACTTGAAAAACCTTTATGCTTTCAACATAAAATAAATGTTACATTTTAATTTCTCAAAACAATATTTTGGTAAAAGAATAAATATATTATTTTAATTAACTACTTTTTTTACTCATTTTTTTCTGTAACATCACTCTTTTGGATTAGAAAAAATGCATATCTTTCTCTACGTGGCGAACAGTAGCGGACGCAGAATTTTTTTTCGGGGGGGGGGGATTTGAATAGGTAGAAAGACTTACATACATAATTAGTTTATAAAACTGGCCACTTAGAGTGCATATATAGCCCTTTTTCAAATTTCGGGGGGGGGGGGGGGGATCTATCCCCCCAATCCCCCCCTCTGCGTCCGCCACTGGTGGCGAATGTGGTGGGTCAAACCAGCACACTTCTGTGATTTAGCACTTTCAGCATGACATATAAATGAAAGTCACTGAAAAGTGTTAGTTTGTTTGTTTGTTCAGATGTTGCTGTTCATTTGTTTAGATGCAGCTGAAGGGCAGGAAGTTCGACAGCCCTGCAAATGAACCTCAGTTCAATTGTTCATTTTGTGACTGTCAATGAGCTGATGAGTCAGCTGCGGTGGTCTAGAGGTAGCGTGCCTGCCTCTAGATTCGAAGGTTGCGGGATCAAACCCGGCCGCAGTCAATGGGTTTTTCAGGACGTAAAAATCCTGGGCATGGAGTCCTCCGGGAGGGACTTTAAGCTGGGGGGCCCCGTGTCGTAGATTTACGGCACGTAAAAGAACTCCAAGCCTAAATTAGAGCCTCTGGACAAAATTTCTCAGCCCTTTCGCGTCCAAGTAATACCTTAGTTTCCGGAGGGGGGTTGAGAGGCGGTGGGCTTACCACCTGTCCCTCTGCCCCCTCTAGGAAAATAAGCGTAACAAACTTCACATAGGTACAGAAACCTCCACTTGGAGGCCCTTCGCCCCAACATGGGGGCATAGGATTAGAGAGAGAATAAGCTGATGAAATGCTAGAACCTCAATTGGCACAATGAATAATCAGAAGGGGCTATTTACACACACAAACATATATTGTGGTTGATGGTGCAGGAACATGTGTGTTTGAATGTGCCATCTCTGAAAACAGATGCTCCAAGGCGTCTCGCATTATACCAGAAAGATATCATCCTTTAAGAACTCATTACAATACAATGGGTTAAAGCCAAATGAAATAAACTAGAATTTAGAAAATCTAAACTTACTTCATATTTCACATTACTTCCTCCAACCATCTTGATAAACATCTTGTCTATTAGATATTGCAAGCCCAGAAAACCAGAATATCTGTAGCTGTCTCCTGAAATTAATAAGAACAATTAATATAATGAAGTAGTTACAAAAGAATGTGAGAAGCTGATGTAACTTATGATGTAATGAAAAAATCTGATGTGTTGCACCGAAAATTCTGCACACTAAGTAGGGGTAACATGACTTTCTCACTACATACATAAGCCTAAGTTTTGCAAATGATGGTTGCCTTATAACTACCCTTTAGAGAATTTTTTTAGAAAAAATGTTTCAAATAAAAGTTTTAATTCTTAGTATTTAAACGCATCATTGGGGCTGTTTAAAAAAATAGCAAATAATAAAAGTATCAATTAAAATGGAAGTAAGAGAATGCCACCAATCTTGGTGGCTTTCTAACATATATTTATATAGGCTATATACATATATTTATTTATTGTACTAAGAAAAGTTATAAAAGAGTCTACTGGATTCAAGGCGGCTTTCCTTGGAGGTGTGTAAACATAAGGGGCTGCTAAAGAATATAAACTGGATTCCTTCTGAACTTTTTTTTTATGATAAAAATAAAAATAAATGGAATAAGCTTCTTTTGTGCTTCCCTTTAAGGTATGTTATGTCATTTTTCTGTCACCATTTTATATTCTTTACTCTCGCCGTTATCATATAAAAGAAAATCACTAAATGAATTATTAACTGCATTTTAATGGGATTCCAGAACAATGAACTGGTCTTCTAAATAAACCTTACCATATTAGAAAATTTGCCCTTCATCCAATACTTGATTCTGTATGCATAAGGCACTGAACCGAGTTACCTTACATTTCATTCATTATCTTCATTAAATAGCACATTCTTTTATTTTTTTCTTCAGGACTGTGTTCGCACTGCTTTAATCACACTGACGTTTGCACACTGACCTTTACCCATTATTAAAGCTGGATGTATATCTCTTTGTGTTAATTTTTACTGCTTTCCTTAATCTCACTTCTTACTGTCGATTATTATCATCCATGCTAACAGATTGCCATTGTCTGGTTCTCGTTTCAATGCATGCTGCTTTGCCTGCATTTTCTTCTTCCACACTCCCGTATCACATCTGTTCCACAGATCCTCAGCTGATCCTCTTGTTATCTTTGTTCCTACATCATCTGATTGTATATGTGTGATCAGCTGTGCTGATCAATGAGCTATTTTTTCCATTTGAGGCAACATCACCAGTCAAGAATCATTTATCTCCCATCCATCCATGCGCATGCTGGCTGCTCCTTCCTCTATAGGTTGACAAATTTGCTGATGCTTTTCCTGTTTTGTCGTCACTTAGTCTGCTTTTGTCTTTGTGCTTTAGTCCATCCACATACAATGCCAGGTTCCGGATGATAGCCTTTTTTCCTGCTTTCCTTAATTCTTTCATATTTTGAACTAATTGTCTCCTGATGCCTGTTTCTTGTTCAGCTAGGTCTTTTTTGATGTAAATATCCATACCCCTTAATTTAGGTGCCATCTTCAATGTCATGTGAAGGACCTGTTTTGTGGCAAATCGTGTGACTATAATTTTTTTACCCTTCCTACTACCAATCTGACAGGGCACAATAAATTCCCAACCCTGTAGTTCAGAACCCTCCAGCTTTTTCTCTAAAATATTCATAACCTCCGTTCTAGGCATGATTAATTTTTTCTCATCTATCCCTGTGAAAACTAGATTGAATTCTCAATTTTTCTTCTGTAATCAATTTATCCTAATCCTCAGTTCTTCCACTTCATGGTTCTCCTGCTTTACTTCTTTCATCGCCATACAAATTTTGTAACTCAGTCACTCTTCCAGGCCATCTAATCTTTTAATCTGATATTCTGATATTAAAAATCTGATGCATAAACCCATGTAAATCTCTTTACCACAACACAAATCTTTCATATTTCTTTCAGAGCACTATAAAAGATCTAGACTGAATTTAGAAAGAAAACATTTCTCTACAGCTACCCTTCAGACAGCCTGAATGAGAAAATATTTTGGGGAAAATGTTGAAGAACTGAGATTTTGAAAAAAATAGTTATTATGCCAAGTTTAAAAAATCACAAAAGCATATTTATAGGGAGTATTTAAAAACTTTCAGATAACTTAAAAGGTATGCTAGTGAAGAGAAAGCCTCGAATGTGATTTGTATCATACATGGATATCTCAGAACACATAGGCCTACTTCATACTCGGGTCTGGGAAAGTTGGTTCTAGTTGGGAGTACTATTTCAACTTCTAAATTGTTTTTATCATGCTATTAGCAATTAACGGCTGTGTGAAGGAGGAAAATTATTAAATGAGAGTCTTTAGTGGTCCTGTTCAAACTGAATCTCAGGATTGAATATTTATATTTATATTTATGCTCACACTAATAATATAAGTTATAACTTATATTATTAGTGTGAGCAAAGAAAGTAACGTAAAAATGTGGTGTTCTTTATCTTATGGGTGCAAAAAGAACTTAAACATTAATTAATAAAATTTCCAACTACGTGTTTGGCTTACAAAATTTAAATTAAAAAGGGTTAAGAGAACATATTTTTAATAATTGGATTAATGCAGTCTTGGCAGCATACTCACCTGAGGAACCAGGTCCTCCTCCTTGGAACTCAGGAAATAATCGTGATGTCTGAACAGAAGGTCTTGATAAGCGGAGTTTGTATTTCAGATGGTGAGGAATTCCACTTTTGGAAAGGTTTTGAAAAACCACAGCATGAATATCATGCATTGTATCATTTATTGCATCATAGTAGTGAATCAAGTCATCTTCTGTCTCAAACCCCTGAACTGTAAAAAAGAAGAGAAATAATAATAATAGTATCCAGGAAACACATTTATGATTTTTAAATTATAAATCACCCTGGTTCAATTCTAACAGATCAGTAAAATTAGCCCTTGCTTCAATTTATTTTTAATCTCTTTGCAAATAAGTGAGTCTTTTAGTCTATTGCTACACATATATTTTGAAGCTCACTTAGTACATTAAGCTGTAAGTGTCTAAGTAAATGAAGATCTATAATCCTGTAAGACAAAATCACCGATGAAATGCAATTCTTAAGTCCACAACTGCAACTAAAATACTAAGTAAGTTAACTTTGTTATAAAGGTTGTAAAGAAAAGATTAACATTGTTGTTAACTTTTTTTACTTTTCTGCATGTTATTTGCATAAATTACTTACATCAGCATTTTTCAAATTGTGTTTTTGTTGTGTCGATTTCAAAGCGAAGCAATAATCTGTTGTCTGAGGAAACGATAAGTGTAGTTCAGTTCATTTTAGAAAAGAAACAAAGTTTGGAAATGGTGCAGGAAAACATCAGTGATTATCTCCATTAAGGACATAACTGTATTCTTATCAATTGTACTAGACGTTTTTCCACATGTTTACATATTATTTTGTACATATTCGATAATCTGAACAAACTGAAAATCCGAACCACCCTCAGTCCCAATTAGTTAAGATAACTGACGTTCTCCTGTACAAATGATCAACCAGTGACCTTACAGAAACAATATAAGGTTCCAATTCTTCTAATCATTTGCCTAGGGAAGTAAAAGCCAAAATTTGTATTTCATTTGTCTACCCATATCCTTTTAAAGAATGTTTGATTTACTTCCTTCAGAGAAAAAAAACAACAAGCATTAAGTGGCAATAATGACAGCAATATATGTTTAATATTAATGCACAATTCTTTGTGAATATTCCTCCAATGCTACATCTGATTTAACATTTTTTTTGTGTATTTGACTTGTCTTTGATATTCTTTGTCACTAATATAAAATTTGGCCAAGGTCTATTGACAGTTCAAATATGATGTCATTGTGAATCATTTGCATTTTCAGAGAAGAATGGAGTTTTGTATTATCATACAGTCCTATCAGTCATCCTAACAACAGATTTTGTTTTAGTGACTTATTTTCCAGGAAAACCTTGAAGTGTGTGCGCAGGGCCATGCTTGACATTTTATTTTTATTAAGGAACCCAGGGATTTTAGGGGGTTTATGTTATATGATTAATTATTTAAGCAGGATTTCTTCTTGCTTTGGTATCATACTTCTGAGCAAAAGAATGATATTATCTATCTGTATTAAAATTATTGTAATTTTTTTTCTATTTCTATTGGATGTTCAACAAATTTTATAGCACTGGGCTTTATGTAAAACAGACCAACTAAAAAATAAATAAACCAAGAAAATGCAACTCAAGGAAATGACTATTATGCTGTATTTCAACTAACAAGATCAATCTTAAAAGCATTGGCTCATGTACTGAACTGCTTTATCTGTCTTAAGAAATGTGGGTATCAGAGGGAGTGTAGGAAGCAAAAGATAACACAGGAACTTGAATATTTTTTTAATGACATCACTGTCAGCTGTCATTTACTAAGTAGATAAACTTTATCAGTGCATTCAAAGTATATGCAGGCTTGAAGGACTGTGAAGTTATAATCACACAACAGAATAGGATTTTTGTCACGCTTGAACTTTATAACCCGTTTTGAATGGATGTACAGAATTTTCTAGAAACTCAATACTAGTTGTAGTAAAACTTTTACAATGATCAATAAGCTTCAAAATGCCCAAGAACCCCACCTGCTGCATTGATCTATTATCAGACACAATTCTAGAGTGATAGGGAAAAAGCGAATAAGACAAAATACCAAAGTTTTAGGAGAGACAAACAACGATTTATTTTCACAGCATTTTTATAATATTTTGATCAGTTCACCCAGATATTTGTACTTAGTATAAGATACTGTGTAAAAATATCTGGTGGACTGAACTAAATAGTGTAACAATGCTATGGAAATAAATTGTTTTTTGTCATTCCTGAAATTTTGAAATTTTGACATTCGCTTTTTCCCTATCACTTTAGAATTATTTTGTTCAACCCAGTATTGGAAAAATTGGCAATAATGATTGTGACAGAAGTCAAAATCAAAACAAACATTTTATGATACTAGGTCTGAAAATTTTCCGTCTTATGTATGAGAGTATGTGCAATAGATTTATGAAGAATGTTCTCTTATGAATCTTGGTTTTTATCCTTGTCAAGCTTTTGTTGTTACTAAGAGTTAATTTTATATATATAACAGAAAATTATGTTGCACAGCCATCTAATTCTATACTTTGATGCCAAAATAAGTTTCAATTTTTACTACATACTGCTCCTAAGACCTGTAACATTATCTACATTTTTATACAGAGAATGCTGATCTCTTATTGTTGAATAATTCTTTACACAGACATGTTACCAAATTTTTGTGAAGTATCATATAAGCAATATCATTTACAATGGAAAGGCACCTGAAAGATCTGTTTTAATTAATATACAATACAGTGCACACTGCCTATTGTGAACGCTTCAGGATGCAGCTGTATCTGATAATATTAACCGATTGATAAAAGTAACCGAAAGAATTAACTGCAGGATATTTATTCATATATACGAGATAATACGTAACTGTGAATCATTCAACCACTCATAATAGCCTACAAACAACTATTTTCACAATCAATAACAAATTTTTACTGTTTCTGTTTTCCCTTTGGAGTTCATTAACCAACATTTCATACTCATAGTGTCTTTTGAAAGTTTAATGATCTGTGGTGAACACCGCTTAGCAAAACATCTAACGCCTATCTGTTCAAGTTTTTTCATTTTACACTAACAATCACTGCATGTCTTCACTGTGACCTTCACAAATCAAAATCAACAGCTATACTGAGGGGTGAAACATGTTTTACTGCTTAAAAGAGAAAGTGAGGGAACACCACCCCAAAGAACAGGTTGTCCTATGAGCTGGGAAAACCACACTTACTTCTAATACAACACAGTTGAGTTAAAAAAGAAACCCTTAAAATAAAAATTTTGAATGACATACAATACTTGGAAATTAAGCCGCAAAATGGAAAATATTTGATCACAATAAACAGCATTTTTTCATTGCATGAGTATTAACCGTACAGGACTTCATAAAAGTGATAACATTATCCGACTGATAATATTATCCGCAATTACATTGAACAGCGTTCACTGTAGGCTATATAGTGATCTATCCAGTAATTGATCATTTTGAATCCTCACTTTCATCAATTAAATTTACTGTAAGGTATAATAGACAATTAACCTAATTGAGAAGTATAATTTTAAGGAAGTCTGGGAAACAATTATTTAGAAGATTTGTTTATATCAATTTTCAATATTTAATTAATGTGGAAGTTTACAATGTTTCTCTGCCATCTTAGGTATGGTAAGACCTGTGGAATCATACCACTAGCACAGTAAAGCAGTATAAAATGCAGTATGAAATGCATCAACACTGTGAAGGAATTTTTTTAGATGTCATATTAACATTTGAACTGCAATTGTGATCTGTTTGTAAAAGAATGTATTTAATATGCATCCACACCATTAATGCTAATAAATAAATTTTAAAAATCCCTGGCGCTACATCCTTGAATGGACTAGGCCTACCACCAGACCACTGCATCATCTACCATAGGCAGATGGCAGGATTGGGGGGCATGTGGCAAGGTGGCTGAGACAGTAACATCTTGGACTCGCATTCGGGAGGTCCCCGGTACAGATCCCTTGGCCAGCCAATTTGACATGGGTTTTTTCATGGTTTCCCCAATTGTAAAGGCAAATGCCGAATTGGATATTTACATGCCATGAATCATCCTCGCTATTTCATCCTTTTACCTACCATTAAATCCAGTTTAATTAATATCAGTTGCAATTTACTCTATATAATACATAAAAAACAGAAAATATTTGACAATGAATAGTTTCATGACGTACATAGGGCATCCACAGAAATTTCAGAATATGTTTCCCTGACTTTTCATGACCAGAAACTTACATTTCCTTGACCACAAGAATCAATGTTTTTTGTACACAAAGCAAAAACAACATCCAACCTCCTCCATCCCCATAACAAAAATAAGAAATGATTAGCTCAAGCACTAAAAAGATAATTGCTTACACAGTTTGGGTTGCAACACACTGGAGAAAAACATATCCCTCACACTTTGCTCACTGCGGCTAGTTACTTTCATTAATTGTTCCGTTTTTTTTTTTTTTTTTTTTTAATTCTCCTGATTTTTCCTTTACTTTACAAAATTCCCTGACTTTCCCTAATCAATTTCAATTTCTGTGACTTTCTAGAATGTGGATACTGCCTACCGTATAGACACAGATCCTGAACTCCTGGTATGGCCTCAAAGCTGAAGGAGTATAAATAAGCTGATTCTTAAGCTTAAGCACGAGCAATACACCTTTCTCACTTCATAATCTGATGAAGGATAAGAAGCTACATTGCAAAGAGTGCATATTCAGTTGTTTCAACCTGACTACCAGAATATTAATTCAAAAACATATATATCGCTTTCTTACAAGTGTTCTGCTGTTTAAGCAAACCAGTATCTTTCAAATGAAATAAACAGGATCAGTCCTACAACATAATTTTTGCACATTATACACGTTTTTGCCTTTGTATTGCATCGTTCTAGTGTGAAGTCGGGCTTGCGGTGCCGGAGGAACGTTTAACCAGAAGAACGATCCAAGTGAAAGAGAGAGAAGGAGCTACAGGACCGACTCGAGTGAGAGACAGAGAAAGAGATATGAGGGCCGGCCCACGGAACGAGAAAAATTACCACAGAAAGGCAACCCCATCTTAAGGGAAGACAGCTATAAGTCTTTGAAAAACAGAACCTGGCCCATGAATCCTTACGTTTAGAATGGGTCTTGGTGCTGGATGTTCTGAACTGGCCCATGGCTGCTTTCTAGAAGGGAAGTTTATATTCTCCGCGCCCGTGCAATACAGATCTAAGAAACTGACAACTTATATAAGTTGTGTTCATTCAAGTTTAGTTTTATATGAAACCTATTGTTAGTTGAAGGACAATCATGATAAACAATGTTGCGTATTTTTTTATAGGGAGGGCCTGGCCCTTATGGACGCTAGTTGGCTGATCACAATTACAAGAAATGAGTGAGTAGGGCTATTGTTATCAATCAAAATTTACACGAAGTAGAATATGATTCACACTTGGTACTCTTTAAGAGATTTTGCACATTCAGTTAAAACTCACTCTGTAAATGAAATAAGTATTAAATAACTCGATGGCAGCTCCTATGGCTAAGTGGTTAGACCGTCCGCTTTTCACCAATGGAACCCGGGATCGAATCTTGGTGGGTCCATTGGAATTTGTGGTGGATAAAGTGGGGTCGGGACAGGTTTTCTCGTGATGCTCCTTTTTCCCCTGCCGCATATCATTCCACCGTTGCTCCATTCATCATAGTGTGACCGTTTGGTTGCAATAAAGAATTATTATTAAGTAATTCGATACTCATAATTCTTCCTTACTAATTTTTTACAGTATATTCTTAAATAGCACAATTTTACACATTTGGCAGCGGAGGGTTGAAAACATTGTTCACTGGCCCACCCTGCTTTTGGGAGCACCGGCTGCCACTGCTGACTACAAAGATTTATTGTTCACCAGGCAAGATTGAGTTTTTACAAACAGTGGCTGGTTTATAACTATCCTTTAGAACATTTTTGAAAAAAAAAAAGTTTCAAACAAAAATTTTAACTCTTAGTATAAGACCTCATGTACCGTACAAAATTTAAACAAAATATGGTACTTATGGTATGGGCAGAGGAAATAAAAAGGAGATAGCCTAACCATGGTATGAAAACTTAGCAGTTAACAAAACTTAAACCAGTTTTTTGCACTAATTACTTCTGGACCATATGGACGAAAATAGCAATGCATGAAGGCAACCTAATTTAACTTCCAGAAAGAAAAAAAAAATTGGTACTCATTCTCTTGTAAACGAAGTTTACTTCTAAACAGAACTATAAAAAATTCCTACAATACTTCAAGACTCGCCAGATTTTTCTTCAGCTGACTGTATTTTTACAACTAGTATGCAGGAAATGGAATGATATGTTGCAAAACTAAGCGGCTCATTATAATCCTCCAGGAAATGCATGCAGGAAATTATAATCAGCTCATCACATAGCACAGGAGATGCCTAATTATAAAATCTCTCTGACTACCTGTGTTTGTGTAACACCAAACAGGAAAGGCTTACATGCCCAAAATAGGATCAATATTAACTCAAGGTCGTAAGTGGTACATTGTAGGGGCCACAATCAATAACTCATACCCAATATGCTAAGACAAATACAGCATATTACAGCACACGGGACAAACATATAAACATTATATGCAGAAACATTTACTTATTAAGACACCTGAAGTCTCTTAAATCTCGCTCACACCTTAAGCTGTATTATGCAGTCTTCAATAATACAATGTCTTATGGTATATACATCTGGGGGAAAAGCAATGCTACATACAATGTTCTCATTCCTTAAAAAGAAAGAAAGAAAAAAAACTGTAAAAATACATAGGCCCTACTGGGTCTCGATATGATGCACTTTGGTATTTATTAGAGAAACAATTTTAAAGTTGTAAATTTATACATATTAAATTGATTATTACAAGTAAAAGAGAAAAAAAAAACAGATAATATATTAATAAGATTAATAAAAAAGGATGAAGAAGTACTGGGCTGACAAAAAGAAGAAAAACCTCAACCAGAAACCTGACTAAAGTGGTCCTATGAAGGCCAAAAAATTAAAAAAAAAAAAAAAAAAAAAAGGCTAAGTTACACAAGATATAATTATCATCTTTCTGAACCAGACTGTAAAGGAATGTTTCGACTCTTCTGTTAACATCTTTCTTAGAGTAAAATTTTCATATTAACTTTTATTTAATTCTTATGTATTTCAGTAAACTGCATTGCTCTATTTGTATTTGATTTGTCATTTTAATTCACCTGTTTTTGTAATTTGCAATTTATTCCATTTATAAATTTCCAATCCAAGTTCTTGATGGTCAGGGCAAATTAAATTAAATTTTTTCTCCAGTTTTGAGGAAAAACCTGTCACTTGTCTTTTTCCATGACGTTTACAAATAATTGTAAACCATAAAATATACAGTGCTTCTTTCAATTTTCAAGTTGTTATCAAATTGTTCACCATTTAAAACTGATACCTAACTCCTACATATTTTTCTGTATACTGTATCCATAACCTTATTTGGAACAATGTGCTCAATTACATAACAACGCTTTTATTAAGAGTCAGTCCTCAGATCATAAATCATCAATTTTATCCCAAGCTAGATTTTGTAAATCACACAATTCCTAATCCCTGGACATAGAAACAAAGTTCCACCACAAGTTTTTGTTTTTGCTCTGAGAGTGATTACATGGAACAGATCCCAGCGAGAATGTTCCATGTCCATGTACTGTAGTGACGTTTCTTGTAACAACTGACTGAAGACTATAAGCTGTTTGTGGTTATGATCAATCCAATCAGACATAATGCTATGTTCATGCTGTTTTACTTCACAAAATCGTGGATATTTTAATACGGAATGCTCCAAACAGAACATAAGAGGATCTAGAAGTACTGTTCCTCATATTCGTGATACCTTCGTAAAAAATTTGCATTTAGGCCTATAGGCACACTTTCTTCCTTGAATAGGTTCTGTGTCCAATACCAATTAACCAAGAAAACACCCGTGAGTGCATACTGAGAAAACTGATGAATAGGGGGCGGATTTCTATGACCTAAAAAAATAGGATATATGCATGCATTTATGACCTAAAAAACATTAAAATATGACCAGTAAAATTTAAAATATTACTTTACCACTTACACATTGTGTATATTTTTTAAGTTTCATTACAATTCATTTTATTAAAATACAATTTTAATTATTTAACACATTATGTATATTTTTTTAAGTTTCATTACAATTCATTTTATTAAAATACAATGTTAATCATTTGAAATATCTGTAAATAGCCTACTCAAAAAGTATAATGCAAAATTTACAAAATATGATATGAAACTTCAACATTTCTTTAATATGCACACAAATATGCCAAAATATGACCTAAATGTGCATATTCATAATAAATATGCTACAATAGTTGAAAATTTCCTAAATATGCAGTTATATGTAAAGCCGTTCCATTTTTACCAGGATGCTTGGAATCGGGTTTAAATTAGTTGGAAACCTGAAATAATGCAAAGGGGAAAAATATGACATGTCATAGAAATCCGCCCCCTACTGATGAAACAGGAGAGATGTTAGAACAGCATCAAAATTGAATTAGGCAGGATTCATGGAAGAAGTGCATGTGAATGTAGGTCTTAATACAAATTTTCTATGAAGGTGTCACAAATGTGTAGTAATGGAGGATCAGCACTTCTTACACCTCTTATAATAAGGTACAATTTTTATATAGATCATACTGTTATTTTGCGAGATTAAACAAAGCCATTCCTTTCTACTACCAATTACACAGGCTGCAACTTATCCCGTGTCGCTGCCTGACCTACCTGGCAGCTTAAATACTCTGGGCTCATAAAACAAAACACCCCACTAAAGAACAACAACATACAAGATCATGTAAAATATTATCAATAGATGAATTAGCTAAAATAACTCTTGTTAAACCACCAATAGTGAATAAGAAACAAATCCCAGTAAAAGTTAAACAAGTTTGAATTTACAAAAAATTGTATGACTGAACACAGCTGTAAAACTGAGATATCAATGTTTAATAAACCATTCTTACTATAAATTTCAGAATTAAAAATACTGACTGCCCCGATAAATATATATCCCTGCTTAACCAAGACCAATTAATGTAAGACCATGACCCTACATCTCGAAAGACTTAATCAGCATGAATACAGCATAATACTGCCAATGTTTTCTTCTGTACATTGAGTGTTTATCGGTTAAAAACTTATTCTGGGTGAATCATCAATATTTTTAAAGCAGAAAGAAGCAAAAGCTCTGCACCTAAAGTCATACTAATGCCTGACAATCAATCCCTCAGTATAAACACTCACATGAGATACTTGTGCAAGGAACATGTACATTGAATAAGTATCCAGATACAAGTATCATGAACATGTATGTAGGATTTGTTTGGAGGATTTGTGTCTACAAGAAATCCCTCAGTATGAACGTAGCATTATATCAACACTGGACTAAAACAAAAGAAGGCATAATCCCAGTCTAGATCCCCCGTTCTTGCAATATGCTGTTACGTACGGACACTGCAATGTATTTCTTTTACAGCTGAACAGGATGACCGAGAGAACAAAATATGTTGAGACATGTGTGTTTTTACCCTTATTATGAAGGGAATCTCATTTCAAAATATGGGAGATTACAGTAGGATTTACCCAAAAGTGCTTTGTTATCTATTCAGTATCTTATAGGATATTTGAACTTGCGTTTTTGTGTACATTAACAACACTATATTCACTTATGAAATTAATTGACAGTGGCCTTGCTCAGTTGCTATTTTGATTCATTTTGTTACTACTCGCGGAGATCTATTCTTTTACATGGGTGGAAAGAAGGGGATCATGAATGCAGGCCTAAATGGGAAAACACTGAATGATTTGGATGAAACTCACAATGCGAGAGGTTTTGGGCTAGGGAACTTGAATCGAGATAGCTTTTTCACCAGGCAGCAAACTTTAATCGTGAAATGCACCTTGAAGATTTCTAATAATCATTTTAATTGTTTATGCATGATTTGAGCAAGGTTCATGATCCTGTGGTACTTTTTAATTGTTTCATTACAAATCTGTATGCCTATATGGCAGCACATGGTTTGTTTTGTTTCTTTAATTATTTACATTTATTACATAAAGCAATATAATTAAGAATAAAGTAACGGTTTGTAATTCCTGCAATTTATGTAAAAACAATGTCAGTATTAATAAATAGCCTATGTTTTAATTATTCTTCTATTAAATAAACGATTTAAACAAAACATCTAGCAGTTGGGTAAATAATCCCGGGCAAAGCTGCGAACACCTGCTACTACCAATATAAGTAAGAGAAAAATTTACTTGCAAAATATTATGGGAAATAAAATCACATAGAATGGTTAAGCGATCAACCTCACTGCTTGAGATCAATCTCACCCCATTTCATGGTAGCTCTAAAGGTACACATTGCACTGGAATGTGGCTTTCTTTACTGTACATTATCATAGGTAATGCCACAAGTGGAAGCTGCCAATAAACTCTAGGGGAGTCCCAAATCATTAATTGCATTCTGCTTAACATATAATGTATAAGTATAATAAATAATTAATAAAATGTATTTAAACTGAATTATTTAAAAGCATTTTAAATTGAAACAATACACTGCTAAATGGCATTCATGGCTTAACATGGCTGTTTTTGTGAACATAACACAATCAGTTAATTCATATCCATTAATTCAAGTGTTAGGTGCTGAAATTTAATACTGAAGATATCTTGCATAAAACATAATTATATTATTGTTATAGTTCCTAGCAATGCATACTGGTAAGTACTGTTTTTTGTAATATACATGTATGAACAGATGTAGATGCTCAGCTGCCTGAGAGCCGACTGGACATGTCCATATCAAAAGGGGGTAATGATTGCTTATTCATCTCCCACTTCTCAAAGGTGTTCCCTTCATCCACAGTGTACACATGCTATTGAGGTTATTTGTTTATTATGTTTACAGGTGATTACATAAATGCCAACATTGCTGAACTATGGAATGCATTTCCAGTAAAAGATTATAGTGCTGATTCCTGAACAGTTTTAAGCACAATATTCACTGTATTTCTAGAATAATTTTAATATCCAATAGAATGGTGTCAGATGCATAAGTCATTGCCTACAGAGCAGTGTCGCACAACGACCAGTTTTTAATGTAAAGAATATTTCAATTTTGTTTATTATAGTACTGCATATGCCTATTATTAAACTACTTCGAAATCGTCTTTGTGATAGGTTCTTATTGACTGAAAACATGCTACACCTGATATTTGACAATTTTAAATCATTTAAACATGTAAATGCACGTAAGTCGTCGCATTCCAAAAGCAACGACTTCCTGCCTCATTCTGCGGGTAAGAGCGTAAGATGCTTGACTGCATGGTAATACTCCCGGGGTTTAAAGGTTTTGATCATCGCTTTCAATCTGCGAACAAGGCGTGATTCTTGTCTTCACCGCTAGAGCACGGCGCGTCGGCTGCTGTCTGCAAGCAAGGAAGAACGCGAGAAGTCCCTCACAGAGATGCCTATTGCCAATGTAGTCACTTTGTGGCGAAACCTATATTGCTAATTTCATCTATCTATTAGACACTAAACTAAACTCCCTGTCTCTACATCCCTAGAGGGACTAGGCCTATTATCCTACATCCTACTTCTCAATCAAGTATCTCCTCAATTTGTATCAGGAGGCTGAGTACACCCCATTCCAGACCTCCCTACTTCAGAAAAATTCGATTAAGTACCAGGGAACGAACCCAACCTAATGTTTACCCACTTTCCCACGAGCTAGAAATTTGAAATTTGGCAGCTTTTAGCCTACAACCGACGGAAAATTCCAAAAAGTTCAAAATTTTATTTTTTTACCCTCCAAAAAGAAACTTTGAACATTTTTACAGGCATTAATGTTGACCAACTTCCACATGAGCTAGAAATCTGAAATTTGACAGACTTATAGCTTTTAGCGTGTAACCGACGAGAAAATTCCAGAATGTTCTAAATTTTAAATGTTTGCCCCAGAAAAATCTTAAAGTCGTTCCGCAGTTTTTTGTTTTGTTTAGTGTGGCTAAGTAGTTATTATGGGCTACGGCAGTCTAAATACAATGAATGTATCTTCGATAAATTGTCAGTTAAAAAAAAAGCTTTTTCTTAGAACCACACTGGGAGTTTGGAAGTAGAGCCCCAAACGAACAAAGCTAGCATTTATAACTTATATTATCAGGTTATGTATTTAATTCCTGTAAAACCACCTCCCCCATGACTGAGTGGTTAGATCGCACGCCTTCCACCGCTGGGACCCGGGATCGAATCTTGGTGGATCCATGTGGAATTTGTGGTGGACAAAATGGGGTCGGGCAGGTTTTCTCGGGGTACTTTTGTTTCCCCTGCCACATATCATTCCATCAGAGCTCTATTCATCATGCTATGACCATTGGTTGCAATGAAGGAATTATAATTCCCGTAAAATAGTGCAACACCCTGTTCCTACACCCACGATCCGCCACTGCTACAGAGTCTCCGACCTGATTAGAATATAAAGAAAAGAGGACGTATCTTCATCACCTTTGTATGAGGTGATAAAGAAAATATGATAAACATTGAATGAATCAGGTAGGTGATTGGTTGATTTCAGACTCATTCTTACATGTTATTGGTCCAGATCTAAAGAAAGACTTACGAGTTAAATAATCAGAGTAATAAGTACTTTGTTGTTAGATAACAAACTATAGGCCTACATGTTTTTAATAAGAGAGTAAGTTTTAACATAGAAGTATTTATGTATCAAAATAAAAATAAATATATACTTAATACATCAGATAATCACTTACCATTCTTATGTGCTGCCAATCCTGATGCAACTCTTTCCATAATGGTTTGAGTGAAATTAGTTTTCGGAGCAAAGAGAAGAGGAATTTCTGATTCTTGAAATACTGATATCTGAACCAAATCATCTTCATTTAAGATATTCTGGAAAGTTGCTGGTTTAAGATTTTCTATTGATTCACTGCCCTTGGAACGAATTAAAGCTATCACAATAAACAGTAAAACGGGTATCACGATTTCAATTATTGTTAAAAGCCAGTGTCTTTTACGAATAATTAAGTTCTTCCACATAACAAGCCCAAGTTTCTTCAGTAATACTGCCATGTTGCCTGCTTGTTCTGAGCTATACACCTGAAAAAGAAGAGAAAATAAGAACTGTTATTTTTACATGCATAGGCCTCACAAAGCCCTTGCTCAATATACTAGACAAGACAACTGATATACCGCTTTAGTATATACTTACATATATATATATATATATATATATATACTATTAAATTACTGTTACCTTATATAGGACTATACTAGTAAACCCATTCAAAACCTTTGCACCTCCCTGTTTTTGTTAGAAAAACCAGAAAAAACTGGAATGTAGCTAAGTAATTAGGTTCTCCATTATACGGTTGTTTATAAACACAAAACAATTACTTAAAAATATGTGCAGATTTCATAGAATGCACTATCAATTAATGTTTATATATGATTCACCAAACATGTGGGTTATACCGTAGCTTTAGCATGGCCATAGCAATTATAATAAGCACAGCAAAACAATCTTTAAGCTGTAAACTTTTCCTCAGTGAATACATTAATACCAGCATATAAATAAGTAATGAGTGTTTAAAATAAAATGTAGGCTACTCACATGAAAGATTAGTGTAGTTTTAACATTAATTTTAGTTTCACTGTTATGATCTGTTCATTGAATGAATTACCTGTGGGGTTTTGAATGATCAAGATATTCAAATGAAACATTCTCTTTGACTTTAAAATACTTGATTATTTCGAACTTTTTCAATTTGATTTTTTTGGGGGGAAGGCTGGTCCTTTTAGCTTCAAATTACCGTATTTTACGGACCATAAGACACTCCAGACCATTAGATGCACCTTAATTTTGGGATGGAAATTTAAAGGAAAAGAAATTTAGTGTGATTCTAAACGAAACATTTTAGAAGGGAATAATACACTTCATTACATAAACAAATTATAACCCTGTACAATGGAATTGGAATTGGATGTAAAATTTGCATTGTACGAAAATCTCTTCTGTACAGGTGGCATCGCGTAAATTTTAACTGAACTGAACTCATTTCTCAAGCAAGACTGAAAATACTTTTACACCCTCTAACCCTCAATTCAGCACACAGTAAGTGTAACGGGACAAGGCTGTTTAGAGGCGAAATGCAAAACCAGAAATTTGTAATTAAAATTTATCATGAGGATAGGCTGATACTCAAACGTAAAACCAGTATCACTCATTTGTTTCATGGAGCAGCAATTTAATGAGCATAGCCACTTTGTTTACTAATAGCCTATAACTTAAAGACAAGCATAATACACGACTATAGCACTCGTATTGGCTCCGGTGAAATTTATACTTTTCAACTGTATTCTTATTTAATTCTTCAGATAACCTATTGTGTCCAGATTCAACTCTCCATTTGGTGTAATAACAATTATCAGACTCTTAAACGAAATACAGATATTTTCAATGGATTAGTTAATGAGATGAGCATGCACAGTATTCTGAATCTGGAACTTATAACTATTAGGATGTACATTTTTTTGCAGCTGGCTGTACATAATGATCCAGTATTCACTTTGAAAAGTGTAATTCAGTTACTGGGTTTGTGGCAGCTCGACCACTGATTGTCTGTCCTTGAAAGCCAATGCAAAGATTTTGCAAAGAAAAATTCTTTTTTCTGCAAATATTAGAAACTTCTTTATAAATAATCACCCGTTAGAAAGGTTTGGTCACCGGGCCCCAGACAAGTATGTTACAGTAGAACCTCGATTTAACGTTTTTCTACATGCTTGGAGGCTTCGCACGCCATAAAAAATAATATACTGTAGATTTTGCAAAGAATTTTTTTTCCTGCAAATATTACAAACTTCTTTATACATAATCAGCCATTAGAAAGGTTAAGAAATAATATACTGTAGATTTTGCAAAGAAAAATTCTTTTTTCTGCAAATATTAGAAACTTCTTTATAAATAATCACCTGTTAGAAAGGTTTGGTCACCGGGCCCCAGACAAGTATGTTACAGTAGAACCTCGATTTAACGTTTTTCTGGGGATACAGAATGTTTTACTTTGAACAGGGGTTTACACTAAATGGGGGTATTGCTACTTTTAAGCAATAAAACTTGGCTTATACAGTAATTTATTTTATTTACTGAATTCTGCTTTATTTGAAAACTATAACTGTGATAAAAACTTAGATAGCGTGAAATATTATGGCATCTGCTGAATTGTGGTCTAGGGGTCTAGCCATATCCTTCCTTTCTGTTTTCATCATTGAATTCCACTTAAAAAACAGAACAATATGTAATAATTGGTTCATAAGCTACGATAATTTGCAAACTAACTTTCCCAGATTCATAACTATGTTCCTAAAGAGAAGGGACATTCAAGCGCTTCCTGTTGTCAGACCGCAATAAACTACAAGTTATAGAGCCATTAGTATTATTGTAATAGCCTACAAGATTTGTGCTGTAAAATTTGTAATACCAGAAAAATTTATGTAAAATGTGGGAAAATGTTAAATCGACATTCTGTTAAATCGGGGTTCTACCACAGTATAAGTATTAATACAGTACAGAAACTCAGCCCGTTTTTCTGCCAGCCGAGCATGCGCGCGCATTTACTAGCGATCGTAGCGGCCATATAGTAAGACTACAGAAACTACTCCGGGAAGTATGTAAATAAATAGGAGTGTTGTATTTATTAGAACACGCTATATTCGAAAAGACCTTATTATTCTGCTGTAAATTTCAGTAATAATAAAAGACAAAATCCTGAATTGCATTTCTTCACTTTCTTGAAACATCCAGAAAGGTAAGAACGAAAATATTTATTGTAGGTCTACTGGCTTACTCGTGATTCTGGTGTGGTTACATTTCAAGTTACTTTAATGTAATATTTTTATATGTTATTCTGTTGTAATGATTTCTGGTGTATAAAATAGGTCATTAATGGTCGAGAAGAAAACCTAGTAACAAAATATGTAAAATATTTGAGTGAAAATTACCGTCTATGCTTGACACACGCCGAAAACAGACAGTTTATGAAATCCTATAAAAACTCGTTAATTAAAACTGCTGTACCCACGGTGTCTTCAATTCCAAATGCTCCTGAATTTTTTGTTTTGTTTAATGAAGTTCATCCTGCAGTAATTGACGCTACATAGACCTACAATAAATTGAAGTCGTATATTGCCATATAAGGCAAAGAATCAAAATACACTGTCAACAATGACGTGCAGGATGAACAACGTGACAGACCTATAATATAATTTACGTAATTAATACGTAGGCTATTTATTATCATAATTTGAATTATAAATTATATTAAAGGACAATGATTTTAAAGGAAAAATACTAGGCCTAGGTACAGTCCTTAACAGTAGCCTATTTAGGTATTGTTTACCTCTTAACTAGAATATAATACATTATTTCTTAAATTTAAAATTAGATTTGCATTAAATAAAAATATTCTGTATTTTTCTCTTTTAACATAACATATTTTGCGATGTGTTTATGTATTTTCCCAAGCCATTTCGTATGATGAGAATGTAGCTTTACTCAATCTCCGCATGGAGCGCTAGTGTCGTCCAGTCAACATGTTGTCATAGGACTTTTAACACACAGTTTCTTTACTGTATTAATACTTATACTGTGGTTCTACTATAATATGTTTATTAAGTGCCAGAATAGCACTTTCTAAGATTGTATGGTGGACACAAAAAATGTCTGTCCATCTATCTGTATGCGCAGTAACTCAAATATGCTTCATCATATTTTCATGAAATATTTTCATATTTTCATGAAACAATCACTTCATGTGCAGTAGAACGAAGCTTCAGCCAATACAAATCACTTTTGAAAATTTAAAACAACATTTTGTGGCATACTGTTGTGGTAGCAGAAATAATCAATGAATGAATACAAATAAAGTAAATGATCTGAAAAAAATTGAATAATTTAATTTATGAATCCAGTAACTTATTTGTAATGCATTTTTATAGTTTCTAAAAGTAACAAAATGCAATGTCTAGTGGTTAAATTTGTTTTGATGTCCATATTTTACAAAATATATTTGCATACATATGTACGTATTTTGACATTTTTAGTACATAACTTATTTATGTACATATTTTGACATTTTTAAGTACATATATATGTACATATTTTGACATTTTTTAGTACATATAAATCCTAGCCCTGGTTATAAGGAAGTTATCAGTCCAAGGGAACACCACATTGGAGAATAAAATGGTTCAGTTGGTGGGATATGCGGACGACATTTCAACATAATGGCAAAGGAGACCTACCAAGAACTAAGAGATGCAGCAGAAGGGATAGGATTACAAATAAACACAGAAAAAACAAAAGTCATGATCAATACAAGAAGGAAAATTAGGAAACCTAATCAGTTTAAAATTGGGCCCCTTGATCTAGAAATAGTCAACCAGTTTAAATATTTGGGATGCTGGATAACAGAAGATAACAACGAAATTCATGAGATAAAGAGAAGGATACATTTGGCTAATGGAGTCTATGTATCACTGTCCTCGATTATTAAATCAAGGAACATCCATCGCCAAGCCAAAGCAACACTGTATAAAGTCATGATTAGACCAATATTAACATATGGCAGCGAGACCTGGACTATGAGTAAACAAGCCGCTAACTTAATCGACACCTTCGAAAGAAGGATTTTAAGAAGGATATATGGCCCAGTTCAAGATAATGGTGTGTGGAGAATACGCTATAACAATGAATTATACAATCTGTACAAAGACAATAAGTTAACCACCATCATCAGATACCACAGGCTGCAATGGGCTGGGCACATCATCAGGATGGGAGATAATCGAATCCCCAAGAAAGTACTATTTAGCCAAATTGAAGGTAGAAGGCCTATAGGAAGACCCAGGGACCGCTGGATTGACGCAGTGGCAAGTGATGCTAAAACCCTACTCCAAACCAGGCGGTGGACATCAATTGCCAAGGATAGAACCAGATGGAGGGAGATGATAACGGAGGCTATGGTTCGATCCCGAACTGCAACGCCATAGAAGAATAAGAAGAATGTGTTTTGATTTGAAGATGATAATCTATTTTAACATAGTTGAAAATAAGTAAAACTTTGTGTGTTAATCCCTTTGTAAAATAATAGGTAATAAATATTGTTCTATCTCTTGATAACATTTAATGCAATAAATTTAATTTAATTCTCACAGAACTTCCACTCCGTTACTACATTCCTCACCTCCGTGAATGTGCTATTTTCTAACCTTGTTGATTTAATGCAAAATACCATTCTGTAAGTAGGACCAGTGCCTCAGTAGTATAATATCATGCAGAATGAAATATTAGCCTACATAAAAAATTAAACGGCCTAAAAAGTGTTTTTTTTCTAATCTAACATTGAAATCTGTTCTTTTTTGGAGAATGACCCATTTTGCCAAAGTTTCTATAAGATATCCAGGAAATAAAAATCAGCTCAGCATTGGACTGAAGCTGAAGAAATTAACAAAAATTAAAAAAACTGTCAAGCTGACATATAACTTAACCAACACATACCTGAAAAGATTGATATTCTTGTTCTCTAAGTTAACACAATATTAAAATGATTTACGTGTAAGGGTAAGTTAATCTTTGGTGAAATCATCTTCTCAGATCCTCAAATTAAATACAACGAATAGTTTCAAGGACACAATTATACCCAATAATGTTACACCAAGTCAGCCATTTGACCACCATCACAGCACAGACAGAACACAAAGTATTATGGTCGTCCCTTTAGCTCCTCCCACTCGTGACATCTACATGTTAATGGTGGAACTACTAGCGGTGTTGAAAATTCTGACCCCCCCCCCTTTTCTCCACTTCTTTTCCCCTTTCTTCTATTCAATCCGGGGTACGCCGTAGCGTATTGGTTGAGGCGCTGCGCTACAAACCGGAAGGTCGCGGGTTCGATTCCCGATGAGGTCGTTGAGATTTTTCAATTGGCCTAATCATTCTGGTGGCACTATGGCCCTGGGGTCGATTCAGCCTCTAACAAAAATGAGCAATCCTAGGGGTAAAGGCGGCCGGTGCTGTCAGCCACCACCTTCATGTGCCGAGTGTCCAAAATCTGGGAGCCTCAACCTCCTGGAACCCTCTGGGCCTCCATGGCCTGTATAGCGATCACTTTACTTTATTACTATTCAATCCCTTTTCTCCTTTACCTACCTATCTATTCCTATCCTTTAAATGTTCGACCCAAGGAGATTCGAACACGGGACCCTTCATCTTACCCACTACGCCATCGAGTAATCATTACGATAAAACAGCGAAAATTTGCTTTTGGTTTAATTGAATGTCACTGCGCAGTTCTCTTCTTCTTTAGCCTTGGCATGATAAACCCGCAATAATAACTGCAAAAAAGAGGAAAGACCACTTTTTCAAACATTCAAATCTCGCCTTACATGACAGCTATCGAGAAACCAGTTAATTATTGATTTGCAGAGTACTCATCAAGAGCTTTTCAACGATACTCCACAAGACGTGGTTTCGAATTTCCATCCCCCCACCCCTACTCGTACCCCCAAATCCCCTGAATCATTAGTGTCACTGTGAACTCCATAGGGAGTACTCTAATTTATTTCAACAAAGTTTCTCTATACTTCACAGGGGCCGAGATATAATTTTTTTTAGGTAGATTTCGAAGAAAAATCTACCTATTGCAATGGATACCATGTCATGATTTTCGAAAAATTCTTTCATATCTTTACGTTTCATGCTCCCCTGAGTACGAAACCACCGCCCGTTCAAAAAAAAAAAAAAAAAAAAAAAAAAAAAAAATGTGATATATATATCTTCACACGATAGCGGCCGTAATTTTGAAGATATTTGAACCAAATTTTAATATGTTATTTCTAGGCCCAATAGTTCGGACAAGTTCGTTAATGAGCAAAATTGGCCCCTCGGGGGAGGGGGTTGAAATTTTAAAACATTTTTATCTCGGCTCCTATGAAGTATAGAGGGAAACTTTGTTTGAATAAATTAGAGTACTCCCTATGGAGTTCACAGTGACACCAACGATTCGGGGGTTTTGGGGGTACGAGTGGGGGTGGGGGGAATGGAAATTCGAAATTTTTGGAACCACGTCTTGTGGGGTATCATTGAAAAGCTCTTGATGAGTACTCTACAAATCAATAATTAGTTTCTCGGTAGCTCTCATTTTTAAGGAGAGATTTTAATGTTTGAAAAAGTTCTCTTTCCTCTTTTTTGCAATTATTATTGCGGGTTTGTCATGCTAAGGCTAAAGAAGAAGAGTGCTATGCAGCGACAGTAAATTAAACAAAAAGTACTTGTAGAGGTGGTTCGTGGATCCATCAATGAATCTGATTGGCTCACGTAAAATTGCGGGGTTATTAGCAGACGATGGGCTTCGCTCAATCCTGTCCGGTGCCCATGCTGCTGTCACTTGATGACTTATATATATATATAATTTTGTATGTATAGCTTGATGATAGAGGCGCAGTGACAATCAACTAGTGTTTCTATTTCAAGAGGAAGGTGGGGGTACAAAGCGGAGATATACAGTGAGTCCCACGCAAGAGTTGGCCAATGACGCGGGTTTCTGCGTCGCGGCTGGCACAGTTCCAACTCCCGAGCGATCGGGTGAAATATCTACACAAATAATGCCGCGGTTAGTGTAATGATTCAGGTTCTCGCATTTACAGTTAAAATTACAACGAAAATAACCACGTACTGCCCCCCTCTGGATTGCCTTATGGATTAATTTATTTGTGGCACTCTTTGTCAACCTACAGTTGTAGCATGGAGAATAAAAAAATAGTATTATTTTATAATGAGTTTAGCAAGTATTAACTAATTATAATATAATATGTATTTATAATAATATCTCACCAAGGCCATTGCTCAAAAGAGCGTATTCTGTTAATTTAAAAAACTTTGTAGCCTCGTCGAATTCAGCTTGGGTTCAAAATAACGATCCGATTAACTAAGTGAATATTAATGTGTTTAGCCTAATCATTTGAAATTGAGGTCCGAAATTGATTTTGCCCCCCCCCTTAATAAAATTCCTGGCGACGCTGCTGCACTGACACCTTTCTAAGGGAATTTTCTTTCACGCGCGTAAGTTCAGCTTCCGACATAGAGTTAATTTCTCTTGTGATATTGCCTTTAAGTCCTTCTTCTGTATGGGAAATTGACCTATACACTTTATTTTTCAAGTTTCCCCATAAATAATATTTACATACTGTTAGAAGAACTTGATGACAATATCACATAGGCCTATCACAAGAGAAAGTAACTCTGTCTCGGAAGCTGAACGTATGCGCGTGAAAGAAAATTTATTAAAAAGATGCCAGTATTGTCTTGATGCAAGAGGAGAACATTTCCATCATCTCTTGTGATGAGGTACGTGGTTATTTTCATTGTAATTTTAACTGTAAATGTGATAACCTGAATCATTACAACGACCGCGGCATTATTTGCGTAGATATTTCACCCGATCGCTCGGGAGTTGGAGCTGTGCCAGCCGCGACGCAGAAACCCGCGTCATTGGCCAACTCTTGCGTGGGACTCGTCACTGTACATTGGTACAGTTATACTTGTAAAATGTAGGATTTTTATTCATTTGTTACGATTATCATGCATGGAGACCATGGTCTCCATGCATGATAATCAGCTGCAGCTGATCTATTAAAATTTTCCTCATCGATTTTAAACTTAGAATTCACTGATGCTTATATATACTTATCAGTGGCGGACGCAGAGGGGGGGATAGCTATATATGGACTCTAAGTGGCTAGTTCTATAAACTAATTATAGTTAATTTTTTTTAGTATTCTTTCTACCTATTCAAATCCCCCCCCCCCCCGAAAAAAATTCTGCGTCCGCCACTGATACTTATAAATTCAACTCTGAAAGGGTTAATTGCATTTAATGTTAATGTATAAGTTTCTGGTCCTGCTAAGGTTTATATTAATTTATTTTAATGTTTGACTGTTTGCTTTGCCAGCTTTGACTGAATGTATAAGTTTCTAGTCCTGCTAAGGTTTATATTAATTTATTTTAATGTTTGACTGTTTGCTTTGCCAGCTTTGACTGTTGGCAGTTCGAATTATTATAAATAGTATTTTCTTTCAACTATCCCATGGCGAAAATACGAAAATAATATTTATAATAATTATATGTGTGTGTATGCATATATAAGTGTTTGTGTTTAAAAGAAAATAATCCAGTATGGACATTTACCATACCCATACCATCGAGACGGCGGTGGTAAATACTAATAGTAGTAGATACTACAGTGCTTTCACTGTACGACTTGGCCGGCAATCAGTGTTGCCATACGTACGACTATAGTCGTACACATACGACTATTTCATAGATTTGTACGACGTACGACGCAACCATGTGTCGTATGCCTATTCATACGACTATTTTTAATATTAGCAGTTTATACTACCATTTTGTGTTTATTTTTTTAGCAATCTACTGCAGGATTTCAATTTAGATAAACATGAAGTTTTTTGTTTTTTCGTAGTTTATTTTGTATGTCACTAAATGAATGGCGGAATGTTATATAATAGCCATTGTCAAATAAAACTCTGTCCATTTATTTATTACAGGCTTTCACGGGCCGGTGGCGCACCTTGCTTATATAAGTTGTATTGTTGTATTGTTATTGCTACTTCTCTCATTATTCTTTTCCAAACATTTTATATTTTAGCCGCACGTGTGCAAAACGAAGCAATCCAAGTCTCTAAAGAAATTATACCGATAAACAGCAGCTGGTCTTATTGTTTTTATTTTATTTTGACCAAACATAATAATCATATTGTTACTATTAATAGTATATGTTGACACGTGCATATCAAAAGTAGCTGTATAAATGACATTTAGAAATCTTACTTTCTTATGGATTGTAATTTAATAATATTTTTTTATTATTATTATTAACACCTGCAGGTTGCAGGTAGCCGATGACAAAGAGTACCAACAACAATGAGTATATGTATACAGTAGGAGAGACCAATCAGCTGAGTAGTAGCGGTAAACAGCAAAGTCAGCATGCGTGGCACGTTATAGAACTTACAAAAGCATATTATTATAACCACCAAGCTTGCATTTATAGAAAAACCGTATCTTATTCGAAAATGCAAGGGCGCTTCGCTACGGCTACCGCCTCCGCTTCGCGCACTTAACTATGTGATTAGTGTTATGCATTATTTAGGCTATCTGTAGACAACTTAGCTTAATGCAGAGGTGGGTATAATACAAGGCACTAGCTGCTCGTAAGAAATGGTTTTGATAGAAAGTGATCAATGGAAGTAATTCGCATTCAAATCGCACAATAAAATTGTAAAAACTGACATTGCGACCGGCACACAGCGCACCTGCCATTGTAGGCTACTGAATTTGTCGTCTGCTGCGAGAACCGTCTATCACTATATACAAGAAGGACAGTTGGTCACTCTGCCTCGCTCAGAAACAAAAAAACATCACACAGTCCGTGGAAATGTGAATATCGCGTGAACGGTCCGCGCCATTGGGATCATGCCAAAAGTCTGGAAAGAGTATCTCACTTGGCAATCGTTATAATTATATTATTATTATTATTATTATTATTATTATTATTATTATTATTATTATTATTATTATTATCATCATCATCATCATCATCTTCATCCTGACAATTCGCAAAGTGTACGACGATTTTAAGTAGCGTACGACTATTTTCAGTTGTTGGTACGACGGTTTTACTTTTCGGATCTGGCAACCCTGCCGGCAATCGCGCGGGCCGACTATCCATGACTTATGCATCAACCGCCCAAGTGATGCCTCATTGTCTCACCGCTGAAGTCTAGCATGTGATCTGATTACGTTCACATGTGAATAATTATTACAGCAGTGTTTGTGTTTTTTTTTATGGTTAAAGTAAGTTTTTAGTTTTGCTTGAAGTGTTTTAAAAATGCCACGACATAATTATACATTAGAACTACTGCGTGTGAATAGCAATTTCCTCAAAAGGTGCCGTAGATGTAATGATGCAGAAGGACGGCATTTCCAACATCTCCTGTGATAAGGTAAGTTTGTATTTTTATTCTATATTTTCATTTTATTGTGATTACAATTACGGAAATATATATACGATTCGCCGGGAGTACCGTGATAGGTCGCCCGCCTGGCCCCGCAGCGGTTTATCTGGAGCGGCCCGTGCGATTACCGGCCAAGTCGTACAGTGAAAGCACTGTAGTAATAAAAGGTTACTCATGCAACACGTATAACATTTCATCAACTTCACTATTTACCTTAATTTGCTGTAGGCCTACATGTTTCATAGATATTTGGCCACATCCTCAACTATTCGTCAGGGTAAATAGTAAAGTCCATAAAGTGTTATATATCAGCCTATTTGTTCAATATAAGTGTAGTACAGTGAGTCCCACGCAAGCTAGTTGACCAATGACGCGGGTTTCTGCGTCGCGGCTGGCACAGCTCCAACTCCCGAGCGATCGGGTGAAATATCTACGCAAATAATGCCGTTCTCACATTTACAGTTAAAATTACAATGAAAATAACCACGTAGGCCTATCTCATCACAAGAGGTGTTGGAAATGTTCTCCTCTTGCGTCCACACAATATCTGGCACCTTTTGGGGAAATTTTCGTTCACGCGCATAAGTTCAGCTTCCGAGACAGAGTTACTTGCTACACAGTATAAAAGATCCAATTGTAAACTTTCATAATATATTTAAAAACCAAACCAGTTAATTTCTATCTTCCTTCCAAATTGTAGTGAAACCCCATTCTGGCTTATTTTAAAGAATTTCTGTATTGAAAACAGGTAAAACCTGTTAAAGAAATATTCTATGGAAAAGAACTTACAGTTCTCAGCAGCAAGATTCGTAGAGTACTGCCCCCATAAACTATAATATGGCTCAATTAAGGCTCTCTTGGAGGATGAACTCAATTCTCAGGAGTTTATATCTACACGTCAAATGTGTACATTGTGAGAAATGTCTGAATTTCTGTATTGAAATTTTATGGTGAATAAATCTTATCTTATCTTATTTCATTTGTTTTCATCTCTTGTAACTGCTGTCAGGTTGTTTGTAGTAACGCCCTTGCAGTGAGCGATCTGGTAAAGGTGGTATTCTGGCTGTTCGTCCAAGAGTAGGCTAAATGGTAACAGCTGGGTCTCTGTATTTCACATAATACTGTGGGAATTTCAGGTAGATGCTGGAAGAAAGAAAAAAGAAAACAAAAACACTTTATGTTAGTTTGAAATTGACTGTCTTCTGATTATTTATCAGGTGTAATTTTGGATGCTGAAGCAAGTAATTTTAACAATTCTTCTACCAGGGCTTTCAGCAAGTGAGTAAATTTACTATAGCTCTTAGCAACCAGCCAGTGGCGACTCTTGGTTTTTTAGTTGTGTAGGATGGTGTGGAGAGAGCTAATTAACCCATTCACTGCTATTGACGTACATATGCGTCGCCGTATAAAATGCATAAATGCAGAGATGTAAATTTAATACAATAATGCTTTATCGTAAAATATGAAAATATTTAACCACGTATGAAAACTGTCGTTTGCGGAAATCAGCTATTCCGCTATAATTTTAGCTATTCCGCTATATAATAGTTGATATCAAACTTGATATTGCTCCAGGAATACTTATATTGAAATATAAACAGCACTGTAAAGTTTAATAATAACTAGGCCTATAATATATACCAAGAAAATAAATAATTAAATAAATATTAATAAAAATATGATCACTCCCCTCTTAGAAAACAAGCTATCGAACGTGAGGAAGGACTGTACTGTAAGACGTCCTCAACTTCTTCCATATGAAACTGGCTTCTCACCGCCTTTTCCCTTCCCCCTTCACTTGCCAGAGCTTTAACAACGACATGGATACACTGAGGACATCCTCACAAATACCAACCTGCTCAAAACAGAACCGCTAACTTCCTTCCCGAGTGCTCTACAAAAACGCTGTTTTGTCATTTTATTGTTTTAATTTTGACAATGCATGTTAGTAAACATTTATGTAGATGAATTATGAAGTGTAGGATGATCCTCACATCCTATATGGAATAATCGCCACTGCAACCAGCTCTACTGTTATCTTTTACATAGTCCTGGAACTTACCTGAAGGAGCCCAGATTCTGTGGAGGCAAAGAAGCTACTGGGATTACATTGCTTAAAGGCTTTGTCCAAGCTGAAATTTCACCACAAACGGAGGTCTATAACTAATCCAGCCTGGAGTCTGGCATTGGCCTCCCTTTACACTTCCCAACAAGAGACTTGGATCTAAAGGATTTTAAAAGGAGCTTCTTCGTCGAACCATTGAAATCTCTTCCTTCAACAATGATACTGCTTAAATATTCCTTATTGACAGGATTCTCTTATGTCCCCTTCCTATGTAGGCTATATTCAGACCAGTTTTGCAATTAGCTCACTTCTACTCAGAAGATGGCAGAAGAATTTTCTCTCGTGGCTGGAAGTCCGAATACCTCTATCAACTTGAATTGAAATTAGGAAGTGGATAGGATATTGAATAAAACTCATAATTATTATTACTTATAGTTGAATAAAAACACTTTCTTCAACACACTTTATTTACCTTAGTAAACTTCTGGACGGCCGTTTCGCAGGTGGTGTTCCTGCATCATCAGCAGAGTGCCAACTGAGGTCTCTGGAGCAGGTGTTTGTGAGGGTGTCTGTTATGGTGAGGGTGTAGTGGAGGTGGGGGTAGATGATGGGGGTTTGGTTTGACTGCCTGTGTGTATTAATGTGTCAAATAGCGTGTGTGATCTGAAATTGAGTTGGTTATTTAAAACTGATGTTGGGTGTGATTTTGTGTGTTTGTAGATTTCGAATTGTTCCAATGTATTTAATTTCTTGCTTTTGTGTGTGAAGTGTAGTATTTCCATGTCTGTGTTTATGTTTTCGTAATTGTGGTCTGTTGTGATGATGTGCTCTGCAAAATTTGATTTGCGTTGAAGAAAGTGTTTTTATTCAACTATTTGTTACACAGCGCTAAAGTCGGACACAAGAATGTATTATTAGCCTACTTAATAATTTTTCAGGGAAAATAAATACAATACAATTTTCTGTCTTCTTTTGGAAATATATAACCATAAACTTAATAAATTGCAGTAAAAGTAAAGATAATTAAAAACTAGGAGTCACCTGGTAGGATCTGGAGGACACTGCCATTTAAAGTCTGCATTGCGGAAAAATTCTAGAGGATGTAATCTGCCTGTGTGATCTTTATATTGATCCCTCTGTTTCTGACATAACTGAAAGAAAACACTGCTAATGAATTACGGAAAAATTGAAAATATTAAAATGTGTGCGTCATGTCTTATTTTAATAATGTTTAGTGATTCAAGCTATTTTGGTAACAAATCGTACTTTGCAATCCAAATTATGAATAAACTGAATGAAATTTGTAAAACTGAATAAGCCAGGTGATATTAAGATTATTCACTAGGGTTGGTGCATAATTCATGGCAACAGTTTTGTGTGTGCGTTTGAATACCAACAAGTACAGAAAGCATGAAATTACACAAGACAGGACCAGATATGAACTACTTGTGTGGATAATAATTATGTATGGGTAAAGAGTTGAAATTGACACTAAACTTCACTTTTGGTAAATTTTACCTGAACTAGTTTCCTCACCATTGCTACTATTTTCAACAGCTATAGGCCTACTTCAACTTTAGGTAAAATATACCAAAAGTGAAGTTTAGTGTTAATTTCAACTTCCTATATTTTATTTTGTTATATAACTTCACTGCATTAACTTCCAATACAATTTAATCCTTGTAAGGACTGTGGTTAGCGTCGCTGACTACAGATCCATCTGCCCAAGTTCGATCCCCGGTACCTCCTTGGATTTTTCTGGGGTAGGGAGGTCTGGTAGGGGTGCACTCAGCCTCGTGATTCAAATTGAGGAGCTACTTGATAGAGAAGTAGCAGCCTTGGTCATGGAAACCACCATTAACGGCCATGGGTGTCGGCATGCTGACCACATGTTCCCCAATCCTGCCATCTGCCTCTGGTAGATGACGCAGTGGTCGGGTGGTAGGCCTTGTCCCTTCTGGGATGTTAGCGCCATGGAGTTAGTTAAGGACATTAAATAACATACGCCAAAATTATGCTTCTCATATTTGTAAAGGTAATTGATATGACAGTACTGGTTTCCTGTTTCACACTCATTACAGCACAGCACACATACCCGTTCATTACTGGACAAGCATAAAAATGAGTAGGTGTGTACAAAAAGTGGTGTTGTAGATTTTTAAATTTTTCTCTCCATTGATGCTTAAAACATTTACTATGATAGAAGACTTCATTCTAATAGGTTGTTCCATTAATTTAGAACACCTTGAATGTCACAAAATACATATATATATATATATATATATATCAGTGGCGATTATTCCATATAGGATGTGAGGATCATCCTACACTTCATAATTTATCAACATAAATGTTTACTAGCATTCATTGTCAAGATTAAAACAGTAAAATGACAAAACAGCGTTATTGTAGAGCACTCGGGAAGGAAGTTAGCAGTTCTGTTTAGAGCAGGTTGGTATTTGCAAGGATGTCCTCAGTCGCTCACTGTAGATGTTACGTAGTCCATGCCGTTGTTAAAGCTCTTGGGCATGTGAAGGGGGAGGTGGGGAAGAGAAAGATGGTGAGAAGCCAGTTTCATATGGAGGACGTCTTACGTTCCTTCCTCACATGTGTTCTGTGTTTTCTCACGTTTGATAGGTTGTTTTCTAAGGAGGGAGTGATCATATTTGTATTAATATTTATTTATTTCATTTCTTGGTATATATTATAGGCCTAGCTATTATTAATCTTTACAGTGCTGTTTATATTTCAATATGTATTCCTGGAGTAATACAGGTTTCACTAGTGAATTATAAGTTTGATATCAGGAACGAACATTATAGCGGAATAGCTGATTTCCGTAAATGACAGTTTTCATACATGGTTAAATATTTTCATATCTTATGATAAAGTATTAATGTATTAAATTTATATATCAGCCTTTATGCATTTTTTATGGCGACGCATATGTACGTCAGTAGCAGTGAATGGGTTAATTCGCTCTCTCCACACCATCCTACACAACTAAAAAACCAGGAGTCGCCACTGATATATATATATATATAAGTTATAGGCCCTATATATGCTGGAAAGTTACATACAAGGTAGAAATTGTCTACTTCATTTCGACAAACAGGATCTGTAACAGTTGTAGAAATTGGCATTACAGGCTGATGTAGCATTCTTTCAGATTAATGATTCTATCTGCTGCCACAAGATCAGGCCTTGGAGAAATATGCAGGATTGCATCCCCCAGTTTTCAGAAGGCATCTAAGGGGAAAAAAAAATCCAGTGTGAAACTCCTCTGCCTAAATAAAGTGTAAAATCTCTTTAATACTAAGAGTCATTGCCAATATTCATGTCACATCCCCAGAAGGTACCTATCCAAGTATAAAATTTTGTTCTCTTACAATTTTCTGTTCTGGAACTAGGCTGTTTCTGAAAATAGTGTTTTTGGATTCAGGGGATATCAAAACATGTATTTATATTAAAAACTCAACTTCGTATTTAAGGGTCGAACACAATACTTCCTCTACTTTTAGTACCTATGGTGTGGACAGAGGTATTAATAAAGATAAAAGATGTTATTACTTTGCAAAACCTGTGCTCATCTAAAAAATACCGAAGAAGAATTTTTAACACTAATATTGGTGCTAATTTAATAAACTGAAAAGCAACTGAACACATAGTGTATGATTGGGATTTTTTTTTTTTAGAAATTTGTACACTGTCTCAACTCTCCACACCAAGAAATGTTATGCCATAGACCAGATGCATACCCGAATAACCATATCAAATTTAGGAATAGCAATAGGCAGGACTAGCCTTTCGATTTGCAGGTCTTGGGATAAAAATATTGTGAGGCCAGTGATGGTGTGAATTCCATACCCATCATGAATAAATTATTTTGTGTCACTATCTTTTTGTATTAAATTTAATGTGATTTATTTCATTTCTCACTTGCATCCAATAAAGAGACTGTATTAGCATTAAAGTGATAGTGGATGCTATAAGACCTTCTTTATGACCTACTACAGGGTCTTTATTATAAGTTGAGACGGGGCGACCGGTGTTTTCACTCTCCGCTACGGAGTCTGCATTAGCCGCGGGTGATGCGCGCACGGCTTCCCTGCTTAAAGTGTAGGCTATATAAAGTATTACATATCTTACCTTATAACATATGTTGGAAGTGTCGTCCTTCCTGTGTTATACAGGCATTGTATCTGGAAACCACATTCTTAAAGATAAGGTTTATCGAACAAATCCTCACACATTGGAGGAGCTGAAAGAAAACATTACGAATGAAATTAGGGGCATTACAGTGGAAGAACTCACTCGCGTCAGCCAGAATGTGGTTTCCAGATACAATGCCTGTATAACACAGGAAGGACGACACTTCCAACATATTTTATAAGGTAAGATATGTAATACTTTATATAGCCTACACTTTAAGCAGGGAAGCCGCGCGCGCATCACCCGCGGCTAATGCGGACTCCGTAGCGGAGAGTGAAAACGCCGGTCGCCCCGTCTTAACTTATAATAAAGACCCTGTATGTTAGTTAGGTGGAACAAAAAGTTGTCTAGCGTTCCATGACCACTAACGATCAGGTTCTGCTTTTGTATCTGAAATTCTAGTCACCCTAGGTATAAGCAATAGGAAATCAAAAGCTCTGTTTATTTATTGTTTTTCATAATCCTCCCATATCAATGTCTATTAATGTCAATGTCATTGATCTGAGTGAAAGGAATCTACATCCACTGACATACTAATATAAAGGTTGTAGGTATAGAATAAAGGGCTATCTTTAGTTTGCACATGATTGCCGGCATGGTCTCATGGTTAGCATTGCTGACTACAGATCCATCGGCCCAGGTTCGATCCCCAGTACCTCCTCGGATTTTTCTGACTTAGGGAGGTCTGGAATGGGGTGCACTCAGCCTTGTGATTCAAATTGAGGAGCTACTTGATAGAGAAGTAGCAGCTCTGGTCATGGAAGCCATCATTACCGGTAACGGTTGTGGGTGTCGGCATGCTGACCACATGACCCCCAAATCCTGCCATCTGCCTATGGTAGATGATGCAGTGGTCGGGTGGTAGGCCATTGTTCCTAAAGATGTAGTGCCAAGGAGTTTAGTTTTTTTTTTAGTTTGTGCATATTTTCTGTTTTTAGTGCATATAAATTTGCACCCTTGTTATTAATCAAAATTTTATGAATGACTAGCTGAAAAGGCCCGGCGTCGCCCAGGCTTTGTATTCTGTAATTTGAAATTAACTTATGGAGGACTTTCGATGTTGAAACTCTAGGTCCTGATATAATAATGTATGTAGAATTCGAAATGAGGAAGAACAACATATGGCACTCAGACTATTCCCTCAGAAAACACTAAATATAGCTTTTTATGGCTCATAGAGGATGTCGAATGCTGCATTCCGTTGCTTCTACACATCATGCCTGGGAGGGGTTGAAATAAGAAGAAACATAAATTATGTAAGATTGTATTGACTTGACGGAAAATTTTATTTCTCATTCTCATGTTAAACCGTTTCGGGCCTGAAATAAAATAGAAATGCAGTATCACTTTCATACTTTCCTCCCCTAAAACCCGGGACATAATATACTGCGAGTATAGGACTCAAAATGTTCCATCCCATGCTTAGGGCCTATGATAAATCTCAACTAATACAAAGCCTACAGCTATGGATAACTGACTATTTACCGACTTCTGATATAGCATACTCACACACTTAAGTTGTTCCTGCAATACGACCTCTTATTCTACATCAAAATGTGAAGTGAGAAAATATTTCTTATGTCGAGGGTAGAGAAAGTTATGTGACTGCATCACACTGTGCTTTATTTTCGTGTAATTCATTTTTCAGTAATTATTTTCGCCAATATATTACATGGAATCATAATTCGTTAAAGTCCAGCATTAGGCTATATAGTTGCCAAGGCCTTATGTAATCACAGTAAACAATTCACTGTTGCCATGTGAACTGAACAACATTTCATTTTTTTCAGTAGAATATTCACAGAAATTATATAATTTTCAAGGGAAGGACTGATTTGTTTCAATTTTAATGTTGACCGCTATACTTTCCGGGCTTAACTGGGTATGTGTGCAAAATTCCGTGTAAATTGGTAAAGAAATGTAGATTTGTATAAGGAACAAACATACATACATACCCACAAACACACATTCGACTTTATATATTAGACTAGCTGAAAAGGCCCGGCGTCGCCCGGGCTTTGTATTTTGTAATTTGAAATTAACTTATGGAGGACTTTCGATGTTGAAACTCTAGGTCCTGATATAATAATGTATGTAGAATTCGAAATGAGGAAGAACAACATATGGCACTCAGACTGTTCCCTCAGAAAACGCTAGATATAGCTTTTTATGGTTCATAGAGGATGTCGAATGCTGCATTCCGTTGCTTCTACTCATCATGCCTGGGAGGGGTTGAAATAAGAAGAAACATAAATTACATAAGATTGTATTGACTTGACGGAAAATTTTATTTCTCATTCTCATGTTAAACCGTTTCGGGCCTGAAATAAAATAGAAATGCAGTATCACTTTCATACTTTCCTCCCCTAAAACCCGGGACATAATATACTGCGAGTATAGGACTCAAAATGTTCCATCCCATGCTTAGGGCCTATGATAAATCTCAACTAATACAAAGCCTACAGCTATGGATAACTGACTATTTACCGACTTCTGATATAGCATACTCACACACTTAAGTTGTTCCTGCAATACGACCTCTTATTCTACATCAAAATGTGAAGTGAGAAAATATTTCTTATGTCGAGGGTAGAGAAAGTTATGTGACTGCATCACACTGTGCTTTATTTTCGTGTAATTCATTTTTCAGTAATTATTTTCGCCAATATATTACATGGAATCATAATTCGTTAAAGTCCAGCATTAGGCTATATAGTTGCCAAGGCCTTATGTAATCACAGTAAACAATTCACTGTTGCCATGTGAACTGAACAACATTTCATTTTTTTCAGTAGAATATTCACAGAAATTATATAATTTTCAAGGGAAGGACTGATTTGTTTCAATTTTAATGTTGACCGCTATACTTTCCGGGCTTAACTGGGTATGTGTGCAAAATTCCGTGTAAATTGGTAAAGAAATGTAGATTTGTATAAGGAACAAACATACATACATACCCACAAACACACATTCGACTTTATATATTAGACTAGCTGAAAAGGCCCGGCGTCGCCCGGGCTTTGTATTTTGTAATTTGAAATTAACTTATGGAGGACTTTCGATGTTGAAACTCTAGGTCCTGATATAATAATGTATGTAGAATTCGAAATGAGGAAGAACAACATATGGCACTCAGACTGTTCCCTCAGAAAACGCTAGATATAGCTTTTTATGGTTCATAGAGGATGTCGAATGCTGCATTCCGTTGCTTCTACTCATCATGCCTGGGAGGGGTTGAAATAAGAAGAAACATAAATTACATAAGATTGTATTGACTTGACGGAAAATTTTATTTCTCATTCTCATGTTAAACCGTTTCGGGCCTGAAATAAAATAGAAATGCAGTATCACTTTCATACTTTCCTCCCCTAAAACCCGGGACATAATATACTGCGAGTATAGGACTCAAAATGTTCCATCCCATGCTTAGGGCCTATGATAAATCTCAACTAATACAAAGCCTACAGCTATGGATAACTGACTATTTACCGACTTATGATATAGCATACTCACACACTTAAGTTGTTCCTGCAATACGACCTCTTATTCTACATCAAAATGTGAAGTGAGAAAATATTTCTTATGTCGAGGGTAGAGAAAGTTATGTGACTGCATCACACTGTGCTTTATTTTCGTGTAATTCATTTTTCAGTAATTATTTTCGCCAATATATTACATGGAATCATAATTCGTTAAAGTCCAGCATTAGGCTATATAGTTGCCAAGGCCCTATGTAATCAGAGTAAACAATTCACTGTTGCCATGTGAACTGAACAACATTTCATTTTTTTCAGTAGAATATTCACAGAAATTATATAATTTTCAAGGGAAGGACTGATTTGTTTCAATTTTAATGTTGACCGCTATACTTTCCGGGCTTAACTGGGTATGTGTGCAAAATTCCGTGTATATTGGTAAAGAAATGTAGATTTGTATAAGGAACAAACATACATACATACCCACAAACACACATTCGACTTTATATATTAGATACAGCCCACGAATATTCCTCTCAAACGTTGTAATAGAAATGAAGCTGTAATACTTTACCTCCATTCCCTCATTCCGATGTGCGTGGAAGTAGTTCACATCGCCTGTATCAAACAGAGACCCAACTCCATGTTTAATGGGTATAAATTGACCCATATACCCTGGCATCAAAGCAGGAGGGTAAAGTTTGGAAAGTTTAGCATCTCCCATTTTGATTTTTCAAATACTTGATATGAACTAAAGAAAATCAGTTAAGAGAACCAGGCCTGCAGTGGATGTTGTACTGCTAGTTGTTAGAATGAGTTATGACATGGGGAGGAAGGAGAATAGGTATATGCAGTACAGAAATTTAAATCATTTTACAGAGCCATTTCTAATAATTTCTTCAAACTTTTGATTTTGAAAACTTTAACATTTCATCTAATTCCCTGTAGTTACTATAGAAATTAATAACTAATCATTCCAAACATAACAATATAAATTACGTGAGGGTTATTTCTTATATCTAAAAGGAAATTTTACTTTTTCTATAGATGCCATAAGCACTGTACTTATTAATGAAGTATTGTATTCAACCTTGAACTTGATACAAAAACTTTCACCAGAAGTACTACTGTGAGCAGCTCCTAGCCAGAGGGTGCCCACCCTGAGTCCATATCCCGCCCATCCTCAAACTATCTTTTGGTTAATGCTTATAATAAAGCCATCTTCTCATTTCTTTGCCCATTGACATTCCAAGTGTAAAATATAAGAAAGTTGCAAAAAACTTTTGAGATAAGAAAAATCTTAAAAATCTATTTACTTGGAAAAGACAAAAATAAGTACACCTTTGAGGTTTGTTAAAATGTATTAGGAACAGTAAGAACTTTTGCATACAGTGCAGCAGTTTGGGAATCTAGTTTGTCCTAACAAGAATTAACAGACCTCAAAGACTTAACATAACTCACTGAAGTAAGTTATGGCTAATTGAGCTAATTTGAGAAAAGCAGTAAAAAAGAATATGAAAATGGAAAAGGTTCTGAGAAAATTTTTGAAAGAGGGAAAGATTCAGCTGTGCTAGAGGTTCTGAAAAAATTTTTGAAAGAGGGAAAGATTCAGCTGTGCTAGAAGAAATTTTCATTTAGGCCTGTTGTTTAAAAAAAAAAAAAAAGCTTTAATGCTTTCATTTGAAGTAAGACTCAGAAATAATGAGAAACATTTTGCCCATCCTGATCTTGAATTATGGCTACTGGCCAGGCTGTGAACTTTCCCTTGATTCATTTGTTTACTATTTGCAAAAATATGATTTTTTAAACATAAGTGGACAGAAGGGGAGAATGAATGCATGCCTTAATGGGAAACATTGAATGATCTGGATGAAACACACTATGTGCGTTTTTTCTATTAGGGACTCGATTCTGAGATCTTTTCTCCCCCCCCCCCCCCCCGGGCAGGCTCACCTAGTTCATGAAATGCACCTTAAGCTGGGCTTTTAGTTTTTTTTATTATAAATTGTTATTTAAAATTGTTTAATCATTTTTTGGTACGATTCATGAAACTATGGTTTATTTTAATCGTTTCATTTCGAATTTGTATGCCCATTTGGCAGGATAAGAGTTCTTCATTTAATTATTTATATTTTTAATGTTAATCAATATAATCAAGAATAAAATTATGTAAAATCTGCAATTTATGTAAAAACGATGTCAGTATTAATACATATGTTTTAATTATTTTTCTGTTAATAAATGATTTAAACAAAACACCTAGCATTTGAGAAAATAATCATGGGTGAAGCCATGGATACCTGCTAGTCACATTATATAATAATAAAGGAATCGCGCACAATGTGCATTATCTAAGACTTAACCTACTGACAAACACCCAGTCCTGAACCCGGGAAAGGGATTTTTTACTACTGAAAAATCCCCGACCCCACTTACATTATATGTAAATAGAGAAATACCTTTCAAAATGAATAAAATTTATGTATTTAAACATGTTACTTTCAGTCAGTTACTGGATATGCGAGTCATTTACCAAGCCTATCAGTCAGTTACAATGTTGTGCATTATTGCATTTCAAATTCTAGATAGGCTACATACTATTGTTTCTTCTATATACTAGGTAAAACCTTGTGATATTTACATATTATGGTTTTAAACACACTTAAACTTAACTTTTATGGTTATTACCTTTGGACTACGTAGTTTCAATCGTCATAAGTGACTTGACTATTTCAGAATTTCAGATTTTGGTGAAAAAGATACTGAACCAAGTCTTAACTACAGGCTAATATTAGATTTTGGTGAAAAATATATTGATCCAAAATTTAATTACTTGCTAATGAGTGACTATAACAGGTGCGGCAGTGAAATGGGTGATTTTGAAACCTCCACCAGTGATACAAATTTATTCACAGCGATATAAAAGAATTACTACATGAATTTACAATGCTTGCAATTTGTGAGGAATGTTTCTGAACAACTCACACATCTTGCACAGACATGTCATGGCACAAAATGTCCATCACTTGAAAATTACATCACTTAGGTGGCCCTCATTTTCTTTCACACACATTCAAAATTTTCTACAGAAGTTAGACATCATATCTTGCAGGACTGGCACTGGAATTCAATTAAGTTCCTCCCGAATTTGATCCTTCAGTTCCTGGATGGTGTGTGGTGGGTCAGCTACTCAAGAACTTACCCAGACTCATCCAAACATTTCTCAGAACAAGTGTAAGCAAAATACACTAACTTATGAGCTTGGATTTATCTCAGTCCAAGTGGAAGTTTCTGTTACCTATATGAATTTTGTTATTCTTATTTTCCATGAGAAGGCAGAGGGAAAGGTGGTAAACTCATCGCCTCTCAACCCCCCTCCAGAAACTAAGGTATTACTTGGACATGAAAGGGTCGAGAAATTTTGTCTGGAGGCTCTGATTTAGGCTGTTAATCTACAACAGGGGCCCCCAGCTTAAAGTCCCTTATGGAGGACTCTGTGCCCAGGATTTTTACATCCTAAAAAACCTATTGGCCACGGCTGGGTTTGAAAAGTACAGTGCTCCCTATTAAAGACTAAGAAGGCCCAGAGGGTTCCAGGACGTTGAGGCTCCCAGGTTTTTAGACAATCAGGACATGGAGATGGTAAGGTTGTCAGCCTTATGCACCGGCTGCCTTTATCCCCAGGATTGCTCCTGATACTCATTTCTATTAGAGGATGAGTTGATCCCAGGTCCATAGTGCCACCAGAAGGATTAGGACAATGGAGGGGGTCAGCACAACAGCGATCAATGTCGCCTTTTAGGAGTTTAGAGAAAAAGAAAGTTAAAGTTCTACACTTACAGTTTTTCGTACAATTTAAAAAATACAGTTTTGTTGGTAGTGGGATGTTCTATGGTGCTTGGTCAACTTAACTGCAATGTTACATAGTCTACTGTTCAGAGATATATTCATTTTATGACACCCTGCAACTAGGGTGGCCATTTCTAATGTGTCAGAAAGGAGGACACTTCTTCGGTAATCTAGCATAGTATAAAACTTCGGGCATGGACGGCTGGACAGGTATAACCCTGACTAATTTTACTTAATAACTGCATTTATATAAAATAAATGATTATACACTGCTTTACTGCTTTTTGAAATGTACTGAAATTCTTTGACCCACTGAGGATTAAAAGAAGTCTTTCTTTTTGGCATTCTGGTAATTGAAGAAAAACACGGCAAACTGCAAAGAATGTCCAATACAAATGGAGACTTGAACAACAATCAACAGAACTGCACCAAACATAATGTGATAGTACGCTATCATCGTATGGACAAGCATGCCAATGTTAGGAATAGATTCAGATTTTTCCGTGGCACCAACTAAACAAATGATAGTATCGACAAGCATGCCAACCTTAGGATTGGCAGGAACATACGGGAAAATACAAATTTTATTAGTACACTTTACCGATCCATCAGAGTCTCAAAAAGGAGGACAAATCAACGTCCGGCATAAAGCTGCGCCGGGTGGAGGACTGCTTAACAAAAAGCCTTACAGTCTGGCCAAAAGCCGGACGTCTGGCCACCCTACCTACAACACTTTTTTTGTTGTTGTTTGTTTGTTTGTTTGTTTTGTTAGACCACTGTTGCACTGACATTTATTTCTGCTTGATAAAGTTTCAGTGATTATGCAGTTCTACTCATGATGAATTCCATGACACAGCTAAATAACATTCTCCACAGTTCCTTCAGCACTTACCTCATTTACAGAAGTACATCTATCGTGAAATTAATGATAAATGAACGGTACATATTTCAGTAGATCGTTAATAATTTCTAGTTTCTTAGGATTTACTTATCTTAGTTTGAAAAATGTTGGTTGCCCTTATACCAGAGGAATTCTGTTTCATGAAACAGATTATCAACTTCAGAACTCCCTACAGCAGAATTAATTCACAAACTAGTTCATCCTCAAGACATACAAATAGCATTGCTACCTAATTTTCCATGTTGGAGGGGTTAGACCACCGATGCACTAACCCCCTCAATTGAAAAACTCCAATGACCTCATCGGGGATCGAACCCATGACTTTCTGGTTTGTAGCGCAATGCCTCAACCACTACGCCACGCCGTACCAAGTAATTTAAGTTCAATAAATAAATTTTGACATGAACTACTTGCCTGTAATTTTGCCAAGTTTCTTAAAAATTTCTCTTGTAGTACAAATACCCTGTGCATATGAGTTTTATGGGTGCTGCCCTGCCTGATAAAAGCAAACCATTTGAAAAATAAGGATAAATCAAGCCATAATATATTTTGGTTAACATACAACAGTCAAGATAGTTCGCAAGTCTTCTTAATAAAAATAAACTGGAAGATAATTTTTTACAATCATAGTCGATATGTCCTTCCCAAGGAAATTTATCATCTAAATAAAGTCCTAAAAATGTGCAACAAGTTTTAGCCTTAACACAACTTTCATTGTTATTTACAATAAAATCCTCCTTTGTACCACCAGGCAGAAACAAACTATTTGAGTTTTTCAAAGTTTGCTGTTATGGAGGCTATAAAGCCTATTTATAAAGGGCAAAAGATAGATTTATGTCAAGCACCAGCCAAGCTTCGCCCGCCAGCTGCTTCCCCTCGCTTCTGATCCTGCACGCGCTCTTCACTGAACACCATGGCTTCCTTGATGGTTGTAATGATCTTTTATGAAAGGTATGGAAGGGTAAAATGCTTCTGCATTTAGTTAAGTAATGATAGGTAAATTCTAGGTCAGTGACAGGTTATGTTATGATGCTACTGAATAGCGCGAGGTTTATTATGACTCACATTGAATCTCTTTTGCAATGCGAAATTTTACTCTTGTACCAGCTATTTTCCGCAGCTCGGAGGGGCATGGTTGCAACCCTAAACTCCTTCCCAGGCGGGTCCCATTAGAGAGTTGGTGGGAGGAGCCTAGTACACAACATAAAACTAGAGAAGTGCTTGCATGCTAGGACCCAGAATTCCAATGAAAGTTTTAATAATTGTATATGGGAACGAATCCCAAAAACAATTCTGGTTGTACTAGATACCTTGAAAATTGGTGTGCTAGATGCTGTGATATGTTTCAATGAGGGTCTGTGTCCAGTTGTAAAGTTCTGAAATTGTGGGGGGTGGGGTGTCTGGTGGAGTGAATATGGAAAGGATGCTCACTGCCATCGATCGCAGAAGAATTATCGAAGGGGAGAAAGCAGTACGTGTTGGCAGCCACCAAGGAAGCTAGAATAAGAAGAAGAGCTCAGAAAAGAAGGAAGGAAGATAAACAGCAGGAGAACCAAGATGGATATGGTCCAGGAATGTATTAGTTTGAACAGTGCTGGTCAGATACAAAATATGTTTTAACTTTAAATTAATTTCTCCACATATTATTTTTTTTCTTTCAGGTTGGCCTACAGATAACTCAGAAACTATTTGAGTAGAAAGCTGACATTTTACATTTTAATATATAGATCCCTAAAAAGTAGACCAGTTAAACAGAAAATCTAGGTTTACCATTTGTGAATTGTTTTATTCGAATTTAATTTATAATAATGTATATTTTTATGATAATTATAATTAATAGTAATATTATATCTTTACTGTAGTATTCATAAATTGAAATTCAGTAATATATTGTTTGAATGTTCGTGCCAGAGAAGATGCGAAGATAGCTTTTCACAGTTCCTCAACATTCACCAGAATGGCAATCACAGAACACCAGTGGACTGGCAGAAGAACAAACTTTCCACCTTTTCTTGGTCTACTCTGTTTACAGCGGTTGCTATGGCAACGGGAAGAAAATTTCCCCTGGCACTCCACCCTCTCTCCAACATATCATGATAGTTGATGGAGAGAAATCTTGATCTTCTCACCTGCTTGCTACTTAAGGCACATTACACTTTGGACCAACAAACGACAACTAATTTATTGGGGCGAATGTTGGTCACCAATGCATTGGCGTTAGGACTCTCTTCCACATCAAGCCAAGGGATTCGGTCATGTGAATCACAGAATTTTAAAGGGGAGAAAATCCTGTTAGGATAGCTGCCTTAAATTAGGGGTGCCAATAGGTCACAGCTAAATACAGTCAACCCTCGATATAATGCCCTTCTTTACAGTGCCACCCTCGCACTGTGCTGATATATGCAAACGAACAGATCTTCTAACCATATAAAATACATAAGAAACTTCGTTACTGTGCCAATTCATTTAGTGCCATTGAATGTAAGACAATATTTATACAAAATATAGCTTGCAGAGACTTTTTTCCAGTTGCAGAATTATTTTAAAACTGGCATGAATGTTAGGAAGATTATTTAAGGAACATACTGTAATGTATTTTCAAAAAGTGAGTGTTCCCTGCCACTAACTGTAAATGTAGTGTGGTGAAATGAGGAAGCTATGTTAAGAAGTCGGACAGACAGCCAGCATGTAGAAAGAGCCTTCATACATTGAGACATTCCAAACTTCCTCTTTTTTCAGTCCAGTGTCCATTCAGCTGTTAAACATTACCCTACAATCACTTGTAAGATTGTTAACACGAAGAGAGTTGCTGTTAGGCCTACACTTCAAGAGAAACGAGAAATTTGTTAATACAGTGAAAGATTTCCAAAGACTAGCCAGCAGGCTATTGCATTACATTTTTCATTATTGTGGGGGAAAACTGTTAGTCGGAGATGCTTAGGCAATATTATGAGGGAGAGAGAAAAATGGTTATTTGCCTTTTATTTAATTTTTCTTTATTTATTTTTAATGTTATTTACATTCAGCTTCCCTCATTTAAGGATTGCCTCAAGACAAATAATAGAGTACAGTAAATTAATGCTGCACTGTATTATGCCATTTTTATTTTAAAAATGAAACTTCGGCCTGTTTGTCCTATGTAAAATTTTGGGCAGTCGTTGCATTTTAGTTTGTAGACTCCTGGGTTATTGTATTTGTTTGTGTGTTGTTTGTTGTCTGTGGGTTGTATTTTGTTGATTGTTTTGTTCTTTGTTCTGAATGCTATTTTGTATCCTTGTTTTCTGAATTGTTGGGCGATTTTCTGTGTATGTGTTAAAAATGAAATTTTGTTTTAGTGCCAACCCTTGCTTTTTGCCACTAAATGTTAGAGAATGGATGGTGGCATTATATCGAGTGTTGACTGTATAAACAATTCTGAGAAATATATATATATACCGGTTTATATATTTTAAATTAATTTATTTCCTATAAAAATTCTAATAAAATTATGTACATAGCCTATTCAAATAAATATTTTTATAAAACTGGAATTTTACTTGTCAATTTTAATATCATTTGCCAAATCTTTTTGTTGTTCATCTGCAGAATCTGAAAACAAATCATAATTTAAAATCAACACAATGTTAACTTTATCATAAAGTATGTCATCTCTTTTTCTAACATTTATCAATAGGTACTCTTTAAAATATTAAATTCACCGGCAGATCAGTGTGCAGTAAAATGTTAGTCTTTTCAAATGAACTTTATTTCAGACTACACTTTATTTAGAATTATAAGGTGTATTTAATATAAGTAATCGAAATACAAGATTTATGTACATACTACTTTTTTTCAGACCATGCAATTTTTAAAGTCAATCTCCAAAAATTAATTTTATTATCTGATTATCTTATTCTTTCCTAGACTTCTTAGATTGAACTTAAAACTACTATAACAATGTCCCATTCCTCATATAAAAATATGTTATGTTGTAAGTTAATGACTAAGTTATTATCATGTTTGTAAGCTTTTTTCAAGGCACCAGTGGAATAAATGTCCTAATTAAATCTGAAAAAAAAAAAACATATTATTTTACAGTCATAAAGATTTTAAATCCTTCAAAAAGTTATAAAACTATGAAATTATACCTATATACTATGTGAAGCTTCAAACCGGCGGACTAGGAATTCTCCCTTCGGAAGTCTGACAAGGATCTTTGAAACACCATCTCCACTACCCTCTTCTGGTTCCTCAGGCAACTGAGATTCTACTTGAAGGTGGTGTGCCTAGGAAATATAAGATATCAATTAACAACAGGACTACATGAAATAAATAGCAAAATATGGTAAATTATTCTAAAAACACAATATGCCTTTGGTAGTGATGTAAAATTCCCGGGAATTTAAAATCTGGGAAATATTCCCAGGGAATATTGCCGGCAATATTCCCAAAATTCATAAATTCCCGGGAATTTATTATTAATTACCAAGATAAATAAAAAAAACTTTTATTAATGGATAAAAGCAGTAATTATGTTGTTAAATTAAACTCAAAAAAGAAATATATTCTAAGATAAAATTATTATTAAATAAAATTACTGGGAATTTATAAATTTAAAAGCAAAATCACTCAAATTAATAGGTCAGTGTGGTAATTTTGCAGTTAAAACACTCTTATATGTTCAAACAATATTATAATTGATTGAATAAAAATATCAGAGACATAACTAGAATGTAAAATGTATTAGAAATTTAATTAAAACTATTGAAAGGGAAAAGGTTTATTGGGCATTTTACAGCATCTTTGCTGTTCTTATTCAATATTTTGTCAAGTCCCTTAATCACTGTCACTCACAATGTCCATTAAATCTTCTTTATCCGTCTCCTTTTCTTCTACATTTCCAAAACCAAAAAATTCGCCGTCATCGTTGCCAGACTCAATATCATTATCTTCTTCAATCTCAAGGATTTCTTCATCTTCTCCCTGTCCTCCTGTCTCCTCTGGGTTACCTTCCACTCGCTTGCTTGTTTCTTTCTTCTTCTCTTGTGGTGGAGCGTTCATAAGCTTCCAGTTGTAAGAAAGAAAAGTCAGTTTTGCTGCTCGCTCGGATGAAAGACGGTCTCTTCTCTTGGAATGCATCCAAGTTGCAGTGATGCAGTTTGCAATGGGCCAGAAAGGGAGGGAAAAATTCCCTTATTTGTCTTTAAAGATCTGAATTTCCCCATTACAGCCCATTGTAATTAAATAACTCTTAATACAGTATTACAATGTTTATGATGAACTTAACTAGCTTTTTTAGTAAGTAGGCTATTTTTATTATTTGAGCACTCCTACTTTCTATTTTAAAATATACATAAAATATTTGGTAAAATAAAAAATAAATTTAAAATGAGTATGGCAATATTGGCAATTATTGGCCAAACAAATACAAATTGTAAAGCTGAAAAAGCACAAAGAAACAGGAAATTTATAAAATAGGTAGTTTTTGAACATTTATGACCTAAAGTTGCGTCTCCATTGATATACATTTAATACCAACATGTCAATATTAACAAGTTGATATTGACATGTATATTGCAATTTCGCGTTCCAATTGACTTGACATGCAAACCCAGCGTGTTGCACTTAACATTTTCAGATGCTAATTGGTTTTCCGGAGAAAATGGACAACAAGTCAAGTCAATTGCCTATTCGGTCAATATCGGCTTTGTTTCGGAAATTTTCGGGAAACGAAAAGCGATCGCCAGCTTAATCGGCATTGGTTCGGGAATTTCCGGGTAAACAACAAGCAGTCGGCAGCTTCCTCATTATTCCCGGCATCCATTTTGCATTATGTGAGTATTTGGTATATCAGTGTTCTCAATAGTATTGCATCTACTTCTAAAATTATTTTTTTATGGCATACTCCATTGTTGAAAAATGTGATAGTTATTTTGAAAAGATCAAGTCATCTGTAAAAAATTAGTGTTTAAGAAAGTCATAGACAGTTAACAAGAAGATAATAACGAGTATATAAAACTACTCTCATTTTGTAATGTTGGCTGCCCTCTTCAGAGGCTTTTCTTTTTTTAATGTTATTCATTTCTGTTCGTAACCGCGCCAACACATGTTAACCTATAATATTGTAGTGGAGACAGTTGTTAATTGGCAAATCACTTGACTTGTATACATCAACAAGTTGATGATAAACATTTAACATATGCTATCTGCAACATGTTGGTGTTAAATGTATGTCAATGGAGACGCAGCTTAAGATGTTTGAACATAAGTTCCCAGGGGAAATTACTTGATCAAAATGCTTGGTTTTTAAATGCTTGGGTTTTTAATAATGCTTTAGTAATTTAAATCCATTTATTTCCATAAATTCCCACTCGGTTATACAGGGAATTAATGTATAGAATGTTAATTCTTGGATTAAAATGTGTGAACTCGCTTAGTTAACGTAGTTTTAAGATTCCTCAATTGTTAATAAGAGTTAAAACATTCAAAATCTACAAATTTTCATAAATTCCCAGTTTTTGGCAATCTTCCCCGGCAAAAGAAATATTCCCGGCAATATTCCCATTTTATAAGTTCCCTCCCACTGGGAATATTCCCGGCCCACATCACTAGCCTTTGGTCATAGTTTCCTTCAATGGAAAGATCTGCCCAATTCTAATAATAACTTTATTCCCAACTGCATACATCTAATTGCTGGATGGGTTGTCATAGATCAGCTGTATTAAAACTTGGCTTAAATTAGCCCAAGGCCCATCATTTGCCTTTTGGTATAGAGCACTGAGTCGAAAATATCCATAGCACAAACACAAAATATGAGAAATAAAGATGTACACAACCATGTAACTAGACAAAGAGGGAATTTCCATCGCTTTGTTTTCAACAAGAAATCTATTAATAAAGACCCATATGTAGCAGGTGAATTTTTTTATAATAAACTACCCAGCAATCTTAAAGAAATTAGCACTAATAAGGGATTCAAATTACAACTAAAAAAATATCTAATTCATAAATGTATTTATAACTTAAATGATTTCTGAAAAACTGTTTCATTAGTTTCACTGCGATTCCACAATTTATACTATAGTTATGTCTAATACCTTGTAATTAAGGTCAAAAGACAATAAAGATTATTATTATTATTATTATTATTATTATAAGAAAACAAAATATTTGTTTTATCATAGATTTTATCATCATTTTGTATAAATGAATGTTGCTGGCCAGGCCAACCTATTAAGTGACAATTCTCGGTTAACCTTAGCATTTTAGGCTTTACTTAATAGTATGCAATAGCTTCTTTAGGAGAGATACTGACATAATATAAGTATAAAAAAATACTTTATTTTATGCATACTAAGAGCTAAATAAGTACAAAGTTGTCACTTGAGGATACTGATTCTTAACAGATACCTTCTAAAATTATGGAATTATTAATTTTTCTCAGCCATCAGGTTGGCATAATCATATTATTTAAAAAAAAAAAAAGTTACTAAACATTTTAGAACGTTTCAAGACCTCTTGCTCTCATTCTCAGCTGATCTCAACTGTAGGACACTTTTGAAGTCCCTCTGGTGGTGGATATATGTACCTTCTGAACGAACTGTCTTAAAAAGTAATGAACACATGTTTTTTTATGAATACTTTCTCCCAGATTATACCCATCCCTGTGATAGTGCAATAGCCATTCTTAAAACTCTTATTACCGGTATATATTTTTGAGTGCCCAGTTTATACATGAATTCGAATAATCTGTTATGTTATACCGTATATTGATAATAGTAAATTGTTTCTCATACCATGCACAACTGTGAATATCTCAGTCACAGACCGCATTCGCATTATTATTAGAAGAGCTGGGAGTCTTTCCACATCTATATTTCTAATTGTCATAGCTGCCAAATTCCCAAACACTCGTGTCACAGATCCTAAAAATCTAGGGAAAAGAAAAACACGAATATGTAAGTTGAACTAAATACAAGCAGTGCTTTAGTATTATATACATATTCAACACAATGGATATCTTACAATGAAAGGATAAATATGTTACATTAAATTCACTTGTAACTGGAAACACAAAGAAGTGGGACAAATTGATTAGAACACATAATACATAAAACACATTTGCAACTTCATTATAATTTATTGCTTACTATATGGCATATGGCTCATGGTATATGAAGGAAAATGGTATGCACCAATCCCTGCTGACTCTTTTTGCACTGATGCCACATTTGTCAGGAGAAAGAAAGCGCTGATTTCCTGCGATTACTCCCGAGAGGTGTGTGATTGCTCAGTGTAACTTATTATTTAAAACCTCATAGCTCAATGACTCATTATAAAAAGATGGTTTTTGTATAGCTGGCCTTGGATACTTTTCTTCGTTCTCATGGCACACTTGAAATTTTTTGTTCGTGTATAGTTTCTTCCCATGCAATTGGACGCTTCTGTTAGGTGCGAAGCTAAATGAACTGGGCAACATTGTCTCACTATCATTCGCTACTTCCATAAGTGGGTCCTTTATGTGAGCCGTGGAGTGCCATGTATTTTATAGGTCTTCCTATAATCCTCAGCTATGTTCAACTGCCAAACTTCTGTCTTGTACCACAAAAAGTTGCATTGTGGTTTTACAAATTTTCCGATTAGGTCTAGCTCATTTTCCCCTGGGATATCAACATTTTGAAGGTGATTCCTATATCTCTGTATCTTCTCCCAGTTCTATCTGTTGAATTGTTGATGTAGATCTTTAAGTAAAATCGCTTGACTATGTTGCCATCAGAATCCCCTACATATGCAGCAACTACAGACTCATGCTCTTTCCATCTAACATTGAGTCTTCGTTTAGTTTTGCCAATGTATACATTATCACATTATGACATTCTATCTTGTAGATAGACCAGATTTTTGTTCTGAAGGAATTCTGTCTTTCAGTACTGATCGAAATAGATTCTTAAGTTGTTGTGCCAATCTTAAATTATGTCCTTTGAAGATTTTGTTAAATTTATTTTATTTTAAATAAATTAAATTTACTATATGAGTTGACTATACTCACTTTTATGCTTCACTTACCATTATTTTGGTTTTATTATTGGTCAGCTATTCCTGAAGAGTTCAGACCATAACAACCTTTTAATATTAATTTAAAATATATGTCATCACTGAAAAATTATGAAATTAATTTTGAAAATTAGTTCTTCAGTAGACTAACTCGTTAAAACTACCAACTAACTCGTTAAAACTCTTTCAGAAGGGTGCTTATTATTCTGCAATACAGATATATAACAAGCTTCCAAACAACATTAAATTATTATGTATTCAAAGAAAGAGCAAACTTTTCAAAACATCTGTCAAGGAATTTTTAATAACTCACACCTTCTACAATTTGGAGGAATATTTCCAGCTTGGATAAATTTGGCAGCTTGCAGTCTTTGTATATTATTGTTATAACATGCATGTATGTTTTGATCTGACGTGTTCTATATCCTTGAACCCCGCTCAACACAGGATCTACAGGACGAGATATCTACATCTACATCTACTAGTATTGAAAATTAATTTCATAATTTTTCAATGATGACATGTATTTTAAATTCATATTAAAAGGTCATCTGGACAATTCAAGCGCACTTTCCATGGAATGGCTATGGCATAATAATGGTGTTATTATTTTATGTTATTGTATTTTATTTAGAGAATAATGAATACTGGAAGTAGACAGTGTTTATGACAGAAATACAATTAATTTATAGAATCTTATGATTTTATGATTGAATATTATGATTTCTTCATGGGAGACATATTATCATCTCTTCAAAACAAATTTTGTTCGATGTAGGGTTTAGCATAGTGACCTCTCTAATGTTTTCTGTTAAATTGAATCTATTTTCTTATCCAGGGGCGCTTTTGGCGAGTTTGACAAATTTGCGCCCTCCAATACTGGGGTGATCTGAACAATTAAATTTCTGTAAAAAATTTTACTATAAAAACACTGTTATTATCAAAGATAACCTAAACCTCATTTTGAAAATGACCTAAGTGTTGGACTTTCAAGGTACTAAATCCTTATTTTCAGATGATTAAACTATTTAAAAAATAATTAAATCATAAAATCTAGTATCAAAGTAAATTACATATTACATAACATAAGTAAAGTATTTTTTCGAATAGTTGAACAATCTTCATCTCAATAATAACGTACTTTTTAAATTTTTATTGTCGTTATATCTTTCCATACTGTTCATGATTTATGTTATCATACTCTGTCAATAAGAATCGTGTTAATTAAAGAACGTTGCATTACTGCTTTTTGTTTGTAGACAATCGGCATAATACTACAGATAGTTCACGTGCAGTAATTTTAAATAACCTGAAAGATTTCTTCCATTAATGTGGAATTTTTATTGCTTGATAAATTGCACCAGTCTAAAAAATGCAGGATTTTTCATGGTTAATTTTGCGCCCTCTTTGTACCTGCGCCCTTGGCGGGGGCCCACCTCGCCCCCACCTAGCTACGGCCCTGTTCTTATCCACAACTCTTTTTTGAAACCATTTTTTACTGCTCTACTATCTATCTCTTGGTACTCATGTGCATACTCTGTTACTAAGGGTTATATGGACCATTTTTTGAGTTACACTATTCAATTCTGTAAGTATGTATGTTCTTGGGTTCAAGCTTATTTTATACAATTATCAATACTAGTTTCTTTTCAGGGTTTTCACAGTTGATTTTGTGTCTTAAATTAGCTGTATGCACATGCAAGGCTCCTTGTGACTGTTGGAAACCACTGCATAAACAAACCTTACACTAATTATTTATTCCTTTCCATATTTATTAGCTAACACTTACATAGAATCTACTGCGTTATATGAAACTAAAGAGCAATTACTCCACTTTTCAACGATACATAACAGCCTACACCAGTTGTGGGACAGATACTAAAGTACATGTAGAATTCCAGTGTGTCTAAGCTGACATACACCAGGAATACCTTTATTCATAGTGATTTTGAATGCCTACTTGGGTACACATAATAAATGAAAGATTAATACATTTTCAGATTTCAAATGATGTATGACAACTTATATTTGCTATTGTTGAGACAGTGTGATCACGAAAAAAGGAAAATAATGGTGCCTCAGAAATGTATACACACACTAATGGAGTATCAAGATTTTAAGACTGATTTCTTATTAAACATTAATTTTAATCAAATATATGAGGGAAAATCAAATGAAAACCACAATTAATTTTTCCCACTATTTTACTGCAGGAAGAATGTTTGCTTGTACATTATTTTTCTACTTAGTTTCCTCCTAGTTCAAAGCACTTAAGCCATCGGATAGTAAGTGCTTCGATACGTGAGAAAAATTATTTTGGTTGACACTGTAGCCACTCGTGCACTGCCGATTGGACGTCTTCATCAGTCTTCATCAGTCTTCATCAGAGTTGAACTTCTGCCCTCCAAAGTGATAGTTTAATGAACCAAAGATATGGAAATCTGATGGTCCCAAATCTGGCGAATATGGCGGATGTCGTTGGTTTTTATTTTTGCACGAGGAGCATGAGGACGGGCGTTGTCATGTTGAAGCAAAACACCTGCCCTCAGTAATTTCCTTTGCTTTGGCTTCTCTATCAAGTACCTCCTCAATTTGAATCACGAGGCTGAGTGCACCCCTACCAGACCTCCCTACCTCAGAAAAATCCGAGGAGGTACCAGGGATCAAACCTGGGCCGACAGATCTGTAGTCAGCGACGCTAACCAGAAAACCACGCTGGCGGACGAAGCCTATTATACCATCCTTAAAATTTTAACCACATTTAATATATCTTCTTCAAGAGGAAACACTTAAGTCTTTTACACAATCCTAAAAGTTAAATTTTTCTGACCTGAAAATTTTTATATGAAATAACAATTATTTCCTTAAGCCCTTCATACAACACACCAGTTTCCAAACGCATCCACATCTACTCAAAGTAAAAATTTCCAACAAACTGGTTCAACAAACAACAGAAAGAGACATGCAAATTGCTATGTCCTTACAGAATAAAATGTAGACCAAATAGATGCTTTTATGAGCAAGCTAAGCACAAATTCCAAGCAAAATAAATTAAGCATTGTACAATGTCAGAGACATGCAGGACAGTCTGCTGGGAGTTCAGCTGGACCAATGGTTGTGAGCTGTCACATTTGCTAGTTCAAAGAAAAAGTCCTCACATAAACTATAATATATAGTGTATAGTTACTCTGAATGCTATACTATTAGAGCGAGAGTATGCTACAATTTAATTTTGTATGTCATATATGACATATATATGTAACTGATGTGGTGAAAGGAAACCAATGCAGATCTCTTAAGTTTGTAAACATGACATCTTGCTAGCTTCTAGGAGGGAACTCTGACATAATAATATGACTGAATTTGATGCTTGGACTGTGCCTAGTAGCTAAGGTTATAAAACTTCCAGTACAATATGTGTGTTTTTTTTTATTTCTATGCTAGTATTTTACCACAATAATGTATGATCTGATAAAATCGAGAAATCTAAACTCAACACTTACTTTGACTTGTTGGATTCATGAGTCAGGTCCCAGCCCCAGACAACAAAATGGTTGTTTAAACACTGAAGCACTGATTCAGAGCAGAGTAGCTGAGTGCAAAAAACATTCGTTAAAACACTAGCGTCATGATAGAGGTACACTGCCAGCAGTCGTCTCTGCAAAAGAAAGAAAAATATTAAATAAATTTAAAATTCTGAAACCGTAAGCATGCAAAAAATAAAATTAACAGAAATCACAATACAGACTAAATGAATTTTAAAAAATAGTATAAGCCCCACATAATGTGACTGTAGGAGAGATACCTTGTCCCCACGTTATAGCTTAACCACAGTATACTGAAATATCATGATAAATCATTATTGGATAACAGGAAGGGGGGATTTTTACCATTTAGTACTCTAGCCTAACGTAAACACAATTAAAAATTATTCACCGTTCTTAACATGATCAATGATTTTGTTTACCAGTAATAGAATAGGCTTTTCTTTTTTGCAACCCAAAGAAGTCAAAAAACAGCCTTGCCACTGTGTGAATGATACTCTACTGTACATACTATCCGCGCGCCATATCTTGAGCGCTCGGCTCCCTAGTCCTCATTCGGTAGGTTTCGTTCAACTTCGTAGGTTGAGCTGACAACATTGAAACACGAAGTACGCTATACACCCTGACATCTAGTGGCTTCAATACTAAACTTTCATTCTGTCTCAGGAACCTTATTTATTTATTGACATTATCTTTTCTGACGCATGGAGTTATGTGGAAAAATACAATTTTTCGAATTGCTTATTTCACAAACACGTCACTGTACATCCAACACTTTCCTCACCTCTTTAAGAATTCCGTATGTGCTAATTTCTGACACTCCCGTGAACTCTGATGTCAATTTCATGGACTGAAAGTTGAGCGAACTTTTCACAAAACGTATTAAATACGTTTAAAATTAGGCCTCTAATTTTCTCCACTTTTAGATGCCTTACCTCTCTTATGTTTTACAACACGAAATGGTGAAGCATGTTCTGCTAAGACTCTTCTTCATGCTTAAAACTAGTCATCCAGTGTAAATATATTGAGCCTATTTATATAACATTCTCTTCCCGGAGGAAAATGATTTATTTCATAACTAAAGCCTTGTGACGTGTTATTAATTGTTACGCAATACCGTCACCACGTTATATTATTGGACTGCATTAAAATCCTTGTCTATTAAATGTCTCTACATAAAATAGCGAGGATGATTCATCGGAAATAATTATAATTCGGCATCCACACTTACGCTGTTGACGTGCGCTTACCATATTCGCGATTCTGCTGAAATATGATTTCTTTGGTTGACAACACTGCAGAAAGACTGGCGGAGTAGCTATGTTTTGTTCCCCCCAACCCTCACTTCCCCGTAAATCCAGCGCTCAAGATATGGCGCGCGGATAGTACATGTACAAGCTTTCATATACTTATGATTGGTAGAATTGAATAAAGCTAGGGTACAAAGTCTTGTTCATTTTGTGAAATCTCAGGAATCCAGTCATAAAACTCATCACTGTTTGTACTTGCTAACAAGGAAAACCCAGTATAGTAGTTATATCGTAATGCAGAAACACGTTATGCAGGTTCGTAAAAAAAAACACTTTATTAATATTTACATTTGAGACATGATTTGCATCGCTTTAAATCTGAATTCGTGGTAAATCAGACAGCACTAAATAAGAATTTTACTGTGCAAACATTTCAGTACGATACAACATGTAATTCTAGACATCCCATGTAAAATATAAAATAATTTAAGTGGTGATTATGCTGGTAGAATCAGCTTGGTTTATTACTTAGGGATGGTTATAGCAGGAAGGGGTTGGTTCTGACGTTTTTGCAACCAGTCACAATTAATGTTCATGTATATACTGTTCTTTATATTTTGTGGTCATGATTTCTAGTTCTTACGACTTTCATTATCAGTAAAATAAAAAATATAGATCAAGAATATAATAGATCACAGCAAATTATAATTAATAATTATTAATCTAGAATAATAGATTCTTCTTTGCACAAAATATTGGAATTATAATATAGCAAGAAAAAATAAATAAATAAATAAACTACATACAAATATAATATATATGTGTGTGTATGTATATATATATATACGAGGGTGAGTCAACAATTATCCGGACTCTTCATAAAACACTTTATTTACTTCAAAAATACAGTATAATTTTCTCATTATTCTTCAATATGCTCTCCCTTCTTTGTAATACACTTGGTCCAGAAGCTTGTGTATTCCTGCCGAGAAGAAGGTTTTCGGTTGGTTGCAAAGCCACTAATGCACCACTTCCTATACTGGAAGATTACATGGAGAAGGGGAAAACCATCAACAAAGAATATTACTGTGCATCGTTGACTAACAAATTTAAACCAGCAATTTCCAGCAAATGACGAGGTCTTTTGTCACAGAAAGTATTGTGTTGCTATTGCACGCTAACGCTCGCCCTCACATGACTCGACTCACCCTTGAAACCATCCACAAATTGGGTTTCCACCTTACAGTTCAGATCTTACTCCTTCGGGCTTTCATTTGTTTGGGCCACTGAAAGACGCTTTGCAAGTTCATCGATTTTCCTCAGACAAAGAGGTGCATCAGTGGCTTTGCAACCAACCAAAAACCTTCTTTTCGGGGTCCGGCACTGCAGGTGTCCCCTGAGCTTGTGACGAGGGTTCGTTACTTGGTACAAGCAGCCTGTGAGGGCTCCCAACAAAGGGAACGCTCACCCTGATGTGCAAGTGTAATTGAGAAGCCCTTGTGGCAGCAAAACTCAAATTGACGACACAGAAATGTATGCATGTGCATGTGTGTAATAAAAAATGCCGATATTTTATTTTATTTAAACCAACTTTACTTACATCCTTAGCTGGTTTCGAACAAGCCTCTTTTACAGCTTCGTCCAATGAACCCGGAAAAAAATCTGGGTGACTTTCTCCATATCTGTTAGTGAACTGATCTGCGAAGTGAATACATCCAGCAGTTTCATCTTCAACATTGTCTGGAACTAAAAATTGAAAACACCTTAATATAGTTGTCCAGTCAATGAATGCTCAAAAAGAGGTTGTAGAAGACATGGTCAGGAACAGATTTTTTTTTGTTTTTGGCTTCAGGGCTGTGTTTGGAGTAGTTGGATGAACATACGAAAAATCCACGGCCTATGAGGTGAGCCGGGGGGGGGGGGCATGTAGAATGTTATATTTCTTGTTTTTTGCTTATATTTTAGAAATGAAAGCTGACAAAATTTTCTACAAAACATGTTACTATTCATTTTTTCCTATTCCCAGTAGCTTTCGAGATATCCGTTATCGAAGTGTTTATTGCATCCTTCCCATTGGCCCCACACCAGCTAGCCGTTCTTAGTCTTATTCTAAACAATATAGACATTGTCCTAATTAGCTTACTTCTCCCAGATGGCAGTGGAGTAAGCTGCCAGAAGCTCGGAATCAATCCTCCTACTCACCCCCTTGAAAGCTCAAGAAATCATTGTTCATTTCCAACACTGGGAAAGCCTCAAGTCACAATCCTATGCTTATTTTTGTTTTAATTTGGCTGTACATGCTCCAAGGGAGCTACCATTCTCAGAAATTAATACTGTAAACAAGTCTATAAATTCACAAAGATAATATTTTATATGTTACCTTTCAAAACAAGAAAATTGTGCCATTCATCACTGACACTCAAGACTTTAAGAACCACAAAACCTTCTTTTAGTTTTGTTAAAATAAAAAATTAAAATAAGTAAAAAAAAAATAAATAAAAAAAATAAAATAAAAAAACTCAATTCACAAAATTATTCATTATAATATTTCTGGAAATAAAAATCTAGTATAGTCTGGAAATAGCTATTTTGTATCAAGTATGCAAAATAAGGTTTTAGTTTTTGCATAAGTGGTGCACACAAAAGTTTTTAATAAAAGTTTTGTAATTTTATTACTAATGAACTCAGTTTTTCACTCATTTTCAATGAATGCTGAAAACAATGTAAAGCTTATTTTCAAACTCTAGGTTTCAGGAAATTATGGATTTCAAAACAGTATGTTGATATTTTTACATTTTTCGGGATTGCCGAAAACAATGTAATGCTTATTTTCAAACTCGAGATTTCAGCAAATTATGGATTTCAAATTAGTATGTCTGTAAAGTAGTCTAGGAAAGTGTTTCTGTTAAGAAGTTGCTAAAGAAAAGGAAAGTGTTTAATATTGAAAAGTCACACATGGTGATTATAAAAATGGGGAAACAAACATCAAAATTGTGAAGGAATTGGGTGTATCACACTCAACAATTTCTACAATTTGGAATGACAGAGAGAAATTACAGTCTCTTTTCAAACAAAATTCTCTAAAAATCGTCCCTTAAATTCCAATAATGTGCCAACTTTTATCAAGTGCAGGTAGAGACGTGGAATAACTGTAAAAAGAGAAACAGGAGAAAGTGCAGGCCTTCTTAATTTACAATATTGCATTTACTATAGAAGAGTACATACAGTAATTTATGTATGCGAATTTATACAGTAATTTATTTATGAAACGAGAATATTTCATACATGACTATCATAGCACACACAACAAGTTTACAATATGAAACTTGTGGATTTGAAATCTTTTGGGAAAATCTGGTTTGTGTGACTATCGGCTAAAATGACCGTAAATTGGGGGTCTCTTCAGAGTTGTTATAACTGGTTTTGACTGTAGTTTGGTCCGAGTCTTTTGAGACAGTGAAATGGGGCTCTAGAACTGGCCTTAAAGTAAACAAGTAAGTCTGTCTCACATTTACATAGATAGGAGTAATGTGCTAGAGCGAGACAGATTTATTTGTTTACTTTAGGGCTGATTCTAGGGCAGACAATATCTACCCATTCCTCTGTCTCGACCAATAAGACAATCTTACTATACATATAAATATCTTCATATTTTAAGATAATACATTAATGTATTAAGCTTATATCTCAGCCATTATGCATTTTTTGCGGCAATGCATATGTATGAGAGAGAAATACTTTATTCAAGTCATCTGCCTGGCAATCCAGGTGACCATACAGATCCAGAATAAACAAAGAAAAAGAATCATACATTACATAGTAACATGAACTGAATTGAAACGGAACATAAGAATTCTAAGTACCATATAAATGATTGTGCAATAAAAATAGCGAATCTTCTAAAACCCTAATACATATTTTAACAACAGTGTCTTTAGAAATATTGAGAGACTGAAGAAATGAATTAACAAAGGTGAAACTTGCACCGCGTGCTCCGAAAAGCAGACCCTTCACCTCCCATGCATTGACAGGTAAGTTATAGCTCTCACTAAGGTGAGGGATGCATGGTTGGTATATGGCCTCCTTTTCCGCACTCACACGCTTAGCTTGTTCTCTATCCTCTTCTAAGCGAACTGTAGGATCCAAAATTAACCCTCGTTTTACAGTTCTATTGATGGCTATTATGTCGGCTCTTCGATTACTGCCATCTTCCGCGATGCAATGCACCTCTTCATACACTTCCCAGTCTTTTTGTCGTCGAAGGGCTGTGGCAATCGCTGAACGGACACGGTGGTGGCGAGAATTTCTCAATAATTCACCCTTTTTACAACTACCCAATACATGGCCCAAGGTTTCTGGATTATTGCAACCTGTATGCCGGCAGAGTGATGTAGTTTGACTCCTTCCAGGTACAGACCTCACCGCAGAGATATTACAACACATCTTGATTGCATTAGTCCACTGTGAACAAGAGAGACCTTTTCTATTGGATATCCATGTGTTGGTATTGGGATTTTCACTATAGACTGAAACGCCTTTACCTTTGTGAGGGAGTCCACACCATTTTTCAAAAGATCTTTTTATCATTTCATTTCTTAACCATCGGCCTGTCTTAGTTAGTGTTGTTTCGTCACACCTAATGCTGAAATGTGACAGTATGTCCTCCTTTTCTTTATCTAAATCTCTACAAAAGGGAAGGTGTTCATCATATATTTTACTAAGGCATTGAGCGATGTTGAATTGTTGAATGTGAGCTTCCCATTCGGCATTAACGAGTCCCAATCCCCTGAATTTCCTCGGAGAATAAATCATGTCATTTGGACAATCATTAGGCAAGCTAATAATCTCTTTTATGGTTGATCGTAAGAGTTTGTCAACATCTTCTAAGAACTTGGTTGGAATTTTATTTAATGGAGTACTTTGGATAGGGTATACAATACATGGCCAAATATACTGATTGATTATGTTCGCTTTTTGGTCTGGATTGAGAAGATTTGAATTTGACAGATATGATAAATTATCTTCCAAATCTTTAATTATTTTATTCTGATCAAAAACAATTTCATCATAAAATGTAACTCCTAGGTACTTTACGGTTTCATCACTTTTTAAACAATTTAGGTTGGCAGTTCCCAATTTCACAGTTGAATCTTGACTAAGTTTACCATTTTTAATATTAATCATTTTACATTTAGTTGAATTAAGACTGAATCCAATTTCAGTCAAATGGCTTGTTGCTAGATTCAGAAGTGACTGGGCAGATGTTTCATTCTTAGCAACTAGAACTATATCATCTGCAAATGCCAATGCTGATATATTTTTAGCAGAGTGATTTATCTTGAAGCCGTGGCTTTGCTCAATTTCATGATCTGTTAAATTTTTAATGGTATCATCTATGGCTAAGTTAAATAATGCGGGAGAAATAGGCGATCCTTGTGCAACTCCTTTTCTTAGTTCAATGCACGTCGTTTTGTTTTTATTACATTCTATTTGAATGTGATTTCCTTGAATTAGATCAGCAATTAACTCTCTTAGGTTATTTGGCATGCTAATATGCATTAAACACCTTTTAATATGATCGTGTCCCACATTGTCATAGGCCTTTGTAATATCAAGGAATATTACACTACAATCTTTCTTATTTATTTTGGCATCCTTAAGGCAACCATTAATGATAGATGTATTTAAGTGAGTACCAGGAAGAGAGATAAATCCTCTTTGATGTGCTGAAAATTCTAAATATGATCGTAATCTCAAGTCAATTGCTTTTTCAATTACATGTTGTATCACCGAAAAAATTGAGATCGGTCTCCAATTGGATAATTGCTCAGCATCACCGCCTTTAAATATTAGAATCGTCCTAGCCCTTTTAAATATCTCTGGGCATTTCTTAAGGCGTAGCATTGCATTGGCTATTAAACACAACATTTTGTTTGTATGCAGCTCTTTTAATGCCCTAATAAGAACATTGTCTGGGCCAGGTGAAGTGTCAACTTTTATTCTTTTCATAGCAGAATTAATTTCATCGAGAGTTATTTCTATATCCTCTTCAGAAATTGGATCAACCTCTTGCATGTTAGTCAAATTATTAGCTTCTCCAAATAGCTTTTGATAGTACTGAGTAATTGTGGAAGTTGATACTTTACACTGAGGAGAATTATGTTTATTCATTACTTGTCTCACAACTTTCCGACGTTGATTATAATACAAGTATTGAGCAACCTCATATTGGTATTTTTGCCTATTGGCTTGTCTTTTCCTTTTGGTTAACCTAGCTGGGTTATTACTTATGGAATATGAATTACTGTGATTGCCTTGCCTGTTCTTTCTCATCTTATAATAATGAACTGCAGGATGCTTTGGTCCTGGAAGTGAATGAATAGCATGAGATAAGAACTCTGAAATCTCCACACATACATCTTGAAGTACTTCAAGGTTAGGATTTATTACAAGTTCTTCTAATGCACTTTCAAATTGCTTGATTACTTTGTCATTTTCATTGGGTAAAGCATTATCTGCTGATAAAGTATCGTTATTCACATTATTAGTGATACTCTCTTTGCTACTATTAATTGTAGTACAATCATTGCTACCATTAGTATCTTGTGATTCATTATTGGAATTTCCGATTTGTTGTGAATTTCCATTCCTTTTTTCGTATTTAGATACTAATTTTTTGCGATATATTTCTGGATGGGCTTTACTTATGTGTATATTTATAGATTTAAACTCTTTTCCACAATGCGGACAAGATTTGGTATCTACAGATGACTGTGAATCCATGTTTAGATGTCAAATATGAAGGGTTCTTTCTTCAATATTTTGCAAAGCATTACACAAAATGTTCTGCGAATATGATCACATAGACAAAAAGTTCCTTTGATGATTTACACACTGATTAATCTCTGTAATTATTATTTGTGATTATTCTAACAGTACAAATAATATTGCAAAAATTCTTCTTCCTGCCCTAGTAACCGGTAAACAACCTAACACAAATTAAAAGATTAAAGAATAACAATGAAGAATGTTGTGTTATGTGCAATAAAAAGGAAGGAATAACACACTACTTAACAGAATGTGAAGAGGTTACAAAATGAAAGAGAACTGAGAAGCAAAGTGGGATAATTTACAAGATGAGATTAAAGCCATTAAGATATTAAAATGCAGGGGAGCAGCCAAGGCAACAAAATTGGGAGAATATTTATAAAGAGTTAAAGAGAAGTGGTTTAGAAAAATTACAAAGAAGTAGGCCTATTACAATTGACTGACAATACTAAATTTGTTGGTCAGATATTCAAGGTCCCCAAACACGCACAGCACCTTGGGGTTAGAGCTTGAGGGGACTTAAAAGGGGTAGTGCTAATCTTATAACTAGGGCCCAGATTTGAAGGTTTTAACCTATTTTTTTCCTCAGCTTCCTAAGTAGAACATTTTAACATACTTTTCTGTTTCACGCCCCTTGCTTCCGAATACATGAATCTTACAGAACCTAAAAACGGCTAAATTGGACTTAAGGGCCTAAAAGGGGGTAAAGAGGACTTTTTTTTTTAAACTAGGGGCTAAAGAGGAATTCTGAATTTTAATAAAATACATAATAAAGATTAATTTATACAACACACTGCAATTAACAATGTATATATCATAATAAAAGACTTGTCTTTGTCTTTGTAACTCGAAAATGTGCCGCCTTGTCATCACAGGAGATGAAACTTGAGCCGTCTGCAATACTCTGAAATCTGCAACTACACCACTGTCGTTTCAACTTTAAAATAACAAGTTGCCGACCAATGACAGAGAAGTACATTAAAGAAACATTCGCAACACTCGAGTTTACTTATTTTTGTAGATTGGAAGTGAATTGAGTGGTGTATTGAATAATTGTATCTTGTATCATTAAAGGGGAAATATCTCAATTGTTTATGCTATTTTTCGAGTGCCAATATAAGGAATAGTTACTTGTATGTTTTGTAAAAAAAAAACTAGAATAACTGTCAAAATTACAGGCTAATACAATTTTTGGTGTTAATATTAGTGTTCATTATTATGTTTTATTAAGGCGGCTAAAATCGTTTGTTTAACACCTGAAAAGGGCTATTCCACAAAAATAAAAGGCTAAATTACCTTTTATAAGAGCCTAAATATCCAGGCCCTACTTACAACTAAGGTATATAAAAATGATGTACATTACTAAGTTATGTATGAATATGTATAATTCTTTTCTACAATGAATAAGTTATAATCTGTTCTTGTAAATTATTTTCTATAAATGAAGAAGCATACTGGTATATTAGTAACAATCCATGAACAAACAGCTCATAATGTTTATAATATTCTACAGCACAATGGTGCAATGAACATCAACTTCTACTGATCGTATTGGTCATTCAGCTTATGCCATTAAAGCCTCATGACTAGGGACCGGATTCTTAGGTTTTTACCTATTTTTTTCCTTACTTCCAAAACAAAAAGCGCTCATACACATTTTCGAATCATGTCAATAGGATTCACCCACATTAATTCTATGGCACCTAAATATACCTAAACGGGATATAAAACCTAAAATATGTAATTTAGGCTACTTTTTGTGTTTTGTTTGTCAGTTCAGAAATCAATTTTTTGCAGAGAGACAATAATTTTTGTCGGGTTGAAATTAATACCACCAGCGTTTCGTTCAATCCATTGTCATCTAGGATGGACAGTATCTAGAGAGGAAGTGTAAGAGTACCGGCGTATTCCTTTTAAAATATTCGTACGAACAACCATTGTTGCCGTGTATGAACAAGGATATAGATTTCTGTGTTTTAAAGCCCTTGTTTGCCTTTATTACTTCCCTGTTAATCATACTAAGTGGTCACACTGTGAGTTTTAATAAGACGTGTTAATTATGCCTAAACAAATGAAATCGAGTTTATTACGGCAGTGGATTGGTGACGATCTTAATTTCACTACAGATTGGCAAAGTAATATTTTGTCAAGCCTGCCAGAAACACGTAAGTATTATTTACCTTTCTAGAAAAGTGGGACATTTTCGTCCCTAGTTGATCTGTTTTGCGGTTAGCATGCGTAACAACCGAAGAAAGGAAAATAATCAGTTTCACATTAACCACATCCAACCTTAAAGTATTTTACTCACTAAATTAGAAGCATCGGATTCGAACCCTGAGAAGGGTAGTGTCTACATACAGTATTAGCTATTAACTAAGAGATAACAGGAAGAACTTCACAGTTGAGAATCTTGAAAGATATTTAGTGATAAACTGGAAGGCAATCTCATTTTCACTGCTTCTTTTGATTGTTTATGCTGTCTTTCTTCAATTGTATAATATTTTTCTAAAGCAAGTTTACACAAATTTAAGTCAATTTTGGTTCAGCTAAACCTTACAAATATTATGTATTGAATCTTATGTAGCACATTCAAATTCATTAAACCAATTATTCTACCCGAAAACGATATTTTGGACAAAAAACCTAAAAAAACTATTTCACCTAATGGAAAACCTAAAACAGTGTTTTTAAAAACCTAAAAATCCGGTCCCTACTCATGACAAACATTTTACATAGGCTAGCCTAACTGACAAATTCCTGCAAAAATGAATCTCTACATCAAGAAGGCATTTAATATTAATATGCTTGAACACTTATTGTCAGGGGTTACCCAGATAAGGTTGGAAGTGTATTCACAAAAATCTGATGTGAAAGTCACATAACTTCCTCTGCCCAAATAAAACTTAGGAGTATTCACATATCCTTGTACAGAAACGCAAGACACAATTTAACGCTAATTATACGATAAATACCTGATAACCTCTTCTTTGAAAATGATGCGACTAATAAAAATGCAGACTATATAGCAAACAAAAACAAGTGACTGCAGATATTTATTGAAACTTCCATCGTTAAGAACAATTTCCGAACTTTATCGAATATTTCCCTCCAATGTCTTTCTCACTTCATTATTATATAGAATAAGAGGCCATGAAAAAGTGTGTATTCAATTGTTAACCACACAACACAAACTTTTTACAAACAGTGGGTGAACAGTAGGTGGCTTGTAACTGCCTTCAGAGAATTTTTTCGAAAAAAAGTTTCAAATAAAAGTTTTAGCTCTCACTATAAGCTACATTTGTGCAAAATTTAAAGAAAATCGTTAGAGCCGTTTTCGAGAAAATCGCGAAAAACGAAAATTTCTTCATGTAAAGTCCCCTTAAAAATAAGAGAAAATAGTCGCCAATCTTATCCTCACATACAGGTACCTGACCCAAATACGAAATTTTGTTTTCATACGATTTTCCGTATTGGAGCTAGCCTGTTCACAGATATTCCACACAGACACACAGACATGTTTCCAAAAATAGTATTTTTGGATTCAGGGGGCTTTGAAACGTGTATACTGTATATGCTAAAAACTCAACTTCGAATTTTGGGGTCGAAAACAATACTTCCTCTACCTATAGTACCTATGATACGGGCAGAGGAAGTAAAAAGGGATCTTTCACTGATTTGTCTCTGCAGAACAAATTAATTGAAAAAACCACTGTAAAAACATCATAAAAAATCTTTATTTTTGCACTTAGTAATTAAATTTATTTAACTTACTTAATGGCTGCTTCCTTTTTGTTTCAACATCTACAAAAATGTCATCTTCGTTGAACGTTTCTGAAGCATCTTCAAATTCTTCTACAGAACTATTATCACTATCTACCAAATCAACTATAATCTGAAAACGAAAAATATTCATTTAAAATTAATCATCACTAAATGATAACTGCAAACACCAGTCCTAAAAATAAATTACTTTGGCTTTTGACAACCAAAAAAAGTAACAGATTTACATTTCTAAAATGAATAAGAAAGAGAAGAATTATAATTTGGAGGAAATTATACAGCTTGTATAGGCCTAATATGGATTATATCACATTGAAGAGTATCCTCTCATTATCATTGACATTCCGCAGAAATTAAAAATTAATAATCTAATACATTAGGTTTCATTAACATTAATACGTATAAAATAACATTTTTTAACTCATACATATCAATCACACTACACTCTCATTATCACTGGCATTCCACAGAAATTAAATATTAAGAATGTAATACATTAGGTTTCATTATCATTAATAAGTATAGAATAACTTGGGAATAGAAAGCTAGTGCTTTACCAATTTATTGCTCCATTGAGGTCAACATATTGGCAATCAATATTAGTCATCTAGCTTAGGCCTATGACATGAGTGAAATTCATATTCGAAGAATTATAACATGTTTCAAAGAGAATTGAAAATGATATTTTTACAATAACTTATCTCATAAAAAAAATTAAAAATTAACTCTAAGGGGAGAAACACTGAGCTCTTTAAAGAAATTAAGATTTATATATGGAAGCTTGAAAATAGACTGATGATTTCTGAAATGCCACAAGAGGTAATTTTAATCACAAATTATATAAACCTACAACAGAGGGCACATCAAGAAACTCCCATCAATGGTCTTTTGTTTATAGCAAGTAAGGATGTGGATAAATTTCCATGAAACATGTAATGCTGCTAAAGTAAGTTGTAGTGAAGTTTGTAGTGTTTTATCATAGGTAATCCCATGAGAGATTACGAGTTTATCAATATATTTCTAAGAACAAAGTTTGGGCAAATTTATCTGATGAAATTCATAATCCTGAGTAGGATTTATTAAGACTATTCCATGAATAAAATATAACATATTTGTAAATAATAATAATTTTCTTACTTTGTTTCTAATATTCTGTCAGCCATTACATCACTGCATACCAAATTAACAAACAGTCCATGAATCGATTTGATGAATTGATCCAAGTGACCAATGCTACCAATAGTGACTGCTGAGTAATAATTAAACTTGATATGCAAAAAATTAATTCATTACATAATACCGAAACAAAACATTTTTTCAATTCTTTTAGTATATAAGATAATTAATATTTTTCAAGATCTTTAGCACATAAAAATCTGCTCCCTAATCATTAATCTTGATCCAGGAATGCTAGTGTAATTTGCAGTAAATATTACCTTTCTGTTTTCTTTGCCAGGATGGGTAGAACCAGGATGTCTTATCCCTGAACACGCAAGAGTTGTTCTTTCACTTTTCAGCTGTGATGGCCATCCAGTCCACACCTGATGCCTTACAGGTATATCAGTCAATGTGTACACATCGGTCTTAACTTCTAGTACAGTTTTAGAAATATTTAAAGTATATGACTGGCTCAATTTGTCTGCAATATTGGAGCTGAAACAAATAGCAAAATCAAGTTAACTCTTTATAACACTCACGTATCATGGTTTTTCTTTCCCTCTATGTCCCCCCCCCCCCCCAATCTTTGCTATACATATTCTCAGCAACTCTCCTCTGCTTGACTTTATGTAACTCATAGGCCTATTCTTCTCTGCCTAACCTTTTCAGTGCTAATGAATTAAGAATTTGTCACCTAAAAACATTCCATAAAAACAGAATAATAATGTAAGAATAAGATAGACATGCCTCATGTAAAATGTGAGAATTTTTATCCACTTGCTACTGTTGTCCATCAAGGATACAAGCACTTCTAATAAATTTTTCATAATCGATTCTGAGCTTAGAGCCCACTCATGACTTTATTTCATGATTACTTACATACATGTTCAAATTCAGCTCTGAAAGGATTAAACAAATAAATGATTTCATTATTGCAGGATTTGCCACATGTTGAAAATACAAATAGTCATGACCAGGGCCCGGATTCTAATGACATGTCATCTTTTTATTATGTTGCATAGACATTGCCAACTTGTGGATAAATCCTAATCTTGGCCTCTTGATTACAGAAATGCATTTTTATTAGGTCATTTTTTGTCATTTTATGCAATTTTATATTTTTAGGGCATTTATTTCAATTTTAGTTCATTATTTTGTCATTTGCTGTCTTATTTAGTCATTTTCATGTGTTTACATTGAGTGTATTAACTTTTTTCCGTCGCTAGCGGTGCTGTCTTTGAAGTGTTGTTAGTTTAATGCAAGAAGGAAAAATTTGGCGTTAAAGTGTTGACATGTCTCAGTCGGAAGTGAGAATCAAAGAACGCCAAATTTTTTAATTATATTACTATTGTTATTAGATTGACTTGGCACCAGAGTCTGCCACCTGCTTGGATTTGAGAGTGCAAACTCCTGTTTACCCTCAATAAACAACAATATAATTCAGCAGACTGCAAAAGGATGTGCCATAGTTTGTCTCACATGTGCCTCAGTGCCAGTATAAATTTCCGTGCGAAAAGAACATTCACAACATTACAGTTATTTACAGTTTTTACAAACTAGTCTATAACTTTGTGTGTACAATAATAATTTTTTATAAATAAAATATCAGTTTTTAGGTCATTTTTTAAAATTATTAAGTCATTTTCTTTAAAATTTAGGGTCAATTTATAGGTCATTTTTCAAACAATTTTAGGTCATCAGAATCTAGTCCCTGGTCATGACTATGTTATGAGTAGGGCCCAGATATTTATGACATGTCATATTTTCTTCCTGACTTTTATTTTAGACATAGCATTGATTTAAACAAGAATAGAATGTTCCTGATTACTTTAAGATATTTTGTATATGTCATGTATTTACATATTTAGGTCATTTTTGCAGTTTTGGTCATATGTGCATGTATTCAAGATTTCATATCATATTTTGGTTACATTTGTGGATATGACCTCATATTCAGGAGAGTTGAATGGTTGAGACTGTTATTTTTTTGTATCTTTGTGTATAAGTTATTCTGAAAATCACTAATTACTGATATTTTGGGTTCACTGTCAATGGAATGTAGCTTAGTTATTAGTTACTAGTTACCACCTAAAACTTCACATTCTTCCAAAACATCTCTCTTTGCAAAAGACTTCTTTGAGATGATGTTATCTGCTAACATTCCTCTCAATAAATTAAATACATCAAACTCCTAATTTTCTGTGGGCAGATTATCTGTGCGAAAAATTTGAATTTCCTGCATTTAATTTTTAATTTTCCGCATGTCATTTCACATTTCCTGCACTTTATTTTGAAATATCCACACTTTACTTTGTCAGATTTTGAATTTCATGCAGTTAATTTTGGCTTATATGTGCAATATGGCAACAAAATGCGGGAGATTCAAAATTAAGTGGGGGAATTCAAAACCCCACACCTGGTTTGGATTATCTGTGCATGTGCATATCATGGTCCCAATTAACACAGATAATCGGTAGTTTGTTGTAATGTTAATTAAAAGACTTATCAAAGAAGACGTACCAGATTTCAGAAATATCAACACTGAGGAAAAAGTATTTACCTTACAAGGGTTTTGCATATGGATAGGACTTCATTATAGATGGACACATGCAAAATATTAGCTGCTTATATAAATTCCAGTTGGTGAAAACGTGTTTGTTATGTTCCATAAGGAATCAATGGCGGGCATTTGTAGAGCTAACTTGGAGCCTGCATGCTGGATGCAAGCAACACGAGACAGCGGTTGTTTGATAGAGAGGGGAGGGGCTACCTTGTTACTCATTGAATGTGTCTCACTATAATAGATAACTTTTAGTTCTTATCATTTCCACATTTTAAAACTATATAATCTGTATAGACACTGAGGGGTTGCTTATGATTGTTAGTGTGTTTAGGTGTTAATACACAATACTAGTGCTTCAATCAACTTATTCTCAATGTTCATATTTACTGTTCAGACAAAAGTCAAGTGTTAAGAACTCGGACTAACATCCTATGTAATAATTTTACTCGTCATTATAGGCCAAAGTTAAAAAGTAATGAACTAATGGCAACAGCTGCAAACGAGATTCACTTAGCTAATCCTAAACACTTTAAAAAAAGTAAAGTAAAAAGTAAAGTGATCCCTATACATGTCATGGATGCACAGAGGGTTCCAGGAGGTTGAGGCTCCCAGATTTTGGACATTCGGCACATGAAGGTGGTAAGGTTGTCAGCCTTACGCACCGGCCGCCTTTACCCCCAGGATTGCTCCCGGTACTCATTTCTGTTAGAGGCTGAGTCGACCCCAGGGCCATAGTGCCACCAGAAGGATTAGGCCAATTGAAAAATCTCAACGACCTCATCGGGAATCGAACCCGCGACCTTCCGGTTTGTAGCGCAAAGCCTCAACCACTACGCTACGGCGTACCCCTAAACACTTTAACAGGTACTAATTACTTCACGAGATCTACCAGAATACAAACATATGTGTTAGAGGAGGGTATTGTTAGTTATTTTAATATTATCCACTTTCATAGTGATAAGGACAGGGAGAGATAAAGCTATAAGCAATGCCTTTACGAATAGTGGGATCCTTTTCCGCAATACTGTCAATAGCCAATGTACTGGCATGCAAGCTAGGTAGAGAAGGTCCCAACCCCTTCCCGCCAACAACTGTGCGAGGCTACTCAATATTTCTATAATTTCCAGATTTGCAATTAATTTTCACCCACTAAAAGTTCACATGAGCAGCTAATTTATGGCATGTGTCTATCTGCAACGAAGGCCTGATGATATGCAAAATTTGAGGGTAGTTTTCGACATGACAACCCGTACAGTTCCCTTATTAGATCAAAGAACACTGGAACAAATTAAAATTACTTTAGGGATGTACACTGATGAAACGTTGGATGCCTTTAATACCACGTTGGCGATCTTAGACAACCAAAATGGTAGTATTAACAACACAATCATTTTGCTGCAGTATGAAGAGTTAAAATGAAAAGTTAAAGCACACAGAAATAATTTTTACTTTAGTGTATGCTAGGTACATAATAGATAAAATAGACAATTATAGAAAATTGCCCTTGGCAATAAAAGTAAAATAAGTTTTCTCATTTGAACCCAATTGCTGTGATGAAGAAATACATATAAACCTTTTTCCAAAATGTCCAATCAGTAAAAACAAGCAATTGGATAAGGTTCCAAGATCTGCTCATGAGTCCGTAGTTCCATATGTTGTGGTTAGCAAATCAAAAAGAGATTTTTCCCTTTGGATTTTTCATTGCATGCATGCAGATGAGAGACACTTTCACTCTTTCTCAAATCAAAATAAATATAAATACTAAACAATGGCACAACATTGATATTCACTCAATGAAATGCCTCAACTGTGCTACCTCCCCTGGCTAATAGCAAAACAAGTAAAATGAAGGTTCTTACCCTTCAATGGAGTACTCTCCATCTTCCATTGCATCTGGAATAGTTAGAAAAAGTATGTTTTCTCTTGGCAAATTCAGACTAGACAAAACTGTTGAATCTGATGTTGGATACTGCCTCCATCCCTCAAGTTCTTGCTGACAAATTGGAATACCAAGTTCTGCCATTATCATAGTTTTCAGATCACCTGCAAAAAATCACATTTGATTAAAAAACTTCTGACATAGACTGGTACCATTGAAGCCATTCTATAAAATAGTTTTCTTTTAACAGGGTGTCCAGTGAGGCAAGCCGAAGAAATTCAAGCATAATTCAAGGATTTCAAGGCTTGAATTTCCGAAATTCAAAACAAAAGCTTTATTTACTAATATTAAAATGTATGAACATAGGACACAATGAGTGAATACTAATGACTAATATTTCTGAAAATGGTAAAATTTTCGTAAAAACTACCAACTTAAAAAAATATTAATATTTCTGAAAATGGTAAAATTTTTGTAAAAACTATCAACTTAAAAAATATATTAATGACTAATATTTCTGAAAATGGTAAAATTTTCGTAAAAACTATAAACTTAAAAAAAATATTCTCTTTCTACGTGATTTTTCCCGAAGGTTCACAAGATTCAAGCATAATTCAAGGATTTTTCCCGACATGGAAAATTCAAGCATAATTCCCGATTTTCCAGATTTTCAAGGCTGCTGGACACCCTGTTTAATAAGGTGACTGCTGGGCTATAAGCCTTAAATTTTTTTTTTAAATGTCTGATTGCCCAAGGCCATTCAGTTTCAGACCAGTCAAATGATGTGCAAATAAGGGAAAATTTTGATAATCGGTTCTATTAAAATGTTTTTTGGGTGTGTGAACATGAATTTCAACTTTGCCTACATGTATCATTGCTGCAGACTAAGTTATGGTAATATCATAATGAATAGAATGAGAAAGTGTGATGACTCCTCCGCTAATACAATGGTGGGTATAGGGAGAGCGGCGGTCCACCGAAACACTGGCAGCACCTTCGTTTGCGTTTCAACTTCTCAATGCTGCATCGTGATAGTTTGGCATCTTATGATTAAACTCGCAATCTTTAATTAACCCTTGGTCCTATTTCTGTGAAATCTGCACAACACAGTCTTTCTGATGGTTAAAACAGAGACTTAAAAAATGCGGACATAAATGTTTTTATTTCATTATATAAACATCACCAATTACACAAAATTCATGGAGGGTGAAACGGAATTTGACTATGCGACAATTTTTTTCATTTTTGTGTCCCGTAAAAACTTCAAGCGAGAAAGTTTTAGTGAAATATTTCAACTTTATTTTAAATTCAGTACCACCTTTATATCTTGAATGGTTTACGAGTAATTGAGTGGTAATTATTCCGGGCGCTACACCCATCTGAATGATGTGGGACGATCGTGAAATGTTGAGGGTGAAGCAAATTTGACTATGCGACATTTATTATTTTATTTTTGTGTCCAGAAAGAGATCAAGCGTGTAAGGTTTAGTGAAATATTTGGATATTATTATAAATTGAGTACCACCTATATATCTATAATGGTTAACGAGTAATAGTAATTACTCTAAATCTAAAGCTATCAGAATGGTATTGAGGTATTAGCAGGCATCTTTTCCATAAAATACCAGCAATAACGTAACAATTTTTACATAATTTATTCGTGGACTCAATAATAATACTATATTAACTGACTACTTGTACCCATACTGCAAGATTGACCCGCTGGGAAAAAGGAGTGAATGAAGCTTTTTTCTAACTTAGTAAATCTGCACTATTTTTATTTATGCATTTATTGGATTATTTATCATATTTTCTGTTCACTTATGTTAGTAATTTTTATGTATAATTATCATAGCAAATGTCTTATTACTTTAATATCTTGTTCCTTTTTTTAATAATATAATTTAACAAGATAAGACGTACATCAGTTACAGCGAACGGCGAATGGTCGAGGGTTTGAACAAATAGCGGGCTGTAGTTAAGGCAAGAGGATTTATTTTTTTTATGAAAAAATCAGGGAAAATGCTTTGAAATATTGTGTGATATATGTAGAATCCATTGCAAAACAATTTTTGCGTATGTGCGTCTTTATCGGATGTTGAGACGCCAATTTTAAAGATCACGCGCCCTATTTTTGTAGTGCTTCTTATGAAATTTTCCGTGCCCTGCAATTCACAAACCATCCCTTAGTTTATATTATCTCTGTTCACATAATTTGTACACAGATCTACACTTTTGACCGTGTTTCACCTACATAACTTACGCCTTACAGCCAGGAGAAAATTAATATTAATATAAATAATATTACTATTAATACAAATTAATAGCCTACTCAGTAATATTCTATACAATGTAATATTAATATTAATTTATAAAATATCCCTTAGCTGTTTTCTACCCTAATTATACGTTGTTATTTCTATACAAATGTACATTCTTTAACAAATTCTCATCAAATTATACTAACATACCCTCTACCCTATTTTCTAGGCAACAAAATATTAGATCAAATCATCCCTTGGCTGTTTCATACCTATATTATATAATTGTTCATTGCTTGTGAACATCTTCGATTTTTTGAAAGATGTGGAACGAAATGTTACGGTCAAGCTTCTTGCAATCTGAGAAATTACTGTTACACACGGCCACGTTTATTTATGGAGATGAGATCTTCCAAGACGTGTAAAGCAGCCCGAAAATTGTCAAAAGTATCTAAAAATTCAATTTAGATAAGGTGAGTCATTTTGAAATAGATTAATGTATTATTTTGTTTAAGAATGTTTGCAATTTTTCCTATACCGCCCGTAGTAATCTTGCTCCCGCGAATCTCAAGCAGAGTAACTGCTACCTAGCGGCGGAACCAGTGAACTACCTCAGTCATCACACTTTCTCCTCTATTCATTATGGTAATATGATAAAAAAAAAATTAATCAGAATTTCAAAATAACTTGAAATTGTCAGTTTTCAGTAGAAGTTGACTATGTACAAAATTCAAGATAATTAAATTTCCATTAATTTCATGGATCTCATTCATCTCTATGATGACATCACCGGACATGATGTCATAGCAAGCTATTCACGTTACTTACCATTTAGTTATAATGTTAAATTACTGTGACTAAGAACAAAATATTACATAAATAAGCAAAGATTACTTTTATGTTGTTGAGCCATAGTTTTTCTTGTAGCTCCCGGTGAAGGGAGTCTGACGGAAGCTTGGAAAGGGGGTCCAGGGGCGCAACCCATGCCCCTGGTGGGATTTGGGGGTAAAGCCCCCATTACAGGCCATCCTTCTCTTTTAATTTTGTATTTCAAAGATTTCCACAAATGTTCAATATATTGTGTTGCTTGCATCGTTACTGCTAGGCAACTGAATCTGCAGTTCCTATATTTTTACAAATTTTACAGATGGTGCTGGTGTTAAATCATACATTTGTATTCAGCATTTATATTCGTTTTAACAAACTGTCATAAGTAATGGGAAAAAATAGTTTTATGTCGCACACTAGGGTCCTCCCACTAACTCTCTAATGGGACCCATCTGGGAAGGAGGAGTTTAGGGTTTCGAATATCTCCTCTTAGATGACGTTGCTAGTAATGCAAAAAGTGAAACTGGGAAAAATGTATTCTTCCTTTATTCCCTTTTTGTCTTCCTTTTCCTCTCTCCTCCTTCCTTTCTCTCACCTTCTCCTCGTCCTACCTTCCTATTTGGGACCTATTCCTAACAGTAAATTTTGGATCGACCAGGATTTGAATTCGCAACTACTAGCACCGTAACCAGTAGCCCTAACCAGTACACCACGAGGAGTTGCTGAGCGGTGAAGAGAGAATTCATCTATTTAAGTTTAGAGAGCATTATAGTACATGAGAAATAACAGTTTTGATGCAAGGGTCATTTTCTGAATACTTTATTTTGATTTGTGTACGGAACTCCTTCAGAATAGCGTAGCCAGCAGACGTGAGGTATGCTCAACCATCAGCGACCGTGCCCCTCCAAGCTGCGGAAAACAGCTGGTGCAAGGGTAAAATTTCCCATCGCAGAAGAGTTTCAATGTGAGACATAATACCTCATGCTATTCAGTATATTGCTCCTAAACTAACATAACGTTCCTAACCTAACATATGGTAACATGTAATAGATTTAGAATTTACCTATCATTATTTAACTAAATGCACAAGCACCATGGTACAATAGTGAGGTGCACACACAGGCTCAGAAGCAAGGAGAAGCAGCCAGCGGGCGGAGCTTGTCTGATTCACGACATAAATCTATCTTTTTGCGTAAGTAACTTATATTTAAGAAAAATACTGTTGTAATTAATGGCATGTTTTACTCCTGAAATAGCACAAAAATAACAATATATTTATTTCTGAATAGGAATGTTAAGTCATATTAAATGTGTAAAAAATCAGTGATTGCTATGAACATCTTGTGAAATAAGACACTATATGCGAATCTTATTATATATTTTGTTGTTGCTTTCCCAACCAGCTTTTGGCTCGGAGGTTAGAATGTTGGATCAGTAATCCAAAGGTTCATGGATCAAATCCTCTCTCATCCAAGGTAAGTTTAATAAAATGTTAGTTGAAGGATAAATGGTAAATATAAGAGTTGAAGAAAGGGCAGGAAGGGAGAGACAAAGATAGAAGAGAGAGGGAGAGGAATAGGAACATTCATTTTCATGTTCATATAGAAATGTTTGTCACCATGTCCAGTAATGTCATCACAGAGATGTATGCAACCTATGAAATTACCAAATTTCCTTCACTTATTGTATTAGGCTTACAGGATTTCTTTAATCAAATACTGGTCAATGCAAAACATTTTACGGTTTGGAATACGTCCCAAACAAGTAGTAGGGTGAAGAGGTGGTGAGAAGAAGGGAAGAAAAAGGAGGAAAAGGAAGAAGAAAAGAAAGGAGAAATAAATTATTTAATTTTTCTCTCGTTTGACCTTCTGCCTACTAGATGGCATAGCTAGTGGTTCAAATGGTGCCGTTGCCCCTCCTTCCCAGGTGGGCCTCGTTACTGAGTAGGAGTGGGAGGCTAGGGTGTCACAAGTATTTATTTTTTCCCTTAATCTTCCACAGATTCATAATTTTAATACTTTATTGACTTACAAACAATGTTCGGGCTCAACTTACCTACTGTTGCAGTGTTAGGAATTGTCAGTCGTGCCATTTTTTCTTTGTAGTGAACATGAAACTGAAGCAGTTTTGTATTATCATCCAATTGTGAAATGGATGGGAGAGGAATGACATCAGCACTCGCGCTTACTGGTAATTGGAAAGGAAATGGGCAAGCTGAACCAACACATGAGACAACAGTTACATCTGGACTTCCATTCCCTGAATTTTCTGGCTCTCTTTTTATTTTCTCTATCATTTCAACATCTACATCCATTTCTGAAGGCAATGTTTGAGTGTCCTGAGGTATCATCCAATTTTTGGCCTAAAAATATAAAAATACCGGTATATTAATATGACTGTTTTCTTTCCAGACAGTAATATTGCATTATCTGTTAAAAGATCCCAATCACATTCTTCCAAATGGAAAACTGCTTCTCCAACATCTTCAATTCTTGTGCAAGCCTGTTGAAAATCAAGATCGCATGGTGAAAACTTATGAAAAATATACAACACAATTTACCTTGAAAAATAAACAATGTGCTCCCTAACCTATGTAGTTGTTTGTATTTTTTTTCTCCTGGTTGAATGGAAGATAAGGCCTTACGGCCTTAACTCTGCCTGGTAAAATAAAACATTATTATAATAATAATAATAATAATAATAATTATTATTATTATTATTATTATTATTATTATTATTATTGTCATAATTAGTGTTTTCAAATACCAGTTTATAAAGTATTTTACTATTTTGTTTTTATATCAGTAAATTTGTCTCTAATACATCACAGTAGCATTTACAGCCTATTAAATCATATTAGATTATACGTGCAGTCCATAATAAATTGCCTGATGCTAGAAAAGTAAATGATTCTAGCATTTGGATTATCTGTGTTTTTCAATTATTCACATGTATCATGGTCCCAATTAACACAGATAATCAGTAGTAGTAATTACTGATGTTTTATTATTCTGATTGCCTGAAAGTGCAAGTTGATGTCTCATTGTTGTCACCGAAGATAAAATCTAGTGGCAGTGCTGTAGCAGGTAAACTGACATAACAAAGTGCCAGATGGAGTTAATGTTTCTATGTTTAATAAGCCATAGGCCATATTTCAGAAACTATTGGGTTTTAGACCACGTTTTCTTGAGAAAGTTTGAAAGCAGTGAAGAAATAAGTGAGATAACTAGAATATTAACGGAATGAAAATAGAACAAATGCCTGACATCTAAAGCAAGGTGTGATATAATAAATTTACATACATTAGACTGCATTGTAGTCAAGGCCCTCTGTATTCAATATAAAAAAAAGGAATAAGACTACTGAGGCCATGGTTTCTACATTAATATGTCTCAACTGGACGTAGCAGTGATGGTTTTTTTCTATTTTTAAATCGTTAATTGGGCATTACTCCGGTACCAGTCACCTAGTTTGGTCCAAAACCAGTAGGCTGGTACTTAATAAAAGACTATTCATGGAAAGAAGTACAATCAGTTACCTCTTTTATCAATTCCACTTCTTGTCGATGTTGCTCAATTCGTTCCCTCTCCTGATTCTCCAACAATTCCTGGTGTCGCTTTGCCTCTTCTTTGGCTCTGAAATTTAAAGGTCAGTTATTAAAAACGTCAATTATCTTAACAACCTTCTTTATTTGTTTTAATACTTATAATATTAACATTGATACATAGAAACCATTATATCACAAATCGAACAATTCAGAGTATGCAGAGTTATGACAATTAGATCTGCAGCTGGAGTTCAGCTTTGTACCAGTGGCGGCTATTCAGGGGAAGTAGGTGAAGTAGCACTTCACCAGTATTTTCCCTTTAAAATACGTATTTTTAAAGTTTATTCTCCATACCATGAATGTTGGTTTTTACTATAAATGTATCTGTATTTTTGAATTGCCCGCCACGCCACCACCTGGTGTCAAAGCTAGGAGACACTGAAATCCTGAGTGCGCAACTTGCTTCAAGTCGGCCGTGTGATGGTGAACTGGAAACCACGCCCTCCGTTGCATGGGTAGTCTGGTCAACTAAAACTGAGGATATGCAAGCAGCAGTTTTTTCGCTTATCCCACGTCCCCATACCGATGCGAACAGACTACCCACGAAGCCGTCCCTCTTGTTCAGCCATTTTCTTCGCCAGCACCTCATACTGTCAGCTCGGAGAAAGAGGTGGGCACGTTAGATCTTCCACCGTCTGACACCGCCAAATTCGAATGTGTTAAATTCAGAAAAACCCGAATTCCACAACCCCGATTAAATATTCTGTCGCACTGGGAACACTAAGCGACTTCCTCTACCTCGATCATTAAAAATACTATTTCCTCGTCTCTTATTCCATTTCGGGGAACTCTCACGCGATTTTCCCTGTCCTAATTATTATTATTATTGCTGTTGTTATTATTACTATTATTATTACCATTATTATTGTTATTATTATTATTTTTTTCCTATTTTCTCTCGTCACACAACTCACACAATGTTCGACGAGACGAGAGAAATTAGCAAAAAAATAATTAGGGCAGAGAAAATCACGTGAATTCCGTTTTTAACATAAGCATGTGGCATTTTTTTTCTCTTCGCCTAATTTTCCGGCCACGAGCCGCCACTGCTTTGTACATAGCCTCTATAGTTTTGAGGATTTAACAAGATACTTAATTTCATACAAGAATAAGCTGGAACAAACTGGAGAAAGCTGTAAAATAAGATGGTTGCTCCATAGTAAATGAGAGTGCACGTGGTAGCAGCTTATTCTGACTTACTCAGTTTTGAACTTTGAGGTCACCCAACCAACTTCTGACCCAAACTACTGTATTGGCCTGAATATAAGACAGCCTCGTATATAAGACGACCCTGAATTTTTTAAGGGTAGTTATGAAAAAATAAATAAAATAGCTTATTAGTACATTTTGCTTTACAAAAAACGGAATTTCGAAGTTCATATCGTAACTACTTCTCTCACTATTATTTATGCATTGAGATAATAAAGATGCTTTCTTTTCCACATGGTCCACCATGATGGTGGTCAAACAAAGCTTTATGCATAGAGAATAAAGATGTCAGGCAGTGCAGTACATGGCAGTACAAGGAGAAGCACAAATTCAGGAACAATAAAGTTATATGTGTCTGCACAGTTGATTTTGTGTCTTAAATTAGCTGTATGCACATGCATGACTCCTTGTGACTGTTGGAAACCAGTGCAGAAACAAACTTTACGCTAATTATTTATACCTTTTCATATTTATTAGCTAACACTTGCGTAGAACCTATATGTTATATGAAACTAAAGAGCAATTCTCCCAATTCTTCCAACAGCCTGCACCAGCTATGGGACAGACACTATAAATATACCTAGAAATTCAGGATGTCTAAGCGCATATGGCTATAATAACTACAATTTAATTTTATATTTAGTGACTACATACTGTACATGTTACGTATTTTACACATAAACATTTTACAGCGTCAACTTAGTTGAAGATTTTACCACATTGATGTATGGTCAACACTTACCTTGGTTTCTTTCCATTACGAATGTTGTACCAGTGCCAGTTATAGGTGTGCAGGGGTGGAATCACATTTGCAGGGTTCTTAAATCTGCTAATGAAGTGATAAAAGTTTATATAATATGTGAAACTAAATTATGACAATGATATAATAATTAATTTATATATAGTGAGTACCATGCAAGAGTTGGCCAATGACACGGGTTTCTGTGTCGCGGCGGGCACAGCTCCAACTCCCGAGCAATCAGGTGAAATATCTACACAAATAAAGCCACGATCGGTGTAATGATTCAGGTTCTCATGCTAGGAAACGATATTATTCAAGAGGTTGATAATCTCACTTTTTTAGGTCTAACTCTAGATTCAACTCTTAGTTGGAAATATCACCTTGAAAAAATAAAAAATAAAATAATATCAGTTATTGGAATTCTTTCTAGATTGAGAGACAATGGATTACCTCGACCTTTATTAAAAAATGTTTATTATGCTCTCATTCACTCCCACTTTAGATATATGGATGTTGTGTGGCAATCGTGTAATAAAAGCCTAATAAGGCAACTTGAAATTTTACAAAACAGGGCCATAAAGATAATCTATAACCTTGACTACTATACTCCCACGAAACAGATATTTCAGATTTCAGGAATTATACCTTTGTCTGTCTCATTAAAACTATCAATCACCATGTTTGCTTTTCAAGTGCTTAATAATCTATTCCATACCAATTTGTGCATCCTACAATTTAATAATGTTCACCAACATTATACGAGAGGTCAAAATAACCTTATATTAAATAATGTAGAATCATCCAGATATGGTCTAAAAGGAATTCTTTATATCATGACTAAATATTATAATAGTTTACCTCATGACATTAAAAGTGTTATTAAATTAAAACAATTTAAAAAACTAGCCAAAGCTCACCTACTAGGTGAATATTTCTATAACTAAGACCTATATACCAATATACTAATCAAATTTACTTGGGCTAAACCATATCTATTTCATACACCGATTGTTCCTTTCTTGTTCAAATAACTCTGCTTCTAGAGGGTTTATATTAGACTAGCATGTGCCCGCGGCTTCGCCCGCGATAATTATTTCAAAAATTAAAAATCAAGAGCATAATAGTTATATCATTATATTTATTAACTCCTTAATCACGTGGACTACATACCACGATTAGATAGTATCGTCTGGTAAAAGCGTCCTCAGATTCGAGGTCCTTGGCCCAGAAAACCCCTGTACAGTGAGTTTCGTCCAAATCGAACAACGTTTGACCATATTTAGGCCTATGTTGATTATCCCACTTATAATAATAATAATAATAATAATAAGAAGAAGAAGAAGAATCCTCTTCGGGATTAGGTTGAAAATTTCATATGTATGCGTGCCTTGACATTAAAAACAAATGAATCGACCAGCGTGAGCTACAACATTCAAGCGATCGCGAAAGTTTCATTTCCAAGGTTTGACAAAAATAGCCAAAGCCATCTGTAATTGATTTGACATTGAAATATATTACGCTTCGGAAACGCAAAAAATGCACGTTTTCTGCCCGTTTTCCACTCATTTTTGGCATTTAGAATCAGAATTTTTCAAAATCCTTTCTTAGTGAGCATCTACATTAGGAAATGAAGGCACTGTCAAAATTCCAAGTCTCTACCTGTTATAGTTTAGGCTGTACGTTGATTCCTGTCATTCAGTCAGTCAGTCATTCATTCAGTCAGTCAGGACAAAGCCTTTTATATATATAGAGATGGCTCCTATGTTTTTGTGTTAGATACTTACTTTTGGACTAATTAATGTATGTATTTATGGCTCCTATGTTTTTGTGTTAGATACTTACTTTTGGACTAATTAATGTATGTATTTATACATTATAATTTATTGTAACTTGTGTTATATTCTTACTTTCTAATGATTAATGTATGTATTTTGTAATTTATTGTAACTTTCAAAAATGACCTTTGTTGTAGCCTCCTTTTTGTAAATAATTGTTTACATGCCTATTGTGCTTTTTATGTATTGAATATTGTTGTTATGTTTTGTAACTGCTGCAAACTTGTAAATGACTGTCCCTTTATGCGAGCCATCTGGCTCTTTGGGACCTTTATGATAGCTAATAAATAAATAAATAAATAAATAGTTCTCACATTTACAGTTGGAATTACAATGAAAATAACCACGTACCTCATCACAAGAGATGTTGGAAATGTTCTCTTGCATCCACACAATACTGGCACCATTTTAGGAAATTTTCTTTCACTCGCATAAGATCAGCCTTCGAGATAGAGTTAATTTCTCTTGTGATATTGTCTTTAAGTTCTTCTAATGTATGGTAAATTGACCTATACACTTTATTTTTCAAGTTTCCCTATGAATAATAGTCACATACGCCTACTTACAGATAAAATCACAAGAGAAATTAACTGTGTCTCAGAAGCTGAACTTATGCACGTGAAAGAAAATTTCCTAAAAAGGTGCCAGTATTGTGTGGATGCAAGAGGAAAACATTTCCAACATCTCTTGTGATGAGGTACGTGGTTATTTTCATTGTAATTCCAACTGTAAATGTGAGAACCTTAATCATTACACTGATTGCGGCTTTATTTCCGTAGATATTTCATCCGTTCGCTCGGGAGTTGGAGCTATGCCCGCCACGATGCAGAAACCCGTGTCATTTGCCAATTCTTGCGTGGGACTCACTGTACTAACTATACTAAATGCACCCTAATTGTGTGAGTGCTTTCTCCTATGAGACCCTGGAGAGACATTTTCTATAAGATCATCACATTTTAAGGCAAATTTAATGTAGTTGAAAATGGAATATTTTTACCAACCGGGAAATTATGTGGCCCATGGTTGAGGGGGCAAAAGTCACCCCTTGGGCAGCGTCCTGCTTCATGCTCTTGGCACATTTTTGTGCGCAATTCATCTCTGAGCCAGTTGAATAGCTCTCTTTTGGTCTGTTCATTTTGAACCCAGAAGGGGGAGTGATGAACCAGTGGACTGATAGTGTAGCACTCCCCACAGCGGTAGACACCTTGCTGGGTTCTATAAAATACAACACAGTTGGAGCAGTAAGCGTGAAAACAGTTTTCAAGCAACGCATAACTGCGCTGGTGTGCAGGTTTATGCGAAATAACACATCTGCATCTCTTGCAGGTAATCGCTCTTGTACTTTTGTCGGCATTGTTGGGTTTTGCCTTACTATAGTAGATGCCCATTTTTGTTTACACCTGAAAATAAGAAGATTAAGTTTAGAAAAAGATGATCTGCATTGAAAACAAACATAGAAAAGGTTTCTGCTACTTTAAACAAAAATCAGGATCATTATTCATAAGTTATGCTATAATTACACTACTTTTCTTAAATAGTTAAAAAAGTTCAATTATGGGAGTGTTTCCCTATATACCATCAAATTTAGAACACTTTTTGTAAATTCTCGATATAACAATAAAATCGATAAACTGATGTAACAAAGTACAAGAATGCTTTTGTTTAATCAGTGACAATTGCAATTATGATATGCAGAAAACAAGTTATTTTTGTAATTTATCTCGGAGTTGAGTTCAGATTGATTCATTAAGCAGGGCTTGCAGAAGAACAAAGATCTAAAGTTTGATACATACCTTAATTCATACTTGTAAACACTGACATAAGAAATTATTAAATATGTGAACATTCCGCAAAAGGCACTGGAAAAGAACTCTGCTTACAGTATGTAGGCCTAATTATCTCCCAGTGATATGCCTTCTGCATATAACAGTACTCATGTAGTACTCGTTTCAACAGGAACAACGAAACAAACAAACATCTGACTGCATTGGAGTCAAGGCCCTCAATGATTAGCAAAGCAGCATCGTTGTATAGTTATGATTTCCCATTTCTGCTTTAATTAGTCGCTACTCCGATACCGCTACCCCAGTCAACGATTTGGTCCAAAATAAATAGGCTTCTTGCCATGGACATTATAAATGCATATACCAAGTTTCATGAAAATCCAATAAATCATATTACTGTAATCCAAGGAGAAGGGTCCAGTAAATGATAAAATAAGAAAAGCACACAATGTGCGATAAATTTAACTTTGTCGAAGAACCTGTTTTTATTTCTTTGAGCACAGACTCCATGGCGCTATAACCCTGAATGGACTAGGCATACCACCCGACCGCTGTGTCATCTACCATAGGCAGACGGCAGGATTGGGGGGCATGTGACCAGCATGCCGACACCCACAGCCTTCAAACACAAGGCATGTCACAACGTTTGGCATAGTCAGCAAATGCACTCTTCCATTGGCTTGCTCATAATTAGAGAATGCTGCCGATGTTCTTATGCTCTCATATTCAGAGTATACATGGTTTCCAACTCTCATCAACATGGTTTATTGAATTTTTTATAAACCCTTCCCAGGCAGCCATATTAATGGATCTGGGTTGAAAAAAATTCTTGAAAATAAATAAATCCTGTAATGTTCCTTCTAAACACCTAAAAGGATGCATATACTGCACCTGTAAAATAATGTTTCACCTCAATTAGAAGCAGTGGCACTTATAGAGAGCAAGTAGTTGCAGAAATAAACATCAAAAGAGAGAATTTTTCTTGCAAGAAAGGCACAAGGGTCATTTGACCATTTTGCAGGAGAGTAGATGCACCACATTTCACAATTTCTTGATTACGGGTCTTAACCATTATATATATATGATTATGTGAAAATATATATTTTTAAGATGCCCTGGATCAGAATCACTTATTTCCACTCATTTATCTGCAGATGTTGCAGTGACATGAACATCACTTGTGCCACTCTCGCCCTCAAATGCTTCCACATTTGAAATATCGTTGTCACTCAAAGAAAAGTGCATATAACTAAATTCCTCGTTTGTTTTCTCCAACATTTACATTATCTCGTTCTCTGTCAACACTCATTTCCTAGCCATTTGTACGAAAACAACCATAAACACCGAAAATGAACACCTGAAAGAACTGTGTCACATGCACAGGTGCATAAACTCGCTAGAACTGATAAATAAACTTTGGACATGGGTAAATCCCCGTCTAAAGCTACAGGAGCTTCAACTAGCATTACTATGACATCTGTTGTCCATTTAGTGGTATTACAACACTTGGAATAGCTCCCATTTTCCCACTGAATATATTAATTTTTGCCTGGTGCAATGGGAAGCAAGACTGAATATAATCAGTTTTGCCCGGGATGGTCATAAATATTTGACTATCAATAAAAGTTTCTTTTTTTTCTAAAACTCAAAATTTGCCTTGAAAAATAAAAATTTTGTCTAAAAGAAAAGACGAATTTCATGCCAAAAACAAGCATTTTGCATAAGGGACTGTCCATTGTTAGTATCAGGACACTTTGGTTGAAATTTAAACTTCATAATTTGAAGTACAGTGTGATATTTGACTTACAGAAAACAATTTTGCTGTATACATCTTGAACACCACTCTTAGTTTCTATTCCCAGTATCTTATTTGGGATTGATGGCAAAAATATACTGTTTATTGTTCGTTTTTGTTTTGTTAGTATACGGACGAGGAAATAAGGTTAAAAAATTTGAATGAATTATTGTAAAAGTTCCTCCTAATTTACTGCATGTATTCAAATTTTGCTTAAAGCAGTTGAATCATACACTATTCAAGATTCAGTTGGTATATTTTGTTTTATGGATTTTTAATTTTAATACTTTGTAATACTAGTAATTGTAACTGCATGTGCGTTAGTATCCGGACAGTTAGTATCAGGACAAAATGACTTTCAAATGGATGAACATATTACAGTCAAATTATAATTGTAACTAATGTCATTATTAAGTGCCAGTATGGTACTTTATGAGATTGTGTGTGGGGGACGGAAAAATGTCTGTCCGTCTGTCTGCTGTCTGTCTGTCTGTCCATGTGTCTGTACGCACCATAATTCAAATACCGGTACGCTTTATCGGATTTTCATGAAACTTCGTATATACATTTATAATGTCCATAGGAAGAACCCTATTGATATTGAACGAAATCGGTTCACTGGTACCGGCGTCAAACCCAATTTAGTGTTTTTATTTAAAAGCGCCATAACTCAAATCCGCTTTATCGGATTTTCATGAAACTTGGTATACACATTTATAATGTCCATGGGAAGACGTCTGTTGATATTGGACCAAATCGGTTGGCCGGTACCGGAATAATGCCCAATTTAGTGCATTGTTATGGTATTATATAACAAAAGCCCCTAACTCAAATGTGCTTTATCGGATTTTCATGAAACTTGGTATAAACATTTATAACGTCCATGGCAAGAAGCCTATTAATTTTGGACCTAATCGGTTGACCGGTACCAGAGTAACAACTAATTAAAGGTCACATGTTTTTTAATTCTTGTCTAACGGTATAATTTGACAGTTAACACTATTCCTTCAAATACGCTTATCAAACAACACGGTCAAACTGACTGTGGCCAAATGGTAACATCTTGAACTCGTATTCTGGAGGTCCCCGGATCAAATCCCGAAACTGGTCAATTTGACATGGATATTTTTATTTTTTATATTTTTATGTGAGTGCGCGATTGTCAAGGTATCACAAATCTGTAGTTCTGCTGACGCTGGTCGATTTTAATCTGATTAGAAAAACTTATTTTCTGCATATAATTGATTCAACATTAACATACTGGCACTTTGTCATATCAGTTTACCTGATTTTATTATTATATAATATTAATTTTTTTAAATAGAACATAACAAATTGTATTAAATTACATTGAGCCAACGTTACGAAGTTACAGAATACATGTTTACAATGCAATTGTATTGTTATTCAGGAAAGGAGCACACTGCTTGTCTTGAATATGAAGCTAAGACAGGAACTCCTATCACAGTGAGAATAGATTTATATGAAATTGTATCAAAGTCATATTTTGACTTTTATTGAGCGGTAGGCTATTCTAAAATTTTAAGCAAGTTTATATAATATATATGCCACTTTTTCTAGAACTCCATGGCATTGCTCTTTCAGTTCTTTTATAGGCTTTACCAACAGCAGATGGTGAAAGCTTTATCTGCTTGCTTTTTAGTAGCACGGCTTAGTCTTTTTCTTTCTGCCTCCTTTCCTTAATGTTGCTTCTAGTGCTGTTATTTGTTTTACAGTTTTTTCACCCTGTATAATTCTTTATTATGTTCTTTCTCTTCAATTTAAATTTTTCATCAGTCTTGTGACTTTCCATAAATAACTTCTGCCTTTCACAATTTGTTTTGCCCATGTTGTTGAAAAAAGCATACGTACAGCTTATAATTTCAAGGAAATAAAATATTTTTGGCTTGTAAATATATTCAGAAGTATATCTGTTTGTTGACAGATATGTGCCTACAGTTTCTCTCTTGAAATTATATGAATATATTGAATATATGCACACAAAAGCAGTCCAACAGTGTGCACTTTAGAGTTTCTCTCCAGAAGTCGTTAGTATCGGGACATAATACAAAACATTATAAAAAAAATTCTAGATGATTTTTTTAAAATGTGTCTACTGCTATCTATTACCTGGGTCATAAACTAGCAGTTCCTAGCATCTTGTTCATATAGCCTCAGTGAAAACATTATAACACAACGTTTTTGTATTTTCTGTTAGTATCAGGACAGCAAATATTTGTCATTTTTCAAAGTGGGGTTTTCTGCATTTTGAAAAATCTTATGCTGAAATAAATGTTATTAAACATACCTTAAATACACAGAGAAACATTCAGCAAATGTTTTTGTCCCATGTTTAATTTAGTTTAATTAAAATATAATTTTTTTTTGTATACACATTTTGTCAAGTACTTGCTGCAAAATTCAAATGTAAGTTTGGGCTTCAAAAACATGGAGAAATACCCAAAATAACATATTTTAAAATTGAGTTATCAAAAATAGTGTATTATAGCTTTCTTTTGGTCTACCAATCAACACTGTATTATTACTTTCAATTTTTGGAGAATGTGGACCTCTTCTCATGGACAGACCCATAAACAAAAAAAATTTGCGTTTTTTCACAAGTGTAAAACAACAATATTTCAACTTTGGAAAGTTTGAAACACTAGTCTATTATTATAACAATAGTAATAGCAATTTGTGAATTTGTCATTTTCAAAAACTAAGTATCTCTACTGATACAAAGTGTTCAAGAAAGTTAATGGTGTGATCCCATAAAAACACAGCTTGAGAGGGAGTCGATAACAAAATATAAATATATATTTACAACATTACCCTACCTATACTTGGTGTATAGACAGCTTTCAGCTGCACCAAAGACAAGTCAGGTAGGCTTGGTTAACCTCACGAAAGATACTAGAACATTACCTTTCAGCTTCTAATGATTCCAGATAAGCTGCATTCTTTCTCCTTATTGAAAGCTCTCTCGCTTCTCTTTCTTCTTCCTCAGTTAAGATCTTCACACCCTGTACTACACTCATCAATAATTCCTTTACTGCCTTATTTTCTGCAGGAAAAGAAGAAAGAAAGCATATGGAATTTTGATATTCAAACATTTAGTGGCATATTTTGTTTAAGATCACAGTGGGTAGTTAGTAAGATGGTTGTTTTCAACTGTAGCTAGAGTGTTACTTTCTCAAAAAGTATTACAGAGAAATGATTGACATTTTCACTCAGTAGGCCTATATAATAGTGTAATCTGAAAATTATTAAGAAAAAGTAACTTCAGTCATGAAACTGTCAACTCATACCTACCGTCCCACTCAGCACACATACGTAAAATATATGTAAAAATTGCGTTATCCCTAGATCTAGGTAATGTATATCACACATATTGGTTAAATAAAATCTACGTATAATATACGCTCAAATGTCCCACTTTTTGATGTATATCGTACGTCTATTCATGTCAATACAGACATATAATATATATCAATTATACGAACAATCGCATACATACTATTGATGTACAATATCTATACGTAAAAAATATGTCAAGATGATCTATCAAACGTATATTTTATATATAATTTATGTAGCCTATATAGGGCCTTTAGCGGGCAATACAAGAACCAGTTAACCGAAGAGAGGAAGACGTCCAAGACCTTTACTCTAACATAGAAAGAAATATCTTACAAGCAGCCAAAAACTCAAAGCTTGACACACATGGACAATTGAGGAGAAGCAAGTTAACAGAAACAACTATAAAATTAATAGAAAGGAGAGCAACACTCAAAGAACAAATGGAAAATAATCCACAACTGGCAGAAGCTTATACAGAACTCAACAAACACACTAAAAGAGAAATAAGGAAAGACACAAGAGATTACAATCACAGACAGATCCAGGAGATAATGGAAAATTCAAAATCAATAAAGAGAGTAAGGAAGACACTATCAGAGGGGAAGCACTGGATGCTAGGAGTAAAAGACGATGCAGGACAAAAGAAGACACCGAGAGATGAAATTATGGAACAAGCCACCACTTTCTACAGAAAACTGTACAAAAACTCACAGACAAACAGGAACACAAACCAAAACCCTCTCACACCACTTGACAACACTGAGAATGTTCCACCAATCCTGACAAGTGAGGTCAGAACTGCCTTGAAAGAACTGAAAAACAATAAATGCCCAGGGGACGATGGCATCTATAACGAATACCTCAAACTAGGACAAGAAGAGCTAATACCAGTACTTAGAGACTTGTTCAACAAAATAATTGAGACTGAAGAAATACCAGAAATGTGGAATACTAGCACGATTATACTACTACACAAAAAAGGACATAGAGATGATATCAACAACTACAGACCAATCAGTCTATCATCCAATTTGTACAAACTGTTCATGAAGATAATAACGAGACGGCTGACCAAGACCCTTGACGCAAACCAACCGGTGGAGCAGGCAGGCTTCAGAACTGGCTTCAGCACTGTAGACCACCTACAAACTATCAACCAACTAATTGAAAAAGCCCAAGAATTCAACCACAAACTCTACATTGCACTCATTGACTATAACAAAGCATTTGACTCAGTTGAACAAAATTGTGTGCTGCAGGCACTAATGCACCAAGGAGTCCCAACTAAATATGTCCGAATTCTAGAGAAAATGTACAAAAGGAATCAAGCAAAAATTCGAACAGAAAAAGAAGGTAAAGCATTCAAAGTTGAAAGGGGAGTGAAGCAAGGAGACCCTCTGTCACCTAAGCTGTTCACCAGCCTTCTGGAGCACCAATTTAGAAAGATTAAATGGAAACCAGAATATGGTGTCAATATCGATGGACAACAGCTTACTCATCTCAGGTTTGCAGACGACATCATAATCATAGCGAACACAGCACAAACACTGAAGGAAATGTTGCAGGACATTGACACAGTTAGCAGAGAGGCAGGCCTAACAATGAACGCAAGTAAAACCAAAATTATGACAAACGACGAGGAAGTTCAAATACAGCTAGGACAGGTCACCATAGAATATGTACAGCAATACACATACCTAGGACAATCCATCTCCACACACCCAAATACCGAAGCGGAAATAAAACGAAGAATAGGCCTAGCATGGAGGAAGTTCTGGTCCCTCAAATTCATTTTGTTGGACAAGAGACAGAAAACAAGCATTAAGATAGAGATCCTCGAGAAATGCATCTTCCCAGCTCTTCTGTACGGATGTCAGACATGGTCCATGACTGAAAGACAAAAATTAACACTCAGGGTATGTCAACGAAGGATGGAGAGGAAAATCTTACATATATCTTTGAGAGAGAGGATCAGAAATGATGACCTTCGCAGACGTACGGGTATGACTGACATAGTAAAAGTAGCAATGAACCAAAAGTGGAGATGGGGCGGCCATGTGGCACGGATGAACCACCAGAGATGGGCACACAGAGTCACCATGTGGGACCCAAGAACTGGATGGAGGAATGTGGGTCGACAGAAAACAAGATGGGCAGATCACTTCACAAGCGTAGCAGGAGGACAATGGTCAAGAATAGCAAAGGATAGAGAGGTGTGGAGACTCTTGGGCCACCAGCATCAGTGACAGACTCGGGGAGGACTCATCAAGCACTAAAAGACGGACACACAAAGAGTGAAGTGCAACCACCCGCATCCAACCAAGACAGGCAGTGAATAGTGAGACAGTGTTCAGTGCAACAAAGAAAGGGAACAAATTCGTGTAGCTCCTTAAGACTTGCTCACTTAAGGAGCAAAACAAAGAGCAATTCCCTGTGAATACAGGAGGCCTTGGCCCTTAGGGGATGTATTGTAGGCTAAATTTATTATTATTTATTTATTATATAGGGCCTTTGGTTCATAAATGTACACTGCTCACATACATTTTACATATACTATCAATACATGAGATATCAATATCTAAAAATGTCATCAAGAACACTTTTTGTGCTTACTATCTTGCAGTTTTTTGGGACTTCTTGCTGAGGTATTTTGCAATTATTTATTGTAAGCAAAACACTGAGGTCGCTCATAATACACACTGAACCAAGAATCTTCGGAACATCATCATTAACATCCATTAAGCACAGCACTAGCCTTTCTACTGCCATTATGCTAATCCACTGCCCTTTAAGTCCTTCTGTTACACTTAGGAAGTACTGCATCACATCTTCCAAACAATGCAGAGCTTGTCATTCAACATAACTTTTAAGTTCTTTTAAGCTTTCTGCAACTGCTTGGTTTAAATTTTCTTCTTCTGCATGATGGACCTGGTCTTGACAAGTACTCAGGCAGATTAGGAAATATTGATGGTACTGCACCAAGTTTCAGTTTAGGGCAAGTTCTAGGAAATGTTTTTATTTCACCGTTAACTACAAATGTCTATGTTCTTGTCACACTCTCTTCAGGAAAATACTTCACACAAATAACAGGCTTGCTTACCCCTGTAAAGTCTGTAGGAATCTTTCTATGCCATGTCTTCTTAAGTTCTTCGTCTTTTGGTAAAGAAAATGTACTAACACTTTCATGTTGTGACTTGTAGTTACTTTTACAGCCAGCAACACTACAGCACCTAGGCATCATTGTGAATTCCTGAAACAATTAAGAAATACTTTAGCAGCGTTATCGTAAATTATTATGATCAGAGCTAATTACCACAGCATCTGTATTATAAATCGGTTTGCAAGTCGTTGAGGTTATGATAGGCCAATTTATGCATGTGAAACAAATCTTGCACAGGGACTTACCAGTACTGTTTTATGTGTAAATGTTTTTCTTCTGCCTCATTTAATCTTCTACATGAAGGAGCAGGTCTTCACAAACATTCAGGTAGGCCTAAATTAGGAAATGTATTCTAGGATCTAGGGTATTACCCTACAGATCACTGCACGTTGCATAATATTTCGTCAGCTTTAAATACACACACATGTACATTTATTCTTCGTTTCTATGTTATATACATAGGGAGTAGTTGCAACAGAACAGTGCAATTCTCTCCACACACAATTTCTTGTTAATAAAACACTATAAAAGAGAAACTTATACATGCAACCACCAACAGCCAACAGCCAACAAACAACCTTGAATCAGCAGATCTACATTGCTGACGTCACAGACAAGATGGCCGCCAGTCATAAAAAATAGTTCTACTGAATGTACGGATGTAATCATTTTAAACCATTTTTTAAATTAATTTCTGATTAGCGTGAGTAAATTTTATTGCGTTCCCTTAATTTAACCAAATCGATTTACTAGAGTAAAACACAATAAACCGGTGTTTACAATTTACAATTCTAGACGTAAAATTTACGTATAGTTGGTAGGTAATTTTGATGTTACAAATGAACAATCAAATCGATTTTGTTTTATATTTAATCTTACTTATGTAACAGTAACTTTAATTTTGATATATTATAAATATAAAGCAGGATTAAATTACAACCGTTTTTATACATGTATATATTGGACATAAAATATACGTATAATTTACGTTTTGACTTTGACCAATCGTAAGATATATATGTAGCTCTAAAATATACGTATATTATACATATCGTGCTGCGTGGGGTACCACAAGTTAAGATGTTGTTCAACTGCCTCAGTTAATGGTAATAGAGACAGATGCACATTTGTTAAGAAACCCTCAAGTTTCTAAAAAAAGAAAGCTTTCAAGTTGGCTTGAATTAGCCCAAGGCTCTTCATTTGCCTTTTGCTTCATTTATTTATTTAACAAGACTTCCCCCAAAAAGTTATTGCTACCATTATGACAAAGTATAATGGGAACCAATGGAACATCTTAATATATAACATAACAAGTATAAACTGAGCACTCATAAATACGAGGGCCGTTCAATAAGTAATGCAACAGATTTTTTTTCTTAAAGCAGGTTGGTTTTATTCAGGATTCAAATACAACATATTATTCCCCAATCTTTTGGCTACAAAACCCTACTTTTCAACATAATCTCCGTTCAATCTCCTTAATGGGAAGGTCTATATGTCTGCATGGTACCACTCTAATGGTCTATATCAGAGCCAACGTCTTATGAGGCTGATGGTGACAATTTTTTGTCAAACATTTACACATTCGATGAAACATGGGTTCATCACTTCGAACCAGAAACAAAACGGCAATCCATGGAGTGGCACCACACCAACTCTCCTTCGAAGAAAAAGTTCAAAGCCATACCCTCAGCTGGTAAAGTCATGGCTACAGTCTTCTGGGACTCTGAAGGGGTTATTCTGTTCGATGTCCTCCCTCATGGTGGAACGATCAACTCTGAGTGTATTGTGCTACTCTAAGGAAATTGAAGAAATGACTTCAGTGTGTTCATCGCCACGAAAATGCAAACAAACTTATCATTCCCCATGATAACGCAAGGCCTCACACAAGTCTGTGCACCCGAGAGGAGCTCACAAAACTTCAGTGGGCTGTTTTTCCTCACCCTCCAGCCCAGATCTCACACCTTCTGACTTCCATTGTTTGGTCCGATGATGGTCGTGGATGATGGGGATGTTATTGATGCAGCAAGACATTGGCTCTGACATAGACCAGTAGAGTGGTACCATGCAGGCATATAAACCCTCCCATTAAGGTGGCGTAAGGCTGTAGCATTGAACAGAGATTATGTTGAAAAGTAGGGTTTTGCAGCCAAAAGTTTGGGGAATAATATATTGTATTTGAATCCTGAATAATACCAACCTGCTTTAAGAAAAAAAACGTGTTGCATTACTTATTGAACGACCCTCGTATATAATAAGATTTTGAAGAATGGCTATTAAAGAGATGGTCATAATCTGGGAGAAAGTATTCATAAAAAAACACAAAAAACATAGGTTAGTTAATTTTGAAGACAAAAGGTACATATATCCACCACCAGAGGGACTACAAAGTGTCCTGCAGTCAATATCAGCTGAGCATGAGAGCAATAGCTCTTGAAACATGTTCTAAAGTGTGTAGTAGGCCTATGTATTCTTTTTTTTAAACAACAATATGATTATGCTAACATGGGGCTGACAAAAATTAATAAATCCTAAATTTAGAAGGTATCTGTTTTGAAACAGTGTCCTAAAGTGATAACTATGTTCGCCTTTAGCATTTAAAATGCATTAAATAAAATATCATTTTTTGTCTTTATATTATGTCAGTAGCACTCCTAAAGAGGCTATTACATAGTGTTAAATAAAGCCTAAGAAGTTAAGGATAACCGAGAGTCATCACATAATAGGTTGGCTTGGCCGGCAACATTCATTTATACAAAATGATAATGATAAAATCTATGATAAAACAAATACTATGCTTTCCTATGGATATTTCCAACTCAGTGCTCTATAATGGCAAAGCAACATATTTTAGGGAGGAAGGGCATGAGAAAATACAGGAAGTCAGGCTACTAATGCCAGTAGAAAGGCCATATTAATTAATTGTCTGGGAGAAAGTACTAGTCCAAAAAAACAGTCCTGGTAAGAATTTCGAAATACCACCAGAAAACAGCTTGATCAGAAAGTACATTCATCCACCTGCAGAAGGACTAAAACGCATCCAGCAACAAAATGAGCTGAGGATGAGAGCAACCCCCATGAAACATGTTTTTTTAATAATAATGTGTTCTGACTTAGAATCAAAAGCTTGATGACTACTTATTTTATAACTACTTATTTTTTATCAATTGCAAACTTAGAGTTCAGTGATGGTTTTACTTGATGACTTGGCCTACTTATTTATATAAAAATTCAGCTCTGAAAGGGTTAAGTTTCCTATTCTTACAAATAATCAGCAGAATTTTCTCAGTCATCTTGAATGACTGGCAGTTGATCTATTTTTCCTCCTTGTTTTGAAATTGAAGATCAAAATTTAAAGTTGATTTTTTAAGGCAGAAATCAAGATAATTGATCTATCACTTTCCGTTTATATGGGTTTTCTCACCCCAAAGAATCTGTAGGTCGGTTAAGCTATCTGAAGATCTGTGTGTAATCTGATCTGAGTGTAATCTTGGCTACCCAGAAAAAAATGTCCTGGAGTTCTTGTGTTACATAATTTACAGAGATTTCCATGTAAGATAGGTAAGGTTAAATTCTGTGTCCGATTTTTGTAATATACGTAACACCCATTTTGTTGATAATAATATTTAATGTATATTGCTGATTAATAAAACTTTCATATATTCTGAAAGCACATCTTTGAATCTATCTTCTGGTATGTACAAAGTTCCAGTTAATGCCATATTTTAATCACTGTAGGCAGGGCCGTATTTCTAAATAGGCTGAGTAGGCTACAGCCTAGAGCGGCAAATTTTCAGGGGTGGCAATTTATTCAAAAGTTAAAACGAAGTATTTCGGGCGTTAATAATATTTTCAATACGAATTTAAGAATACGTGTTACTTAAAGTTTTTCCTGCCTTAGAAGAGTTAAGAACTATCCTTGAACTAGTATTTCTGAAATACGATTAAACTCACTTTCATTACTTTATATTGAGGCAAATACAGCAAGTACAACAAAAACACTTTCATATGAGGACATTAACGAGTTTGCCATTAAGAAATCTCGTAAGAAAGCTAGCCTATGTAGGATAAATTTGAACATGAAGATTACGTGGGGTGACTTGTTTTAGAGAAGTTTGTATATTTTTCAACAAATAAACCAGTAATTAACTACATTTTGTGTAATTTCATTTCACCGTGTAGGACAGCTTAATTCAAATTGAACACAGTTCTTCAATTATGAAAAAGATAGTCATTAGCATTAAAATATAACAATATGTTTAAAATAGTGATCACTGATCTCCAAGAACAAATTAATTAATTAATTAATTAATTTCAAAACCCATTTCACTTTTATAATGAATCTTAAAATAAGTAAACAAAAAAAAAGTAGATAACTAATTTGATTGTATAATTTACTAGCTTAAAAGGCCCGGTGTCGTCCGGGTTTTTATTTTGTAATTTGAAATTAACTTATGATGGACTTTCGATTTTCAAACTCTAGGACCTTGTATAATATGTAGGCCTACATAGAACTTGAAATGTGGAGGAACGACTTATCACACTCAAACTATTTCCTCAGAAATATAGCCACTATATGCTTGATTTCCTTTTGCCACATTTCTGGCGTCACCATCAATACTGCTCTGTCAAACCGTTTCCTAACATCGCATAATTTAAAAGTTTTGTTATTTCAGGGCGCAAACCCTTTGATAAAACTCCATACCAGTTCCATTGGATTCAAATTGCTATGATAAGGGGGAGACCTCAGTACTTGATGGCCTGCTTTATTTGCCATATCATCAACCACATATTTATTTTCATCTTTGTCCGCGAATTCCTGTGCTAAGCTCACTAACTCTGCCTTAACACTTTTATCATTAAATGTTACATTCTTTTCTGGTAGTCATTCCACAATATTTTGTTTATGCCAAGAAGTATTTGGACGCTGATAGAGTTTCACACTGTGGTATGATGCATTGTCCATAACTATTACTGTTGGGTTCAAGTTTCGGCAAAACATTATCAAACCAGTTATGGAATACCTCTCCGTTGATGTATCGTGGTACTCAACTATTTTCTTTGACTCAAAAATGAGCAAACCCCCATCTACGAAGCCTGTTTCACTGCCTATATGCGTAACTATTACGTGTTACCCCTTACCCATAGGACTTTTTAAACCTTGACTTAATCCTGTCCTGAAAGCTTTTTCCTTTGATTCAACAGTTGTGGCATGTCAAATTTTAGGGGTGGTGTGTCCTGCATTTACCCATGTCTCGCCTAAGAAATACAAATTTTATGAGCTTTTACTGTTATAAAAATCAAATATAATACCGGACTATATTGTCTTGTAGCATGATGTGTGCTGGGGTTCAAATCACGTGCATTTGTTTACACGGACTTGCATCCTCAAAATGAATGGATAACACACTTTCGATTTGGTTTGGTTGCAAGACTCACTTTTGTTTTTGTTTGTTTTGTTATGAAAACATGTGAAAGTGGAACTCTCAAACTGTGAATGTCACACTTCTTTTGTCACACTTCTTTTGTCACACTTCAATTTTTTTAATCTTTTTTTTATGTAAACAATTGACAGAAGACCTCTCTAACTTTGTCTAACTTTGCCTCATTTCATCACATTTCCGACTTTTTCCTGTGAATTTTCCAAAAATTTTCTTTCATACAAACCTTGTCCTGACAATTACAAACACAACAAAAAAAGAATCATCCAAATCAGTCGAGCCGTTCTCAAGTGATGCGGCAACAACCCTTTTGTAAATTCATTTTTATTAATATAGATAGATTATGTAAACCATTAAAATTGTAGTTTTATCTAAACTAAATGAACTTTACGTTTAAAAAAGATGAAAACACCAATGAACAATATTCTTTTTTTGTATAAAACAAATGTGTTAAGCAAATATGAACTATAGAGGGGGCAGCAAATGGACTTTAGCCTATAGGCGGCATACTCTTAAATCCGGCCCTGACTGTAGGGACCTAAAGTGCATCCAAATGTAACATACGTAACAATGGAATGGCTCAGTAATAATATATGCTTTCATGCTTCCAACTACCGCAATACATTAGATGCAATCGTGCATGGATGTTTATAGGTGTCTGTTTCCTTCACTATCCTATATATAGTACCCATATTCTGCATACATATAGTATTAATTAATTTCATTCCACTAGTGCTGAATATATGAAAAGTGGAGTAGATATTCAGCCTCAGAACACTAGAGTATAAGCTTAACAGAATCTATCAGAAAATCTGAATCTGGAGATGTAGAAAATTACTGATTTTTAAATACAATTTATTGTAGAGATCACAGTACAAATACGTTAATTATAAATTGACATAGTCCTTGGATTATATTTATTAGAGGAAGTAGGCCTATTTTATAGTAATGTGATTAAATATAACTACATTTTAAATTAGTTATCCTTTAACACTTGTCTTATAAACAATAAAATAGATAAGCAATAATAGTATTATATCAATAAATAAATTAAAAGAAGTTGAATATCAACTAGTCATTTAGAATTAGTATAAATTAATAAAATTAATTAAAAAGGCGTTGAAAATCAACTAGTCATGAGATAAAATAAAATTACAATTACATGAATTTAAATATAAATTAATTATGAGCATTAAAATATTACATTTAGTAATATTATTTACATGTAAAAGTTGAGACCAGTAGTTGTAAGATTAATAAATAACGTCAAATGGTCGAAAGAATAGTTTCATAGGTGCAGTAATTATTAAGCTTAACCTGCATTAGTTTGAAGTTGAAAGAAATTGTTGTTGATGCACACTTTTCTACGTTTCCAGCATGATTCTGTAGATTTATTTTAATTTTAAATTACGATATGCATTTCGACATAGAATATGTCATCTTCAGTCGTGGATATCCAACACTAGAATAATATAGAGTAGTATTAATGATAATATTAAGGATGTAATTGAACGGTATATCTTATAATTTTTATTTTCAAAGAGATATTATAAAACTGAGAAAATAATTGAGATTATTGGAATGTTCCACGATATGTTAATTATTGTGGAAAGAAGTTACTAGAAAAAGTATTCATGACTGGACTTTAATTGTGATTATTATTCTTAAATATTTGTTCAGGGTTACTTACATCATAGTGGACCTGTTGTGGATATAGCCGGTGTGCGAGCTACTAACGGATGTGTTTGTATGTGTGTTTGTAGTCATTTTCAAGCAGGTTTCAAAAAGTTTGTTATGGTTGACAGTGTTTTCGTTCATCAGATTGTGTCTATGCTTATATATCTCGAATATTTCCAGTGTGTTTAATTTTAAACTTTTATTTTGAACATAATATGTATTAACCGGGATTTGAACACGGATCTTCGGTTTAACGCGCCAATGCTCTACCATTGAGCTACCAAGACAACATGCCAGTACGACATCAGATTCCTCAACTGATTCAGAAGACAAGGCAGGCCACGGGAGGTTTCTCCATTGAGAACACATATCCAATGGCGTCCTACATTTGTAGGTACTTTGAAGCCAAGTTATTATTTATATACTATTAATTAAGTGGATGGAAAGGAAATAGACATTAAATCCATGTCTGGGATATTAATACAAGTAAGAATCAGCTTGAAAAATTTTATGTCATAACCGGGATTTGAACACGGATCTTCGGTTTAACGCGCCGATGCTCTACCATTGAGCTACCATGACAACATGCCAGTACGACATCAAATTCCTCAACTGATTCAGAAGACAAGGCAGACCACGGGAGGTTTTTGTTGAGGAATTTGATGAGGACCATGCACAGAAAGCACAGCATTCACAGATCTCCACTAGGACCAGATTTAATTTCATGTGAAACGTTGAACCATGTAGAACAAAGCTTGCTACCTAATCTACAGGGGCGGCCCGTCCATAAGGGCCAGAAGGGCCGGGCTCTCTCTATAAAAAATACGGAACATTGTTTATCATGATTGTCCTTCAACTAACAATAAATCCGAACTTGAATGAACACAACTTATATAAGTTGTCAGTTTCTTAGATCTGTATTGCGCGGGCGCGAAGAACATAAACTTCCCCTCTAGAAAGCAGCCATGGGCCAGTTCAGAATAACCAGCACCAAGACCCATTCTAAACCTAAGGATTCATGGGCCAGGTTGTGTTTTTCAAGGACTTATAGCTGTCTTCCCTTAAGATGGGGTTGCCTTTCTGTGGTAATTTTTCTCGTTCCGTGGGCCGGCCCTCGTATATCTTTCTCTGTCTCTCACTTGTGTCGGTCCTATAGCTCTTTCTCTCTCTTTCACTTGGATCGTTCTTCTGGTTTAAAGTTCCTCCGGCATCCCATGCCTGACTCGCAAGCAGGCTGCTTTCACACTAGAACGATGCAATACAAAGACAAAATCGTGTAGAACATGCAAAAATGATCTTATAAGATTGATGCTGTTTGTTTCGTTTGAAATACACGGGTTTGCTTAAATTGCAGCATACTTGTAAGACAGCGATATGTATGTTTTTGTATTAATTTTCTAAGGATCTTTTTGTATTTTGTCGATACAAAATATCGTCGCACTGGTGTAAATGGGGCCTTATCCTTGGGCTGTTTTCGCAATGAGTAGTAGCTAGCAGATTCAGTTTCATACAGTTCCCTGGTGTGTTCAGGGGGAAGTACAGGATTTTCTTTTTAAATTATTTGCAAGTGCCGGTAGTGAATTGTGAATAAACATTGCGGTCCTATCAGCGTTTTCAATTACAGATAACAAAAAAATTACGATATGTAGACAGTGTTATCCTCCTTCCTCTTTCAAAATTACCACAATAACGTACCTTATGCTAAATAAAGATAAACTTAAATGTGAGTTATCTGCTGCAGCCTATGGAAATAAAACTGTATGAAACCATTACAATGAGTGAATTTTTGTCATTCATAGGTGCCAATAATTTGACAGATACATTTTCTGAGATACATAAATGAGTGCAAATTGTTCTTACAATTCCTGTGGCAACTGCAGAGTCGGAACGCTGTTTTAGTACATTAAAACGTATAAAAACTTATCTGCGAAATTAATGGGCCAAGACACAGCGAACGGTTTGTCTGTTTTATCAGTGCATAAACATATATAAGCAACATGGAGGATTTCCACCAGAAAGTAATTGAAAAATTCGCTAGCTGGCTGATTACAGCTACAAGAAATGAGTGAGTATTGTTATCAATCAAAATTTATACGAAGTAGAATGTGTTTCACACTTGGTACTCTTTAAGAGATTATGCACATGCAGTAAAAACTAACTCTGTAAATTAAATAAGTATTAAATAACTCGATGGCAGCTCCCATGGCTCCGCTTTTCACTGCTGGGACCCGGGATCGAATTTCGGTGGGTTCATTGGAATTTGTGATGGACAAAGTGGGATCGGGATAGGTTTTCTCGGGATCTCCTGTTTCCCCTGCCGCATATCAATCCACCGTTGCTCCATTCATCATAGTATGACCATTTGGTTGCAATAAAGAATTATTATTAAGTAATTCAATACTTATAATTCTTAATTACTAATTTTTTACAGCATATTCTTAAATAGCACAATTTTACATATTTCGGCGGAGGGTTGAAAACATTGTTCACTGGCCCACCCTGCTTTTGGGACCACCGGCCGCCACTGCTAATCTAGAATTTTTCTATGAAGTAATGTGTGCTATGTGGTAATGAAGAAGTCGATGAAGATGAAAAATTTTATAATGCGATTAATGGTCTAGCTGACACCGATGTGCATATCTTAAAATATGTTATAAAACAAAAATACATTATTGAGGAACTGAAAGAAAGAAAGAAAGAAAAAAAATCCCTTTAGGCAGGCCTACAGGCGGAGGTAGATTTCGAAGTGCTTTTGGTTTAATTTATTGTCGCTGCATAGCACTCTTCTTCTTTAGCCTTGGCATGGTAAACCTCCAGTAATAAGAACTGAATTCGGTAAAGAGGAAGAGCCTACAATCATTTGTTTTGACAACAAGAATAGGATATAATATTCTGGGAGGCCGTGCGCAAGATCAACAATGAATAAAATTAGCAAAGCCGCTAAACAAGACAAAATTATGATATTATAATAATTCTTTTAAGTGTTATTATTTTCAAACATTAAAATCTCGCGTAATATGAGAGCTATCAAGAAACTATTTATTGATTTGTAGAGTACTCATCAAGAGCTTTTCAACGATACCCCACAAGACGTGGTTTCAAAAGTTTCGAATTTTCATCCCCCACCCCCACCTCCACCCCCACCCTCACTCGAACCCCCGAATCGTTGGTGTCACTGTGAACTCCATAGGGAGTACTCTAATTTATTCAAACAAAGTTTCCCTCTATACTTCATAGGGGCCGAGATATACATTTTTAAAAATTTCAACCCCCTCCCCCGACCACCCCCTTGGGCCAATTTTGCCCATTAACGAACTTGTCCGAACTATTGGGCCTAGAAATAACATAATAAAATTTGGTTCAAATATCTTCAAAATTACGGCCGCTATCGTGTAAAGATATATATAAATATATATATATATATATATAAATATATATATATATATATAAATATATATATATATAAATATCACAAAAATTTTTTTTGAACGGGCGGTGGTTTCGTACTTAGGGGAGCATGAAACGTAAAGATATGAAAGAATTTTTCGAAAATCATAAAGTGGTATCCATTGCAATAGGTAGAAATCTACCTAAAAAACAAATGACTTATTCAGCATGTGGACCTACTAATCAAATCAAATAGTGATAATGCAACCATAAATATTACTATCATGGATGTGAGAACTTCCGGTACCTCCAGCAAGTAGGATGATTATATAGAGGGCAGTCCTATTGTGAATACTGAATCTAGGAACTCAGTTCAGATACAAACCGTAAGTAGGCCTATCGATGATGTTCAAGATAGTGGATCTACTTCTAAACAAACTAAGAAATCTGATACAGAATGGACTGAAGTAGTGAATAGGAAAAAACCTAAAGCTGTACAAAAACCTGTGGTTTATGGAATAAGTACTGTTACTAACCTTAAAGTAAAAGTAATACAGAAAGAACCAAGAAAGAAAGCTATTTTTGTAAGCAAATTAGCTCCGGATTTTTCAATTTCTGAAATGACACAATATTTAAAGGGACACAATTTGAAATATCTCAAAATCTTTAAGCTGAAAACAAAATATGACACACATATTCCTCCTTTTATGTTGAAGTGGAGGAACAGAAATTTGAAGAAATTAACAGTGTCAAATATTGGCCGGAAGGTAGTTTTATATCTGAATTCTATGATAAACTCAAAAGTGACCAGATTCTTGAACTGGTAGCAAGTCCTAAGAATCTAACATTCTGACTAGTCTCTCAAAATGAGATAAACATGCTATACTGGAATGCGCAGAGTCTAATAAATAAATTGGATTATGTCTCATTCATCACCGGTGAAATTAATATTCATGTTCTATGTTTTGCGAACACTGGCTAACTTATGATGAACTCGTTTTGGTGAAAATACCTGTTTTCTATTTATCTGACTCATATTGTAGGGCTAATAGTTAAGCCGTCACGGGGCTCATGCTTAGCTCCTGGGCCTGGCATGCAAACGGTCCCAGGTTCAAATCCCGAGGCAGGCGGGCGTGTCATTTGTGGTGGATGAAGCCATGACTTTGGGGCTTTTTTCTCGGGGATCCTCCCATTCTCCCCTTCTCATTCCAGCAACACTCTCCATTTCACCTTCAAACTCCCCCTCATTATCATCCCGTTTCCTTTCCCGGCTTTCGGGCCATCACCTGCTGCATGTCTTCCTGCCCTGATGCTTGTGGTCATGTGGTTGTTGGTGGTGTGCTGCACACCTGAGGACTCTCTGATGTGCTGAAACCCTATGGGCTCTCTTCATGAGGGACTCCGGGCATGGCGCTTGTCTGAGGGACCCTGGAGGTGTGGTGCACGTGCACGCTTCTGGTTCTAGCTGGATGTTGGGGAGTTACGTGGGTGGCTCGCGGTGGGATCTACTTCGAGGGGGACCTTTGGGCATGCCAATCATCCCATTCCCAAGGGATTGGCACAAAGAGCCCGCAGATGTGGCCTATGTGCTTAGGGTCATTTCCAAGCCGCCTGAGCCCCTACGTGGGAAATTGGCCGGTTTCGGGATTTGAACCATGGAACTCCAGAATGTGAGGCAAAGACGTTACCATCTCGGACACCTGGGTCAGTTTAACGGTCAAGTTGGATAAGCGCATGCAAAACAATAGTGTTTTTGGTCATAGCTAACTGTATTTTAATTTCCAAAGCATTATAATATCACAGTAAAACAATTGACTATGTTGTCAAGATAACTAATTTGCTTTTTTTTTTAAATAAATTCTTTCGAATACGTATATTATCATAAATTGGGCACTAAATTGAGCATTACTCCGAAACAGGTCAACCGATTTCATCCAATATCAATATACGTATTCCCATGAACATTATAAATGTGTATATCAAGTTTCATAAAAATCCAGTAAAGCGTATTTGAGTTACCGCGTTTTTAAAATAGACACGGTCTTTAAAATAGACACTAAATTGGATTTTACTCCGGTACCGGTGAACCGATGTGGTTCAGTATCAATAGGGTTCTTCCCATAGACATTATAAATGTGTTTTCCAAGTTTCATGAAAATCCGAAAAAGCGTATTTGACTTATGGCGCGTACAGACACACGGACGGACAGACGGACAGACATTTTTGCTCCCCACACACAATCTCATAAAGTACCATACTGGCACTTAATATATTGTGTATTATTTAAACAAAATTTACAAATATTATGTAAAAAATACTTTTAAGAAATGATCTTAGATTTCCAACCGTTATACAACATGCGGTATCCCTAAAAACGGTCAGCTTGTGTTGCTAAGCATTATACTGCAGTGTGCTCAGTCCCCAATAGCGCTGCTCTGCTTGATGACCGAGGCCAGGAAAGTGCCCTGAGGCGGAGTGTATATTTGCCGCTGTTAGTAGTGATGGGAACCATTCGAATGAATTCATTCGGAATATTCGATTGTTAAAATCATTCGACATGTTCGAGATGTTAAAAAAATCATTCTAATGATTTTGCTCTGCTCCAGACTAGCATTAGAGCGCTTCGCTTACTGAACTGAAGTGTGAAAGCGAATGAATTCATTCGAATGCTTCTTCAACCTCTCGGAATCTGGCATCTCGGCTCGTTCTCTCGTTCATTCGATTGTTTTCGTGTTCCATCGTGTCCCCGTTAGCGTTCGGTAACTTCCGTCTCTCCCATTCCAAGCGGGGATGGCATGACGCAGAGCTAGAGCGAAGATTTATTTTCATGAGTTTCAACCCCAGGCTTCAAAATATATTTCGACAATAAAATACCCGTTCTCTCGAATATTAAAAAGTTCAACTTTTCAAAGATTGTTCCTGTTTTACATCCATCATTAGCTTCTACATGAAACATATGCATTTTCAAGTGGATTATTTATTTGATTAATTACCGTATATTATGATTATGATATTAAATGCAGCCATTCAAATTTTTATATTTGATACATTTATAAGATTAAGCAATTTATATTTGTAGGACTTCAAGAAATTTCATGTTAGGCCTAATTTACTGTATTTACTACAGCACTTGTTCAGGACTACATGACTTAAATAATAAACATCTCTGGAGGCCGCGTTTGTTGCAAGCTGGCCGCATTGTTCTCTGCCGGAAATGTGCGCACTAAATTTAAATCTACCCGCTTTCGAATGCCAATGAAGTGAAGTGAGAACGGAAGATTTCATTCGAAGAATATTGAAGCTAGCGAACGAACATCTCGTAGTTGCATGTCCCTCTATGAATAAAACACTTCGAATGATTTCATTCGAAATGTTTAGTTCTGTATTCGAATGATCATTCGATTGTTAAAATCATTCGATTTTTCCCATCACTAGCTGTTAGCATGAAAACCGTCTCGTTGGAGCTATGATTCCAATAGAACCCAGCCCCTATATGTAGGCTCCATGCCATACAAGAAACTGGCTGGTTGGGGGTGGAGAGTTGATGACATCGGTGTGGATATTTTGAAGGTTGTTTTGCAAAGCTAAAGGAACAGTCCTTGGTAACACATTTATTGATGGTGGCTTTTCTTGACGTGCAGTTTTATTATAGTAAGCCAGGTTGGTTACTATCTGTAATTTAATTATTTTAATACGAAATTCGTAGCAGGCTCTAATTCAGAATACCATGACTTGACATTAAATCTTATGAAAATATGAAATAGCTTAGCTTTAAGAGTTAAATCTATACTTAATAGCCTTAAAAATGAAAAAAAATGAAATGAAAAAATGAATTATTCTATACTAATAGCCTCATAGATTTGTTTCCTTAATTCAATGTGTACATAATAATAATAATAATAATAAGAATAAGAATAATGCAAATACATAAATACGTACAAAGCTAACACCCGGGTTCCATTCCCGCTTAGGATGATTTTTCCTCTATAGATTACACAGTGGACTTAAATTGCGAGAATTTTAACAATTACCTAAGGGGAGAAGAAACTGAATAGCCTACTGAAAAAGCTACTTATAAATATATTAATCAGGGCCGTATTTCTAAATAGGCTCAGTAGGCTGCAGCCTAGAGCGGCAAATTTTCTGGGGCGGCAGTTTGGCAATTTATTCAAAAATTGAAATGAAGTATTTCAGACGTTAATAATATTTTCCGTACGAATTTAAGAATACATATTAACTAGTTTGCCATTAAGAAATCTCGTAAGAAGCTATGTAAATTTGAACATGAAGATTACGTGGGGTGAATTGTATTAGAGAAGTTTGTATATTTTTCAACAAATAAACCAGTAATTAACTACATTTTGTGTAATTTCATTTCACCATGTAGGACAACTTAGTTCAGGTTGAACACAGTTCTTCAACTACGCAAAAGATAGTCATTAGGATTAAAATATAAAAATATGTTTAAAATAGTGATCACTGAGCTCCAAGAACAAATTATTTATTAATTTTGAAACCCATTAAATTGTTTAACGAATCTTAAAAGAAGTAAGTAAAAAAGTAGATAAATAATTTGATTATATAATTTATTATGTAAACCATTGAAATTGCAGTTTTATCTAAACTAAATTAACTTTATGTTTAAAAAAGATTAAAACACCAATGAACTCTATCCTTTTGTTGTATAAAACAAATGTATTACGCAAATATGAACTATAGAGGGGGCGGCAAATGGATTTTAGCCTATAGGCGGCATACTCTTGAATCCGGCCCTGATTGTAATGGATTAATTTTTAGCGACGAGGAAGTGAATTTAACGCGCACGCCGGGCCAGCTTCTGACAGAGGGTAAATTAGTACAGTCTTATATCTGGGGGAAGGGACATACTGACCAGACAGTGTCTGTCAGATTTAAATTAAATCAGTACCGAATAAGAAATCCGATTGAAGATGAAAAAACTCCGACGGCCATGAAATGAAAATAGGCGGTTTGAGGAAGACAGGAATATATCTGAAAACTACAACGCAACTCTACACCGACGTAGATATTACCACAATAATGCAGGGAGGAACCTAAGCTACAGAAATAATAACACTAACCCTCAGGTAAATATGGTTAGTGTGAATAGGCAAGACCTAACTATAACAACACGATGTGAAAATCTAGGTTACCAAGGCCGTGGAACACATTTTACTACTAGTAGGCCTAAATTAAAATATAAGATGCTTTTATTTTACTTACGACTGTTGGGAGATCTCCATGCACTGTTTTCTATTAACCCTACTGACAAAAAATAATACATTTAAGGGATGTTGAGAACATGGTAATATTTCATATACACACTGCACGAAGGGTAAACAAAACAGAAGAAGTGAGCACTGCAAAGCGGAGCCACTTTGTCTGAATGTTATTGTTGCGGGAAGATAGAAAATAGCACTGCCTTCTAAACTGTATTAATCGTGTAATAGGTATGTTCCAAAAATCTGAATTGCATTACATTTTAAACAAAACTGAAAACTAGGAAAATATGGCACATTCACTTTTTTATTGAATAAGCCCTCTCAAAATAGGATATACTCACAGTACTGCATATGACATAAATTGTTTGTCAGTGGGGTAGACCATTGTCATGCTTCTATTACAGTAATTTTCAAATGGGAAGCGTTTTGTTCTTCCTCTTGCTTAGATACGCGGTCCAATCAGAGACGGCGAGACGGAAGGAAGACCCTTCCTGATAGCGGTACTCTTTTAGCTCGTACACGTGATTGGCGGTGAAGGAAAACGCTTCCCATTTGAAAATTACTGTAGTCCCGTCTCTCATTTTTCCGTTCTTTACCAATGCTTATGAGGAAATAGGAGAAAGCATAATGGTTCACATCCATATTATTCTCGCTCAGCTGAAAAAGTTTAAGTGGCCAAGAGGTTAATTGCTTGAGCGCGGCACTGAAGATTTCTGGTTCAAATCCCGATGCTGTAATTTTTTTTATCGCATTCAATATATTTTTAAGATTTAAATAAGTTACAGTGTTTAATATTTAATTCTTAAAATTATCTGCCTTATATTTTTTGTCAAGTCTATAAGGGCATAGGACAGATCCCGATTTCACGTACTTTGCACCCTGGGCAAAGCTCTTTACCACCTACCATGAAGTTACTGTTTTGGTGTTAAGTTTGAGTTTCAACTAATAGTATCCTGATAGCATTTTATTATTGCGAGTAATGTCAGGCTTCACAAAAATTATTTAAAATAAAAGTAATTATGTTCTGGAGAAAAATGCATGATTGCTATTGCAGTTTCATTTACAAAACCTCTGAAAATATTGTAGTATAGGCCCAGAGGGTTCCAGGAGTTAGAGGCTCCCAGATTTTGGACATTCGGCACATGAAGGTGGTAAGGTTGTCAGCCTTATGCACCGGCCGCCTTTACCCCCAGGATTGCTCCTGGTACTCATTTCTGTTAGAGGCTGAGTCAACCCCAGGGCCATAGTACTACCAGAATGATTAGGCCAATTGAAAAATCTCATTGACCTCATCGGGAATCGAACCCGCGACCTTCCGGTTTGTAGCGCAGCGCCTCAACCACTGAGCTACGGCGTACCCCAGTATGTAATGTAATCAGTCTTTCAGATTTTACAAAAATATTTAATATAGATTATTTGGTAATTATAAAACATATGCTTACATTAGATTAAGTTATGTTTATAAAACATATGTATTACAGGTAGTATATATAAAACAAATTATTTTAGAACAAAAAAGTTATTTATGATCCAAATGTTAAAACGAGATTTTATTTTGAGAGTTGGCTATGTTTGCGAAACGAGCCCGTAAGAGCAAATGCTGCAATCCTAAGAACAAAATAAAATAATTTTACCACGTGTATCATACCGTAAACGTAAGCTACGATCATACACTATTTTTTAGATAATGATTATATTTTGTCAAATAATAACAGATATTAGATTTATGAAAAGGAATTACGCACTATGGAGCCAGCCATATTGAAAAGTATAGACGACTTGTTTGCTGATTTTCTGATACAGGGCTCCTAATGTAAGTATTGAATGATGATTTTTGCAATCACTTTCACATTTAAAAAGGCATAGTGAATTTTAAATTTTTTATCAAACTGGATCTATTTAATAATCATATCTAAATATTTTTAACTGAAAGAGTTTTTCCAGGTGAAGCAATCAAAGTTTGTTACTCTAGAACAGCGTTTCTCAACCTTTTTGAACCCGAGGACCTCTAAAATGTATGACTAATTTTACATCCCTTTTTTAAAGTAGGCTTTTGGCCTACATTCTTAATACAGGGTGGCGCACGAAATGTCATACCATTTATTTTACACACAACACATATTAATTTTTATTATAGCTTTACATAGAATACATAGAATTGATCATTAGGACATGGAATTTTGTCTTTAATGCAGAGTGTGTTCAATATGACCACCGTTTTGCCTCACAATCTCTTGTAAACGAACCCTTACATTCGTCACCACTTTTCGTCACAAGTCTTCAGATAACGCATGGCACAACTCCATTACATGCGCTCTGAGCTGATTCCCAACTCTGCAGAGTGCAGAAGCCCTTTAGACGGACTTCGAGTCAAAGCAACGCAAACTGCTTCAATATTTTCAGGTGTAGGAACACTAGCCCGTCGCGACCGCTTTTTTCCAACACAAACTGCTCGGTTAGTCTGTAAATTATCTATTTGCTAGGAGCCCATCTTGTATTAAAGTGAGCGCGAAAACGCCTCGGCGAAAAACAGAACAACTTTCACCTTTTGTTCACCATTCAAACGCCCGTTGTGCGCCATTTTACAAACTAATGTCTGTGTTCGTTGTTGTGGTGAAATCCGACATCACATTGTGATGACAACTATCGAATTTTCCACGAACTTCGGCTTACACTAGCACTGTTAGAAATAGCGAAACTGCTATATTACAATATTTATGAGATAATTAAATGGTATGACATTTCGTGCGCCACCCTGTATTTGGGGTATTAATTATAGGTCATTATAACGAAATAAATCTAAATACATTTTTTATGCAACGGAAGCACAGTTATTGAATTGGAAGTAATCTATTGACAATTTAATATTTATTACCAATTTGATAATATAATTAGGAATTATGTTATTACTCACTTTTAATGAGACGGTTGAGCTTGGCGCCTCTTGCAGAGTTCCTGGATAACTTATTTGGCTCAAAATTAGTCAAATTAAGTCGATGATCAGCAGATACATTAAGTCATCTTAATTATGTCTGCGGACCATCTGCACCATCTTCGCGGACCACCAGTGGTCCGCGGACCATAGGTTGAGAAACGCTGCTCTAGAATATACCTGAGAAACTGAGGGGAAACGTTTGAGTCCCATCCATCCACTGCCGTGCCGTAATGAAACCCGCCCGTTCTTCATGTATTGTACAGTGTCGAACTGCTTCGCCCTTGCACATACTTATGTGTTATAAATTGTTAAAAAAGATTCCTGCTTTAGTAATTGATTTTATATGAAGTTAAGTTTATTTACTGCTTTGTGATGACATTTGCAAGCTTTTCGATCTTGCTAATTCTTCAATGGCAGGGCATAAAGATGTACACGGTCGAAGTAACGAACGTAAATGCTTGTCGGTTAATCACTTTTAATGAACTCATTTTAGAAAATGATTGTTCACGTAAGTATGTCGTGCCAAAAATTACACATATCTCCGACAAATATTTGGTACTCCAACTTTTTCAAATCTATAACAATAAGAAAATAAGAGGAAGCGTTTGTCGTTTGTCTGTCTGTCTGTCTATGCGCGATGCCCAGCAAAATCTACTGAAATTATAAATGTAGATGGACTGAAGGGTGGCCGAATGCACCTCGAAGCCGGATTTTTAATTTTCGTTTTCGTTCGCGAGTTATAGCTAAAGGGAAAACTTGCAGAAAACGTAAATTTTTTTTTTTGCGCTTTCGAAGCATCAGTTTTCGGGAATACTTTTCAAATATCAAATCAGCTGCAGGTGACTTTGGTATTTTTGTCGCAATTTGAAAGAGCATCGCAATTTTTCCAACATAACGCATACATATCCATAAAATTAACGTTCGTTTCAATTTTGTAAGCCCACCCTGGACGATTCATTTGTTTATAATGTCAGAGTCCTGAAATTTTCAACATAGACGGAAGAGGGATAATGAATATAGGCCTAAATGGCCAAACATTGATCAATTTCGACGGAACTCACCACGAAAGGTTTTTTCTGGGCCAGAGAACTCGAATTTGAGTCGTTTTCCCAGGCGGCGCTCTCTAATATTGGAATGGACTCCAAAGCTGGATTTTGAGCTGCTTCGAATCATTAATAACTTAGTTTATGAATGATTTGCGCATAAGTGTTAATAAATATAATTCTTTCATTATTATTCTCTTATTTTGTTAATTTTAAATTACTATCGTGCGCAAAGCTGCGGACACCTGCTAGAGCGTCCTATAATAATGTACTAATTATTACGGTTAATGAAACAATGCTTTCATCCTCTCCTTGTAGCGCTGCAAACACGAACCAAAATGACCACACAAGTCCGTCATAAATACCAGGTTGCACCAGTGGCGGCCTCTGATCATGTTGTAGTGTTGCACAACGACCAGTTTTTAATGTAAAGAATATTTAGATTTTTTTATTACTTTATACTATTAATCTACTTCGAAATCGCCTTTGTGATAGGTTCTTATTGGCCGAAAACATGCTTCACAAGATATTTTGTCATTTTAAATCATTTAAACGTGTAAATTCGGGTTGGTCGTTGCTTTGAATTTGCAACGACTTCCTGCCACATTCTGCGGGCGAGCAGCGTGTGCTACCCGTGTGCGAGATGCTTGACTGCCTGGTAAATCTCCCGTGCTTTCAGGGCTTGGGTGTTGCAGGGTAACGCTCTTTGCACACTACACGATTTCGGTCGTACGATTAAAAGTCGCACGAGCAATTTTCTTTAGTGGACTGATAAAGAGAATGAGACCTTTCACATTGGACGGTTACGACACGACAACGATTTTTAGTCGTGTAGCAGTCGTCCAGTGCCACTGGAGCCAGACGACTGTCGTGTCGTCTCTCTGCTCAGTGGCCTATGTAATCAAATACACGCTTTCACACTAGACGATTTAAATCGTACGACAGCTGTCTCCATTGCGCCTTGCTTGGTTCAGTTTGTTTGTTTTGTTGGCTAAACATTCTGCCAATCAAAGCACTATTCCTAGCATTGTAAGTATCCTTCCTGCAATAATAATCCTGTAATCTGTTTTTATTGTAGACAATAACATGATACATATAGTTAATTACTGTTATGTACCCAAACCTAATAAATAATGGCTTACAGTGTTCTAGTTTTTCTGAATCTGTAATAATCCTATCAACTTTCTTTTGTAACACGAGAATATACTGAGTTTAATTTTTTAGTAGTTCCTCGTAAATATACTTAGCATTTTATCTTTCATGTTTGTTTATGTAGGGTGCTTTAGTATACAAATCATGAAAAAATTAAGAGTGTTTAAAATGTAATAGAAATTCAGCAGTAAAACCTTACAATTTATTAAAGCACCAGCAATAACAAAGCAGTGTTCAAACACCTTAAAGTCATAGCCAGCATTTCAACAGGTTTTATATAATTTGTGAATTGCGTGTTTTGCCGTTGAAGAACATTCTTCAGTTTCCCGTGCAATTCATCAAAGGAGCCAAGTGACATATGAAAATAGTTCTAAAAAAAACTTTCGATCATCATTTCTCAGGTCTTCAAATAATGTGTAGAACATCCCAACTTCCTCAAGTCTCTGATTAATTGGACGAAGTCAGTAAAGGCGATTGCGCCTTCGTCTTTTCCGACGACGATAAAACATCCATAATGCAATGATTTTTTCACGATCCATAATAACAAACTTACCAGGCTGTATTTTCAACACAACTGGTAAAAATAAAATCGTAGAGTGAAAAGCAACCCGACAAGATTTAAAGTCGTCCGGGCGAAATCGTGTAGTGTGCAAAGAGCGTCAAAAGCAAGTCGTACGATTAAAAGTCGTCCGACTTTTGGTCGTCCGGCGAAATCGTGCAGTGTGCAAAGAGCGTATGGTGCGACGACAAAGCATGATTCTTGTCTTCACCACTAGAGCGCTCTGAAGCACACGAGCTTCTCTACGCGTCGGCTGCATAAGATTTCCTTTTTACCAAGAGCGCGAGGTATGAAGTCCCTTACAGAGATGTCAATTGCCAATGTAATCACTTTGTGGCGAGATCTATATTGCTAATTTCACCATTCTATTAGAAAGTAAACTGAACTCCATGACTCTACATCTCTGTAGGAATCTGCGTCATCTACCATAGGCAGATAGCAGGGTTGGGGGCATGTGGTCAGCATGCCGATACACACGGCCGTTATTGATGGTTTCCGTCGCTCCTCAATTTGAATCACGAGGCTGGTACACCCCGTTAGAGACCTCCTTACCTCAGAAAAGTTCGAGTAGGTACTGGGGATCGAACCCTGCCTTGTGGATCCATGGCCAGCGACGCTAACCACGAGACCATGCACACTATAATATTCCAACAATATAAAGTCACATGGTTGACTTACTGACAATGTTTACTCACTTCCAAATGAGCTAGAAACTTGAAATTTAGCACACTTACAGCTTTTAGCCTTAAAACATTGGTAAAATTCTAAAAAAGTTATTATTTTATTTTATGCCCCTCAAAAAACCTTCAAAATGGCGGGTGAAGCTTTAACGTCGCTGCAGATTTTTTTTAGGAAGCTTATAGACCTAGTAGGTAAACGGTAAGTCTTATCACAAAACCGATCGCACTTCCAGTAACGGGTTTTGGGAGATCTACAAGTTGCTTCAGTGTCTTTTTGTTGTATCGTCATCGGTTATGCCTTAGATAGAGTTTGATATTTTTATTTTAACTAAATTGTGCATATTTTCTATACATTATGTAATTTTTTACAACTTATTGAACAGCTAGAGTCATAAAGTGTGGCAGAAATATTGGTACATCCAACTTTCATAAGTATGCCAAATTTGGCGATTCTAGCTGCCCTACAAGTGTGGAAAAACTGACTGTTTAGCCTAACGCCATTCACATCTAGCACAGTTTAAATCACCCATTCACTGACATTAATGTTACCCACTTTTCCATGAGCTAAACACATTGACATTTGGCAGCCTTATAGCATTTAGCCTATAATCGTCGGGAAAGTTCGAAAAAGTTCGAAATCTTAACTTTTTACCCCCCCCCCAAAAAAAAATTTCAATGGCATTAATGTTAACTCACTTCCAGATGAGCTAGAAACCAAGTCATTCTGCACTTTTTTAAAAGGTTAAGTATGGCTAAACAGTAATTAAATACAAAGACTTCTTTATGAACTGACACTGTATTGAAGATAAAGCTTTTTATGAAAACCTCACTGGGGGTTTGGAGGCAGACCCCGAAGGAGCGAAGCGAGTATTTATGTATTATCAGCGTGTATTTGTATGTATTTAGTTCCTGTACAATAGTGCAACACCCTGTTTCTACACCTACGATCCGCCACTGGGTTGCACACCCATTGGGACTGTGATAATTCTGGCCTATTGGGCCCTGCAAGAAATATAGCCTACTCTGATTATTTAATATAACTGTGCATGTGCGACAAAATAATTGTTTTCCCAGTTAGCTTGGAAAAGTCGTTGCCTTGATGACAAGCTGTTGTGTGCTTTTACACTAGCTACAGCACCCATTACTCTTGGTGTAGTGAACTCCAGTAAAGACCTAACATCGAACACTGTCTTAGCCAGTGCTGCGCTGCCTTCTTATCACATCTAAACTGCTTTACACTGACGTCAAGGGTGACTGTAGTGGGAGACATTACGTCACCGCATAGTGGCATAATGTGCCACAGTTGCGCACCTGTGCTCTAGAATGTTATAATTTCATACCACCCAGTAGCATAATTTTCTCCTTTTAATTAATATCATCTAAGATTAAAAGTGCTTCTTTTACCTTCGATTGAAAAAAAAAAAAAAAATTGCCTTATTTCTACTTTCCAATGAGAATCTAAAACCCAATCTAACATGTTTTTCATTGTTTCAAAAGCAATTATTTTAAATTCAGTGGGCATAAAGTTTGTTTTACGATTTTTTCCTGGATTTTCTCTTTGCACATTCGTCTACAATGTCTGAGAAGTTAGCTTTCAAAGATATAATATATTTTTCATAGCACATTAAATCTAAGGAGTTCAACTTATTGAGGAATGCTGATCACTTAACATTTTAGACTCTCGAAAACGTTCCTTAAGCAGTACAGTTAGTTTGTGGTATAGTTAGAATCGTTCTAGTAACAAATTTACTAGTTTTTCAAGATTGTTTTTATAAATTATTGTCCTTCAGTTCAGTTAATTTTTTAAGATCTCTAGCTCAAACATTTTTAAATGTAGGCCCTACACATTCATTGGTAAAGTCAGAACTGATATCTTGTGGATAAAAATTAAAAAAAACCTTGAAGCAGCTCTCTTAACTTCTGATAATTCTGACGATCTATTCAACAAAAGGTTCAATTCTTCAAATCTTGAAGACACCACTTCATACCATTTGTCTGATAAATAATTGAAAATCACATTTGATAAATATTTTGCGTTGCAGTATGGTCAAACAAGCAATTAAAATTCTTCACAAGAACTATAATCCCTGGGATTGCGTACCGCATGACCAGAGTTGGAAATCTAAATCTGAACCACTTAATTTATAGTAATAAAAGCATTCATGCAAAGCTTAATTGTTCATCAGGCGAAACTGAGTTTCTACAATCAATGGGTGGCTTACTACTACCCTTCAGAGATTTTCGAAATAAAAAAAAAAAAAATATTTAGCTCATAGTATAAGCACCTCATCTACAAAATTTAAACAAAGTCATTACAGCAGTATTCGAGAAAATAGCGAAAAACTAAATTTTCTTCATGTAAAGTCCCCTTAAAATAACAAAATGTTGTATCCAGTCTTCGTGTCACATCCTGAGAAAAGTACCTGAATCAATATCAAAATGTTGTTTTCATACGATTTTCTGTTCTGGAACTTGGATGTTCACAGACATACACACAGACATACAAACACCCTGACACACACAGACATGTTTCCGAAGGTAATATATTTTTATTCAGGGCGCCTCAAAATTTGTATTTATATTAAAAACTAAATTCAAAATTAGGGGATCGAAAACAACACTTCCTTTACCTAAAGTACCAATGGTAGAGACTGAGGAAGTAAAAAAAAGAGTATCGTGTGAAAAGTGGGACATCTGGTTCCTCTAACTGAAAGAGTTTCAATAGGTTTCGACGCTAAAGGTAATCTTTCAATTGGCTGAGGTTTAATTATTTATTTATTTTATTTTCACTAATGGTGTCACTGCTGATGATGAAGTTTTTATACATAGAAATTATATTATACAATAAAATATAAGACAGATAATTTAAAAAAATAAAAATCATAAACTGTATTTGCATCTTAAAAATATTATGTAAGAAGAAAACAGCAACCTGATGGGAGATCGAGCCCGCAACCTTCTGCACAGCTGTCAATTGTCATAACCACTCACCTACTGATACCTCGAAGATGGAAGTGTGAATATTACGCATCTGAAGGTGTACGATTGCTCCTATGTCCCAATTCTTTGTGTTCATAAATGATACTGTTCTTGTAATACTATAGGTTCGGAATAATATTACATTATGTAAATATTGAAAACTAGTGAACAGAAAATGAGAAATGAGGATCCATAAACCGTATCGAATGTTCAAACCCGAAAGAAGGCTAATACAGCCAATTGGAAGCTCCTTGTCAGTACAGAACGAAATTGAGTACGGTAATTCATTTGTTAATCTGCAATGCTGACAACGTAACTTGTAAACTGGGAAGTGCAAAGTTAATGTTCCGAATGTGTTCACACTGAAACTTAATTTCAGCTCTCCTTGGAAGCTTCTTACTGTTATTAGGATAATCCTTCAAAGATGTGTCTGTATATGGAAATTTTGTAATGTGATGTAAATAATGTGAAAATAGTAGATTTAACTATTCACATTATTTCAATAAACCAAATTAAAATTAGGACACTTGTGTAACCTAGTAGATCTACCTCACTTGCATCTGTCTCAGCTGCATCTCTAAGTTTGAATTAAATAAAATACAAATAATAATAGTAATAATAATAATAATAATAATAATAATAATAATAATAATAATAATAATAATAATAATAATAATAATAATAATAATAATAATAATAATAATAATAATAATAATAATAATAATAATAATAATAATAATAATAATAATAATAATAATAATAATAATAATAATAATGAAAATAAAATAAAAATAAAATACCTAATATTAAAAACAAATTATCTAAATAATAACGTATAAATATTAACCCTTGACAATGGGAGTGAGGTCTGTGAGACTGCAGTAAAGAAAATAAACTGCTGCTGTCTGGATATAGTCTTCACAAATGGGTTATTTTCACTACCTTTCCTTGTACACCCCTTACACGCCACTTACAGTGTTAGTGGTGCTGTGCTAGAAAAAGAGTCCATTCTTGTAGTAACAGACAATCACGTCCATCGTTAAGGGTTAATGGTGGTAATTTTACCAAATTAATTATTTATGAGTGTTAGAGTGATAAGAGTCTTTAAATAACGGGGTTAGTGTGTTAGACTGAAAATTTAGAAGAACTGAGGGGGATTCCCACTTAGAACAAGATTCTTGTAAAGTTATGCCTTATAAGGGAATTGATAAATTTCATGTTTGCCACAGAGGGAGGATTATTTTAGACAGTATTTGCCTCCTTATACCCTCTAATAATAAAAATAAACAACACACTGTGACACTGACATTAAAATTATATTTAGGCTATATTTTTCCAATGATATATTTGGGGTGTCTTTATAAAATCTAAGTAAGATTTGTGTGTAAAGCATTAAAATACCATTAAAAATATATGTACAGATTAAAAATTAAATTTATCACAAATTACACACAGGTCTATGCTGTAAAACACTAAAATATACTGCATATGTGAAATGAATTTCCCTATTATTGGTAGTCTTTGTACCATACATATGATGATAGTGTCCTAATCTTCATAGACGTAAAGTGTTCCTCTCTTGATTGTTATACAAAGTTCTTGCAGGATTCACTAGTTGATATTATGTAAATGCCCAGTGTGTTGCGGTGTTGTTTTTATATTGAAAATGCATTTCGGCGCAATATAGCTACGCCATCATCAGTTCCTTGTTTTGAAGAGCCGGAACTTGGGCGAGTGACTATGAAGATTTGGACACTATCACAATATGTATGGTACAAAGACTCCCAATGTGAAATTCATTTCACATATGCATTTTAGTGTGTCATTTGTGATAAATTTAATTTTAATCTGTACATATATTTTTAATGGTCTTTTAATGCCTTACAATACTTAGAATTTATAAAGACACTCCAAATATATCATTGGAAAAATATAAATATAATTTTAATATCAGTATCACAGTGTGTTGTGTGTTTATTTTTATTATTTGAGGGTATAAGGAGGCAAATACTGTCTAAAGTTATGCCTTATAGTTAAACTTCAGTTAAATTAGTTTAGTTACTCTTGTTCTGAGGGGGAAAATTCCCTCTACCTCCATTATGGGATTTACACCTTATCTTTCATACAAGGATTGTTCAGTGAAAGTAGAATACTTATAAAAATCTAATACTGAAGTATGACAGTGGTCCGGCTAATACCCGATTATATCAGAAAAAAACCTCTTGTGAAACACACAACTTTCTCTTAACTTAATTCCAGTATACAGCACAGTAGTGTGCATTCCGTTGTCTTAGCACAAAAAGGTCGCATATTTTGCGAGGCAAGACCTAGCACCTAATAAGTTTGTGTATGAAATGTGTAGCTAATAACTAGAGGATATATTACATGTTTTCAAATGAAATTATTAGCTCTTAGCATAACATATTAAAATGCATTGTGTAAGGGCCTATATATTATGATTATATTATGCTTACTATGCAATTCCTGTTAAAAATCTAAAATGTTGTTAGGCTTACCCTTACGAAAACTTTTGTAAAAAATAATATAAAAAAATAAAAGTGTAATTTCTTAGTATAAGCATCTCATGTACAAAATTTAAACAAGATTGTCAGAGCCATTTTCGAGAAGATTGCGAAAAACAAAATTTTATTCTTCTAGCACAAATATAATTTTTTTATTTCTGTACGTTTTTTCGTTCTCGAGCTATGCTGTTTAATTGTTTAAAACAGACATACATTGTTAGTTGTTAAATTTTCACTTGACAAGCAAACTTAGATTTACCTTTGGTAATCCGGACGGCCGTTTCGCACTATTTTAGTGCATCAGCGGTTTTCGAACTGCTACTGGTGGGTGCCTGTGTTGTACACCTAGGTGGTGTGGGTGTTGCGTTGGTCTTCAGGTGGGAGTGGGAGTATTTGGCGGTGTTTGAATGTCAGGTATCGTGTCAAAAAGTGTGTGTGATTTGAAGTGTAGTTGGTCATTCAGTATAGATGTGGGGTGATTTTTTGTGTGTTTATATATTTCTAGTTGTTCTATTGTGTTTAGTTTGCGACTTTTGTGGAGTGTGTGGAGAATTTCCATGTTCGTGTCTATGTTAGTGTAATTGTGGTTTGTGTCAAGTAGGTGTTCTGCATAATTTGATTTTCTGTTGTGGGGGTATTTGAGTGCTTTTATGTGTTCTTGGAATCTTGTCCTAAAGGATCTGCCAGTTTGGCCTAAATAGAAGTTGGGACAATTATTGCATTTCAGTTTGTATACTCCAGTTTTGTTGTAGGTGTCCATTTGTGTGCTTTTCCTTGTTAGGTGTTTCTTTAGCGTGTTGTTCGTTTTGTAGGCTATGTTGTACTTGAGTTTTTTGAAAGTTGAGGCTGTTTTGTGAGTTTTCTTACCGTAGTATGTTAGTGTGATGAACTTCGTTTTTGGTTCTTGGGTTTGTGTGTGTTCTTTTAGCTTGTGTTTAGTGTTTCTTAGTATTCTATCTACTGTGCTGGGGTTGTAACCATTTTCTTGGGCTATGTATTTGATGGTGTTTAGTTCATTTTTGAAATCTTCCATCTCCATTGGTATATTGAGTAGGCGGTGAACCATGAAGTGGTAAGCTGCGTGTTTGTGTTGGGCAGGGTGGTTGGATGAGTTATGTATAGTTGTTACTGTGGTTGTGGGTTTCCTGTAAATTTTGAATTTGTGTTTATTGTCTGTTTTGGTGATTGTGACATCTAAGAAGTTGATGGCTTTGTCTTCTTCTGTTTCCAGTGTGAATTTCATAGATGTGTGTATCTTATTGATGTATGTGTGAAGCTGTTCGACCTGTCTTTTGTTCCCATTGTACATCATTAGGACATCGTCGACATACCTGTTACTCCATTAAATTTATTAAAATCTCAAAATGAAAAATTGCATCCCACTAGTTTTGGTTTTAATGAAATAACCACTAATGTAGTCTTAGACATCGTTAAAAAAATGAAATCTTCAGATAGTGTAGATATTTATAGTTTATCTAGTAATATCATTAAAAAAATAATTGACTGTATTATAGACCCACTGGTTTATTTGATAAATAGATGTCTTAATACTGGTATATTCCCAAATGTATTAAAACTGTCGAGAGTGGTTCCGATATATAAAAAAGGAGATAAATCATGCCCTTCTAGTTATAGACCAATTTCTCTTACTCCAGTTTTCTCAAAGATAATTGAAATCATAATCTACACACAGTTTTGCAGTTACTTAAGCCAGAGTGACATAATTTGTAAGGAACAATTTGGTTTTATTAAGGGGAAATCTACTATTGATGCCATGGATCAACTTGTTAAAAAAGTTTTGCTCACTTTTGAAAACAAGGGTTTTATTAATGCTACATTCTGCGACTTGAGCAAAGCCTTCGATTGTGTAGACCACGAAGTCCTCTTAGATAAGCTAGTTTACTATGGAGTCTCAGATAAAGGTCTATCACTACTGAGATCATTTCTAGTGAGTCGACAACAGATAGTGTGTATAGGTAACGATAGGTCTGACAGGATTGAACTCAAGTTTGGTGTACCACAGGGCTCAGTGCTCGGACCCCTGTTGTTTACTTTAATGATTAATGACTTGCCACATTTCATGAACACTCAAACAATATTATATGCAGACGACACAACTTTTTTAAATTTTAGTTCTGATTTTAATGAGCTTCAGAACTTAACTCAAAATACTATAGCACAAGCTTCAATTTGGTTTAGGGCCAATGGATTTTATTAAATGACAGTAAAACTCAACAAATATTTTTTAGTCTTAGAGATTTACCAATAGAAAATAGTACAGAAAGCGTTAAGTTTTTAGGTATATATATAGATATGAAGCTGAACTGGGAACCACATGTCAATTATATTACTACTAAATTGTCTAGGGTTATATATCTTATAAGAAAACTGAAAATGTTTGTGCCAGATAACTATATAAGATCTGCATACTTTGCGTTCTTCCAAAGTATAATCTCATATGGCATATTACTTTGGGGAAATAGTGTCCATATTCAACGCATTCTGATACTGCAAAAGAAGGTAGTTAGGGTAATAACAAACTCACACAAACTAGAACATTGTAGACCTTTGTTTACTAAATTACGTTGTCTTACCATAGTTAACCTTTATATTTATAATGTACTGCTTTATACAAAAAACAATCTGTCGTGCCATAACTTAAAAAAAGATATACATAATTATAATACCAGACAAAGTAAGAAAATAAATATACCATTTCATAGATTACATAAGTCATCAAATAGTTATGAAATGTTAGGTCAAAGAATGTTTAATACACTACCATCACATCTTGCTGAATTGCCTATAAATCTATTCAAATGCAAGGTGTATACCTACCTGGTTAACAACCCTTTCTACTCTGTGTCTGAATTTTTTGAGTGTAATATAGTTTAATGGTAATATGAATACAGGTTTTAAAATGTACATAGTGGGTTAAGTCTAGATTGTGGTCCTGACTTTATCTAGTAACAAAGGGGTTTAACGACAATAAAATTCTTATTTATTTATTTTTTTTAATTTATCTAAATTTAAGTTATTCTTAAAAATTCTTGTTGACTGTTAATAAATAAATATTTCGAATATGACTTTAAGAATTTATAGTTAGTAATAGTTAGTAAATGTACAAGACACTTAATGTAGTATTTTCACTTATATTGTAAAATTAGTTGTGAATGATGTATATTTCGTGTTGTAATTTATGTATGTAATCTTTGTACTCCTGACTTTGTCTATTACCTAAATGGTTTAATGACAAGAAAATAAAATTATTATTATTATTATTATTACCAATATATGATTTTGTTTGCGTGTTTATTTACTTCTGTGTTGAGTATGTACTTTTGTTCAAGATTGTGTACATATATTTCAGCTAGTATGCAGGAAATGGAGACCCCATAGGGAGGCCTTCAGGTTGTTTGTAGAACTTGCTGTTGTATGTGAAGTAGTTTTGTTGTGTAATAGTTCGTGTGATGTTGATTATTTCGTTTATATGTTCTTGTGGAGTCTTGTTGTCTTTTAACATATGTTCCAGTATTTCAAGTGTTTCTGTTATGGGGACTTTTGTGTATAGGTTTATGATGTCAAATGATGCAATTGTTGCGTTGTGGGGAATTTCAATATCCTTAATGTTGTTGACTAATTCAATGTTGTTTTTGACAGCTCTGTGGTTTTTTAATACAATGTTTGATCTTATTATGTGTTCCATGTGTTTAGCTATTGACACCTACTTGACACAAACCACAATTACACTAACATAGACATGAACATGGAAATTCTCCACACACTCCACAAAAGTCGCAAACTAAACACAATAGAACAACTAGAAATATATAAACACACAAAAAATCACCCCATACCTATACTGAATGACCAACTACACTTCAAATCACACACACTTTTTGACACGATACCTGACATTCAAACACCGCCAAATACTCCCACTCCCACCTCAAGACCAACACAACAGCCACACCACCTAGGTGTACAACACAGGCACCCACCAGTAGCAGTTCGAAAACCGCTGATGATGCACTAAAATAGTGCGAAACGGCCGTCCGGATTACCAAAGGTAAATCTAAGTTTGCTTGTCAAGTGAAAATTTAACAACTAACTTTTATGTATAGCGTAGAGCTTTATCACTGGTACTCACTACTAAATTGCGGTATTTTGTTACCTGTTGGAGCGCTTTCAACTGCATGGAGCGGCCATCTTCAGCAACTGACTTCCGTGGTGTTGTTGTTGTTGTTGTTGGGAAGACATTTCTGGATAACTGTATCGTACAGCGCGTGCGATTTGAATTGTAACTGTTCGTTTAGGATGTTGGTGTTGTCTTATGTGGTGTGTCTGTATATTTCATATTGTTCGAGTGTGTTGAGTGTGTGACCTTTGTGGTTAATATGTAGGATTTCCATGTCTGTATTGATGTCTGCGTATTCGTGTCCTGTGGTTATTATATGGTTTGCATAGGCGGAGTCTGTGTTTTGTTTGAGAGCTCGTATGTGTTCTGTGTATCGTGTTTTGAAACTTCGGCCTGTTTGTCCTATGTAGAATTTTGGGCAGTCGTTGCATTTTAGTTTGTAGACTCCTGGGTTATTGTATTTGTTTGTGTGTTGTTTGTTGTCTGTGGGTTGTATTTTGTTGATTGTTTTGTTCTTTGTTCTGAATGCTATTTTGTATCCTTGTTTTCTGAATTGTTGGGCGATTTTCTGTGTATGTGTGTTGAAGTATGTGAGTGTGATGTATTTGTCTTTTTTCTTTTCTGTGTTTTGGTCATTTTTCTTCGTTCTGATTTTGTGTAGTAGGTTGTCAATGACTGTGTGGTTGTAGCCATTGGTAATGGCTAAGTGTTTTATGGTGTTAAGTTCTTCTTTGTGGTCTTCGGCGGATAGTGGTGTGTTTTCAAGTCTGTGGAGCATGGATCGGAATGCAGCATGTTTGTGTTGTGTTGGGTGATTGGAGCTGTTGTGTATCAGTGTGTCTGTCATTGTGGGTTTTCTGTATATTTTGAATTTATGTTTCTGTGTGCTGTCTTTTGTGATAGTGAAATCTAGGAAATTGAGGGTTTTGTTTATTTCAAATTCTGCTGTGTATTGTATGTTTTTGTGGATTTTATTGATGTGGTGTAGTAGTTGTGTGCATTGTCTCGTGTTGCCTCTGTATAGTACGATGATATCATCTACGTATCTGTGCCAGTACCCTAGTAGCACACTTCGTTGGCCTAGCGGAGGGATTTCGTTGGCATGGTTGGGATATGTTGGGAAAACGTTCGTTGTAATTTCCTCGGTTAGCCCACGTTACGTTTCCGTTGCGTCATGCGCTAAGTCCAACCGTTGGGGCTATGACGTTGGCCCAACGAGGGCTCTTCCTACCGTTCCTACCGTTGGGGTTATGATTGCTGGCCCAACAATAAATCTCGTTGTAATGTGATCGCATTTATGTTAAAATTAAAAAGTGTTGAAATAACATTATAAGCGTTAAATTTTCATTTCCTATAAAATAAAACAGTTTTAATTCATTAATTATTCGAGCTCTTTGTGCGCGTTACATGCTAAATCTCCACCTCTTCCTGCCTGTCTTCGGCAATTTCCGGCGTAGTTCGGGTCATCATGAAGACATGAAGATACAACAGTTATTCGCCATCTTGATATGTTGGTGTTTTACTTCTATTAATATTAGGGCTCTTTATTTGTTCTCTGAAAATTACGTTATCATATATTCACATCAAATATTCAAAATAGGAGATGTATATCCTTCTTACTATTTATCATGTATTACACATCTCTGTAGTAAATAGGCTAGAAGAATTCTCGATTTTTATTTCAACGAGCTCTAATAGCGTAGTGGTTAAAGCGATAGACTATAACGCTAGCGGTTCCGAGATCGAATCCCCATAGGTGCGAATTTTATACGATAGGAATAGGTAGGTAGGGTGAAGGAGAGAAGGTAGTTAATAGGGAAAAGAGGAGAAAAGGGATGAAAGGGAAAATAAAAAATTAAATTTTGTGTGCTTCTAGTATTTCCGCCAGATGTCTCTGCGCTGCGCTGCGTAGTAGTTCCACCATTACCTAATAGATGTCTCTCAACTGTTGGGATTTTGTTGTATATTGGTTGGCTACAGTTGGCAGTTGGTTGGATAAAACGCTTCTTGGCAACCGAACCCCGACGGACATTCCTAACCGTTGACCAACGAAACATGGCGATCATTCCCCAACATTGGCCCAACGATCTGTGAGACTAGGGTAGATTATTTTGTGTGCGTGTTTGTTGTTGTGGAGGATTTTGTTGTGTTCTATGTGTTGGAGAAATATCTCTGCTAGTATGCTGGATATGGGGGAGCCCATGGGAAGGCCATCTGGTTGAGTGTAGTGTTTGTTCTCGAAGGTGAAGTAGTTCTGTTTTGTGATGGTTTCTAGGATGTTTATGATTTCTGTTATGTGTTGTTCCGGTGTGTTGTTTTCCTGTAGTGTGGTCTTTAGGATGTTCAAGGTTTCTGTGATTGGTATGTTTGTGTATAGATTGGTGATGTCGAAGGATGCTAGAGTTGAGTTGTGTGGGATTTCAATGTCTTTGATTTTCTGTACTAGATCATTGCTGTTCTTTAGTTGTGTTTGTGTGTTCAGTTCTATGTTCTGTCTGATTATATTGTCCATGTATTTGGCTAGTTTGTATGCAGGGGCTTGAGTGTAGTTGACGATTGGTCGTATTGGCATGTCTTGTTTGTGTACTTTTGGCAGGGCATTTAATGTTGGTGCTGAAGGTTTAATTTGTTTTAGGTATCGTTTTCTGTTTTCGGGGATTATGTGTTTTGACCTGTTTATAACCTGTTTTATGGTGTTGTGGTATGCCTCTGTGGGGTCTGATTTCATTTCTGTGATGTTGTTTTTTGTTATGTAATCATGTACTTTATTAGTTAGATCTTCTGTGTATATGATGACTGTTGTGTTACCTTTGTCTGCTTTTGCAAAAGTGAGGTTATGTTCTTCTGCTTTGTGTTGTATTTGTTTTGCTGTGTAGAGTTCGTTGTGCTTGTTGTTTTTGTTGTGATGTGGATTGTTGTTTGAGACTTGTGTGACGGTTTTACTGAGTTCGTATCGGAGTTTGTTTTGCTCTATTGTGTTGGTTTGTTGTACTCCTGTTTCTGTGTGCAAACCATATAATAACCACAGGACACGAATACGCAGACATCAATACAGACAAGGAAATCCTACACATTAACCACAAAGGTCACACACTCAACACACTCGAACAATATGAAATATACAGACACACCACACAAGACAACACCAACATCCTAAACGAACAGTTACAATTCAAATCGCACGCGCTGTACGATACAGTTATCCAGAAATGTCTTCCCAACAACAACAACAACAACAACACCACGGAAGTCAGTTGCTGAAGATGGCCGCTCCATGCGGTTGAAAGCGCTCCAACAGGTAACAAAATACCGCAATTTAGTAGTGAGTACCAGTGATAAAGCTCTACGCTATACATAAATCATTAAGATTATCGCTACAGAATGGACAAAACTCAAGAACTAACGTTTGTTAAAGCAATCAAGAATGGACACTCAAACATACAGTTAGACATACATTGTTTCTAAAAATAGCTTTTTTTGGAATCATGGAACCTCAAAACACGTATTTATTTGAAAACAGGAAACCGGGGTCAAACACAGTACTTCTTCTACTTGTCTTGTAGTACCTATAGTACGGGTACAGGAAGTAAACAGTAAAATTTGTCCAAACTTTCATAATAGTTTGATCTAGTTTGCAATATTTTCTATAATTTTTATATGTGTTGGCAATTGCTTTTCATCACCACTGACATTATGAAAGCAGCTAAATAATTTTGTCTCTCCATTTCAGTTAGTTTTCAAAAGGTATAACCTCCAGTTAGGAGTTTACCTGTAATTTTTCCTACAGTATAGATTACTGCCAGTTAAGGGATTCTTACCGAGAGTTAACTCCTAACCAGATATTGTGAAATCAAACTGTCAGTAAAGTAACCGTAAAAGTAGCCGTAAATATTTTACTGGAGGTGGTAGGAACAGGCCTAAATATGTTTTTATTTTTACAATAATTTAATCTGTGATCTACCCATTCATAACAAAAGAAATACATTTGTTCTGCAGTTTCAAAATTTTGGTCCCATGGTTTCACTTTCCAGAGAATTGCCGCCCCTATGATTTTGACACAGTTATTCTAGTTTTTTTTTTTTAAACAAAATAAACTTGTAACCATTCCTTATATCAGCACTCGAAAAACAGCATAAACAATTGAGATATTTACCCTTTAATGATACAATTATTCAATACACCAGTCAATTCACTTCCAATCTAAAAAATAAGTAGACTAAAGTGTCACGAATTTGTTCCTTTAATATACTTCTCTGTCATTGGTCGGCAACTTGTTGAAAGGACAATGGATTAGTTGCAGATTTCAAAGTATTGCAGATGACTCAAGTTTCATTTCCTGCGAGGTGGAACATTTTCGAGTTACAAAGACAAGCGACAAAGTGACATATACATTGTTAATTTCAGTGCATTGTATAAATTTATTTTTGTTATGTCTTTTCTTAAAATGCACAAATTCACATATTTATTTTCCTTTGCATTAATTTGAAAATGTATTTAAAAATCGTGTCTTTCTGAAAAAGTCCTCTTTGGCACCTAGCTTTTTAGCAATAGTCTCTTTTAGGCCCTTCAGTCCGATTTAGCCCTTTTTAAGTTCTATAAGATTCATATATTCGGAAGCAAGTGGCATGAAATGGAAAAATACGTTAAAATGTTCTAATTAGGAAGCTGGGGAAAAAATAGGTTATTATATTAAACTTAAATAGCTTAAAATGGAAAGCACAATATAAATATTTTTTTAATCCTGGGCCGTAAAAATCGGTTAACTTACCATTAATACACTAATAAGTAAGATGTCGAATTTTCAGCACAATCTCCACCATTTCCATTTATTGTGGTCCAATCTGTCTCTGGGGATGTAGGCTATGTATTCATCTTTCCAAATTTCCCTGCTATTAGTCCATGACAGCAGTAATGAAAGAAAACAATTTAAAATGTCTACTCCCAGCAGCGTTTATACAGCTGAACCAGTAGCTATCCTTCTTCTTCTTCTTCTTCTTCTTCTTCTTCTTCAATCCCATTTGCCTTTTCAGGCATCGGGGTAACCTCGTTCAATCCATCTCCTCCATCTAGACCTATCTTCGCTTATCCTTTTCATTTCCATCACTGTCTTTCCATGTTTCTGCCCAATCCTTTCGATTCTGTCCTCCCAAGTAATACGGGGTCTGCCTCGTCCAAATCTTCCTCCCACTCGCATTTCAAAAACTTGTTTTGCTTTCCTTTCTTCTCCCATCCTTCTAACATGTCCATACCATTTTAGCTGACGTTCTTCTACTAAGCTAACAATTGTTTTATTGTGTCCAACCTCATCTCTAATTCTTTCATTTCGCAATCTGTCTCTTCTAGTTTTCCCTGCTATTCTTCTCATACACTTCATTTCTATGGCCGTGATTTTGCTCAAATGTTTGTCCTGTAGCGCCAAACTTTCCATTCCATATAAGGTGATTGGTACCATTATTGCGTTATATATCTGTAGTTTTGTTTTGTTGTTTATTTCTCTTTTTCCTATTATAGTCCTATTCATTTCATAATAGGCTGACGTAGCTTTTTTAACTCTATTTAGTACCTCATGTTCTATTCTCCCATCACTACTTATTATTGTGCCAAGGTATTGAAAAATTTCAATCTTCTCCAGTGTTTTTCCATCACATACAATATCGAGTTCTTCATAGGATCTATCTTGTTTTGAGACCCACATTACCTTACTTTTTTCTGTATTCACTACCATTCCTTTCCTTTTTAGTTCTTCGTTCCATTCCACTACTGCCTGTTGAAGTCTTTCTGGTGTATCTGCCACCAATACTATATCATCTGCATATAACAGTGTTTGTAGGAATACTGGTCTCAACTTCCACATACCCATCTTATTTCTATGGGTTCTTCTTTTGCATATTTTGGTTATTTCATCTAGAAAAATATTAAACAACAAGGGACTCAAACTGTCCCCCTGTTTTATTCCTCTTTCCATCACGAATTCCCCTGACACTTCACCGTCTATACGTACCATTCCTACTGGTTGTTCATACACACTCTTAATTGCATTTATTAATCTTATTGGTACTTTCTTGGCTACCAACGCTTCCCATATGTATTTTCTTGGCACAGAGTCAAATGCAGCTTGAAGGTCTAGAAATGCAAGATAAATATCCTGATTTTTAGCTATACTCTTCTCTATTATTGTTCTTAATGTGTATATATGGTCCTGGGTTTGGCGTTCTGGCCTAAAAGCCGCTTGTTCTTCCTCCATATCCTCCTCCACTATCATCCTCAGTCTCCTTTCTAGCACCCGTGTATAGATTTTATATGCGACTGATGAGAGGCAGATAGCCCTATAGTTATTACATTCATAGCTGTTCCCTTTCTAATGCAGTGGTATAACCAGGTTCTTCTTCCATTCTTCTGGTATACTATTTTCCTTCCAGCTTTTCTTGAACAACTTGGTGAGTTGCTGCGCCAGTTCCTTTCCCCCGTATTTAATTAATTCTGGTGCTACTCCATCTGGTCCTGCTGATTTTCCTATTTTAACTCGGTCAATTGCTATCTGCACCTCTATTTCATCTATTTCTCCTTCCACTTCCCGATTCCATATATCTTCATATGGTCCGTATTCAATTCCTTCCTCTCCTTGTTGACTTTCCATTTCCTTAAATTTATCTTCATAGTGTTTTCTCCACACTTCTAATACCTCTTTCTTCTCCGAGATAAGTCTGTTCCCATCTTTAATTATTCTTGTTTGCTTACCATATTTTCCTCTTATCCTCTTTATTATTTTCCAAAATTCCTTTGTATTCTTTTCTTTAGCTTTGGCTTCTATCGTATTTCCAAATTCCTCCCATGACTTGATTTTAGCTTCTTTCACTACTAATTTAGCTTCTTTTCTCCTCTCTATATATTCTTTTCTATTTTCTTCTGTCGGGAATCCTAAATACCTTTTCCAAGTTACCTTCTTATTCTTTACTTTTTCTTTCACTTCTTCTGTCCACCAGTTTGTTCTTTTCTTTCTTGTATTTACTACAGTTTTCCCACATACTTCTTCTGCTGACTCTGTCAGCACTGATTTTAAATTATCCCACGTTTCATTAATATTCACATTTCCATTTATTCTTGCTTGTAATTTTTCTTTCACTTCTCTAGTATATTCATTCTTCTTTTCTTCATTTTGAAGTTCTCTTATCCTGATCATTTCAAACTTCTTAGTTTTCAATTTAGTTGGTCTCTTAAATCTAGTATCCATCACCAGCAGTCTATGATCTGTAGACAATTCCGCTCCACGAATTACTTTCACATCCATGATGCTATTCCGTATGCCCTGGGGGTATATGAAGTAGTCTATCACACTCTTCGCATCTGTACCTTCCGATTCATACGTAATCTTGTGTACTTTTTTGTGCGGGAAAAATGAATTGCCGATCAGCAACTGGTTTTGTATACAGAATTCTATTAAACATCTACCGTTCTCATTCAGGGTCCTCTCCCCTCCATGCTTACCCATACTTCCATATGCTATTCTTTTATCATGGCCTATTCTGCCATTAAGATCTCCACTTATTAGTACACACCTTTCTTTTGTTATCTCTTTATCCGTTGCATTCTGAAGTTGTACATAGAATTCTTCTTTATCAAGTATATCGGAGTCGTCAGTTGGGGCATACACTTGAATAAGGGACAGTTTTATTTCGAGGTCTAGATTAATAACCATTATTCTTGAATTAATTGGTTCCCATCCACTTACTTTAGATTCAAGTTGCTCACTAGTAATTACACCTACTCCTTCCTTTGCCCTGCTATCCATTCCAACTCCTGAATATCTCAATGTATATCCATTCTGTAATCTTCTCATCCCACTTCCTTTCCTCTTCACCTCACTCAATCCCAATATCTCCAATTTATGGTTCTTAATTTCTTGCACTATTTCTACTTCTTTTCCGTTTATTGTCTTTATGTTCCATGTCCCAAATCTCAATTTCCTTTTACGTTGCCAAGGTCGTCTCAATGTGGATCCGTCCTGTCCGAGGCTACAATTTTGTCTCTGAATCGTATTCATCCTTGCATGGGTGATTAGCCCAATGCAAGGTTCCCCCAACCTGGAGGGCCAGGTAATTTTTATTCAAGGTTGTCTTCCTTTAGCCTTTGATAAACCAATATCCAACTACAAAGCAGCAGCTGCTAGTTTTGGTCCGCCCCGGGTATTTTATTTCCCCGGTACCCACCATATCTGGTGAGCATTCCCCTATCCGCCACCTGGGGAGGCGCCCGATGGGAGACAAGCAACTCCACACGGGCAGTAGCTATCCGCCAGGCAATAATAAGCCTGAAAGCCATTACAGGAACCAACATATATCAATTTTCCAATTCACGAAGTGATTTGGACACAATATTGCATACAGATATACCAACCAAATTTCTTGGCTGGAAATAAGCATAAAGAAGTTATTTAAATTCACTCGGAATGGGAAATCACAATGAAGTGGAACAATATTAAAACATACTATCTTGGAAAACACTCACTACTTCATTAATGTTCATTACGTACTAGTAAACAGTTTTCGATAAGACCTCCCTATCATCGTCAGCTACGTCCACTGCCACACTTTCATCTTGTACCACCTGTTGATGCTGTTGTGGTTTCACAAGTTTCCTATAAGGCCTAACTAGTTCTCCCCTGGGATGTCAAAATTCTGGAGGTTCTTTCTATGTTTCTATATGTAGATCTTCTCCCATACAGTCAACTGAATTGGATGCAGATTTTTAAGTAGAGCCACTTCCTTTACCACATCATGATCAGAATTCCATACATGTGCTGCTACTGCGGACTTTTCAATTTTCTCTTTTCTAATATTTCTTAAATGCTCTTTCCAGCTCATATTGAGGTTCCTTTTTGTTTTACCTATGTATACATTGTCACAATCATTACACTGTATTATGTAAATGCCCGATTTTTGTCATGGAGGAGTTTTGTCTTTCAATTCTTGAGTTTGAATTTATTTTGAGGAGCCAACTTTATGTTATTGTCTATGAAGATCTCGTTGAATTTATGATCCGCCCAAGGGTGATATGTCATTTTTTCAAAGCGAGTTTTTTTTTTCTTTTATAGGGTTCAGTGTAGTGTTTGCTCTAATGTTTTTCTGTTTCTTGAAACTGTCTATTTTCTTGTGTCTATTTTCTTGTCCAACAACTCTTTATTGAATCTTATTTTCTGCTGCATTTACTATTTGTTGATATTCTTTTCCATATTCTATCTTACTGAGCGGAATGTGAACCAGTCTATGGGCTAAGCTATTCAATATTGCATGTTTATGTGTTCTTGGGTTGAAGCCAGTCATGTATTCGTCTACTTCCTCTTGAGTGATATTTACCGTTGTAAGCCAGGATTTAAGATATTGTGGTACTTTCTCCCTTGAAATACTTGGGAACAGGGATTCTACATCAAAAGATACCACCAACCTATCATGTGGTGCTAGTGTTCTTTTTTCCAACCTTTCTACTAACTCAAATGAGTTTATAATTGCTTGGCATTCAAATTGAGGAAATTCTTGGTGTTGTAGCACCTATGCAATTCACAGTCAGTCTCATTTTCTTTCCAGGTTTATTAATTTTTGGAAGTCCATACATTCTGGGGGGAGTAGGGTTATCAGTAACAAATTTCTCTGCTCTGCTTAAAAATCTGCATCACCCAATTCAGTGTTTTCCAAGATAGTTCTTCAAGATAGTAATTCAGTTATATTCATTTGGATCCTGGGTCATTGCAATCTTAAGAGAAATGAATTCTCTGACCAATTGGAAAAACAGGCTACAGTGCAACATACCCAGGATAAATTCTTACTAACCATACAAGATTGTATCATACACAGGACCAGTCTACAACAATCTACCGAATGCAGAAGAATAAATCCTGATTCATCGAAACACCATCCACAAGAACTAAAATATCCCTTAAATACAAAGTTAAATTAAAAACTACAACCATCCCCCTTTACCTACACAGAATTAAAAGAGCAGACAATCCAAATTGTTCACCAAAATGTACAAAGCCTGAAAAACAATAAACTAAATTTTGAAATATTATGCTTCACGGAGCATTGGATAAAGGAAGAAGAGTTTGAATACCCAAATTTTAAGAAATTTTTGCTACTTGCCAAATATTATAGGACCAGAAAGAAATGTGGAGGTTCGTGCATATATGTTAGAAACACTGTAGAAGCCAAAGAATTTGAAAAAATTTAAAACTTAAATCTTGAGGAACATTTTGAGGCCTGTATGGTGGAGCTACCACAGTTAAAGTTAATTAATATTTGCATACACAGATCCCCTAGTAGTGATCCCCTAGTGAATAATGATAAACAGAGTAGATACAAAAACATTGCTCTTGTTGGTGATCAAAACAGGGCTTTTCTAAGCAGGGCTATTACCCTAACAAACCAAATGAAGCCTGTCCTAAATTCATATATGGTTTACAAGCAGTGATAGAAACTCGAACTAGAATATATAATGGGACTAGTACAGCAATTGATCAGGTAACACTTAATGTATCATCTTGGAATTAAAAAACTAGTGTAGTTGACACTGGTTTCTCAGACCACTTCACACAGGTCATAGAGATTAACTCTAAAGATAGGGCCCTAGGGAAAAGGGAGAAAAAACTCACTTAGAAGATTAGTAGACCATATACTGAAACTAATATTCAATATTAAAACTATCTAATTGAACAAAGAATCATGGGATAGTGTCTACAGTAAAAAAAAATCACTTCACCCAGCTTGTGCAGAATTTTTAGAAACTTTTGGTTACTAATATGAAACAGCATTCCCTAAAATTAAAATCAAATTACATGAACAGAAAAATAAATGAGGCACAAAGGAATCTAGCAAACGACTGAAATTTCTTAGTAAAAATTATGAAATTGGGCAGTGTAACAAAAAATTTCAAAAAATATTATAAATGATATAAAAGGATATACATTAAAGTACGAGTACTAGAGGAAGCAAAGAAATTACAGAATGATAAACATAATGGAATCAAATAATAAATCTAAAGCAGTGTGGAATATGTCGGCTGCGGTGGTCTAGAGGTAGCGTGCCCGCCTCTAGATCCGCAGGGCACGGGATCAAACCCGGCCGCGGTCGATGGATTTTTCAGGATGTAAAAATCCTGGGCACGGAGTCCTCCGGGAGGGACTTTAAGCTGGGGGTCCCGTGTCGTAGATTTACGGCACGTAAAAGAACTCCAAGCCTAAATTAGAGCCTCTGGACAAAATTTCTCGGCCCTTTCACGTCCAAGAAATACTTAGTTTCCAGAGGGGGGTTGCGAGGCGATGGGCTTACCACCTGTCCCTCTACCCTCTCTCGGAAAATAAGCATATCCAAATTTGTATAGGTAATGAAACCTCCATTGGAGGCCCCTTTGCCCCACCTGGGGATCATAGGGTACCAGATACAGATACAGTGTGGAATATTATTAAACAAGAAATAGGTAAAGGGAGGGAAATTTAAAAAAAAAAAACATAAAATCAATAACAATGGTATTATTTCAACATATCCAAAAGAAATAGCAGAATTGTTCAACAGTTATTATACATGAATAGCACATAATCTCTTGAGTAATACCTTCAGTGCCCAAATACAAGATGCAGACAGCAGTAGGCCTACTATTCCACAACAGACTAATACTATCTATCTAAACCCAGTAACAGATAATGAAATCACAACAATTATAAAGCGGTTGAAGAATAACAAATCAGCAAGAATAGGTGAAGTCTCTGACAGTGTTATTAAAAACTGTAGCCTACATCTATTAACTTACATAGCAAATTTATCATTATCCTGTGGTCGGTTTCCAAATGAATTAAAAATTGCAAAAATCCCTTTAGGCAAGCCTACAGGCTGAGGTAGATTTCGAAGTGCTTTTGGCTTAATTTACTGTCGCTGTGTAGCACTCTTCTTCTTTAGCCTTGGCATGACAAACCCGCAATAATAACAGCAAAAAAGAGGAAAGAGCACTTTTTCAAACATTCAAATCTCGCCGTATATGAGAACTATCGAGAAACTAGTTATTGATTTGTAGAGTACTCATCAAGAGCTTTTCAACGATACCCCACAAGACGTAGTTTCAAAAATTTCGAATTTCCATCCCCCTCCCCCACCCCCACTCGTACCCCCAAAACCTCCGAATCGTTGGTGTCACTGTGTACTCCATAGGGAGTACTCTAATTTATTCAAACAAAGTTTCCCTCTATACTTCATAGGGGCCGAGATATCAATGTTTTAAAATGTTATCCCCCTCCCCCGACCCCCCCTTGGGAAAATTTTGCTCATTAACGAACTTGTCCGAACTATTGGGCCTAGAAATAACATAATAAAATTTGGTTCAAAATTACGGCCGCTAGCGTATAAAGATATATATATACCGGTATATATATCACAATTTTATTTATTTATTTTGTATTTTTTTGAACAGGCGGTGGTTTCGTACTTAGGGAGGCATGAAACATAAAGATATGAAAGAATGTTTCGAAAGTCATGACATGGTATCAATTGCAATAGGTAGATTTTTCTTCTAAATCTACCTAAAAGTGAAACCACTGTATAAAAAGTTATCTAAAGAGGAAATTGGGAACTATAGACCAGTATCTTTACTATCAGGCTTCTTAAAAATCTTAGAAAAGGTTATGTATGCAAGACTTATAGGATTTCTAAGGAAATATAATATCGTAACTAAAATACAATATGGGTTTTGACAGGAAAAGTCTACAAATACTGTGATAAATGATTTTCTTCAAGGCCACAGATATAAAAGACACTAGCATAGGACTATTTTTAGATTTATTTTTATTTTATTTTATTTTAACATTGCATTCATATATCCAGAATAAGTCATGAGACTTAGGATGTAGAACATGTCAAGATTTATCATTCAGACATTCACACATACACACACACTTACACATACCAGTTAATTTCCTAATATAATACAAATGACAAAAATAAAATAATATAAAATATAATACAATGAACAAATTTAATTTAATTAGTGTTTACATAATTGAGACCAAGTCTGCAGATTTATACTGAAGCTGATGAATTCTTCAACACTGTAGAAGGCATGTGTCAGTGAAAAGTGCTTGTTTCTTTTTTAGAATGTACTTATTATTAATATAGCCTACATTTTAATGCCTCTAGGACAAGGATTAAATATTTGCATTGCTGAATAAAAAGCTCCTTTTTGGTACAAAGTAAAATTTTTGTTGGTTACATTAGATAAAGTTTGTTCCCGTGCAGTTGATCTCCAGTACAACCTCCATATTGCACTTACCAACAGCTATTATACATTCATAACTAAAGCAAATTAATATTCATTCTATTCGTCAAAACTGTTCAGTGATTTAGATAGTCTATGGCAGTGGTTCTCAAAGTGGGGTCCGCGATGGTGTTTCAGGGGGTCCGCAGGCGGTTTAAGAAGAAATAGGATATCCCGTAATTTTTAAGTACTTAACTGTGTTCCCCACTACTTATCTATGTGAAATAGCATTTTCCCACCTCACGTACTTGAAATCAAAGTTGAGAAATAAACATGAAGTTGAAAGTGATTTAATATTGAAATTATCAGACATTAAACCTAACATTGCAGAGCTAATTAATCAAAAGCAGCTTCACTGTTCACATTAAGGAGTAAACTCTGTTTGTTACCATTGATATTGTTATTTTGTCTACTGAATTTAATATATTTGAATCAAAGTACCGGTATTTATTTAGTTTTTTATTTCAAAACTCAGAGGGGGTCCGTGAAATTTTAATTTTTTTCAAGGGGTCCTCGGACTGAAAATTTTGGGAACCACTGGTCTATGGTATGGTATGGTATGTTATAGTATATCCCAAGTAAGTTTGATCCTGTTCAAAACAAAGGGGAGGAGAACTCACATAGAGTTCGCGGAAAATTTGCATCATGTGACAAAACGTGATTGGTTAATGTCATTATCATGCGCCATTACCAGGGTGTGGCTTGCTAGTGGAGAAGTTCGTAAGTTCATGCAACAATAATATCAACATTTAAACGTGAAATAACAAACTCTCACTGGCATTGTCATCATTATAGGATATCAATTAGCAAAAAAACATAAAGGATTCATTGTTCACGACGACCCTGTGGGACACCCACGCATATCTTACTCTCTCTCGTACTTGTATTTTCCTCTCATGTTTATTTGTTGAAGATAGAGTGGAAGTGAATTGTACTGAGAATAAAGAAACTACCATTATCACGGTGATGACATGAGTACTCACGTGCGGACTATGACAGCCACGCCTCTTTGTTTTGAACAAGATCAAACTTACTTGGGATATAATATAATACGCTGATTATTTCCATTATTGTAGGAATGTATGTCTTGTCTGAGCTGTAATTCTGTTAAGTTATTTTTCACATACATGATAGCAGTATAAATGTAAAGGTTTATTACAGTAATAAATAATCAATACTGTACTATCACACATAACATACCAACCTCATCTCATACACAAAACACAAAATCAAGTTAAAAATATCATTCAAAATGTAACAGTTCAATAATTACATGATATAATATAGCACACTACTTAAATTTTGTTTTGAATTTTCAATTTATCTTTCACAAAAAATTCATATTAACATTTGCTGCCTGGTAGCTATGCTATTCCTTTTATGAATATTGTGTATAAAGTACAGTACATTTGAAACCTTTCCCCCAATGCCATGAATTACACTGGATTTAAAGTTTTTCTGTATGAAGCAGGAGCCTCCAGTTCTAGCAGTTAGTAATAAAATTTTAACTATGTAATTATATTTTCATGCGCATAGAAATCTTGTACAATTTCCTTCCTATTATTGCTGTGGATGGGTGTAATTTATCGTATTTTAATTTAGAATAATGTACAAAAATTGCTAAGTTGTCAAATTGAGTTGACTGGAGGTGCAAACTCACTATGATGAATATGAATTTTATAGATGTTTTCTCGAAGGAAAGTTAAGTCAATTTACTAATCATGGAACAAAGGCTTTGAAAATGATATTTTCGTATTTACATTTTTAAGAATAGGTACCATAGATTCTAGATTTAAAAAAAAAAATCTTACCATGATTATACCGTACTTACTCCATAATTATAATGGTGGAATGCAACTTGGTCTGTAATAACCTAGAATGATGCAGTACTTTAATCGATTCTGTCCTAGGTTAGAGACACTTTCTTAGGAAGACCCTCCAAAATGGAGAATGCATCTTATTATTGCTGGTATCTCGTCAATGAATCATCTTCAACACAAGATTTCAGGCATATTTTAGCAAGGAGAAAACCCTAGATGAATGTGACAGAAGAGGTCGGCATGACGCCAGCATCACACATACATTTAAAAAGTCTTTCTTTTTCCGGAATTATTATTAATAAAATTGAGTATCGGCAGAAAGGTATATCCCAACCTAATTTACCTCATACTACTTGGAAATAAACTTCCTTTATAAATTACATGTGCCCAAGAGGCACTAAACCTTTACTTATAAACATGGTTAGCTATACATTGTTTATCGATCACTACCCGTTGGGAAGGGCCGTCCATAAGAACACTTCTTGCATGCCTTCTTAGTTTAAGATGTTGTTTCCAATGGAAAAAATACTCAGCTATAGTGCATAGTTCCCTTCCCTTTTTGAAGCTGCCATCCAATTTTGCTGCCGTCATATTCCTTTCAGTGCCATCAGACTCATCCCAATTACAGACGTTTCTGTTGAAGATTCTGGGAATCTGAGAGCACACCAGGAATTATAAAATCTCTTCCTAAGAGATTATAACTAGTACAATTACTTTTTATAATATAATAATTACACATTACCTATAATATTACCTATTACTACTACATGATAGGGGTATGCCGTAGCCTAGTGGTTGAGGCGCTGCGCTACAAACCGGAAGGTCGCGGGTTCAATTCCCGATGAGGTCGTTGGAGTTTTTCAATTGGCCTAATCCTTCTGGTGGCACTATGGCCCTGGTGTCGACTCAGCCTCTAATAGAAATGAGTACCAGGAGCAATCCTGGGTAAAGGCGGCTGTCGCATAAGGCTGACACCCTTACCACCTTCACGTGCCGAATGTCAAAAATCTGGGAGCCTCAACCTCCTGGAACCCTCTGGGCCTGCATGGCCTGTATAGGGATCACTTTACTTTACTTTACTTTACTTTACTACTACAGGGTGCAGCAAAACATCCTCCCTATTTTAAAGTTCAAATAAAAAAACAGATGGATCAAAATAAAGAAGCCGTATTAACATGAATGATTCTACACAGTGGGAAGTTTCATGTCTTGAACAATGTGTCACACCAAGTGGTGTCCTTCACTATCAGTGCATTGTTGAATGCGACATCGGAAATTCTCCATCGTTCTAACCAACATTTCTTGAGGAATAAGACCAATCTCTTCGTGTATTGCAATTCTTAGGGCTGGCAAAGTCCTCGGCAGATGTTTAAACACCTCAGCCATAAGAAATTCCCACAGAAAGTAATCGCAGGGTGTAAGGTCTGGTGATCATGCTGGCTAGGGAATGTCGCCATGTAAAGAAATTAAGCGTCCGGGAAACATCTGTCTCAGCACTCGGGGAGAAATCCGAGCCGTGTGAGCGTTGGCTCCGTCCTTCTGAAGCCATACCTCTTTAATCGGCAGTGCAATGTGTCTTGGCGAAAAAAATATGTTGATCATGTGAGTGTATCTTTCAGAGTTTACTGTCACAGTAGCACTGTCCTCTTCAAAAAAGTAAAGACCAATTATCCCGACTCTTCCAACTGCGCACCATACAGTAACACGGTCGCACAGAGGTTTTTCATGCAGCTCACGAGGATTCTGTCCACTCCAATAACGGAAATTTTGCTTCTTAACACATCCACATAAGTGAAAATGTGCTTGATTACTAAAAAGAACCACAGCATCTTCTGGTACAGCTTCAAGGATGTTTGCACATGACCTCACACGATTTTCATAATCACGTTAACGCAATTGATATGGTGAACCTTGCTATAAGAGCACGGAGACAGTATTAAGGTCTATTTACACTTCGCAGTGAGGTGAACTAATGTAATATACTGAAAACCCTAAATTCCCACTGTGTAGATATTATTAATATTAAAACAGTTTCTTTACTTTGATCCATTTGTTTTTTATTTGAAATTTAAAATAGGGAGGATGTTTTGCCGTACCTTTTACATGATATCTATCTGTAGTGTAAAATATAGTTTTGATGCCTTCCCGGTTGCAGAGGTACAGATTTCATATTGAATATGAAATAAACAAGTATTTGGAAAATATAGGGAAATCGTAAAGTTTTTGGTTCATTATATCCTTTTTGTGCACTGGGTTGAAACAAGTTTCGATGCTCTTCGCATATAATATGTTTTCCAAGAAATCAGAAATGATAAAAGTGGAAGCTAAGAATCAAAAGGGTTTATTTTACAAATAAATTAGGCTGAAGGCAATTATGACATACATTAAAATAAGATTCAAGATAAAGAAAATAACCCTTTGAAAATACAACATTTTACATTATAACAGATTCAAGATAAAGAAAATAACCCTTTGAAAATACAACATCTTACATTATAACAGATTCATAATCTGAAAAACATGATAATAATTTGGAATGAATATTCTCTGGTTAACAAAGTTAATTTACTACATCAATAGTTATTTACATAACACAAAATTAATGAGTTACAAGACCAAAAGACAAAGAAGTTACCTTAAAATACCTTGGGGCTATCTAAAGGGCCTAAAAACGGCTTCCCCATCCACGGAGTCTTGTACCTTGTGTTCTTCAGATCCAAGGATGGATAGTTATCATGTTGGCTAGGCTTCTCTTTCTGTAAGGTATATACCATGTCTTATGATATGAGTGTTCGGGCCTTGTGTTTTGATCATTTCAGTTAATTATAAATTGTGATAATTATGATTTAGGCCATTCTGGCTTGTTTTAATAAAGATAGCTTGCTCATTATTCTTTTCTCTTATTTGAAATTATGTCTGTATTATTTCTGAGATATTAAATATTATCCAGGCTCTTGACTTGATAGCCTTCTGCTATCCTTTTATGTAAATTACCGCTTTTCTTGTCTAGTGAAGCGTTCTTTCTCATCGCCTCCATGAGTAGTTTGTCCATTGTACGAACTCGAGTGAGCCTTCTTCAACCACGATTCTGTGGATCGGGAAGCTGTTTTTAGGCCCTTCAGATAGCCCCAAGGTATTTTAAGGTAACTTCTTTCTCTTTTGGTCTTATAACTCATTAATTTGGTGTTATGTAAATAACTATTGATGTAGTAAATTAACTTTGTTAACAAGAGAATATTCATTCCAAATTATGTGATGTTTTTCAGGATGTGAATCTGTTACAATGTAAGATGTTGTATTTTCAAAGGGTTACTTTATTTATCTTGAATCTTGTTTTAATGTATGTCATAATGGCCTTCAGCCTAATTTACTTGTAAAATAAACCCTTTTTATTCTTAGCTTCCACTTCTATGTTTTCTGATTTCTTGGAAAACATATTATATGTGAAGGAAATCGAAACTTATTTCAATGCCCTTCGTTAAATATGTTCCCCTCTTATCCTGGTCTTCCTTATAGTCACCTTTCAGTCCCTCTGGAGAAAGGACCCAGCGTAGCAGAGTAGAAGAGATTTAATTATCATATGCGTGCCACACGTTTGCACCATGTTGTGCCTAATATTAAATATCACAATACTGTATCACATTTTACAGTGAAATGCTATGGACTGAGATGTCATAAACCTCCCATATCATGTAATGTGATTTTATGTTAAGAAAATAAGTTATAACACTTAATAACATTTTTGCCTCAGATATTAGCAATAATAGTATATGGCAGCAGATTGTTTAAATTCTCTGCGTTGAGATAATGAAACATAGAATTGGTTTTGCATATTTCAGCAAACTACCTATTAGGCCTATATTTAGAAATTCAAAACGAGTAAAATATACCATGCTTGTGATTTGAAGATCCACTTTGGTGCAAAGAGAATAAATTAAAAAAAAACCTTAAAATATTAATCATTTATTTTATGGAATATGGCCAAATGTCAGCATTTTATATTCTAAAATATATTCGTTCATCTTTGACAGAGTTTGAAGAAAGAGGAGAGTTACTGGACCTCTAAAAGTTGACAACATTGTCAGTACAAGCCTCCAAAATGTATTATTTCATATTATTCAGTGTATTTTAAAATGCACGGGTTACTTTTGTTGAGCCAGTATTTAGTTAAATACATGTGCGCCCGAGGAGCATTCAGTCATGCAGATCAGTGCTTTGTCAGCAGTTTACACATTGAATCAGGTTGCGTTAGCAGCCTGAAGCTTTCATCGTGGGCACTCAGCATCTGTAGTGCATACAAGAGCTTCTTCACATGTATTGGTCATAGCAAACCAGAGCTCCTGAAAAGTTCATGCATTGTTCTTCTTCAAATTTACCAAACTGCGATCTAACAATTTGATATTCGCTTAATCACAGTAACTTCATTCTTATTAATTTACAGTAAAATAAATACAAAATTTTTGACCATTTTGAATTATGTGAACTAGCGCGTGTTAATTCCATATAGTTTCAGTCAAGGCAATATCACACAACATCATAGTGAATAATAACTATTCAATATTGTGAGCAATAAAGCGTATATATCATAATCCCATTAATTATTATTCAAGCCAAAATTCTATTCGGAATCATACATATATATATATCAGTGCTGAAAACTAGCAACATTTTGGCGCCAACCAACTACTGTGCCATATATCATCACTACATTAACTGCTGTTCAGAACAGTTAATCCTGTGTGCTATGAGTTCAACTATATAGTTATTAGCAGGGCCCGGATTCTGATGACATGTCATCTTTTTATTGACGCTGTATAGACATTGCCAACTTGTAGATAAACCCTAATCATGACCTCTAGACTATAGAAATGCATTTTTATTAGGTCATTTTTTGTCATTTTATGCTGTTTTATATTTTTAAGGCATTTATTTCAATTTTAGGTCATTATTTTGTCATTTTCATTTCATTTTCTCCCTTATTTAGTCATTTTCTTCGTTATTTAGTCGTCATGTATTTACATTGAGTGTATTAATTTTTTTTCCATTGCTAGCGGTGTTATTTGTTTAATGCAAGAAGGAAAAATTCGGCGTTAAGTGTTGTTATGTCTCAGTCGGAAATGAGAATCAAAGAAACACCAAAATTGTGTATTATATTACTATTGTTATTAGATTGACTTGGCACCAGAGTCTGCCACCTGCTTGGATTTGAGAGTGCAAATTACTGTTTACCCTCAATTAAATAACAATATAATCCAGCAGACCACAAAAGGAAATGCCGAATTTCGACTCGCCAGTATAAATTTCCGTGAGAAAAGAACATTCACAACATTACAGTTTTTACAATTATGTACAAACTAGTCTATAACTTTGTCTGTACAATAATAATTTTTTACACATAAAATATCAGTTTTTAGGTCATTTTTTATAATTATTAATCATTTTCTTTAAAATTTAGGGTCATTTTATAGGTAATTTTTCAAACAATTTTAGGTCATCAGAATCCGGGCCCTGGTTATTAGTATATTTTGAATACACAATCCAATTATTTCTTTGTGTTATAATTTCAAGTCATTGTCTGCCTGTTGTATAGTTTGTTCCCGTGCAGTTGATATCCAGTGCAACCGCCATATTGCACTTATCAACAGCTATTATACATTCATAACTAAATCAAATTAATATTCATTCTATTCGTATGTGTATTGTGCAATCTACAATAAAGTTTTCCATTCATTATGTAACAAGTTATAGTTGAATGCTAGTAAGATTTGTGGATCGCTGAATTCCAAGAGACACCTACAGTCTACTACTTCCCTTTATCAGTTGATATATTGAACTGGTACTCTGCAATTTTCCTAACTACCAGGAACCTCATTCTTAGGTTTCATTTGTTTAATCACGAGTTTACATTAGATTAGATTAGATTAGATTTTATTTAGTCCAACTGAACATAACCATGTTAAGGGACTCGTCAAAAGATTACAAACACGTATGTCTATATATAGAAAATAATATACAATTCCACAGTCAAAGAAAATAATAATACATGACTTGGTCTACATAATGAATTATAAAATTCAATAGTCTAAGAAAATGAAATACAAAATTTACAAAATTACTTATACAATCCAAAAGTCTAAGAAAATGAAATACAATATTTACATAAGTACTTAGGCTATACAATTCAATAGTGTAAGAAAATTAAATACAATATTTACATAATTTTGAAACATTAGTCTTTACATAAACTTAATCAACACAATCTTGCCTAACACATCCACTATTGCTGCTGCAGTATTCTGAGATGCCTGGTGGTAGTTGCAGGTTACCTGAAACATAGAGAAGAGAGAGCAGTATCTACAAGGAAAAAACAGCTTGGTATTTAGCTTACATGGCATATGTCAGAATTTTAAACTTAAATCTTCTATGCAAAATACATACTGCAATTCCTTTAAAAAATGATAATACAAAAGAAAGAGACACTCAAATCTATTGATGAAGAAACCCTGGGTTAAGATGGTTGACCTCATATTTCCAAACAAGCAATTTTCCATGAGAGAAGAAAAACTTTATAATGCTGTAAGGACTAAGCAGTTGAACTAAAATTGATTATAGCTCCAAAATCGAGGCTTCAACAGGAAGAAAGAACTTGTTTCTTAATATTTCACTACTATAATCTGAATGTGGTTATTTTTGTAGTGTAGTCTATTTAAGTTTAAAATTCTGACATATGCCATGTAAGCTAAATACCAAGCTGTTTTTTCCTTGTAGATACTGCCCTCTCTTCTCTATGTTTCAGGTAACCTGCAACTACCACCAGGCATCCCAGAATACTGCAGCAGCAATAGTGGAAGTGTTAAGCAAGATTGTGTTGATTATGTAAAGACTAGTGTTTCAAAATTATGTAAATATTGTATTTAATTTTCTTACACTATTGAAATTTTGTAGGGAACTACAAATTGATAAGCAGCTATTGCAGAACTCTTTATAAAGGGGGTGGGGTAGCTATATTTGCTAAAGAAAATGTAAAATTAAAATTAATTAACTCTATATCCAATATAGGCCAAGACAAGACTCTTGAAGTTACAGCAACTAAAATAAATATAAATTCTAAAAACATTATAATCATAGGGTTATATAGATCCCCAAATTTAAGGATTGATGACTCTTTACCTCTACTAGATGATGTTTTATTAAAAATTAAAAGTAAAAACACTAATATTGTACTACTAGGGGATCTAAATATAGCCTACACTTAGACAATGAAGATGCTCAATACAAAAAACTTAAAGGCATTTTCAAAATGCACAACATCAGAGATACCACATTTTCCCCTTCAAGAATCACGCCAAACACCTCTAAAATTATTGACCACATAGTGACAGATCTAAATGACAATGACATTAAAACATGTGTAATAGACAGTTACCTATTTGACCATAAAGCTCAGTATATTGATGTACAGTCGGTCAAATAAAAAACGTCGGGACTCGTATGCAGTTAAAATTAAAGTTTTCACGCATTAGTTCACAAGTTTCCTATAAAAACATAAAATACAGGCCATTCTCGGAACATATGAGGCCATGCGACAGGAGGGAAAAAAGGAAGAACTAGGGGAAAAAATTGAACAACGCCAAAAGCGCATCACACGATATTCAACTTAATGTATTGTCATAATTAATTTTGCTTTGTGTCATCGCCACATACAAATGCTAAAGTGAGAGTAGTAGTTAGGGCTGTAATTGACCTGCATTTTTCGGCCTCTGAAGCAGCGAGAAGGTTCCATATTTCTTAAAGAGGTGGGTACTTCACTATAATGCGACCGGAAGTTTTCACAGGGATCTGGCCGGCCGCGTATTTCGATGCTAGATGGTTGGAAAAGTTGAACGTAAGTTATTGATTTTGCACTACAAGTACCGGTATTATAAAATAAAATCTTTAAAAAATGCTCCTTGAATAATCATATTCCTTGCGAATTTATTAATTATTAATATTATAAGAATTTTCAACCAAGAATATGGCGGATTTGAGGCATATAGCCACAGCCTTCTATACATGTTCGTTTTGGAACAAAACTGGCTAAATAATCAAGATAATACATGGATAGACAAGAGGCGTGTGTGAACCTAACCTTAAGTCTTCCTGTACATGCGCATATGCTCGTTCGTGATACTTTATAAAATAACGCCCGACGTTTTTTATTTGACCGACTGTACATTATACACCCTCGACGGTACAACATAAAGAGTACAAAGAATATCGTAAGCTAACATAAAAAAATATAGATAACCTTACCTCAGTATTAAGTAATATAGACTGGCTTGAAATTACTGAAATAAGTGATATTAACGAAAAATGTAATCTATTTTATGTAATAATTAACAAATGCCTCAATGACATATTCCCAATTGTAAAGAAAAATGTAACAAAAAAACCTACAATCGAACATATTTCAAATTACCTCCTGATGTACGGAAAACTAGAAAACAAATGAAGGATATGTACCTACTACACAAAAATACCGGGGACCTAAACTATAACTCTAGATATGTTGTTGTGTGTTGTTGCCAATGCTTATGGAACTTGGATTTCCTCCATTCTTCTATGGGCGTCCCAGTAATAGTTTGTAAGCTGGGAAGGTATATCAGCGTCGATCTTCTTAATCGCTGGACACTTCAGCAAGTGGTCTTTATTCATAGTGGAATTCACATCCAGGCAGAGAGTACAATGTGGTGAGGGCAAGATACTGATCCTAATGTGTGAGGCCAGGCAATCATGCCCTGTAGTGAGTCGAAAAAGTGCCACAGATTTCTTCCGAGGCAGATCAGGGATGGTAGATTTGTCCTTCAGTAGTATGCTCCAGGATTTGTTCATCCTGTCGTCAGAATGTTTTGTCCTGCAGCCTTGATTAATTTTGTATCTGATCCAGATTTTAGCACTTTGGAAGGATAATTTATGATTAGTCTGTTGCTTAATGGTTGTTCCTTTTTTGCCGCTGCTTCATTCCCTGCAATTTGGCAATGTGCTGGTATCCACTGAATTACAATTTCCTTATGTAGTCCTTGAATTAATTTTGTAAGGGTGTGTATTTCTCTTATTTTGGAGTTTTCAGGGTGTGGTGATCTTATTGTCTTTGAATCTGTGAGTATTACAACTTTTGTGAATTTGTTTGTGTGGCTCAAGAGTTGTTGAAGGGCTGTGTTTATTGCCTGTAATTCTCCATCATAATGCGTAGCTAATGGACCCAGTGATATATAGAAATTGAAGATATCACTGTATATTCCTGCCCCAGCATTTGCGCTTTTGTCTAAGAGAGACCCGTCCGTGTATATATGCAGCCACTCAGGGTTAGGATATCGTGTATGTATTGTTTTGAGTGCCAGTTGTCTCAGTATTTAGGGGTGGTTGTTGCGTTTGGTAATAATATGTTCTACTAGTTCTTCTTCACATCTAATTTCCATCAGTGAGAGTGGATGTGTTGGTTGTGGAAGTTGCTCAATTTTGTCTGATGTTGGGATATCATACTTTGACTGTAGCCTCCTGACTTCTTGCATGAATCCGGACTGAGTTTTAAGTTTTCGTTCCACATGTTTATAAGTTCTCCAATAGTCATTATTAGACAGCCTTCGTAGTTTCTCATAAAGAGTGAGACACTGTTTCTCAATTTGAAGTTGAAGAGGGATATTGTTTGCTGTTATCTGCATAGCTGTAATAGGACTAGATTTTACTCCTCCTGTTATTAATCTCAGGGCTTGATTCTGTACTCTTTCTAAGTCTGTCAGTCTTGTCTGTTTTGCAGTTATAACGGCTTCACTTCCATACAGGAGAACTGGCTTGATATACAGGGTGTTAATGAATAACACCGAAACATTTTACCTGTGTATAGAGGGGACATAAACAAGCAACTTTTATTAGGACATTTTTGCTCTATGACGTAAAATGTGTATGCTACAGGGCATTAAAGTCTTTAAAATTTGGTGCTCATAAGTTAATAATGGAGCGAAATAGGATTAAAATTTTCATTAAATTGACTTCATGCCTTCTTAGCGATCGATAAAAACCTGATTCTTAATAATTCATCAACAGCTATATCATAATTTAGAATTTTCATAATCTGCAAAATTTACTGACTAATCACATGATTGCCCGCCACTGAATTATGTTTTTATTCCTAATTCCAGACCTAACGAAAATGTTTCGTTTGTCTTTTTTTCCCCTCAGTGTTGCAAGATATCGATCGTCTTTTTTTACAATTTTCCCGACCACTACATAATATTCCCTGTTCCTTTGTTTCCCATCGTTTCAAGTATTAGAAGTCAGTGGTGTGCATATCCTTGGGAGATTTTATGTTATAACAGGAAGAATTGAATCCATAGAGCAAAAATCTCCTAATAAAAGTTTCTTGTCTATGTCCCCTCTATACACAGGTAAAATATTTCGGTGTTATTCATTAACACCCTGTATGTCTTGTATGTAGTGTTTAGGGTACTTACAGATGAACCCCATCTACTTCCTGCTAACCTGTTTAACACAGTTAGTCTCTGTTCAGCCTTCTCTACAGTGTGCTTAATGTGTTCCTGCCAATTTAGTTTGGAATCAAGGGTTACACCCAAATAGGTGTACGTTTCGGTCTCTTCAATTGGTTTGTCATTGACTTTTAGGCTCACTTCCGGTTTTGTATGGCACAAAGTAAATGATTGGTACTTTGTTTTGGACATATTAATTATCATTTCGTTTCTTGTGCACCATTCTGTTAATTTAGTCAGGGCCAGGTTCATTTGTTGTGACAGATTCTTATGACTTTTGTGTGGTGCTGATGTCCAAATTACAAGGTCATCAGCGAACATGGCACAGTTGATATTACTTACTTCAGTTAATGTTGATGGTAAATCATTTACAAATATATTGAAAAGAGTAGGGCTGGAAATTGATCCTTGTGGCAGACCTTGGTGGGTTTGCCGATATTTTGATAGATGATTGTTGAATTTTGTTGCACAGAATCTTTGCATTAGGAAGTTGTAGTACCACTTCAGCATATTGTTATGTATGCCTAAGTCCGCCATCATTTTTAGTAGTTTTAACCTAGGAACATTGTCATAGGCGCCTTTAAAATCCACATAGACTGCAAGTACTGTATGTTTCTTTTCTAAATAATCTTTAATTGCTTGAGTTATCCGGATCACCTGTTAATAACACTAGATATAAAGAATTAAAAAAACCATACATAAAATCTATTAATGAAAATAAAGCAAGAAATTTTGAACAAAAGATAATTACATCTAGTAACATGATGAAGACTGCTTGGGGGGGTCATAAATGAAGTAAGAAAAACAAAGAACAATACAATAGAAGGAAACATCGAACTTTCCATAGATAACAAACTTGTAAACAAACCTGAAACTATCTGCAATGTATTCTGCAATCTAACTAAGGATATATATCCAAACTACGAGGGCAATATCCCCTCAATACAAAATTCTATCTTTTTAACACCAACTACAAAAGAAGAAATACTAAACACTATAAATAATTCCAAAAAATATTTACTCTTCTGTATGGGACGACATCAATTCAGTTATAATTAAAAAGTTGTAAAGAACAACTGGCAGTTATCCTCACACATCTATGACATCTATGACATGTGGCATTTTCCCAGACAAACTAAAAATTAATACAGTTATACCAGTCATCAAAAAGGGTGACAGAAAGGACATCAATAACTATAGGCCCATAACCCTGACTTCTGCAATTGCCAAACTATTTGAAAAAATTATACTGAAGAGACTAATTGACTTTTTAGATAAGTATCAGATATTGGGCGTCAGCAACATGGTTTTAGAAAGGAACATAGCACAATAACTGCATTAATTCAATTCATCTATAATATCATCCAAAATCTAGACAAGGGCAATAAACTAATAGCTACCTACCTCGATGTAAGCAAAGTGTTTGATTGTCTACATCATGATGTATTACCGTATTAAAGAAGCTTGAGGTCTATGAGATAAGAGGCAAAACAAACAATTTTGTATGTTCATACCTAAAGGGTAGGGTGCAAAACACTATAATACATAATAAAACATCTTCTGAAACTAAAAAGATCATGTTGCAGACGGAAACAGTAAAACATGGTGTTCCTCAGGGCACGGTATTAGGTCCACTGTTGTTGATATTATATATAAATGACATACCATGTAGCCTATTCAAAACAAAAATATCATATCGTATGCTGATGATACCACAATTATCTGCACCGACAAATCATTACAAAGGGTAAAACAAATGATACCAATTAACTTGACAAATCTTTTGAAATATTTCTCAGAAAACAGGCTTATAAATAATATACAAAAAACTAAAATAATGCAATTTCAAAAGGGATAAAATCGTAGTAAATACAAGTAAGAATCAGCTTGAAAAATTTCATGTCATAACCGGGATTTGAACACGGATCTTCAGCTTAACGCGCTGATGCTCTACCATTGAGCTACCATGACAACATGCCAGTATGACATCAAATTCCTCAACTGATTCAGAAGACAAGGCAAACCACGGGAGGTTTCTCTCCATTGAGAACACACATCCAAATGGCTGAAGATCCGTGTTCAAATCCCGGTTATGACATGAAATTTTTCAAGCTGATTCTTACTTGTATTAATATCCCAGACATGGATTTAATGTCTATTTCCTTTCCTTCCACTTAATCGTAGTAAATTTTGAAGAAAATACAATAGAAGAACATAATAGCCACTTATTCCTGGGAATAGTGGTAGACAAACACCTGAGTTGGACAAATCATATTGACCACATATACAACAAGATGTCTAAATTAATATAGGCTACTTAATTACCCACCTATCCTCAATAGTAGGCAAAGAAACTTTAAAGATGATGTACTATGGCCTAGTATATCCCCAACTAACATATGGGATCGAGTTATGGGGGGCAACTGCAAAGACAAACCTCAACAGAGAATAAAATTCATCCTACAAAAACGCTGCATTAGAACAATATACAAGTTAGGACTGAAAGAATCTTGCAAAGACACCTTCCAAAAAGAAGAAATTCTAACTGTAGCAGCTATTTATATATAAAAAGTCATATTAATGGTAATAGCACATTCACTAAATAAGAGAAATAAGGATATACACAACCATGTAACTAGACAAATAGGGAATTTCCATAGCGTTGTTTTTAACAAGAAATCTGTTAATAAAGACCCATATGTAGCAGGTGAATTATTTTATAATAAACTAGCCAGCAACCTTAAAGAAATTAGCACTAATAAGGGATTCAAATTACAACTAAAAAAATATCTAATTCATAAATGTATTTATAACTTAAATGATTTCTGAAAAAACTGTTTCATTGGTACACTGCAAATCCACAAGTTATCTATAGTTATGTCTAATACCTTGTAATTAAGGTCGAAAGGCAATAAAGATTATTGTATTGTATTGTACTGTCTTATTCTTCTTAAAGAACGATAAGATATTCAAACTGTCATCCTTGAGGCTATCAGTAATAAATAATTAATACTGTACTATCACACATAACATATCAGCCTTATCTCAAACACAAAATACAAAATCAAGATAAAAAATATCAATCAAAATATAATATTGTTAAATTACATGACACTACTTAAATATATATATTTTTTAATTTTCTATTTATCTTTCACAAAAAATCATACATTTGCTGCCTGGTAGCTATGAATTTTTGTGTATAAAGCACAGTACATTTGAAACCTGTTCCTCAATGCCATGAATTACACTGGATTTAAAGTTTTTCTGTATGAAGCAGGGGAATCCAGTTCTAGCAGTTAACAATAAAATTTAAAATATGTAGTTGATATTTACATCCATATAGAAATCTTGTCAACTTCCTTACTATTATTACTGTGGGTGGGTGTAATTTATCGAATTTTAATTTAGAATAATGTACAAAAATTGCAGAATGGTCAAATTGAGTTGACTGCAGTTGCAAGCTCACTGAAGAATATGAATTTTAAAGAAGTTTTCTCAAAGGAAAGTTAAATCAATTTACTAATCATGGGACAAAGGCATTGAACATGACACTTTCGTATTTACATTAAGCAAAGGTACCATAGATTCTACATTAAAAAAATATCTTATCATGATTATACTTACTCCATATAATGGCAGAATGCAACTTGATCTGCACTAACCTAAAATGATGCAGTAATTTAATTGATTCTGTCCTAGGTTAGAGACACTTTCTTAGGAAGACCCTGCAAAATGGAGAATGTACCTTATTATTGCTGGTATCTCATCACTGAAACATCTTCAACACAAGATATCAGTCATATTTTAGCAAGAAGAAAACCCTAGATGAATGTGACAGAAGGGGTCGGCATCACGCCAGCATCACACATAATTTAAAAAGGTCTTTCTTGTTTCCAGAATTATTATTAATAAAATGGTATATAGGTAGAAAGGTATATTCCAACCTAATTTGCCTCACACTATTTAGAAGTAAACTTCCTTCATAAATTATGTGTGCCCGAGAGGCGCTAAACCTTTACTTATAAACATGATTAGCTATACATTGTTTAACAATCACTACCCGTTGGGAAGGGCCGTCCATAAGAACACTTCTTGCATGAATTCTTAGTTTTAGATATTTTGTTTCCAATGAAAAAATACTCAGCTGTAGTGCATAGTTCTCTTCTCTTTTTGAAGCTGCCATCCAATTTGTCCATTGCACTTTTGCTCCCATCATATTGCTTTCCGTGTCATCAGACTCATCCCAATTACAGTCGTTTCTGTTGAAGATTCTGTGAGACTGTAAATCACACCATGAATTATAAAATCACTTCCTAAGAGGTTACAATCAGTACAATTACTTTTTATAATTTAATAATTACACATTACCTATAATATAACCAATTACTACTACACGATATCTATCTGTAATGATGCAAGGAATGCTTCCAGAGGTAAAGATTTCATAACCAAAATGGAATAAGCAAGGATACGGAAAATATAGGGAAATCGTGAAAGTTTTTGGTTCATCGTATCCTTTTTGCACTCTGGATTAAAATTGGAAATATGGAAATTTGTTTTAACAGTGCTGTAAATATGGATTATAAAACTTATGCTTTATTTTGAATTACACATAGTAAATTTAACGAAATTCAACTGTATTTGAAAAGTAGCATTATGCCTCATCTATGCTTGTAGCCCTTTTAGGTCCAAATCAGTCCATCCATAAAAAAATTACATATTCCCGTTGCTAGCATATATGGATCTAAGGAATAACATGTGCTGTCTGTTCTGGATTGCATTAGTATCATACATGTAGCCACATGTTTGCACCATGGTGTGCCTACCATTATAAATCACAATACTGTATCATATTTTACAGTGAAATGCTATGCTCTGATCTGTCATAAACCTCTCTATATGGTGTGATGTGATTTTATGTTACGAAAATAAGTTATAACACTTTAATAACATTTTTACCTCCGATACTAGCAATAATAGTATTATGGCAACAGATTGTTTAAATTCTTCGCGTTGAGATAATGAAACAGAACTGGTTTTGCATATTTCAGTAAACTACCAATTATATTTAGAAAATAAAAATTAGTAAAATATACCCTGCTTATGATATCAAGATCCAATTTGGTGTGAAGAGATTACATTTTAAAAAAACTAAAAATTTCATCATTTATTTTATGGAATATAGCCAAATGTCAGCGTTTTATATTCTAAAATATATTACCATCTTACCATGATCATACTTACTCATTATAATGACGGAATGCAACTTAGAATGCAATAGCCTAGAATGATGCAGTACTTTAATCGATACTGTCCTGGTTAGAGACACTTACTTAGGAAGACCCTGCAAAATGGAGAATGCACCTTATTATTGCTGGTATCTCGTCAATGAAACATCTTCAACACGAGATTTTAGTCATAATTTAGCAAGGAGAAAACCCTAATGAATGTGACAGAAGAGGTCGGCATCACGCCAGCATCACATGCAAATTTAAAAAGGTACTTCTTGTTTTCGGAATTATTATTAATAAAATGGTATATAGGAAGAAAGGTATATTCCAACCTAATTTGCCTCACACTATTTGGAAATAAATTTCCTTCATAAATTACGTGTGCCCAGGAGGTGCTAAACCTTTACTTATAAACATGGTTAGCTATACATTGTTTAACAATCACTACCCGTTGGTAAGGGCCGTCCATAAGAACACTTCTTGCATGCCTTCTTAGTTTTAGATATTTTGTTTCCAATGAAAAAATACTCAGCTGTAGTGCATGGTTCTCTTCTCCTCTTGAAGCAGCCATCCAATTTGTCCATTGCACTTTTGCTCCCATCATATTGCTTTCCGTGTCATCAGACTCATCCCAATTGCAAACGTTTCTGTTCAAGATTCTGTGAGACTGTAAAGCACACCATGAATTATAAAATCACTTCCTAAGAGGTTACAATCGGTACAATTACGTTTCATAATTTAATAATTACACATTAGCTATAATATAACCTATTACTACTACACGATATCTTTCTGTAATGTTGCAAGGAATACTTCCAGAGTTAAAGATTTCATAACCAAAATGGAATAAGCAAGGATACGGAAAATATAGGGTAATCGTGAAAGTTTTTGGTTCATCATATCCTTTTTGCACTCTGGATTAAAATTGGAAATATGGTAATTTGTTTTAACAGTGATGTAAATACAGATTATAAAACTTATGCTTTATTTTGAATTACACATAGTGAATTTAACGAAATTCAACTGTATTTGAAAAGTAGCATTATGCCTAATCTATGCTTGTAGCCCTTTTAGGTCCAAATCAGTCCATCCGTAAAAAAATTACATATTCCCGTTACTAGGATATATGGATCTAAGGAATAACATGTGCTGTCTGTACTGGATTGCATTAGTATCATACATGTAGCCACATGTTTGCACCATGGTGTGCCTACCATTATAAATCACAATACTGTATCATATTTTACAGTGAAATGCTCTGCTGTGATCTGTCATAAACCTCTCCATATGGTGTGATGTGATTTTATGTTACAAAAATAAGTTATAACACTTTAATAACATTTTTACCTCTGATACTAGCAATAATAGTATTATGGTAACAGATTGTTTAAATTCTCCGCGTTGAGATAATGAAACAGAATTGGTTTTGCATATTTCAGTAAAATACCATTTCTTCTTCTTCTTCTTCTTCTTCTGCTTTTACGGCCTCATTGGACCACTTCAGTCAATCATTTCTCGGTCTTCCTTTCCGATTTGCCCAGTAGTTTTTCATGCGTTCCGATCTTCTCTGTCGCTCTTCATCTGTAAATACCCTCTTTATTGTCTGGCGTCTGTCTATTTTTGGCTTAAATCTTATTTTAATATTTTTAAGTTTCCTTGAATTTCCTGTTTTGTTTTTCAAGTCATCCAAAGTTATTTCTAATTCTGTCATATCCTCTCTAATTTCTGTAATCCATCCTACTTGTTGCTTCATATTCCAGAGTTTCTCTATAATTTTTCTTGTCAGTCGAGTTTCTGGTGTCCTCATAATGTGACCAAAAAAAGAGATCCTTTTCTTCCGTATAGTATCTGTGATAGGTTCTAGTTCTCTGTACACCATTTCATTTGGTATTATCCGCCACTGTCCATCTTTTTGGTATTTTTTATTTATGCATGTTCTAGCTATTCTTCTCTCTACTTTCAGGATTTTGTCTATTCTATTTTTCTGGGTGATTTTAAAAAGAGTTTCGCTTCCATATGTCACCTGGTTGAACCACCGTCTTGTAATGTTTTAATTTTGTTTGGATCGATAGACATTTTTTATTGTATGTAGACCATGTTAATTTTTGAGCTTTTATCATTTTATTAGTCCTCGCTTGCCATGCAGGTTTCTCGTCCAAGTTATGTGTTATAATTTCTCCTAGGTATTTAAATTGCTCTACTAATTTTATTTTCTTGTTATGTGATTGGTTACTAGTGGGTCTGTTACCATTATCTCGGTTTTTTCAAATGATATCTGAAGTCCTATTTTTTGTGATATATTTTGTAGGCTAGTTATTTGATTTCTGGCTTCATGAATGTTATTAGCTAGTAACACTAAGTCGTCTGCGAATCCCAAGCAATTTAAGTTTATTCCATCCTTTTTGGTTCCAATTCGTATGTTTTTAGGATTTTCTTTGTACCATTCCCTCATCACATACTCTAGAGCGCAGTTGAAAAGTAATGGTGATAGACCATCTCCTTGTCTTAGCCCTGTTTTTATCATAAACGGTTCCGATATTTCTCCTCTAAATTTTACTTTAGATTTGGTGTTCGTTAGAGTCAATTGTATCAATTTTATTAATTTGGGATGAAGTCCAAAATTCCTTAGTATCTTCAACATTGAAGACCTGTGAATACAATCGTAGGCTTTTTTGAAGTCTACAAAGGTTATAACTTGTTATATAGAATTTTAGAAAGTTTATACAGGGAAGTTAATATTACGAAAAAATAATATTGAGATAGATCCATACACTGCTTCCCTTATTTTAATTACTAACCTGATCCCAGGTTTCGGTGAGCCTTCCCACCATGTTCACCAGTTATACTCCATCTGACTGTTGGTCTTCATCAGCATCCTCTCGTGGGCTAGAGAGGATGCTGATGAAGACCAACAGTCAGATGGAGTATAACTGGTGAACATGGTGGGAAGGCTCACCGAAACCTGGGATCAGGTTAGTAATTAAAATAAGGGAAGCAGTGTATGGATCTATCTCAATGTTATTTTTTCGTTATAACTTGTTGTTTTTGTCTTCTTTTGTAGTACTCCATTACTAGTTTTAAGGTGATTATCTGTTCTGGGCAGCTTCTCCAAGGCCTAAATCCTCCTTGGTATTCTCCAATTTCCAATTCAAGTTGATCTTTGCAGCGACCATACAGAATCCTTGATAAAACTTTATATGTGACATCCAAAAGGGAAATTCCTCTATAGTTGTCTGGATTTGATTTTTCTCCTTTCTTGTGTAATGGATGTATTATAGCTGTAGTCCAATGTTCTGGTAGTTTTTCTGTGTTCCATATTTTCACAATGCATTGATGTAATGATATCTTTACTGGTTCTGCTGCATATTTCCAAAGTTCTGCAAATGTTTGGTCTTCTCCACCTGCTTTATAGTTTTTAAGCTCTTTCAAGGCTTTGTAGACTTCATGGATTGTGGGTGGGTTTATGTTTTCTGCTGGTGTTTTAACATGGGTTTCAGTGTTTATTTCAAGAAGTTCTGAGGGGTCTTCACAGTTTAGTAATTTGTTAAATGTTTCCGCTAAAATTTCTGTATTTTTACTATTACTATGCGCCATCTCATTATTTTTATCTTTTAACATTAAGGTTGGAGGTTCATATCTTTGTAGTTGTCTACTAAATATTTTGTAGTAATCTCTTGAGTTTGTTTTCTCACTATTTGTTTCTATCATTAGAAGTATATCCTTTTGATATTGGCGTTTGACACTTCTTATTATTGTTTGTGTTATTTTCCTTTGTTTTGTGAGTTCAGAGTTTGATTCTTCTGTTCTTTGGTTCTGATATCTTAACCAGCCTTGATGTCTATCCTCCACCGTTCTATCACATTCCTCGTTCCACCATGGGTGTTTTTTCCTTGGATTTATTGGGGCTACTTGTTCAGCTATTTGTTTCAATTGGGGAATTATTTCCTCTAGATCATCTGTTATTTTAATATTCCTACTTCGTTCTTCATATTCCTTATTATTTATCAGTTTATGAGGGTCGTAGGTTCTCTTATTTTTGGGTTGGGATTTCTTTTTTGTCCATGGGGTGAATTTAATTTTTATTTTTATCATGTAGTGATCTGATCCAGTATCTGTTCCTCTGAGGACTTTTACATTGTAGATTTCCCTGTGGTAATTTTTATCCATACAAACATGATCCAGTTGCCATTCGCCTTTTTTCTAATCAGGGTGTTTCCAAGTTTTGAGTTTATTTGGTCTTCTCTTGAAGTATGTTGACTTTGAGATCATGTTATGATTCCTGCAGAATTCCACTAGTCTTATGCCATTCCTGTTTGTTCTTTTTTGTGCTGGCCATTTCCCTATTACATCCCTATATCTCCTTTCCCTTCCTAACTGGGCATTAAAGTCTCCAATTAAAATTTTGGTGTAATTTTTATTTATGTTTGTTGTTGTCTGATCTAACAGCTCCCAAAATCCATCTACCTCTTCTCTTAGTTCCTTCTTATTGTTTTTATCATTAGTTGGGGCATGAGCATTTATTATTGTGTATATTCTATTTGCAGCTTTTACAGTTAGTGTTGAGAGCCTGGGAGATTGTGCTTTGAATTCTATTACAGATTCAATTATTTTGAGATTGACTATAAAACCTGTTCCGAATTGTGGACATTGTTTCATTACTCTTTTCCCTGGTATTCCCTTGTAAATTCTGTATCCTTGCGATTCTATTGTCTAATGGAATTTATATTGTGCGTTGCTATGTAGTTTATTCGTCCTGTCTTGAGTCTGAACTTAGTCTTGGGTATTTTCAGATGCTCCGATTCATCCGAGGTATTTATATTTAGAAAATAAAAATTAGTAAAATATACCATGCTTATGATATCAAGATCCACTTTGGTGTGAAGAGATTAATTTAAAAAAAAAAATTAAAAAATTCATCATTTATTTTATGGAATATAGCCAAATGCCAGTGTTTTATATTCGAAGATGATCATACTTACTCCTTATAATGACGGAATGCAACTTAGAATGCAATAACCTAGAATGATGCAGTACTTTAATAGATTCTGTCCTGGTTAGAGACACTTTCTTAGGAAGACCCTGCAAAATGGAGAATGCACCTTATTATTGCTGGTATCTCGTCAATGAAACATCTTCAACACGAGATTTCAGTCATATTTTAGCAAGGAGAAAACCCTAATGAATGTGACAGAAGAGGTTGGCATCACGCCAGCATCACACGTAAATTTAAAAAGGTACTTCATGTTTTCGGAATTATTATTAATAAAATGGTATATAGGAAGAAAGGTATATTCCAACCTAATTTGCCTCACACTATTTGGAAATAAATTTCCTTCATAAATTACGTGTGCCCAGGAGGTGCTAAACCTTTACTTATAAACATGGTTAGCTATACATTGTTTAACAATCACTACCCGTTGGGAAGGGCCGTCCATAAGAACACTTCTTGCATGCCTTCTTAGTTTTAGATATTTTGTTTCCAATGAAAAAATACTCAGCTGTAGTGCATGGTTCTCTTCTCTTTTTGAAGCTGCCATCCAATTTGGCGATTGCACTTTTGCTCCCATCATATTGCTTTCCGTGTCATCAGACTCATCCCAATTACAGTCGTTTCTGTTGAAGATTCTGTGACACTGTAAAGCATACCATGAATTATAAAATCTCTTCCTAAGAGGTTACAACTAGTACAATTACTTTTTATAATTTAATAATTACACATTAGCTATAATATTACCTATTACTACTACATGATATCTATCTGTAATGTAAAATATAGTTCTGATACCTTCCTGATTGCAAGGAATACTTCCAGAGGTACAGATTTCATAATGAAAATAAAATAAGCAAGGATACGGAAAATATGGGGAAATCGTGAAGGTTTTTGGTTTATCATATACTTTTTGCACTCTGGATACAAATTGGAAATAATGGAAATTTGTTTCAACAGTGATCTAAATATGGACTATGAAACATATGCTTTATTTTGAATGATACAAAGAAAAATTAACGCAATTTGACTGTATTTGAAAAGTAGCATTATGCCTCATCTATGCTTGTAGCCCTTTTAGGTTCAAATCAGTCCATCCGTAAAAAAATTACATATTCCCGTTGCTAGGATATATACCTATTTATATTTTATTTAAGACAAAATGGATCTAAGGAATAACATGTGCAGTGTGTTCTGGATTGCATTATTATCATATGCGTAGCCACACGTTTGCACCATGGTGTGCCTAACATTATAAATAACAGTACACTATCATATTTTACATCGAAATGCTATGGACTGAGATGTTATAAACCTCCCATAGCAATAATAGTGTTATGGCAACAGATTGTTTAAATTTTCTGTGTTAAGATAATGAAATGTAGAATTGGTATTGTATATTTCAGCAAACTACCTATTATATTTAGAAAAGCAAAACGAGTAAAATATAGCATGCTTGTGATAAATCAAGAATCACTTTGCCGCGAAGAAATTAAATTTAAAAAAAACTTTAAAACATCATTTTATTCATGGAATATTATCAAATGTCTGCATTTTATGATTCTCTAAAATATATTCCTTTATCTTTGACGGAATTTTAAGAAATAGGAGAGTTACTGGGCCTCTCTCGAAGTTGACAACATTGTTGGTACAAGCCTTCAAAAAGTATTAATTCATATTATTCAGTGTATTTAAAATGCAGACGTCACACTTGTTGAGCCAGCATTTAGTTAAATACATGTGTGCCCGATGAGCAATCAGTCACATAGAGCATTGCTTTGTCAGCTGTTTTCACATTGAATCAGGTTTTGTCAGCAGCTCAAAGCTTTCATCATGGGCACTCAGTGTCCGTAGTGCATGCAAGAATTTTTTCACACATATCCGTCATAGCAAACCAGAGCTCCCGAGAAGTTCAAGCATTGTCATTTTTCAATTCTAGCAAACCGCAATCTAATGATTCGATGTTGACTTAAATGCATTAACTTCATTTGTATTAATTTACAGTAAAATAAATGCAATATTTATGGCCATTTTAAATTATGTGCACTAGTGTGCACTAGCATGTGTTCTATATAGTTTTGTCAAGCCAATATCAAACATCATAGTGAACAATTACTATTGAATGTTGTGAGTAATACAATGAAGCATATATATCATAATCCCATTAATTATTATTCAACCCAAAATTCTATTCATTTTCGTGTTTACATAAGAAAAGGTACCATAGATTCTACATTTAAAACAATTTTTACCATGATTATACTTACTCCATATAATGGTGGAATGCAACGAGGTCTGCAATAACCTAGAATAATGCAGTACTTTAATCGATTCTGTCCTAGGTTAGAGACTTTCTTACGAAGACCCTGCAAAAAGGAGAATGCACCTTATTATTGCTGATATCTCGTCAATGAAACATCTTCAACACAAGAAATTTAGGCATATTTTAGCAAGGAGAAAACCCTAGATGAATGTGACAGAAGGGGTCGGCATCACGCCAGCATCACACATAATTTAAAAAGGTACTTCTTGTTTTCGGAATTATTATTAATAAAATGGTATATAGGTAGAAAGGTATATTCCAACCTAATTTGCCTCATACTACTTGGAAATAAACTTCCTTCATAAATTACGTATGCCCAGGAGGAGCTAAAACTTTACTTATAAACATGGTTAGCTATACATTGTTTAACAATCACTACCCGTTGGGAAGGGCCGTCCATAAGAACACTTCTTGCATGCCTTCTTAGTTTTAGATATTTTGTTTCCAATGAAAAAATACTCAGCTGTAGTGCATAGTTCTCTCCTCTCTTTGAAGCTCCCATCCAATTTGTCAATTGCACTTTAACTGCCATCATATTGCTTTCAATGCCATCAGACTCACCCAATTACAGACGTTTCAGTTGAAGATTCTGTGAAATCTTAAAGCACACCCTGAATTATAAAATCACTTTGTAAGAGGTTACAAGTAGTACAATTACTTTTTATAATTAATTAATTACACATTACCTGTAATATTACCTATTACTATTATGATTAGCCTTAACCTTAGTTTTAGTATTAGTCATAAGTCTCTTATTCACTAATTTGCTATTTATGTAAACCTACATTGTATATATTTTCTGAAACCTGGTTGAGTGGAAGAGAAGGCCTTATGGCCTTAACTCTGCCAGGCAAAATAAATCATTTACTACTACTACTACTACCACATGATACCTATCTGTAATGTAAAACCTAGTTTTGATACCTTTCTGGTTGCAAGGAATACTTCCAAAGGTACAGATTTCATAATGATAATAATATAAGCAAGGATATGGAAAATATGGGGAAATCTTGAAAGTTTTTGGTTCTTCATATCCTTTTTGTACGCTGGATTCAAATAGTAAATAATGGAAATTTGCTATATTTTGAATTATAAAAAATTAGCAAAATTTGACTGTATTTGAAAAGTAGCATTATGCCACATCTATGCTTGTAGCCCTTTGGGTGCAAATCACTCCATCCCTGAAAAATTTACAAATACCCGTTGCTAGGTAATAAACCTATTTACACTTCATTTAAGGCAAAATGGATCTAAGGAATAACATGTGCTGTCTGTTCTGGACTGGATTATTATCATATGCGTAGCCATACGTTTGGACCATGGTGTGCCTAACATTATAAATCATATTTTATGGTAAAATGCTATGGATTGAGACGTTATAAACCTCCCCCATGGTGTAATGCGATTTTATGTTACGAAAATAATTTATAACATTTTAATAACATTTTTACCATTGATACTTGCAATAATAGTGTTATGGCAACAGATTGTTTAAATTCTCTGTTTTGAGATAATGAAACGTAGAATTGGTATTGCATATTCCAGTAAAGCAAATTATATTCATTCTATTCGTGTTTGTATTGTGTGATCTACAATAAAGTTTTCCATTAGTTATGTAACATGTCATAGTTGCTTAACAATAAGATTCTTGGATCTCTGAATTCCAAGCGACTCCTACAGTCTACTGCTTCCCTTTATTAGTAGATATATTCAACTGGTACTTCACAATTTTCCTTGCAACCAGGAACCTCATTCCTAGGTTTCATTTGTTTAATCATAAGTTTACATACTGCAAATCTTTCCAAAAATAACACAAAAGAAAGAGAGACGGAAATCTATTTAAGAAGATACACTCGGTTAAGATGGTTGACCTCATATCTCCAGAAAAACAATTTTCCATGAACAAAAAAAACTTTATAATGCTGTAAGGATTAGGCAGTTGAACTAAAATTGATTATAGCTCCAAAATGGAGGCGTCAACAGGAGAGAAGAACTTGATTCTCAATATTTCGCTCGTATAATCTGAATATGGCTAAGGTCTCTTTCTTAACCAACGATACGATATTCAAACTGTCATCCTTGAGCCTATCGGTAATAAGTAATCAGTACTGTACTATCACACAAAACATATCAACCTCATCTCTTACACAAAATAAAAAATCAAGATAAAAAATATCATGTAGAGTATAACAGTTAAATCACATGACACTACTTAAATATTTTTTTTGAATTTTCTATTTATCTTTCACAAAAAAATCATATTAACATTCACTGCCTGGTAGCTATGCCATTCCTTTTATGAATATTTGTATGTAAAGTACAGTACATTTCAAACCTGTTCCTCAAAGCCATGAATTACACTGAACATTTTTCTGTATGAAGCAGGGGCCTCCTGTTCGGGCATTGCTGTGGATGGGTGTAATTTATTTTATTTTAAATTAGTATAATGTAAACAAAATTGGAGAATTGGAGAATTGAGTTGAATGGAATTGCAAGCTCACTTTGATGAATATCAATTTTAAAGATGTTTTCTCAAAGGGAAATTAAGTCAATTTACTAACCATGGGACAAAGACTTTGAATATGGCATTTTTGTATTTACATTAAGAAAAGGTCCATAGATTGTACATTTAAATAAATCTTACCAAGATTATACTTACTCCATTTAATGGCGGAATGCAACTTGGTCTGGAATTACCTAGAATGATGCAGTACTTTAATCGATTCTGACCTAGGTTAGAGACACTTTCTTACAAAGACCCTGCAAAATGGAGAATGCACCTTATTATTGCTGGTATCTCGTCAATGAAATATCTTCAACACAAGAAATTTAGGCATATTTTAGCAAGGAGAAAACCCTAGATGAGTGTGACAGAAGGGGTCGGCATCACACCAGCATCACACGTTAATTTAAAAAGAATGTCTGTCTTCTTTCCAGAATTATTATTAATAAAATGTTATACAGGTAGAAAGGTAAATTCCAAACTAATTTGCCTCATCCTACTTGGAAATAAACTTCCTTCATAAATTACGTGTGCCCAAGAGGCGCTAAACTTTTACTTTATAAACAAGATTAGCTATACTTTGTTTATCAATCACTAAACGTTGGGAAGGGACGTCCATAAGAACACTTCTTGCATGCCTTCTTAGTTTAAGATACGTTGTTTCCAATGAAAAAATACTCAGCTATATTGCATAGATCTCTCCTCTTTTTGAAGCTGCCTTCCAATTTGTCAATTGCACTTTTGCTGCCATCATATTGCTTTCCGTGTCATCAGACTCATCCCAATTACAGACGTTTCGGTTGAAGATTCTGTAAAACTTTAAAGCACACTCTGAATTATAAAATCACTTCGTAAGATTTACAATTACTTTTTATAATTAAATCATTACACATTAACTTACCTGTAATATTACCTATTACTACTATATGATACCTATCTGTAATGTAAACATAGTTTTGATACCTTCCCCGTTGCACGGAATACTTCCAAAGCTACAGATTTCAAAATGAAAATGATATAAGCAAGGATAGGGAAAATATAGGGAAATCATGAAAGTTTTTGGTTCTTCATATCCTTTTTGTACGCTGGATTCAAATAGTAAATAAATAATGGAAATTTGTTTTAACAGTGATAGATATACGGATTATAAGACTTATGCTATATTTTGAATTATACAAAATAAAATTAGCAAAATTTGACTGTATTTGAAAAATAGCATTATGCCACATGTATGCTTGTAGCCCTTTGGGTGCAAATCACTTCATCTTTGAAAAAATTACATATACCCGTTGCTAGGTAATAAACCTATTTACACTTCATTTAAGGCAAAATGGATCTAAGGAATAACATGTGCTCTCTGTCCTGGACTGGATTATTATCATATGCGTAGCCATACGTTTGGACCATGGTGTGCCTAACATTACAAATCATATTTTACAGTAAAATGCTATGGACTGAGATGTTATAAACCTCCCCCTTGGTGTAATGCGATTTTATGTTACAAAAATAATTTATAACACTTTAATAACATTTTTATCTCTGATACTTGCAATAATAGTGTTATGGCAACAGATTCTCTGTTTTGAGATAATGAAATGTAGAATTGGTATTGCATATTCCAGTAAAGTAAATTATATTCATTCTATTCGTGTGTGTATTGTGTGATCTACAATAAAGTTTTCCATTGGTTCCAAAAATAACACAAAAGAAAGAGAGACGGAAATCTATTTAAGATGATACCCTCGGTTAAGATGGTTGACCTCATATCTCCAAAAAAACAATTTTCCTTGAGACAAGAAATCTTTATAATGCTGTAAGGATTAGGCAGTTGAACTAAAATTGATTATAGCTCCAAAATGGAGGTGTCAACAGGAGAGAAGAACTTGATTCTCAATATTTCACTAGTATAATATGAATATGGCTAATTTTTTAGGTCTCTTTCTTAATCAACGATACGATATACGTACTGTCATCCTTGAGCCTATAGGTAATAAGTAATCAATACTGTACTATCACACATAACATATCAACCTCATCTCTTACACAAAATAAAAAATCAAGATAAAAAATATCATGCAGAGTATAACAGTTAAATCACATGGCACTACTTAAATATTTTTTTGAATTTTCTATTTATCTTTCACAAAAAAATCATATTAACATTCGCTGCCTGGTAGCTATGCCATTCCTTTTATGAATATTTGTATGTAAAGTACAGTACATTTCAAACCTGTTCCTCAAAGCCATGAATTACACTGAACGTTTTTCTGTATGAAGCAGGGGCCTCCAGTTCGGGCATTGTTGTGGATGGGTGTAATTTATCTTATTTTAAATTAGAATAATGTAAAAAAAAATTGGAGAATTGTCAAATTGAGTTGAATGGAAGCTCACTTTGATGCCATTAGCCAGTAGCCATTCATTTGTTCAATCATGGATTTACTTACTGCAATTCCTTTAAAAAATTATAACACAAAAGAGGGAGACTGTGAAAACTATTTTTGAAGATACCCTCGGTTAAGATGGTTGACCTCATATCTCCAAAAAAGCAAATTCCCATGAGACATGAAAAACTTTATAACGCTGTATGGATTAAGCAGTTGACTTAAAATTTATTATAGCTCCAAAATCGAGGCTTCAACAGGAAGAAAGAACTTGTTCCTCAATATTTCACTACTATAATCTGTATATGGCTAATTTTGTAGGTCTCTTTCTTCTTAACCAACAAGCCTATCAGTAATAAATAATCAATAATAACACATAACATATCAACCTCATCTCATACACAAAACAAAAAATCAAGATAAAATATATCATTCAAAATATAACACTTCAGTTACATGATATATAATATTGCACATTACTTAAATATTATTTTGAATTCTCAATTTATCTTTCACAAAAAAAATCTTATTAACATTTGCTGCCTGGTAGATATGCTATTCCTTTTATGAATAATTGTGTATAAAGTACAGTACATTCGAAACCTTTCCCCCAATGCCATGAATTGGACTGAAATTAAAGTTTTTCTGTATAAAGCAGGAGCCTCCAGTTCTGGCAGTTAATAATAAAATTTCAAGTACCGGTAAGTAATTATTAGACTTCGGATTTTAGGTAAAAACCTATTTTAATCCTTAAGTGATTTATGGACGAAAACTTGTATATGTATGTTTCATAAGTACTATGCCTAAAACTGATATTTTTATAGGACCTAAAACAGCCTATTTTTACGTTAGAGCCTAAAATTGCATTTTTGCTTGTTTTTCCTCTGAAATTCAAAATAAGTTATTTTTTGTTATAAATTCTAGCATTTATTTTCAGTTCGCACTAATTTTTTTTAGCTCAGAGTGTGCAGTATATGACACATTTGTGACATAGTTAAATAGTAAGGAATGTTTCGTCTTCAGTAGAAAAATTCCTTGGAATTCTCAAGAAAAAGAAGTGTTTTTCTCCCGACTCCCACATCCAGTAACAAAAAAGCTAACAAAAAAAACAAAACAAAAATAGTTCTCTGCATCACTGAGGGATTTAAGGGGTTGAATATGCTAGTATGATATGTATAGCTTCTGGGCGCAGGGATTAGGTTTTCACTGTTATGGTAGTAATACAGGCCCTAGTAATAGGTCTATATAATTCTGTGTACCATAGGCCTATGTCTGTGTTTTATCATGATTATTGATTAGTGGTGACTTCAATAAATATAATATTCAGCATTGCAATTGAGATATTTCAGAAAATTGGCAACTTAATGATTTTATAAGAGACTATTTTACGATTTTTAGAACCTATTTTCCCATTTTTAGAGCCTACTTTAGGTACCTAAAACAGCATTTTTAGCAACCTAAAAGTCCGAGGTCTAGTAATTATATTTACATCTGTATAGAAATCTCATACAATTTCCTACCTATTATTGCTGTGGATGGGTGTAATTTATCGTATTTTAATTTAGAATAATGTAAGAAAAAATTGCAGAGTTGTCAAATTGAGTTGATTGGAGTTGCAAACTCCCTGTGATGAATATGAATTTTAAAGATGTTTTCTTGAAGGAAATTTAAGTCAGTTTACTAATCATGTGACAAAGGCTTTGAATATGACATTTTCATATTTACATTAAGAAAAGGTACCGGTACCATAAATTCTACATTTAAAAAAGTCTTACTATGATTGTACTTACTCCATATAATGGCAGAATGCAACTTGGTCTGCAATAACCTAGAATGATGCAGTACTTTAATCGATTCTGTCCTAGATTAGAGACACTTTCTTACGAAGACCCTGCAAAATGGAGAATGCACCTTATTATTGCTGGTATCTCGTCAATGAAACATCTTCAACACAAGAAATTTAGGCATACTTTAGCAAGGAGAAAACCCTAGATGAATGTGACAGAAGGGGTCGGCATCACGCCAGCATCACACATAATTTAAAAAGGTCTTTCTTGTTTCCGGAATTATTATTAATAAAATGGTATATGGGTAGAAGGTATATTCCAACCTAATTTGCCTCATACTACTTGGAAATAAACTTCCTTCATAAATTATGTGTGCCCAAGAGGCGCTAAACCTTTACCTATAAACATGGTTAGCTATACATTGTTTAACAATCACTACCCGTTGGGAAGGGCCGTCCATAAGAACACTTCTTGCATGCCTTCTCAGTTTAAGATATGTTGTTTCCAATGAAAAAATACTCAGCTATAGTGCATAGTTCTCTCCTCTTCTTGAATCTCCCATCCAATTTGTCCATTGCACTTTTGCTGCCATCATATTGCTTTCCGTGTCATCAGACTCATCCCAATTATAGACGTTTCTGTTGAAGATTCTGAAACTGTATAGCTCACCCTGAATTATAAAATCATTTCCTAAGAGGTTACATTTAGTACAATTACTTTTTATAATTTAATAATTACACATTACCTATAATATTGCCTATTACTACTACATGATATCTATCTCTAATGTAAAATATAGTTTTGATACCTTCTCAATTGCAAGGAATGCTTCCAGAGGTACAGATTTCATAACGAAAATGAAATAAGGAAGGATATGGAAAATACAGGGAAATCGTGAAAGTTTTTGGTTCACCATATCCTTTTTGTACTCTGGATTCAGATTGGAAGTAATCACGGCCTCCTTTATTTTACCAGGCCAGGACAGTCTCTCTCACCAGCTGATCAGTTCCGGCCGGTTTTTGTCAACATATAAGGTTATGTTGTTTCTTGAAAAACTCTGTACTACGGTTTAAAGAATAGTTTAATAACGAAATGATATTTATTTTCAGTTACTGATAATTTTATATGTAAAGTAAACCTCCAAGAATAAAGATAGATTTATTATGTCGATTTTTAACATAAAATGAAACCGCTCGTACTCGCGACATAACACACTCACCTTTCTGAATCCGTAAAACAATATTATGCAATACTTCATTCCATATTATATTACTATACAAATGTCACACTATATACACAACATACTATGGTATTACATCTCGAAACATACAGCTGGTAATTTCTATGAGAAAACGTAGTAAAACACAGAACTCAACGTTCAATCATCCATATCCATATCCCAACACTGAAACCAACAACTGCCGTCCGGCCGGAATCAAATGTTGCCAGATTGAACTGCTCCGGCCTGGTACAATAAAGGAGGCCATGAAGTAATACAAATACATTATAACAGTGATGTAAATATGGATTATAAGACTTATGCTATATTTTGAATTAGACAAAGTAAAGTTAACGAAATTTGACTGTGTTTGAAAAGTAACATTATGCCTCATCTATGCTTGTAGCCCTTTTGGGTGCAAATCACACCATCCCTAAAAACTTTACATAAACCCTTTGCTAGGATACATACCTATTTACACTTCATTTAAGGCAAAATGGATCTAAGGAATAACATTTGCTGTCTGTTCTAGACTTCATTATTATCATATGCTTAGCGACACTTTTGCACAATGGTGTGCCTATCATTATAAATCACTATACTGTATCATATTTAGGTCATTCAGCAATAAAACAACATTTGAACAGACAAAATGGTTGTTGTATTGACTTTTATGAGAGAACACTGAAAGATGAAAACTTTTTGCAGGCATAATGTCTTCGCATAAACATAATGATAATCATAAGTCTGTTACTGTGTAACTACCATAAACACTTTACTCCTGCATTTTACACATGCTCAAAATAATTATACAATACATTTGTGATTTCAACTTTTATGTAGATCCTGGTCTGTTTTATTCCTTTGTTTCAAGTTTTCTGAAAATCTTGTCCCCCTAACCTAAAGGCCATTTCATTTCATTTCTTTCAAATACCAATGTGCAAAAAATCTATCACAAAAAACAACGATTTTCTAAATATATATTCACAAAAATTAGATTTCATTTTGCATATTGCTTGCTTATAATATGCATTGCTTTAAACTAAGTGTTAATATTGGTTTCAGAGAACTTCTCTAAACCTTAGCATTGTGTCTTCCTGGCCAGATGACACAATGTTCCCGGAGTATCCGGGGTTCGAGAGTTTCCGGATATATTTATTTATTTATTTCTTAAAGGTCCCATTGAGCACATGATGCCTGTTGAACTGAGGTGGGAGGGCCCAGCTAAAATAAGCGGTGGTTGGCACACCTGGAAGATGACGGGGCATGAAGGAGCCTCTCGAATAATAAGGTATTTTGATCTTACTATACTTAAAAAAAAGTAACCATTAAATTTTTGTATTTTGCAGTTTTCTGATATTTAAAACTTTCATGATTTAGGTACGTGCTTCTCAGGAACTACTGGAAGGATTTTGATGAAATTTTGCACACCTGTTTCTAGAAACAGCTTGCACATTTAAGTGGAACAGATTTTCAATGTAAAGAATATAAACAATATTATGATTGAAAGATCATGGAAAATTTCTGTAAAAACAAACTGTCAAATTCAAAATATCACAGAGAATAATTGAAACAATGTGTCAGAAATGACCCTATTAGTGTAGATCATTTTTCTGTGGAGACAACTGAAATTTGTATTTGGATATATTTGTGAACCAAAAGACAGAAATTTGAAAAAATTTCAAAATTACACTACACCATTAATAACTCATTAAAATGTTGTAAAAATTACGAAAAGCAGAGAAAATCTTCCTAAATATGTGTTTCAAATTTCAGTATTATGTTTCCACGTTTTCTTCAAGATTAGGCGAATTAAAATATTTTATCACTGGTTGATCTGTTTCACCTAAATTCACATTGGTGATCTCCAATGATTTCGTCCGCATATGGGGTAAATCTTGACGGAAGTATATTGGACAAAATTTTGTATGATGTTCATAAGAGATAAATATTTTAAATGAATCTATGTCAGGAGTGTCCTTTGTCAATAAAATGTTGAGCTGCTGTCTTGAGAGCAAATTGAACTGCTGAAATGTAGGGCTACATTTAAACTGCCACATCAAGTTCTCATTTTGTATTAACTTGAATGTTTCTTGGCATAGATTCATTTAAATAACCCTGAAAAATATTCCAGTTAATATCTGTAATTGTATTGATTCTCAGTTTTCTAGAAAAAAGTTTATGGTCAAGAATAAAAATTACAGGATTATGCTCTGATGTAAGGGCTGTAATAGTTTCCATGTAAAGAGGTAAGCGTAGAGTTAATTAGAGCAATATTTATTTATTTATTAATTTAATCAAGAATCAAACGTTACAGGTATACACCAAATTACAATGATCATGACTATGCTAGCAATACATCGTGTACTTACAATAACACAACTAGGAAATAGGTGAATAAAAAGTAGGAAACCTAGACTAAGAAACAATGTTATGTTAGTTGACAATACTACATCAATCAGGTCAGTGTGCATTGTTGTAAGGGTAATAAGTAGGTTCATTCGGTGCTACTACATTATATTTGCATAGGCCTACAGAAGGGTGAGCTTCTAGTTGTCTCCCTCTATCAGTAGTTATGGAAGAGTTCCAAACCACATTCCTTGCATTGAAGTGTCACGCATGAATATAATAGTTTGACATCATATGTAGTAAATCAAGATCTTGATTCAAGAGTTGTAGATTTAGGTTTTTTTTTTTCTTTCTTTCTAAGTTCTGGGAACTATTTTATTTCTCCATACATGGTTCTAAGTTTTATAGTCCTTTGATGTAATCACCACCATTGGGTACAACATGTTCGCAGTGATGCTTAAGTCTTTGGATCCCATTGGCACTGAGTAATCTGTTGATGGTGCAAAGAGAGCGGTCGGTTGCCTGTAAAACATTAATTTCAACCATATGAAAGCGAATTCTGCAAAATCACAGGAACTTAAATCTGGAGAGTTTGGAGGGTGATAGAGCATCTCCCAGCCCCAGCGATTGAACAGTTCAGACACAACTCCTGCTGTATGCGCCATAGTGTTGTCATGCAGAATGATGGGTGGATTATCCATGAAGTGTCATAGTTTTCTTTTTAGAGCTGCTCGCAGATGTTTTACAAAAATGAGCAGTAGTACTTGGCAATAACGTTCTGCCATGGGGAACAGTATGTTTTTAAGATCACACCATCCCAATCATTTTATAGGCAACCGACCACTCTCTTCGCACCATCAACAGACTAGACAGTGCCAACAGGACCCAAGACTTCTGCATCGCTGGGAACATATTATAAGCAATGTTGGTGATTACATCGAAAATCTATAAAAGTTAGAACCATGTACATATGCTATATGTGGAGAAATAAAATAGTTGCCACTATTAAAAAATCAACCCATGTATATAGAGCCAATGAGAAGATTTGAATTTTTAATCAGTAATTCAATAAATGTTGCTTCCATATTTGTAAAATTTGGTGTCATCACATGCCTGTTATATATATATATATATATATATATATATATATATATATATATATTAGATTTAATTGCAATAGCTGTTCCGCCATATGGTCCTCTTGGACTATCTGTTCTATATATTGCATGGTTTCTAAAGAGAAACATTTATTATTGGTTAAATGTGTTTCATTAGTGAGGAAAATATCTACACTGTGTTCATTTAAAAATTCTGGCAAGATGTTTTTATCTCGACTAACACCATTCGCATTCTAGTAGATGATTGTTAGTAGTCTGTCTAGTGACTAAACCCACTGTTGTTATCAGGGGAAAAAATTGTGGTAATAGCATCAAATAAAACTTCCAACTTCTTCATTAATTCGTTCTCTTTCTGCATCCTTAGAATCACTTCTTTAATAAGAATTATATACTTCTTAATATCTTTAAAATAACTCCATAGTTCCCTAATGTCTTGAAATAAAGTAAGTTTCCTGTTCTTGACTGTTGGGTGTTCAGCCTGCAATGGCTGAAAATCCCGTTCATTTAAGATAAATTCTTGGTTTCTTGTTGACTCTTTGGTCATTGTTTGTAACTGGCTACATGATTTCTATTGCAATTTGCACAACTCGGTATTTAAAATCCAGCATAACAGTCTTTGGTTAAATGTTCTTGTACACATTTAACACACTTTGGTTTAACAAAGCAGGCTATAGCTTTGTGGCCAAATCCTTGGCATTTGTAACATTGTAAGGCCAAAGGACCTTGTGTGCTGGTGTAATCTTCTAAATTTATTTTAAGGTTAAAGAGTCCCATTAAACTATGTACATCAGGGATACCAGGTGAGAAATAGGTGGTGACAATTCAAACAGGCATTGGTTCTGAAAACATATTGCCAGAGTCATCTACCATTTTCCGCAACATTTGTTTCATTGACTGAATAGCATACTTCCTTGCCAATAATTCAGATTGAATGACTTCAAGTTTGGTATCTGTAGAAAGATCTTTCATTACTATTTTGTGTACTTTAGATGTATCAGTAGGTAAAGTGTAGAGTTATAATGCTTCTTTTTGAAGAAATTTACCAATATTGTTAAAATCATCCATGTTGGTGGAAAAAATATTTAGGCCCTTTGGGCAGTATTGAATCGTTATTTCTTCTTTCACTAGTTTCTTTATATCATTTCTGAATTGAAAATAATTTACTATGGTTACTACAACTATTGGCATAACCACTGCCTTCTAGACTGTATTACTCGTGTATACACTGCCTGTCCTATAAGGCTAATTTTGCATACGCTGCGACATTACAGATGGCAGCACCTACCCAGCTGCAATACCCTTTACATTACCGTATGCTATGTGTTGCCCTCTGATGTATAAACTTGGAAACTGAAGTATGTTGGAATTTATGCAATCTGGGTGTGAACTGTGTTGCCTCTACTGGAGAAATTAGGCACTGAGCAATACTCTGAACCCCATGTTAAAATAAAGCATAGGACAGGCAGTGTAATTCTTGAGATGGCGGTGGGCATAACCTTCGTTTTCTTAGATTCAGAAGCTATGGTAGAAGTTGTAGCTATATTATTTGCATGAGTTGTGGTAGTTTTTATGTATGTGTTTGTTGCTGTAGTTGTATTATTGTAGTGTTAGGTTCATTACCAGCTAATGTAGTTAAGACTGAAAACATTTGGTGTTGTGATGTCCAATGCTTTTTGAGTCTGTCTAGTATAAATAGAGTCTTTGTGGAACTTTACACAGTGAAGCAACTATAATAAATTAAATTTACTATATGAGTTGACATAAACACACTTTAATGCTTCACTTACCATATTTTAGTATGATGCGTTTCAAGGAAATCCTTCCCATTTTCAAACATTCTGTCAACTCAGTTTTCAACAGAGTGTTTGAAAATGGGAAGAAGGCTCCTTGAAACACATCATACTAAAATATGGTAAGTGAAGCATTAAACTGTGTTTATGTAAACTCATATAGCTTGACCGTGAGCAAAGTGCAGTCACATTACGCGTGTGCTAAATTGAGATGTATTTCTCCCCTCTCTATCATATCATTCCAGGAATTCCCTAATGATGACTGGTCGAGAAACAGTGAAACGTGGGAGCACCGTACAATGACACGGGAGCAGGACAGATACATTCAAAAGTGAGTGACCACTGTATGTGGTACGCAGGAGCTTATGTTATTTACAAGCAGCGACAGCTCCAGCTCTACTGCAAGTGATACGGACACTGACTCTGATTGGTGAAGATGGAGGGGAAGGGGCGACAGTCAAGGGAGGGCGAAAGTCAAGGTAAGAATGTATCGCGCTGCATTTTCTTCACGGCAGGTCTATAGTAAATTGAATATAAATTAAACTGACTAGTATAAGTTTTCAGAGGCTTTTTGGGAAACAAAATTCATCTTTTGTTTCCCAGGTTCTTTCTTGTTTAGTTGTTGGTTCTGAGAAGATAGTATCATTTTTTGTATATTCATCTTTGTTTATAAAATTACTGATACCTGAAGCTTCCATGATATTTATGGCATTAGTAGAAGAATCCTGATCTCTATCAATTTTAAGTCCTTGAGAGAAACTGCCAGTCATAAGATTATGAGTTTGGTTAACATCTGAATTGTCCATTAATATGAAATGAAAATAACTGAATAGTTCTAGGAAGTACACAAAATAGTCAGTAACAAGAACAAGTTACACAATTATCACTAAGGCAGTTCAGATTAGTTTATAATCACTCACAATTATATGAATAACATTTACTATACACAGAAAGCACATCTGAATTGGTTACCATTCAAACCGGAAGTCCCTGGGGAAAAAAGAAATATCCTATAGGTAATCCTCACTATCTTTCTTAGATGGCTGCAGCAGTCAGTATTGTCTGCTCCTGCCCTCAAGAGAGAAATGAAGGCCGTGAAATATAAAGGCACTAGTCTTCTTGCAAGCAAGTGTAATTTATTATATCAAGTTTTATTTTAAGTGATACAGTGTAATATAATTACTTTGTGTTATAGACTTGGCCTTCAAAAAAGTTTGGATTGGTCACATGTAATTCCTGCAATTTATGCAAAAATGTCAAGTGTTAATAAATATGTTTAAATTATTTTTCTGTTAAATAAATTATTTAAACAAAACATCTAGCAGTTGAGTAAATAATCTTGGATGGGCAAACCCATAGACACCTGCTAGTCAAATTATATGTAAATAGAAAAATATTCTTCAAATTAATGAAATTTAAGTATTTAACCATGTTACTGTCAGGCTGTTACCGGATATGCAAGTCGGTTACCAAGCCCATCATTCAGTTACCATATTATTGTGCATTGTTGCAATGAACATTCCAAATTCTAGAAACAAACAATTGTTTCTTCTATATATATAAGTTACTAGTTAGAGGATATGTAATATGTTCAGAGTGTGTCTTAATTTGTACTTTAAAAAAACTTTTTGTATTTATATATCATGGTTTTAAACACACTTAAACTTCACTTTTTAAACTTTAGGACTACATAGTTTCAATCACCATAACTGACCGACTAATTCAGAATTTCAGATTTTGGTGAAAAAGCTACTGAACCAAGACTTAATTATAGGCTAATGATTGGTTATACTATTGGTAAACTTACTTTCTTAATAGATTATCAGATTCAGTACAACATAATTAAAATTAGGCATGAAACATATTAACATTTTATGAAAATACATTGGCCAAATATGCAAAAGAAATTATTCGTATAGTTAAGGGCATGACCATTTGCATAGAAATATTTATTGAAAAAACGAAGTGATGTATTTCAATACTACTGCAGGCTTCTAGCTTTACAAAAATACGTAACTTGATATTTTTCATGACTTTTTAAAAAACACATTTAGGTTGACATTCTTGTGGAATTACCCTTTACTATAATGTTAAAAAGGCAGGGGTAGAATGTATTTCAGCTTTATCTGTGACCGCTAAATTCTCATTATTTCAACTTCTAGGAGTAATCTTGGAAGATGAAATACAAACTATATACCGTATTTTACGGACCATAAGACGCACCTTAATTTTAGGATGGCAATTTAAAGGAAAAGAAATTTAATGTTATTCTAAACTAAACATTTTTAAGGGAATAATATACTTAATTACAAAAGAAAATTATAATATAACCTTGTACAATGGCATCGGTGTAAATCACTTCTAACTTAAAATCTGCATTGTACGAAAATCTCTTCTATATAGGTGGCATCTCGTAAATTTTAACAACTGAACTGATTTCTCATGAAAGACAGAAAATACTTTCACACCCTCTAACCCTCAATTCAGCATACAGTATGTGTAACGGGACAAGGCTGTTTAGAGGTGTTTGCCTTCATTTAAACCACCCGGCGAAGACACTCCTTTTGTATGAAAGAACTCAACATTCCTTTTGTTTTGTATTGTATACCTGGCTTCCAGCTACCCTCATTTTACGACTGTGACAAGTTCACTGATGTACAGTCTGTGCTAAAATTTGTAACTGTATTATCGTTTACAACAACTTGTCTATAACTATGGTATTCCGGCAAAATTTACCATAATTTTACTTTTTTAGTGTACTTCAGACCATTAGATGCAGCTTTCAAGACTCTGCTTTCAAAGTCCGTAAAATACGGTAAATCCACTTAACATAAGCAAAAGGTACAACAGGTAACTAGGAAATATTAAAGACTAAAAAGAGATATTTAAATATGTTATCATTTTTTTCAGTTCACATTTATTGTGGATGTTTTGTCCTGATACATTAACATAAAACATGATATATGATTCATCTTATTTACATTTATCTCTTCTCTATATATATAAAAGGCTTTGTCCTGACTGACTGAATGAATGACTGACTGACTGATTGACTGAATGACAGGAATCAACGTACCGCCTAAACTATAACAGGTAGAGACTTGGAATTTTGACAGTACCTTCGTTTCATAATGTAGGTGCTCACTAAGAAAGGATTTTGAAAAATTCTGATTCTAAATGCCAAAAATTAAATGTTTTTGAAAATACTTAATCCCTTTTTACATAGAATTATCAATTCCAAATCACAGAATATATTGTTGCCAAATGGTATATGATGGGCTTGGAAAAAACAAATGAAATGCACTTTTGACAAATAAGAGAAGTTATCAAAATAATTCATGTTATAAATAAATATTACAGAATGAAATCCACTAAAATAATGGAATCACATAACTTTCTCTACCCTGGACATAGAGAAAACAAAACGAGGTATGGTAATGTGTATATTATTATATTATATCGCAGGTTTTTGGAGAGAAAGGTATGAAAGTGATAATGCTTTCTGTTTAATTTCATCCCCCAAACGGCTTTATGGTAACATAAGAGTGGGAAATTTCCCGCCTCGATATTACAATTTTATGTTACAGGAATTTCTGTTTCTTCTTATTTAAACCTCTACCAGGCTTGCTGTGCACTGTACAAGCGATGGAATGCAAAATTCTAGATCCTCTATGAGCCATAAAAAACTATATCAAGCTTTTTCTGAGGGAATAGTTTGAGTGTAATAAGTCGTTCTTCCTATTTCAAATTATAAATGCCTATGTAAGGACCTAGAATTTAAAATTGAAAATCCTTCATAAGTTAATTTCCAATTACAAAATACAAAACCCGGGCGACGCCGGGTCTTTTAAGCTAGTTAATTATAAAAGGGGTTATAGGTAATCCAATGAGCTTTAGTCTGTTGCTGTGCTTTCTCATGAGATGTGAACAGTGACTTATAAACATCAGAAGCTTTTGGGTCCTTTGCCACACTGTAGGATCCTTTTGCTTTCTTGAATCTTGGATCTACAATGTCATTGCATGCAAGTCTTTTCATAGCTGTGCCTGAGAACAAATTAGAACTTAAAATCAATACAATGTTAAATTTATCATCAAGATGTAACTTCTCGGTTGCAAAAACCTTTTCATTTACATCTCAATGAGGATATTTACACCATTCTTCAGAGGAAAATTTTAACTGGATGAGAACCAAACCTAAGCTTTTAGCATTAGTGTGCTAATGCTTAGAGTACTCAGCTACTCAAGAACTTATGCAGACTCTTTCAAACATTTCTCAAGACAAGAGTAAGCAAAATACACTAACTTATGAACTTAGATTTCTTATCTTAGTCCATACATCCCTGCACACTAATTGGCTTTTAGATCATGACTCAAATTGAATCACAAATCCATGATCACCCAATTATGCTCTAAACCAGGTGGGAAAATTTCCGGTTGCCAGACCACCATTGGCGATCAGAATTCTGGAGGCAGGCGACAAAGGTTAATTAATAATAAAAAAAGAAAAGAAAAATTGATATATTACAGTCAACCTCCATATAATGAAGACCGATATAACAATAAACCTGCATTAAGCGATATTTTTAATGGTCCCGGCAAATTTCCTATCTTAATTACGTCACTTGTCCCTCATTATAGCTATTAAGGTAGTTCACGAACACGCTTTTATAACGATACATATTTTGAAATGAAATTGCTATTCTATATCAGCAACAATGGTAGCAGTTAGCAGATTGTCCTTTCCAGCTGGTGTGAACCACCTTTAGAAATTCTCAGTAGAGGGGGAGTACAAGGTCACTGCGATTGTTCCGTCTTTCTTCTTTCTCCCCTCTCTTCCTTCCCTCTTTCCACCCCTCCGTGTGACTGAACTTTCTGCAATGTATGCTAGATGATTTAAACACCTAACCAGTCTCTAAAGTTATTTTTCAGAAGGCAAGCAAAAAATAGTTATGGACTCCACTCAACAAAATCAATAAGTCTCGAAACAAAATTAGCGGTGCTTAAAGATTTGGATAATGGTTTGAAGCAGACAGAAGTTGCAAAACAGTTAGGATTTTCACAATCAACATTAGCTACCTTTCTTAAGAAGATAAGAGAAATTGAGGAAAGTGTTGTGTTTGTTACACTGTATGTTAAATAAATTCTTCTGTTAGGCTGTCTAAGTACATAATTCGGTTTTTTGTTTTGCATGCAGTTTTCTTAAGATGTCCCTCGATATAACAATAAACCTCATATAAAATATGATTTGCTAGGGCCAACAAATATCGTTATAAAGCCGCGTTCACACCTGTGCAACGTTGCATGCGCACAAGAGGCTTGCGCCTGGCAGGTGGAGATGCAAGCCGGGGCATGCAACGGTGCAGGGTGAGGCATGCGTGGAATCTGTGCACACGGACCTCCTTGCGCCGGTGGATATAGGTGCAAGTAGCTCCCCATTTGAAACGGGGAGCTACGTGCAACAGTCGTCCGTCTTCCAAGGCTCTGCTCTGATTTTTCATTATGGCGGAGTGGTCTAATGAAAAGAATATTGAGTTCGTGGAGGATTATCGCTCGTATCCGTGTTTGTGGATGGCTAGCTCCCCGGACTACAAGGACAGGACAAAGAGGAGCGATTCCTTACAGTTTCTAAGGGACAAATACTCTTTGGGAACAATGAAAGCGGTGCTAAATAAAATAAAAAGCCTCCGATCATACTTTCGTAGAGTCCAGCAGAGCAGTGGTTTTCAATGAATAGCCCTTTTTAGGCTTTTTAAACAAACGAGTTTAGCCGTCTTCATAAAACATAATAATGGACACTAATATGACACCGAAAATTGTTTATAATTTTGACAGAGTTATTCTAGTTCTCCCCCCCCCAAATAAGCAAGTAACTATTCCTTATATTGGCACTCGAAAAATAGCATAAACAATTGAGATATTTACCCTTTTTAATGATACAATTATTCAATGCTCACTCAATTAACTTCCTATCTACTAAAATAAGTTGACTGAAATTGTTTCTATATATACATTTCAAAGTATTTCAGACTGCTCAAGTTTCATTTCCTGCGATAGTTACAATAAACAATAACACGTGTGAATTGATTCAACCGAGGGAAGAACTGAGGTCAATGATAACAACGTTGCTTTTGTTTTGGAAAGCAGAAGCCAAGGCCGACTTGGTTACATCAGTTAACATAAACACTGACTTAATGGTTTATTCCTTTGATGCCGCCTGCCCATGCAATGAATAGCTGCACTATACAAAGACAAAGAACAAAGCGATATATAGCCTACATTATTAATTTCAGTGCGTTGTATAAATTTATTTGCATTACATCTTTTCTTAAAATGCACTAATTCACATTTATTTATTTTCTTTTGTATTAATTGGAAAATCTATTAAAAAATAGTGTTTTTCTGCAAAAGTCCTCTTTAGCCCCTAGTCTAGTGGTTGCTGACTACGGACCCGCAAGTCTGGGTTCGAACCCCGGTACCTCCTCAAATTTTTCTGAGGTAGGGCCAACTGGAACGGGGTGCATTCAGTCTCGTGACACCAACCGAGGAGCTAATTCATAAAGAAGTAGCGGCTTCGGTTCAGTAAGCTATCAACAACTGCAGTAGGATTCGGCATGCTGACCACATGCCCTAATCCTGCCAGCTACCTATTCAAAATGTGACAATTATTACGCTCATATTATTGGTAATTAATAATAAATAAAATTATATTTGGAAGAAAGCAGTTCGTTCGTTGAAAATGCCACTGTTCGAAATAGTACCTACTGGTGATCAGAGTTGTTCCTACTGCGTACATTTTTGAACGATATTCTGGAAATGAAAGATTGATTGCCATGACTAATTTTACTGCTGTTTGACTTTCATATTTTTGTGAAAGGTCAACTACATTGCCAACTTTGTGATTACAATACAATTGAATTTTCTTCTTACGGTTTCGTCTTTGTCGCAAAATAACAACAGCTGCAGCAGCAGCAGCTACGGCACCTAAATCCAAAGCGGACATTTCATCTGCGCACTTCTAGCAGGTGTGAACAGAAAGAGGTATGCGCCTACAATAATGGATCCGCAAGAGACTAGGTGCATGCGTGAGCTTGCACCGTTGCATGCGCAGATGCACTGGAGAGGCACGGCAACTAGGCGCAAGGCGCACAGGTGTGAACGCGGCTTAAGGAGGCTTGACTGTATTTACATTTATTATTTTTCTAATCTGCAATAAAAATAGAATTTAATACTAGATATTGCAGCAGACAATCACTTTTGCATGAACGAGATGAAGAATATTTGCATTTATTTGCAAGCATTCAGAAATACGCTGCTGCTTCTCGACCTGAAAGTCACGGTACAAACTCTGCTGAAGTCAATGGATTTTCAGGACGTAAAAATCCTGGTCACAAAGTCCTACAGAGGAAATATAAATCATGTGTCCCAAGCCTACCGTAAGGTAAAGGTAAAGTGATCCCTATACAGGCCATGGAGGCCCAGAGGGTTCCAGGAGGTTAAGGCTCCCAGATTTTGGACATTCGGCACATGAAGGTGGTAAGGTTGTCAGCCTTACGCACCAGCCGCCTTTGCCCCCAGGATTGCTCCTGGTACTCATTTCTGTTAGAGGCTGAGTCAACCCCAGGGCCATGGTGCTACCAGAAGGATTAGGCCAATTGAAAAATCTCACCGACCTCATCAGGAATCGAACCTGCGACCTTCCGGTACCAAGCCTACCGTAGTTTCCTCTAATTCCTGGTCGTCTAGGATATGGGGTTACTACCTGAAAGTCTGTCATTTATATTAGATACATAACTAAATTTTATTCTTGATAACTAAATTAATCTTTGATAATATAACTACTACCAGTACGCCCCATGAGACGTGCATGAAAAAAAGGATTCTATCCATCATATCACTACTTCAGGCTATAGAAAAATCTTTAAGAAATTACCATTTAATTTGCTGGCAGGTTTTACTGATGACTTCTCATCTTGTTTACCAATATCTCCATTCACAGAAGGCTGACTTTCTTTTGAAGTTTCACCGTTGCTAGAGTCTGATGAAGCATCACTATTTGATGTTACTGTTTCTGCATTCTTTTTGCCTTTGGCTTCTTTTTTTGCTTTCTTCTCTGCTTTAAGTCGAGCCTGACGAGCCTCTAACTTGGTCTTCATGAGATCTACATCTTCTTCTGTTCCATTAAGTATAACGATATCTTCTTCAGAGAAAGGCTGCTGACACTGCAAAGATTAAACAAATAAATTATAGAGATTAACTCAAGTTCCGTTTTACTGAACTGTATAAAGCATATGCCAAACTGTCGGTAGCCTATATAATATATGTATACATAGAATATTTTAGACTCCTGAGGGAAGTTATGCAGATAAGCATTACATTCACAACATTATATAAGGGTCATTCTACAGAAACCCTGCAATTTTGATGCAAGAATAATAAAAAAACGAATTTATCATATATGTCCTAAAAAAATATTTACAGTACTAGGTAGTTTTAAAGTACTTAACCTGTGGTTTAAGTGACGTAGGTCATCTCTTTTTGGTTTTCTTTAAAAAAATCTAAAATAAAGATGCTGTCTACGGAAGTGATTGCATGTCCACAGAAGTGACTTTTGGTTATTATAATGGACTTTTGTTATAAATTATGCTTGTGACACTATTTTTTCTAAAGGAAAAACAGATCTAGGTTTATTATTCAAGAAATTAATTTACTGCCACAGAGTAACCACTTGTATAACATACACAAGATGTCATAAAAAAAGATGTCACTAAAAAATAAAACAAAATCTTAGGCATGTCAGGAAACGAAAACAATTTGTCACTTTCAGTGAACAGTTATTGCAGTTAACGTCTGCTAGATTCATCTTTTTCTAAGAATCTTTTAACATCTTCTCTTATCTTTTTCAGTTTCATTTTTCTCAAAGTTTGTCCATTTGACAGCATAGTTCTCCATTGTGAGGTGGCATAAAATAACCTTGGCACTGATATTTTTCAAAAAAATTTCGACATGTAATTAATTTCAATATTCTCTTTTCCTTTACAGATTTTTATTGTGTGTATTTTGACTTAATCTGTGATTGTAGCACTACTGCATAAATTAGCTTTTTCCTCACAACTTTGGAAAATTTTTTACACCACTTAAAAGCTTCTTTACGTTTCTTCCGCTTTTCTAAACAATGGTTCTGCTGCCAAAGCTTCACATTTTTCCTTTCTGTAATTTCAAGTAATCTCTTGTCTTGTATTTTTACTATCTTCTCACCCCTTTCTCTTCTACTTGATCCTCAATTTTATAACTGGTAAATGTAAAGGGCTCTATCGTGTGACTGAACGAAATCAGGAGTAGTAGTGGAGCCTGGCATCGGTTCTTGAATTTCTGGACTGGCAGGTGGAGTATGACTCTCAGTGAAATCAACTAGTATGATTATTTTCCTCTTTCGACTGTCCGTAATTCGTTGAACGTTTTCTCCACTCTTTTCAAACTTTCCTTCTCTCCCTGTGTGTCAGCTGTGACACAGGTTTCCTTTCCTGCTTCTTTCCCCTTTGGTATCGCTCCCTATCGTTTCTTTTCTCTTCTTCATGCTTCGCTGAATCCTGTTACATTTTTACTCTAGCTCTTCTCATACTTCCTTTTTTTCGTTTCCTTCTCTTCCTCAAATAATTTTTCTTTACTCTTGCCATTCTGGTACAAATATAACAAAATGTTAATCTATGCTTTAAAAATGAACATTAGACTTGTCCATGGTAATATAATATATATTATAGTGATATTAGTCATGAAATCTTCTAAACCCTGCTGTTACAAATACATGATACTATAGTTTGTTTTGAAAATAATAAGTAACCTACCGTTCAAGATATAATATAGTAAGTAGCCTCCCCAAGCCATCCCATTAATTATGATGGGCAGGAGTAGACCTATATCAGGAGGCACTAAAGAGGCCTAATGTAGAATATTAATTAATAAAATTACAATTTAATGATAGTGTACTCATTGAATAAGACTTAACTATTTATGAGAGATAAAATGTTACAATACTGGTAAGGAACTAAAATACAGGGAATCCATTTTATGCGGAAACTTTTTAACAGCGTTGCCCTTGCTCACACTTTCCCCGCTGTTGCGCTTGCACTGGCCGGGACCGTGTCCCGTTACTACCGGCAAATCAGCAAATCAAGACTTTAGAAACAATACAAAATAGAATAACTAAACCAACTTATTATCAAAATAGGCCTACATGTAGAGGCTTATTACTCACCATTTTGTACGGATGGTACAGTCAGGATATTTACAAGAAAATCTCCGAACGCGCCTTCTATGGTTATTTCTCAATAAGTAACATTCCACCAAATAAATTCGCTTATTTCTCAATAAGTAACATTCCACCAAATAAATTCGCTGTTCAACCGTATACATTTTCGATTATTGTCTTACATAACACACAACAATAGACAAGCATCTCACTACATGACACCAAAGCAACTAACCGCTTGTATGCTGTGTACAATGCTAGCGCGGCAATGCGGCAGTGATGCAAGGTTTCCTCATAAAATGGACTCACTGTATTAATAAATATTTTTTTTATTCAGCATGTTGTTATAAAATTTAATGTTAGCAGTCAACTGGATACATCACAGCAAGTGCGTAATTTTAAAAATAATGAATCAAATCACTTCTGTGGACAGTTATCACTTCCGTGGAATCCACATGTCCATAGAAGTGATGTCCACGGAAGTGATAAAAAGTTATGTTTCTCTGCCTTGCATTGTGAGGTCAGAAACAAAAGCTCTTCAGGTTATTGAGATTATCACGTTCTAAAAGTCACGTATACTAAAAATTATTTTTTAACTTAAAAACTAAACTTTAATAAAGACCACAGAAGTGACTGGATGAGCTATGCCACATGTAAAAAGTGAATAGAAACTTGATACATACATGAAAAAAATCCAATCCAGAAGAACAAAGACACTCCACTCTGCAAAATGAGTGCCCTTCCTCTTCAGCTGACTCTCAGAAAAAGGTAACTAGCACACACTGGTGAATATTTTAGGCATTTTTTGAGTGTCCACAGAAGTGATGGCAAACTTTGTGACATGAACTCAGGTTGAAAAATATTGACAGTGGGACCAAAAAAAAAATATTTCATTCATCATTATGCTAAACTGAAGTATTTTCTGACTAGATACTATACTTTTTAAGTGAAAATGTTAAGAAGTATAGTATCTGTGATCTTTGGAAGCTCTCTACCTGAGGGTTGTGACAGTCCACGGAAGTGAGAAATCACCTTCTGTGGACAACTTTTTACAGCTAATTTTTTTAAAATTTCCCCAAAGTAAAGTACTAACTAATAGATACTATTGTATTTTAATATCTGATATTGAAAAATTGCAAATATTATAACTAGTTTCCAATATATTGTCCTGTGACATTAAAATGCAGGTTTTCTGTAAATGACCCATAAAAGAAATTTATGAAAAATTATTTATATGAAATCCACAAATAAATTTAAATACAGAATGACTTGAAGAATAAATAGATAGGAATCAGTAGAGTGTGGATAAAAACTGCAAGGTAATTTTTTTAAAATTATAAAACAAAAGTAGCACGAGCTATTATCTCAGTCTCATGGCACAATTATCTGCTTAAATGTAATCAGTCTAGGTAATTTGCTTATACAAAAATAACTGATTTCTGTTATTCCATGAAGGTACAAACGCTGACAGACATTCACCCCACTATATTGTCTATTGTGTGTGTAATGTCCTCTTTCACCAGCACCCAGCCTGAAAGTAAGGTAAACATATTGGTACTTAAAATTAAAAGATCTTTTACCTTATGACAAAGTTTTGTCTTCACTTCCTTCAAAGCTCGTTCTGACATTACACAACCACATCCCCACAAGAAAACAAAGCGGAACTTCCCATTCATTTCAAGACCAATCACAGGGCAAATGTATGGTGATGTCTGGCGATCAACATAAGCATCTCCTTTTTCTGCTGAAGGTTTGTAAGCAGGGTTTGAAGTCAAATTCAAATTTTTGATGTCCTGAAATAACAACACATACCGGTTTTCATTATGGAAAAAGGCAAAAAAACTTAGGGTGGCGTGCACCACCCAGGAGTAAACTAAACTAAAGTAGTAAATCTAAGAAGGAAACCTGAAGAAGAAGAAAAAAACCAGTACATCTGTCTCACTCCAGAACATTACTCCTATGACTTATGAGTGAGACAGACATACTGGTTTTTGTTTACTTCAGGTTTTCTTCTTAGATTTACTACTTTAGTTTAGTTTACTCCTGGTTGATGCATGCCATCCTTAGTGTTATCTTTAAAAAAAATTTGACATTAAAATTAGATGTTACAATTTTTGCAAGCAAGAGTAGGCATATAATACACAATGCTAGAGTTAATGGTTGACTTTTACTTTATGGAAGTAGGTTACTGTAATAACAATACAAAGGCAAACATTTTGGTATAACAAAAGAAACAGTTTTCAGGCCTATAATAGCCATCTCACCTCGAAAAACCATACTAATTAATAGTTACCAATTAAGTTCTGCCGTTTTGGTAGGCCTCATCAGACCTCCACTAAAAAATTACAAATATTGTAACATTAAAAATAGTATACCTGTAATAGGCTATGCCTACTTCCACCTAATTATAATAATGCAATTGAATTACATTTTTATTAGAAAAGAAAGCAATAAGATTAATGGTGTATAAACAATTTGAAATATTGTGAATAAAGGCTATGCAGTCATTCACTGACACTTCATAACAACTTGACTTTAAAATTACGATTTTAATACTGGTATCAAAATGTAGGCTAATTGATTATTGCATCATAAATTAGCATGCATAAATGTAGCATATTTTTAACCACGTTAATTAATAAAATCAGGTAAACTGATGTAAAAAAGTGCCAGTATGTTTTTGTTTAATCAGTTATGACTCCAATTATGATATGCAGAATATGTTTTTTTTTTTAAATTGATTTCCAAGTTAAGCAGGGCTTACGGAAGAAGAAAGGTCTACCATCTCGGCCACCTGGGTCATTTTAACGGTCTAGTTGGATAAGCGCATGTAAAACAGTAGTGTTTTTTGTCATAGCTACCTGTATTTTAATTTCCAAGGCCTTATTAGATCATAGTAAAACAATAGGCTATGTTGTCAAGATAACTGATTTTCATTTTTTTTATAAATTCTTTCGAATACGTATATTACCATAAAATAGGCACTAAATTGAGCATTACTCCGAAACAGATCAACCGATTTTATCCATTATGAATAGACTTCTTCCCATGGACATTGTAAATGTGTATACCAAGTTTCATAAAAATCCGGTGAAGCGTATTTGAGTTACCGCGTCTTTAAAATATACACTAAATTGGGTTTTACTCCGGTACCGGTCAACAGATTAGGTTCAAATTCAATAGGGCACTTCTCATGGACGTCATAAATTGGTATACCAAGTTTCGTGAAAATCCGTTACAGCGTATTTGAGTGATGGCGCCTTTCTATGAGAAAGGCGCCATAATCTATTAAAATAGGCACTAAATTGGGCATTACTCCGGTACCGGTGAACCGATTTGGTTCAATATCAATAGGGTTCTTCCCATCGACATTATGAATGTTTATACCAAGTTTCATGAAAATCCGAAAAAGCGTACTTGAGTTATGGTGCGTACAGACGCACGGACGGACAGACAGACAGACAGACAGACCGACAGACATTTTTTCGTCCCCCACACAATCTCATAAAGTACCATACTGGCACTTAATAATACTGAAAACTTAAATTTTATTTTTGTCTTCAACAAATTTTAATTTCTTTGGGTGTTTCCCTTTAACCCTGGAATCTCGTCTACAATTTCTTTTCTTGTTTTCAAATGTATTTTTCACATTTCCTTCCTACTTATATTTATCACTTTCGGCTGATATTTTTAAAAACATGACAAGCAGCACTCCACTTAACACAACTGCCAACAATCAGCACAGCCATGAAATATAGTGGAAGGGGGACGTGAGCACGGCATATACCTGTATTGCTCTTTCGCCATAATGGCTGCCATCAAAAGCACGAAGCAAGTGTACTTTGATCCATGATTGGGAGATTCATTTTAATTTTTACAGTCTACCTATTAAGCTTAAGCTTGCAAAACAAAGGTAGACAGAAAACAAAAAATTAAATTGGGAAGAGTTTAATTTATTGAAATTAAAAAATTAACCAAGGACTAGATTTCAGTTCCCTGTCCACATTTTTCTTCTTATTATTATTACTATCTATTATTGTTATTATTATTATTATTACTAGGCCTACTACTAGAGTAGGATTACTTCCACAAAGTCTCTGGCCTTGAAGACTAACTCAGCCAGCGAGCTTCTCGTTACCAGCGTGCGTGGATTCGCTGCGCGTAAGATCAGTGAGCTACTGTTGAGCACAGAGTGAACATCATGCAGCACGTCAGGGGCGTATTCAGGGGGGGGGGGCTGAGGGGGCTGCAGCCCCCCCCCGAAACGTTAAGGGTAGAGAGAGAAATACTTTATTCAAGTCATCTGCCTGGCAATCCAGGTGACCATACAGATCCAGAATAAACAAAGAAAAAGAATCATACATTACATAGTAACATGAACTGAATTGAAACGGAACATAAGAATTCTAAGTACCATATAAATGATTGTGCAATAAAAATAGCGAATCTTCTAAAACCCTAATACATATTTTAACAACAGTGTCTTTAGAAATATTGAGAGACTGAAGAAATGAATTAACAAAGGTGAAACTTGCACCGCGTGCTCCGAAAAGCAGACCCTTCACCTCCCATGCATTGACAGGTAAGTTATAGCTCTCACTAAGGTGAGGGATGCATGGTTGGTATATGGCCTCCTTTTCCGCACTCACACGCTTAGCTTGTTCTCTATCCTCTTCTAAGCGAACTGTAGGATCCAAAATTAACCCTCGTTTTACAGTTCTATTGATGGCTATTATGTCTGCTCTTCGATTACTGCCATCTTCCACGATGCAATGCACCTCTTCATACACTTCCCAGTCTTTTTGTCGTCGAAGGGCTGTGGCAATCGCTGAACGGACACGGTGGTGGCGAGAATTTCTCAATAATTCACCCTTTTTACAACTACCCAATACATGGCCCAAGGTTTCTGGATTATTGCAACCTGTATGCCGGCAGAGTGATGTAGTTTGACTCCTTCCAGGTACAGACCTCACCGCAGAGATATTACAACACATCTTGATTGCATTAGTCCACTGTGAACAAGAGAGACCTTTTCTATTGGATATCCATGTGTTGGTATTGGGATTTTCACTATAGACTGAAACGCCTTTACCTTTGTGAGGGAGTCCACACCATTTTTCAAAAGATCTTTTTCTCATTTCATTTCTTAACCATCGGCCTGTCTTGGTTAGTGTTGTTTCGTCACACCTAATGCTGAAATGTGACAGTATGTCCTCCTTTTCTTTATCTAAATCTCTACAAAAGGGAAGGTGTTCATCATATATTTTACTAAGGCATTGAGCGATGTTGAATTGTTGAATGTGAGCTTCCCATTCGGCATTAACGAGTCCCAATCCCCTGAATTTCCTCGGAGAATAAATCATGTCATTTGGACAATCATTTGGCAAGCTAATAATCTCTTTTATGGTTGATCGTAAGAGTTTGTCAACATCTTCTAAGAACTTGGTTGGAATTTTATTTAATGGAGTACTTTGGATAGGGTATACAATACATGGCCAAATATACTGATTGATTATGTTCGCTTTTTGGTCTGGATTGAGAAGATTTGAATTTGACAGATATGATAAATTATCTTCCAAATCTTTAATTATTTTATTCTGATCAAAAACGTGAACAACCACAAAAAGATAAAAAAAATACAGGTTCTAAAATATTAAAATTTTACAAGAAAATGAACTCAGAAGTGGACAAAAATTTCAGGATCCTATACCAAGGCTTACTAGAACATAACTAGCAGATAAAAGTATAAAAAATTGACCAAGTTTATTTTAAATTACACGTTTTATAGGAGCAGGAAAAAAATTAATTCAGATGCACTTATCACTTCCTTATAGCCATAACATTTTTCTGGTTTCTCTGACGCCTTTTATTTTTTTAATGCATATAATGAACATATTTTTCTACAAAGTAGACTACGTTTATACAGCTAAAGTTATTATTTGTAATGCAATTAATTTTTATATATCGCATATAAAATATCTTTAAATTTGATCAATATTTCATGACACATTTTCTTTAATTTTATACCTATGGGCATCATTGTAGTCTACTTTATGCACATATGCATGTAAAATTAGTGTAAAAAATTTCAGTATTCTATCTCTAATGGTTGTGGAACTACATAGGCGTACCGAGGGGGGGTTTTGGGGGTTTGAATCCCCCCCATTGATTAAAAAAAAAGGAAAATTGTATAATTTTTTTTTAAGTCTGCCCATAAATTACTTAATACAAGTATAAAGAGTGATAAGCTTAAAACTCGTTATTTTGCGTCTTAATTTTTAAAATTTTCCGGGGGAGGGCCCCCGGACCCCCCTCTCCCTGGGGGGTGTTCCATACCCCTAGATGTTATAACCCCCCCCATATGGTCGGCCTGGTTACGCCTATGTGGAGCTACCTAACAATATGTGTGTAAAATAAGAGTTACCGGGAAATTCAATTTTAAGTTAATAGTGAATTTCTCATTTGACCTTTCTAAGGGCGTGGCTCAGAACATGTAAGCATATTTAAGTGTCCATTTAAATGCCACAAATAATTTCTAAACCTATATAAACCTATATCAATGGATGCAGAAAATTCAGCACAATTTTTAGTGCTATAAACAAAACAACATAAATTTCAAAATAATTCACGTACATATACCCTTAAGTCATGCTAATATGTTGCACATACAGGAACTTTAATATCTCAGAAAGTAGATAGTTCAATTCCACATTTTGACTTATAAAAGATGAAATGCGTTATTCTAACGTGTTCAGTATAATTGTGTGTGATAATTAGGGCTCAGAGGTTGATGATATGTCATCTCTTTTCTGAGACATCACAGACAATGCAGGATGTAGTATAAGTTCGTCTTCTGTCAAAACGAACAATAATACCTTACTCATATTTTGCATTTTATTTTCTACCAGTCATTTTTAGGACATTTTGATTTGTTCATTACATTTTTTTCCTATTTTGTCTTCATAATGAACTTTTCCACCATTGTACACAAAGCAATCTCGTAATTCATTAATATAGTAAACATAATATTAAAGTAGTCAAAGAACATACTTAAAATATTGTCCATTGTTTATTATTATATTGATATGCTACTGTACATTCCCTTTTTTTGAGATATTTTTAGAAATATTGTCATATTTTAAATTTTTCATGTCATATTTTCATAAATTTAGGGTAATTTATAGGTAATTTTTAGGCGTTTTTAGATCATCAACTTCTGAACCCTAGTGACAGTAAAGTTAGGATTATCACAGCCCCTCCCGAAAATAAATCTTGGATACGCCCCTGCAGCACGTTAGCAGTCGTAGAAAATACTATAATAGTTGAGTGGAGGGATAATGCTGTGTCGAGACAGAGACAGACAACACGTGGAGTGGGATAGAAGAGTTAAGCCAATCAGGGTGCAGCTACCTCCCCTAGGCAGGAACTCTACGAACGGTGAGACTCCTCCTAAGGTAGCCTATATACGTAAAAACCCAGAGACTTTGTGGAAGTATTCCTACTCTACTACTACTACTACTGGTATTATTAAAGTTTTTTTAAAGTACTGGTACCAGAACATTCTCACAATCATTTTTACCTTTTAAGATGATTTTATGGATTTAATTCATTTGCATTCTTTTATTATGATCTTCCCATATATTGTTTTTCTCCTGTTGCCTAATGGAAGGAAAGGTATTTGGGAATGAGACTTATTATAAGCATATATTTATGTTTTATAATAACATAACATATTTTATAACATATATTTTATGTTCTTCAACGAAGAGCTTTTGTTTTAAAATACTGGTACTGGTAGATGTATGCATCGAGTTTTAGTGAAATTGGCCTGTAGCATTCAGCCTACTCAGCCTGGATAAGTTTAAAAAAAATCCCTTTAGGCAGGCCTACAGGCGGAGGTAGATTTCGAAGTGCTTTTGGTTTAATTTATTGTCGCTGCATAGCACTCTTCTTCTTTAGCCTTGGCATGGCAAACCTGCAGTAAAGAGGAAGAGCCTACAATCAATTGTTTTGACAACAATAATAGGATATAATATTCTGGGAGGCCGTGCGCAAGATCAGCATTGAATAAAATTAGCAAAGCCGCTAAACAAGACAAAATTATGATATTATAATAATTCTTTCAAGTGTTATTATTTTCAAACATTAAAATCTCGCGTCATATGAGAGCTATCAAGAAACTATTTATTGATTTGTAGAGTACTCATCAAGAGCTTTTCAACGATACCCCACAAGACGTGGTTTCAAAAGTTTCGAATTTTCATCCCCCACCCCCACCCTCACTCGAACCCCCGAATCGTTGGTGTCACTGTGAACTCCATAGGGAGTACTCTAATTTATTCAAACAAAGTTTCCCTCTATACTTCATAGGGGCCGAGATATACATTTTTAAAAATTTCAACCCCCTCCCCCGACCACCCCCTTGGGCCAATTTTGCCCATTAACGAACTTGTCCGAACTCTTGGGCCTAGAAATAACATAATAAAATTTGGTTCAAATATTTTCAAAATTACGGCCGCTATCGTGTAAAGATATAAATATATATATATATATCACAAATTTTTTTTTTGAACGGGCGGTGGTTTCGTACTTAGGGGAGCATGAAACGTAAAGATATGAAAGAATTTTTCGAAAATCATAAAGTGGTATCCATTGCAATAGGTAGATTTTTCTTCGAAAATCTACCTAAAACCTTGGGAGAAAAAAAAAATCATTTATTTGTTGCCATAGGAACTCAAGATGTGTACACAAAGTAATAATAGTGTTATTATGCCTCTGGGAGTCAGATTTAATTTTGGATTATGTGTTTGTCTTGAATAGCTATACCAGTAACTTTGCTTATATTAGGCTTACTCATATTTTAGTTATCATTACACTGAAATATGCCTATCATTATGCAAAATATGTTGTGAAAATATAAACATTAATAAGAAGTTAATGACACTATGTCTAACACCAAGGATCCTTGTCAGTGTGCATTTGAAGCTGAATGCAGATTACGAGCTGAAAAGGCAGGTATGTTACAACACAATATAATGTGACTATTATATCTGAAGCTGAAAATGGACACTTCTCAACTGACTTTTTACAAATAGGCCTGTAAGTTAATGCAATTAGAAAATCTAAAAGTGTGTTTATCTATTCATTATACACATAAAGCATAATACTATCAGAATACTCAGCATGTTACATTATGATAATTGAAGGCAATGTTATTACAACACACAACATAATAACATTACCAGTGGCGGACGCAGGGGGGGGGGGATAGGGGGTTACATCCCCCCCCCCCCCCCGAAATTTGAAAAAAGGCTATATATGTACTCTAAGTGGCCAGTTTTATAAACTAATTATATATGTAAGTTGATTAATTTTTTTTTTAGTATTCTTTTTACCTATTCAAATCCCCCCTCGAAAAAAATTTCTGCGTCCGCCAGTGAACATTACTATTACTATAAATATAAACATCAAATAAAAATTATCTCTTTATATAACTCATAAAATAGTTGTCTACTGGAAATGAAGAATGGATTTTCTTCAGAAGTTCCTCATTTTGCTTCAAGTAACTGAAGAACTCAAGGCAACTGTATTTTAGATTCACTTTGGTAAGCAACAATGCTTTCAGCATTTTAGCTTTGAATTGCTTTTTTTCGTATGTCCACATTTTGTTCATGCTTGCAGAAACTCTCTCCATAATGATAACTCACATGGACTTCATTTCCCTCATTATTCCACTGAGTAATTTTGTCTGCAATAGCAAATTGCTGATTGATTATGGACATAAAAATTTGAAATAGTTAGTGTATTGTGACAAACAGATTTGAAAAACTTGAAAATGTATAATAATTAAAAATATTATGAAGCACAAAATAGAGAATAAATGCTATTTTCTAACAAAATGGGACAAAGACCCATCCTGATAAAATCTATCTGATTCAACAACCTGAAAAACGGTACTGTCCCGGTCACTTTATGTAATGCACTCTCTCCCATATTTAGGGATCTATGTTGCGGATTTCATGGAAAATTAGCATGTCTGTAGCGTATGAACATATCCAGGCCAAACAAACTAACTGTCCATATTTTGATGTCAGGTATAGATTTTTTAAATTGTGGCCAATATAAATTGTTGACAGACTTACCATTTTCTTACCATTAATAAATTTCATGGAAAATTAGCATGTCTGTAGCGTATGAACATATCCAGGCCAAACAAACTAACTGTCCATATTTTGATGTCAGGTATAGATTTTTTAAATTGTGGCCAATATAAATTGTTGACAGACTTACCATTTTCTTACCATTAATAAATTTGTACTCTTTACTGTCCCTATATTTATAGATGGTGCAAATAATGGCAGTTGTCTCATATGAATGCTAACATATTACTTAAGCATCATTATTTTTTAAGTAGGCTAGTGGTACTAATTTCTGTTCTAGTCCAGTATTTTGATGTTAAAGAAGGAGTTTAAACAAAACAGTTGAATCTAGTACTGTATCAGATATAAAATGATTTGTGAATTAGGTATTGACTACTTAATGTATTATGATCTGGCCCTTTGATAATGTTTTGTTTATTTGATACTGTAAGTTATTTTTCTGTTGATACATAAATAATTTCTTTGAAGATTTAAAACTAAACATGAATTCTTGTGAATTTCATAATCATGGTTGACTAAATTTGAGCACCATCGTAGTGAAATAGAATTAAATTCTACAATATTTAGCATTATGCAGTGAAATGAATACTGTACTAAATTCTTCAAGCATTATAGGTTTCTTAGACAAAAAGGGATTTACCACATTAATTAAAAAAAGAAAACTATTATTATCATAAAATATTGCTAGTGTCCTATCTATTTTCACATATCATCATGGGCGCTACCACGTGTTTTTTTTTCTTCTTTCTTTCTTTCTTTCTTTCTTTCTTTCTTCATAAATCTCATGCTCCATTACAAAGTAATACTACATGATATATTTTCTTTTACATTATTTTAGTCACAGTTTTGTGAATTTAGGCAATAATTTGTTACAATGCCAAATAAATTTTTGATATACCGGTACTGTATAACTAATATAGATATATATACAATCATCCAGGTCTTTGATATATCTACTGAAGTTTGTTGAAATCTATATTTTTAATGAATTTTACGAATGCTTTTAAGTGTTTCTCTATGAGGTCACTATTATCCGTAGGCCATGATCCTCCTCCTGTTGTTACTTGATGCTTCAGGATATTTCTTTGGGTTGATAACAATCAGCAATCATAGATTAAGTGTTACATGGTTTGTTATACAGTAAGTATGCACAGACCATACTTGGCTCATGAAGCGCTTAGTGTTGCAGTTTTTATAGTAAAATCCATGCAGTGGGAATCTTGTCATTAGATGCTTTACGTCGTTTGTGATAATTTGTGTGCACAAGGCAAGGTGTATTTTAAATGTTCACTAAATTTTGTGATTGATATTTTTGTCCCCTTTTTCCCTTAATTGTCCCAGGGATTCCCAGATTACTTTTTTAACATTAGAATAGGTATGCTATTGTTGGACAGCTCCTTTTGTTGGACACTTGTAACACTTTTGCAATTAACAGAGAAACTAAAAGCTTCAAAAAGTTGTGAAGATTAGCACTAGGTAGCAGGGTTACTAGAGTGCCTCCATGTGCTGAGAATTTTCCTGGACATGTAGGCCTATGTATCTACTTCGAAAATTATTAAGTGCCAGAATGGTACTTTATGAGATTGTGTGGGTGACAGGAAAATGTCTGTCTGTGTGTCTGTACACGCGATAACTCAAACACGCTTTACTTTTTTTCATGAAACTTAGTATACGCATTTAAAATGACCATGGGAAGAAGCCTGTTGATAATGGACGTTATCAGTTGACTGGTACCGGAGTAATTCCGAATTTAGTTCCCATTTTGTGCTCATATATTACAAAGAATTTATCAAATGAAATCAGTTCTCATGACAACATATTGCTTTATGGTGTTCATAATATATATGGCTTTGAAAGTTGCAATACAGATAGCTTTGACAAATAACGCTACCCACAGATTCCATCACATATGCTTATCAAACTAGACCTTTGTTCTTCCATAAGCCCTGCTTAATGAATCAATCTGGAGCTTAACTGGGAAATCGATTAAAATTACCTGTTTTCAGCATAACATAATTGCAGTTATTACTGATTAAACAAAAGCATTCTGGCACTTTGTTACATCGGTTTACCTGATTTTATTATTATTCTAAACAAATTTTAAAGTGGCTACTGTATTTCTGTGCCAAAAGTAAGAATTTTAAGGACAGCATGGCCAATATTGATGCTCTTCCTGACTAAGGTGCTACTTCTTAATCAAGTAGTTCTTCAGTTATCTGAGGTGAGTGACCCCGTTCCAGACCTTCCTATATGAAAAACATCTGGGGTGGTATCTGATGGATGGTGGTAATAATAATAACAATAATAATGATGATGATGGTAACAACAATAACAATAACAACAATAATAATATTAATAATAAAACTTTGTTCAGTCCTATGACAGTTTACATAACTGCATGACATCGTCAGGAAAGGGATACAAGTTCTAAAGTGATTGAATACTAAAGTTCTAAAGTGGATCTGCAGTACTAACCGCTAGACCATGCAGGTGGTTGTATGTGTGTAGAAATTGAATTAATAAAATACGGTACGTAATGATACCCTACAATTGCTTAGTTGATCCGACTGAATTATAAGTAAGTCTTGCACTGTTTTGCTTACTCTTTAGTCAATTTACACATAACTTAATGGGTTAGGACATTTTAAACTCTTTAGTAGATACTGTAACACAACCACCATTCAAATATTCACTGTATTGTGAAGTGAACTAGAGTGTCTTCTATTTTCAGCACTTACTTGCTGCCCAGAAAGATTTCCAGAGAAACTCTACTACCAGTACCACCCACCACATCATTATGTGAGAGGCTATGAGCTTTTACCTCTTTATCACAAAAAGTGGAGAGAAGAACAAGAAATTAATAGGCTCACTTTTCTGCAAAACCCTCATTTGAAAGAAAAATGGGAAGAATTTAAAAATGGCCTGCCATTTGCAGAAAAAACAATCATCAACATTCCCCATCCCAGGTTTGTAGTTATATTGACTATGATATAACTTAAATTAGCCATTCATTTGGATAAACATCTAAATTAAAGTACAGTTTATACAATCAGAGCTGAGCATTACATGCGTCGCAGGGGAAGGGAGGAGAAATAAATGGGGATTGCTTCTCATGCACATTCCAACGCCCAGCCACGTGGTCTAGGGATTCACAATTGTAACAATTGTCCTTCTGCACGAGGAAAGGTCTGCACCGTATGAGATTCTCAGTGAGACTAAACTGAACACCCCCTCAAATCGATCTTTCACATAATGAACCTGGCCTGGTCTACTGCACATCATGTTTACAGTGCTCACCTGTCATTGTACATACTGTACAGTACTTATAGTTCCTTAAAATGTATAAAGCATATCTACAAAGTAAGTTCCAAAATAACCTGAAGATGACACTATTGTTCAAAGCTGACATTCTTGCTTAGAAGTGAAGAGATCACATATGGCCATAATATTGTGCATCTGCAGTTATGTGGATGTACATAAATAGAGCAGGGTTAAGTTAAACGCAACTGCTTTCTGACAAGACAATGATTTAACAGTGGTGATATGGATCAGATAGGGTACACCATGATCAGTTGGTTGAGGCACAGCACTACAAACTAGAAGATTGCAGGTTCAATCCCCAATGAGACTGCTGGGATTTTTCCATTGACCTAATCCTTCTGGTGGCACTATGGCCCTGGGGTCGATTTCAGCCTGTAATTGAAATGAGTATGAGAAGCAGTCCTGGGTGGAAGCTGATGCTTAAGGCTGACAACTTCACCACCTTCACGTTCCTTGGATATATTTTATGAAATAGATCAGGAATTGGGTGCAGTCAGTCTTTTAAAGACTGTAGTTGAAAACCATCATAATATTGTAGCTATCATGTGCTGTATTCTTTCATGAAATAGAGCATCACAAATGTTTTAGTACAATTGTTTTTATCTCTAATATTTAATAATGATTCCCTATGTCATATATAAGTTATAAGAAAATAATGATGCGATTGAGTAAAAAATAGTTATTTATTTTTTGCAGGAATTATCAGTTTCATAATTACTATTGTCGATATATGACACCAGAAGTGACTGCATCTTATCGGATGAAACTGAAGCCAGGTCCATTGCTTGTTGGAGATAAACAAAATCCTATTCCAGCAGACAAACTGCAGCAGTACAGGGAATGTTACTGAAGAGGAATCAAATATCGGAAAGTAAGGCAATGCTTGAATTTTCAGAATAAAATCTGGCAGTACTTAATCACATTTGTGTTTTTCTTTATTGTTTCATGTAAATAATTTTACATATCGTACCCTTAGAATGAAAACCTCGTATCTCAAAACAGAAGCAAGAATATTTTAAATTTATTATTAGATAGAAAAACATATATGTCAACTATCTGTCAGCCAATATTACAATAATAACATGTATGCATCCTTCTAGAGAGGAAAAACAAAACCTGGTGTATTGCTAGGAAGCGTTATTAAGTGACAAAGCCACATATGTGTTTTATGAGATACGAGGTTTTCATTCTAAGGGGACGGTATGCTTTAAAAAACTGCTAAAATTTTATGTTTGAGATTTTCCGGGCAACATAGTTACCGGTAAATTCCAACAAATGAGAGTCCATACATTTTGCCTGCATCTATGGCCTGCATCATCATAGGTGAGGTCTCCAGTGAAGTTGAGTGGTAGATAGATAGATAGATTTATCAGCTGCTTTTCACATTAAATATATAGCATTGTCAGTATTTTAAAAGTTAAAAAAGAATATCATTGATAGCGTATAGAGAATTGTCCATCAATGCTGCCCTGATTTTCCTCCTGAATACAGACAAAGGAAGATTTCTGATGCTATGAAGTAGACTATTATATAAATGAACATATGTAAAATGAAAACTATTTTGTATGGCATTTACATTTGTCAAAATAAACATCAGAGTTATTTTGAGTACCATGATCATGGTTACAAGTTATGAAGTTCTGAATGTTATTTTTCACATAAAGGAGGCCTGCCAGGACAAACATTGATGGCAAAAAAAGTATAGCAGAGTGGATAAAAAGTGATTTACAAGAAGATCTAATGAAAGCTCCAAAAATCAGTCTCACTGCCTTCTTCTGCAAAATAAACAAGGACTGTGTCGAATTATGGCAGCCCCATAACAATATACCATATTTTAAATACTATGGATGTGTCCATTGTATACAGTGAGTAATGATTCCATACATAGATTATTCCTTAGTATTCTCAACATAAACAAACCTTTACTATGTAAGCATATGAGTGGAGACTTAATACACTGAACTTCACTAAACATATGCTTACATATTTAATAACTTCACTGTGTAAACTTCCTTCATTAACTAAATAAACCTTTACTAATTTTTTTGACAACTGATGTAACAGCAGTAACACAAATTCATAGCCGGCGGGCTACACAGACCATAGCTTGCTGCTGATTGGCTGGGCGGTGGATCATTCTTCTCTAGCTGACTGGCTCTCTCTTTCAGCTGGTACTGTATCATCTGACTGGTCAGTAGAGTTGTCATGTCTGTGGTTTTGTTAAACTCATCATGGTTTTTCGTTAAGCTAATCTATCTGTTTGGACTAGTAAATGATATTCAATCTCGTAATATGAAACGTGCAATCCTGTAGTTGGTGGTTTAAGATGAATTTTCCAACTACCAACTGCACATTGTGGATAGAGCATTATGCATGTTCGACACTCCTAATTCTTGTCTTACTACCTAACTCTCCATCAGTGGCGGACGCAGGGGGAGGATTAGGGGGTTACATCCCCCCCCGAAATTTGAAAAAAGTACTCTAATTGGCCAGTTTTATAAACTAATTGTATAATATGTAAGTTGATTAATTTTTGTTGATATTCTTTCTACCTATTCAAATCCCCCCCCGAAAAAAATTTCTGCGTCCGCCACTGCTCTCCATTACTTTGAGGCATAATTAAGCCGATGGATTTCTTTGATAAGCTTTTCATTTTAAATTCAGTACTCTGTAGGCCTATAGATGCAACTCAAATCTGTTTGTGTGTATGCACTAGATACCAACAAATCAGTTGCTGTTCCTAACTCAGGATGATAATAGTGAGTCACATCCCACAGCTAGATTTTCACACTAATTACTTGTATCATTGAAACATACAGTTCTTATTTTCTTGTAGAAATGTCAAGTAGCCTACTTATGAGTACTTATAAGCTTGCTATCTTGGCTAAAACTTTCAGTCAGTAAGTCCCATTTCTTGACCAACTCAGCATTACCTAGGGCGAAAACAGTGATACCGTCATTGTTATGGCAGAAGTCACTAACTCCAAAAATGGGCATTTTGAGTTATGTACTACTACATTGATGAAAGGATGCTTTATAGGTAGGTTGTACTTACTAATCGACATCCCAACCCATTTCCAAGTAATTAATACTTCTAGTTTCACCAGTCCATATATGCAATGGTTTATTCATACTTTAAAACAGCTCTGCATCTCAAAACTAAGATTTTGAATTAAGTAACTTCTGCCAGAATGACAATGATATGCACATTCCTGCTAGGTGACCACTTATTCCATGCTGAATGGAAATTCTAGGATATTATTAGAGAAATTCATGTGACTGTTTTGCATAAGATATTATTAAAAATGAAGGACCTAAAATATGTAAGTTATCTATTTAAAATTGAAAAGTACATACTCTTTTACTCACTAAATACTGTACCATAGTTAACTGTTAAAAAATGATATATAATTTAAAACAAACTCAGTCTTCTCTCTAAGTAAATAAAATGCTACAATTAACATTTACAATTTTTTTTATTGAATTCTATCATGAAATAACTTCGACAAATTTAACACATAGAGATATTGCACTACTGGTATTGCACATTCCACAAAACTAACCAATGTGCACTGAAACAGATATAGAAATTTGAGCAGAAACATTTTACAATGGTATTTCCATTAGGACAAACATTTGATTCCATTATAAAACTTCCAGTCATTTTAATATTACATAGATCATCATTTCATTTAATTAAATAGACAAGTAAACTACTGACTACACGATTATCATAAAGATGTTGCATTGGCCTTCACAAACATGCATAATCCAAATTATTTACCATTTACTCATTACCAACACATAAAAAAACAACATTCCTTTCACAGAAGTTATTATGTCTATTTGTCACACATGTCATTTATTAGACACAGACCAGCCATGTAAAGAATGTGTTCAGCATTAACCAATCACAGTCTTTAGTTTGCTTTATAACCTTTTCTGAAAACCAATTCCGTGATAAACACATTACCTCAATAGCACTTATGAAAACATTCAATATTATTTGTTTATAAAGTCTTTCAAGAAACCGAACTTCCCAATATGTGTCGCTGGGATTTGTTCAGATTTAATTTGGAAATAAACTGAGATACATTTCAAACTCTTCACGAATTAGCATTATATTTTACGGCAAATATCTCTCATAACTCAGCAAATAATGGCTGCCATTTTATTTTATTCACAAACAACAGCACTGATTACAATGGCGGACGCAGAAATTTTTTTCTGGGGGGGGGGGATTTGAATAGGTAGAAAGAATACTTACATATACAAGTAGTTTATAAAACTGGCCACTTAGATTACATATATAGCCTTTTTTCAAATTTCGGGGGGGGGGGGGATGTAACCCCCCTATCCCCCCCCCTGCGTCCGCCACTGACTGATTAGGCCTATGTGCTTTTTAATCGTATGATCTCTGTTTAATACAATATTCAAATAATTCAAATAACTTACAACATATTCATAAGTAAATGTATTTTATTGGTTATTTATTAAATTTTATTCATCATACCCTCACTTGTGAATTTATCAGGGATTTTAAAGTCACTCATGTCATTACCTATGACGGATATCTGTAAGTAACTAATAAATTTGTACTGGTACCAGCAATATGCTTTAATTATTGTAAATTAATTTAACAGATAATTAATATGTGAAGTCTCAGTTATTTTTATTCTAACCATTTGTTATACAAGGTGCATTCAAGTTCTAAGGTCTTCGATTTTTTCCTCGGGACTGGGAGCAGGTAAAAACATGTGGACTAGCAAAAAGGTGAATACACTTTTTGTGAATGCATGATAGAAATAGCTGCATTGTACATAGCACAGAAGTGTAGTGTCCGCAGTTAGAGGAGTGTTTTTGATACTTCAAATGGTGATGTTGAGGTAATTGCAAGAACAGCGAGTAATCATTTATTTTCTCCACTTGTGTGGTGTGAAATTTATTGCCAGTTGAGTGAAACATGTGATGATGGTATGATGAAATATGTTGTTTGTTAGTAGCCTACAACAGTTCAAAGAAGGCTGAACGCCGCATGAGAATAAACTGAAACAATCTTGGCTTCATACCAGCCGGTCTGAGATTTTGGTTGTGCGAGTATAGAAATTGTTTTGGAGGATCGCCAATCAAGTGTGTAAGATATGAGCTCCAATGTTGACAATTCTGTTGGATGTGTGCACTCAATCCTGCACGAAAACGTGAAAAATGCAGAAAGTGTCCTCTGGGTGGGTGCCGTGAATGAACGATGCAGAAGTTTCTTATGACAACAACTTTGAAGTGGTTTCTCATGCTCCCTACTCACCTGACTTTGCTCCTAGCGATTTTTGGCTTTTTCCAACAAGAAAGACATTCTTCATGGTCGCACATTCTCCAGTCATGCTTCAATTGCATCAGCAATTTTCCAGTGGTCAAAGCATACTACTATGAAAGTGTTTGCAGCGGTCATGGAGTTATGGCATCAATGTAGTAAAAACCGTGTACATCTACAGGGTGATTACCTTCAGAACTGACATTAGTTTAATATTTTCTGAGTGAATAGTTTGTCAGAAAAAAATCGAAGACCTTACAACTTGAACACATATTGTAGAATGTTTTAAGTAATTTAGGATGTTGATTTCTGAGAAAAGATGCTAAAGTCATAAACAGCATTTTCTGTGCAATAAAAACTGACACTTTAAAAGTCAGAAACTTAAGTGATTTTCCTTGCGATGAATACATATAATACTTACAAATAATAATACCCTTTAAAATATCCTGCCTAAGAATATGAAGAATCTAAGATTACTTAATTTGGTTTCAGATATAGCATATCTATTATTTGGAAAAGTTAAAACCTGTCTTTAAAATCTCAATTTCACAGACATCATAGTAGAAACACAAGCCAAATAGACTTACCCTTCTGCTGTTTGGCAAAGACACTCAACAGTCGTACATAATATGAGCATTACACTATGTAATAAACTGCTAACAAATATAAAAATGCTCCCTCTACACAAATTTAAAGCCACTATCAGAATAGAGTAAAAATAAGGCATTTTGTTCTATTAAAGAATTTTAAGAAAATCCTGTAACCGATCTTAAGCCTTAACAATGTGCTAAAGAATTTGAATTCCACATTACTTAATTACATAATTATGACTACTATAATCTCTTGACCCATAAACATTGGTAGTTAAGCAAATAAGTAATTTGATCGCATACATTTATATAAGTAATTTCTATTGTATGTATTTCTGTATGTATTTTCTTTCTTTTATTTTTTAAATTGAAATTGTCTATGAAATTGTTATTCGCACATATTAATTTCCTTTCATGTATAACTTATTTTGAACATATAGCCTATTAATAACTCTGTTTTTAACTTTGTATTATATTGTACCGGTACTGGTAGGCCTAATTGAGTTTCATGAAGCATCCTATAGGTATATTAAACGTTCCAAAGTATGAAATAACATTTACCTTATCTTATTTTATTTTACAATTTGGACAGTTCTTCTACATAAATCATGCTGTACTATGTTAAGTAACAAGTAATAATATTAACAAGAACAAAAATGTTTAAACACAACAACAAAATGTTTAAAAATAATAACAAAAATATTTAAGTACAACAACAAAAATATTTAAGTACAACAATACTTGGCAACAGAACTGATCACAACTATTATTGCACAGTTATCACTATACAAATAAATTCTCCCTGCAACATATAATTATAAAAGCTAGATCAAATATAAAGATGTTTTTAAAAGTATTACCAGTCAACATTTTCAGAACCTTACTGAAGTTTTCCCACATACAGTTTAATTAGATTTTAGGATTTTGCGAAGAAGAAAGAAAAAAGAGAGAGAAACAAATGTGGGCTGGATAAAATTAAAATTATGCACCAAATTATTTCCATATTACTTATTAATAGAACTTCAGAATAGTACTCCAGGCCTTCTGAGTCCCTTGATCATCTAGAAAATGTTGTACTATAAAATTCATTTGCAATACATACAAACTCTGTGCATTCTTTTTTTAAAGCTAACCTGTAAAACGCTTCAGCTTCACTGCAGCAAACTAAGGTTAAGCTAATTGAAGCAACCTTAAAGTAGGATCCAAGATTAAAGTTTCACCACTGCTGCAGTGACCATAAAGCAAACCTGCAGCAGCTTTAATTTTGTTTTAATAAAAAGGCAAAGACATACACTATAAACTTAATTTTACCCTTACAAGAAATGGTGATTTTTTGCAAAAGCAATATACTTTTCTTTTTTAAATTTTCATGTTTGCTTATCCCAATGTTATTCTGGTTTCAACTACAGTAATATACAATACTGATATAAAATATGAAATGTATATTAAATTGTAGAATGAAATATATGAAATTGCTGACATTGCAAGCATTTTCATCAGTTAATGATCGTTTAAATTACTATCTCCAAGGAGACAAATATTTCCATTCACAGTTTGCTTACAATTTTTGAAACAATACCCATGCTGATGACTGTGAAGCTTAGATTGAACAAGCCACTTAAAAATATATCATAACTTATTTTGATTTTCTACCAACAGCACAGCACTGAAGATTTTTACCGGTAGCTTATATTTAAATTTATACTTATAAGACACAAAGCAGATTTTATACAACAATACAGTAATAGACTGCAAGTAACTATTTTTTCAACCAGTAACAACATTTAATTTTATTTTACTTTCCTTCAGGAGTCCATTAACCAAAACTCCATACTCAGTTAAGAGTTACGGGTATTTTTGGAAGTCTATACTGATCTGTGCTGAACACCGCATAGCAAAACATCTAACGCCTCTTCAAGTCTCTTCATTTTACACTAGCTATCACTGCATGTGAACACTGTTACCTATCATTTGAATCTCTGATAGAAAGCATATTACAGTGAACGCCGCTTAATATAATTGCAGATAATGTTATCAATCAGGTAATATTTTCACTTTTATGAAGTCCCTACTGATACATTGAAAAAATGCAGTTTATTGTGATCAAGATTCAGTTTATGTTACCACATTTTCCTTTTTGTGGCTTTATTTCCAAGTACTGAAGTACTGTATGTCATTAAAAATTTCGTTTTTAAGGGTTTTGTTTCTAACTCAACTGTATCGTGTTGTACTGGAAGTATCAATACTGTTGTTCCCAGCTCACAGGATGACCAGTTTGAGGGAGTGCCATTACCTAACTTTCTCTTTTAAGCAATAAAGCATGTCTCACCCCACAATTAAACTGCAGCTTTTGATTTATGAAGGTAACAGTGTTCACATGCAGTGATAGCTAGTGTAAAATGAAGAGACTTGAAGAGGCGTTAGATGTTTTGCTATGCGGTGTTCACCACAGATCATTATAGACTCCCAAAAATACCCGTAACTCTTAACTGAGTTTTGGTTAATGGACTCCTAAAGGAAAGTAAAATAAAATTAAATGTTGTTACTGGTTGAAAAAATAGTTACTTGCAGTCTATTACTGTATTAGCCTATGAGCAGTTCAATGATTGACAGTTACGTATTATTTTATGAATACATATTTTAAATTCTGTTTTGTAGTGTATTAACTTATAAATGAATAAATAACCTTCATTATATTCCTTCGGCTACTGTTATCAATTGGTTAATATTATCAGATTAGCTATGTCCCGAAGTGATCACAGGGTCATTCCATATTAAATCAACAAATTTTAAGAAAATTTTTTGCCACACCATTTTTGATTTTGATAAAGTTTGGTAGGTGATGTGTACCAGTCTTCTGAACCACAAAACAAATCTTTTTATACCTCTAAAAAATTTTACTCCTGAGATATAGGCATTTGTTTGGAGCACGAACAAGCAAAAAATGTAATTTCAGACCTATTTTCTGAAAGCCGTAGAATTTCTATTTGAATCAGTAAGATGATCAGATAGGGCTCATTGGAAAGCTTAAAGAATGGACTTTCATTTGTGCATACTAAATTAGATTTAAGTTAAGTCTAAACAGACGTTTTTAGGGCTCTAATCTTCGTTCGTGAACTGTCGTTTTGCGTAATTTTAGGCATTATAAAAACAACGAAGGACTTGGAGTAACAGGCCAATTTTTTTTTCTGTTACACTTATGTATGAGGAGTATGTGTAGGAAAAAATCTGAGCTGTTACTGGTGGTCTTTCACCCTGAAAAAAATGTTTAAACTTCGAAAAGAGTGTAAATCGTGCTTTTTCTCGGTCCCAAAGAGTAATGTGGGACAGGTGATAAAAATCTGAAAATGCCAGGATGAGAAGCCCTTATAGTGTACTTTAAAATAAAAACAAAATCATTCTGTGACTGGAAGGGATAGAGGAGCTACAAGCCTTTGAAATATCAAGAAAACAGCACTTGACCGCTACTGAAAATAGGCTAAGCAGATAGGATAATTACCACAAAATTTAATTTAAATTTACATAAAATACAAAACATTTATTTACAAATGAGAACCGCCGAGGGTTTTTAAGTTTTCAAGACCCGTAAATGCCTTTACGTCCCGTGTGTTGCATGCTATTTTTTGCACGACGGTTACTTATATCAATTTAATTATATTAATTGTGATATTACATGAAAATATTATGTGTATACATTCTTGAAGAGAGATGTTTATTTGAGCAAGTGATTCGCATGTGTTTGTTGTTATGGGAACCGAATATTTGTCCTGGGGGCCTTGTTCATAAAGGCATGTATTATGAAGTGTATCGTAATGAATTATGACGTAGCGCTTGGACCGTAAGTAATTTAACCTCATCGCAACGGCCTTAGCAACACGATTGTGTGGGAATGTCAACTTACGATCCATGTAAACAACTTTCGTAAGTAACACTTACTAGCTAAGGAGAGCAAAAAAGCTCTTTAAGGTTACATCGAATTAACCTTTTCTGTATGTTAAGACACACAGTATCTTTTCCTTGGCATCATTCTGCTGTACTCATCATTTTCGTAGAAGTCTTGTACAGTTTTGACTGAAACTTCATTAAGTTTATTCCTAGTCCTGTTCTCCCTATTCTGTGGCAAAATCCCGTTCTTTTTCACTAAATTTCTTGACTGGTGGGCTAAGTTTTGGCTGACATTAAACTCATTCTGAACTATACTAATACTCCAACTACTAGGAGCTAAACTTACAATGTTCTTTCATTTTTTGTTTCTTTAAGCTTGTGAATTAGTTGCATGTACTCATTCGCTAAACTGGCAGGCTGCATGTTCGTTGAAAATTCCTCATTATCAGTTGAAATTTTCAAATCAAAAGCCTTACTTAACTTTCCTGATATACTAACCTCATTTGTTAACACTGAGGGTCTAACTTCAATTGACAGCTTCTGCGCCTTAACAGGAGAAATACCAAGGACTGAACAAGCATCATGAACTGTTTCAAAAAGAATGGTTTCAGGTTCATAAATGTCTGGGTTTCATGAGACTGTCAGTACCGGTCTCTGTGCCTTGATTTGGATTTTAATTTTTTTAACATTTTGTGCACAGTAATATGCTGGTAACAATTTCAATAGCATGTATTCAGCACAAAATAACAATAGTAATAATTTAAAAAAATAAACTAATCAAAAGATAATGAAGCACAAACACAACCTACATGTTGTGAGTCAGCTCAATAAGTGAATAGTGGACAGCATTCAACAGAGGGACTGGTCATATGAAGCTATGCATATTCAAACATGACTTGGTCAGCAACCAGTCTCCAATGAACAGTGCGTGTCCAGAACTTTCAGTTATCAGTTAACATATAATTCAATATACTGTATAGAAGAGTAGAGTTTAATCCAGTACCTACACCTAATAAACCAGGATAAGAATGGTTTCTAAATACAGCACTTGAAATTGCCATCAATGTAGCTTAAAAAGAAATCAAATGTGGAAATTTGCTAGAAAAATTACAAAAAATCAGAAAGTTGTATAACTGAGGAAAATTCTCATTTGTAAATAAATGTTTTGTATTTTATGTAAATTTAAATTAAATTTTGTGGTAATTATCCTATCTGCTTAGCCTATTTTCAGTAGCGGTCAAGTGCTGTTTTCTTGATATTTCAAAGGCTTGTAGCTCCTCTATCCCTTTCAGTCACAGAATGATTTTGTTTTTATTTTAAAGTACACTATAAGGGCTTCTCATCCTGGCATTTTCAGATTTTTATCACCTGTCCCACATTACTTTTTGGGACCGAGAAAAAGCACGATTTACTCTTTTTTCGAAGTTGAAGCAAATTTTTGAGGGTGAAGGACCACCAGTAACAGCTCAGTTTTTTTCCTACACATACTCCTCATACATAAGTGTAACAGGAAAAAAAAATTGGCCTGTTACTCCAAGTCCTTCGTTGTTTTTTTAATGCCTAAAATTACGCAAAACGACAGTTCACGAACGAAGATTAGAGCCCAAAAAACGTCTGTTTAGACTTAACTTAAATCTAATTTAGTATGCACAAATGAAAGTCCATTCTTTAAACTTTCCAATGAGCTCTATCTGATCATCCTACTAATTCAAATAGAAATTCTACGGCTTTCAGAAAACAGGTCTGAAATTACATTTTTTGCTTGTTCGTGCTCCAAACAAATGCCTATATCTCAGGAGTAAAATTTTTTAGAGGTATAAAAAGATTTGTTTTGGGGTTCAGAAGACTGGTACACATCACCTACCAAATTTCATCAAAATCAAAAATGGTGCGGCAACGCCCATTTGTTGATTTAATATGGAATGACCCCACAATAAGCAGTGTGCACTGAATATTTCTTTTGAAAATGTAGTGAAAGTAATAATTTCATTAATTTATTTTGTGTTATCTCAGGATTACCATACCAGAGTAAAATATTTTTATAAAATTATTAAGTTATAATAGTATTTTTTTACATTAATATTAAAAATAGTGGCAAGTGCCTCCTTGTTTACCCACAATTTGTGTTTCTTTTTAAAAAGCAACAAGGAACTTATATTAAATATACTACTGCCTTAAGTATAAATTAAAAATACTAAATTTAGAATTTCAGTACGAAAAATCACCATTACTACCACTTATGGCACTGAAAGTTATTGTACACTGATCTTAAAATTATTTTAAAAAGAATGAAAGATGGGTTTCCATAGTTTCATTCGGTTTACTTTCTTGCATATAAAGTTTGTGCAACAAATTTTGCGCCATTTATTTTGATAGCAACTTTTAGCTTTAAATTTCAGAACTATTATATATTATTATTAATTTTCTTTCATAATAATATTACTGTTTTGCAACAAAAATTTTCTTCATAATAATATTACTGTTTTGCAAAAAAAATCCATATGCTATCTGACTTAAATCTATTTTGGGTAGATCCTGCAGATATGTAAAACATTGAAATGGAAAGATAAGAAAGAAACTTACTTCTAGACTATTATCTTATGATATATATCTCCTTTCACTGAATGATTGTTAACAAAGAATGTCTTAACATCATTTCTACCAAAACTTACATGAGGAATGTATAATATTATTTGTGCATGCAACATTTTTGCGCTACAATACTAGCACAGAAATTAAAAGAATATTGAAATTCAATACCGGTACTGACTAAGGATGGAACGTTAATTTTACTCTATAATATCAGTTGAGATAATTCTACAGCAGAGAAAGATATACAGGAATGTTATTAACTGTTTAAATGTTACATTAAATTTATATTCCTTTTTTATCTACAGGTAAGACTAGACATTAACATGGCATTAAAACAATCTTGTATGGTGGAATGCTGCAAGAAAATTACGAGGAAGAATTTTCCTGTTTGTACTCATTTACTCTTAGTTCAAAATTAAAATCTCATCTTAGGTACACATACAAAAACCAAGAACGTAACCATTTTATTTCTTGAAAATTACAAATTAAATGTATTATTTTTGCAGGATGTACTTACTTTCCTAACACATTCACTACTACCCATGCAGTAGTTTGCTACTTGCTGAAGCCAGCCATTTTAAAGGGTGAGAATATTATAGGAGAAAAATTCCTCCGACACTGGGAGGACATAACTGCATATGACATAACTTGTCTGTCTGTGAGGTAGACCATTAGGGCAATTAGTCATAGGAGAGAAGTTCCATCTGGCGCTGTGAATTGAACTCCGGCTTAGCTCAGTTGGTAGAGCATTGGCGCGAACAGCCAAAGGTCCTGGGTTCAAGTCCCAGTGTCGGAGGAATTTTTCTCCTATAATATTCTCGTGTAATGTCCAACAGAGACAATAATCTGTGGTTCATGAAAGCTTACATATCTATCTTGTATGTTAACTGTACAATAACAGTGGGAGCCCGGTAACAAAAATCACTAATTAGTGTGCCTCACAGTACTGCATATGACATAACTTGTCTGTCTGTGAGGTAGACCATTAGGGCAATTAGTCATAGGAGAGAAGTTCCATCTGGCGCTGTGAATTGAACTCCGGCTTAGCTCAGTTGGTAGAGCATTGGCGCGAACAGCCAAAGGTCCTGGGTTCAAGTCCCAGTGTCTGAGGAATTTTTCTCCTATAATATTCTCATGTAATGTCCAACAGAGACAATAATCTGTGGTTCATGAAAGCTTACATATCTATTTTAAAGGGTGCCTGATACCTAAGTTTAAATAAAGGAAAATGCTTCTATTTCTTTTTTAAATAAACCTAATACTTTTAAGTGACTGATATATATTTAATATTTCACAAAAATCATTTTAAAAATGTGTATTAATAAGACTTATAAATATCTATATTTTTGCTAATCGTTTTCAAAATGCATTACTATGTCCCACTATATATACAATTTCTTGGAGATCTTTTCCCAGCCTTAACATTGCATCTTCCATGTTCCTGGAAAGTTTCCTGGGTAGTGAGGCTCTGGATGCTTGTGGAATTGGGGAGACAGGGCTCAGGTTTAATAAGTGGGGTTGGCAAGCCTGGAAATTGACGGGGCAGAAAGAGCCTCCCAAATAAGGTATATTGCTTATAGATAGTGCTGGCGAATGGCGTGTGCAGTAGTGAACATGTTAAATATGATACATTATTATTTAGAGTAGGCTACCAATATCTTACATGTGAATAAAAAAAAATATGGTATGTTATTGAAAATACAAATTTCATGATGAGATAAAGTTGCTAAAATTTCAAGTATTTTTTATATAGCAAAAAGCCTTTTTAAATTTTCATTTTGGGTCAAGAGGGCCATGCTAAGAAGCTTTGTTGGTTTTATAATCATTATTCTTTGCTTATGCAAAGCTAGCATCTCCATGATATATGACCATACTGTGTGTAATAATTATTATAGGCCTACTTAACAGTACCAAACAATGATATTGTATGACACAAATATGTCTGTGTGGATCTAGACATTCTTTTACTTTAAAAATTCAACATTAATAAATTCTACTTCTAACATATTAAATTACCAGTATTAGTGCCTTAAGACAAGGCTGTAAACAGTTATTTATGATCCAAGCCTGTTAAACAGAATAAGCACAAAGTTAACAAAATGTTCTTATGAAGGTCAAACGTTGTATGACATTTTATGTTATTTTGAATTGCAAATTTTAAAAGGAAAATAATTTCAGTTCTCTTGGGTTTAGAATAGTAACCAAAAAAAACTTTTTGGTATTTTGTACGGTATGTAGAATTCAGACTTTTATGGTTGGCAACAATTTGTTTGAGATAAATCACATACTTTACATAACTTTACATAGGTGGGGAGAGTTCAATGTTTACAATTCAAAATAAGATAAAATTTGTAGGCTATGCAGTTCCAAATAAACTTTTCAGAAGTCTAAAACCTTTCAACATTTAAAGATACTAAATGAATACTGCCTTAACATGAATACTGCATAACATGACTGTAAAACTCAACATTTTGTTTTAAGTACATTGTACGTAGTAGATTAAACAATAAATCGATAAGTTACTAAACAAGAAAACTGTCACATAATGAAAGTATTATAACATGCTGAAGAATGTTAACTGCAGGTACTGACTTTCACTCAAGAAATTCTTCTGTAGACGTAATTGTTGCTTCAATCAGAAGTCCAAAATCTAGCTCAGCCAAACTTGCTGCAAAGAGAACAGATACATTAATACCAGAAATATAAAGATAATGCATTACTTAAGCCATACGCCATAATTTTTAATAAATCAAAGGCTTTCTGCTTAAAATTTTTATAAAACACATAACAATACTGTATATACATGTATATGTATATATTTTATACTAGAGCATAGAGAAATATCTGAAGTTCATTATTCATTTCAAAGATCTTTATTTGTGAGAAAGACTTCTGTTCAGAATAAATATTAAGCAGCAAAATTTCTTAATAGTTTGTCCAAAATAGTGTGTGTCTGTGAACAGCATTGCTCAAGAATTAAAAATTAAAAAAAAAAAAATATATATATATATATATTTGAGTTAAATATCATCTGAGTATGTGACACAAAGATTGGCGACGGATTCTTTCTTTTAATGCTACTTTACATGAAGAAAACTTTTATTTGGTACATTTTTTCACAAAAATTCTCTTGTTCATAGAAATTCATTCTTGCCTGGTGAAAAATAAGCTCTTGCATCAAGCTGAAAGAAATGAACATGCACTTGTTGCAGCACAACCCTTTATTCTATATCAGAATGTAAAGTAAGAAAGATGTATTGCTCATACTTACGGCAAAGAAAGTTTGCTAGTGCATTACATCAGATTTTATTTGGGTTGTGCATGGGAGATGCAACTTGATTCGTGGCAACAACTTTCTTTTCATTTTTACAACCACTTAATAAGAAGAGAGTATGATTTTTCTTGATTTTCTAAAATAAGACCTTAACAATTTTGTTTAAATTTTCTACAGAAATTGCATAATATGCATTACATAATGACTGACTGAGTTTTTCCAATAACCACTGTGGAGGGCCATAGGGCCTCCAAAGTGGATGTTTCAGTACCTTGATTAATTTTGTTACACTTACTATCCACGATAGGACAGAGGGACAGGTGGTAAGCCCATCAGCTCACAAACCCCATTGCAGACACTAAGGTATTGGATGTGAAAGGGCCGAGGAATTTTGTCCAGAGGCTCTCATTTAGAGTTCTTTCATATACTGTAAATCTACAACATGACCCCCCAGCTTAAAGTCCCTCCCGGAGGACTTGTGCCCAGAATTTTTAAGTCATGGAAAATTCATCGACCACAGGCAGGTTTGATCCCACAGATCTAGAGGTGGGCACGCTACCTTTACACCACCATAGCCAACATTATATATATATATATATATATATATAGGCATATTATATAGCCTACTATATTATACTAAAGCTAAAACTACTATTTTAACAAATTTTACCAATAAATTCTCTGATGGGTGGTTAGAAGTCACTCATTTCATAAATGGTTTAGGTTTTAAGTCTTGCATCATGAATCATGTGACTTTGAATGAGGTTATGACAACTGGATGCACACTACTGTGGTACAGTCATGTACCTGTGTACTTGAATATATTAAGAGTAAAGGAAATTGTTTCACATTATATATTTTTTATTTGTTGTCTGTTTGCAATAGAACTTCAATTTGACATGATTTCCTTTCCATTGGATAAGAATGCAACAATTCCTCTGAACATTCAGAAAAACAAATGAATTACCGGTACATAGATAACATTAATAAGCATTTTGGGTAAATAACTAACTTAGATACATAAAATACCTTTCCTGGCACATAGACAATACAATAATTTATTTTAAATTTATTTATAGGATAAATTAATTTAATATTCAGTCTAATTGTACAGTATCCATAGCTGTATTTAGAGAATAATTCCTGTACATTCCTCCTCTAGCTTGAGTGTTGCTGAACTTCTGAGAGACAAGATAGAAAGCTGTGGGCACTGTATGGACACTAGGTGGGTGCCATCCATACTCCAGCGATGTTGTGCGGTAGAAAGGATGTTCGGATGGTCTTCTTTGGCAACCATAACCATTAAACCAATATGGTCTGTCAAAACGATCGGGTAGGTTAGCAGTGAGATATAAATCTGATGTCTTGGTTTCATCTGCTGGAACATCAGCTTGTGGAGATGGGCAGGTGCAAGGAGGAGTAGAAGTCATGTTGTTATTTGATAAACATGGAAATCTGGAATTGTTTTGTAATTGATCCAAGACAACGTATCTGTGGAAATGAGCATGTTATCTGTACATTTTAAGAACATCATGAGCTTACTGCAATTTGTAATAATAGAAATGGTAAAATTGTAATCATTCCTAAAGAACATAAATTGGGGAAATTATCTACAATATACCAAAAAAATATACTGGCCAATTTAATGTAAACCAGGGTCACTATATCATTGAGAATCTGGATAGTACGGATGACTGCTGTTATTTAGTGGGTTTTATGCTAATAAAACATCATGAGCTTTAACACTTGATGTACCAATGTAGATTAAATGTAGGTTAGGAATTCACGGCTGTAAACTTTCAAACTAATGCTGGTTAAGTATATTTTGCACTGCACCAACACTTATGTGTTATTAAAATGGACTTAACAGCTGTAATTTTGCATTGGTGGCCAGTTAAATAATTAATGGCTATAAAGTCTACAAAAAACGTGGCTGCAAGTCTTGATAATTTTAAAGATAAGTTGCAGTCTTTGGAATATTTATATCAACCGGAACCTTATCCACAGGAGAATTTTATGGGAAGAGAAATCCATTCCAAACTATCATGGAACTGACATTTCAGGAATAATTCTGGATCAGCAAACACATATTGTGGATATTGCAAAAGAGCTGACGAACTAGAGTTCCTACTGATAGGAATTATCCTGTTTCACCAATGAAACTGGTGAATAACTACGATTTGTCACTAATACAATAAAATATCCTGCAATGTAGCAATTGATTTACCTGGACTTCAATTAGCTGTTGTCTGACACATCTTTATTGGCCCACTTTGTTTCTTTCCATGCAACAATATGAATGAACAAGAGACTCTGATAACAAAAGACAGTCAATAAGGCAATTGTACATTCAGTTTTGTGCACGGGGGTGAAAGTAACATTGAAAGAATAGCAACAGCTCATTAGTTCACTGCCCGACCGGTTTGGTGCACTGTGATCGCTGTTGCCATGGCGGCAGGTTTGTTTCGAAACATATGACAGCAATATACGAAAAGGCGTAATATCTGGTTTTTTTCTGTATGCATTAGTGTTTGGAAAAGGAGGAGATATAATTAACATATTATAAAGATGCCAAGTAGCGAAGGTAAGTTAAAATACATTAACTACTTAAAACAATCCTCAATTAATATTTATTCCATGTTCTACGAATTATTAAGATTAATGTTTCGTATTCTTTGTTTCAGAAACGAGTGAAATATTCCTGTAAGTTCCCTGGCTGCGGAAGTAAATACTTCAGTATGAAATCCAACGTGAACTACAAAAACAAACATTTCTACAGGTTTCCGAAAAAATCAAACGTGAACCAACTGAAACATCAGTGCAATTTAGATGATAATGTGAATTGTGCTAATTATTTCATGTGTGAAGACCACTTCCTGCAGAAAGATTTCGTTAACCATACTAGACAAGTTATCCCAAAGCAGCTTGCGACTCGTGATTTACAGAGACCCAATCAATGTGAATTCCCAATCAAATGTGGGAAGTGATCTCAAGCCTCGCCTAGTTTTTGTGAAAATAGAAAGTAAATTCATACTTCTGTGTATGACTGAGGTAAAAGAAATTCAAGTGACAGGAAGCTACTAATATTTATGGTAATGTAATATTTTTAAAATCTGTTTTTATAAATATAATTCATTAATCAAGGGTGTTTGTTTTTTAATTATAAAGTCATCTAAAGTAATACATATTTCAGCAATCACCGAGACATGTATGTTGTGAGTAGCAGAAATTCTAGAAGGTATTCTACACTACGGTTTTTATAAGATCTGACGCATATTGTTTGCAAATTATTATTTTTTCTTATTTAAGGTGTTCATCATTTAGTGCATTTTGGGTTCAATGCTTTTAAAAGATAATTGTTTGTATCACTATAGCCTGATGGTATTAGTGGGCTATGGTCATTACCGTAGCCCGCTAATACTAGTGGGCTATGGTTTTACAGAATTTGGAATGCATTTTCATACATGTGTTCTGGCACGCAAATTTTTCATTCTTACAGCTTAACTGCCCGACCCGTTGGAGCGCTGTAATCGCTTTTTGTTTCCGAGTTTTGACATGCGCTGTTCACTTCTAATAATAATATTGGTGTTCTGTGGTTTTGTGAGCAGTTGAAAATAATGATATTGGTGTTCTGTGGCTGAGATAGGTAAATGAATGCCAGTAGACACCGGTTACATAACGCCTGTTAATGTTGGTACATCTCATTTCCAAAATGAATGCCCATTAAGTTTATAGTCATTACAAAGCAGCTGAAAATAACTGGCGTCAGTGCACCTGATCATTACTGTATCATTTTAAACTTCCGTGGAAATAGGTTTAGATTCATGCTTCATAAACAATTATTATAGTAGGCCTATAATTATTAACCTATAATACATTCTTCTTCCTCTTATTTATACCTGTTTATTTTACTACTTTAAGCATTGAACTTAAGCCATATTACAAATTATCATGGGGGTAGTGTCTAGTCGAACCCCTAGAGGGCAGAAGAAATCCCATTGTTATAATTTGAATGCTACTGAAGCTGTTATTAGAGTAGCTGAGATCTAATTTACAGTTTAAAATGAATTCTGAACCATGGTGGGCCTCTTGAAAATCAGAGTTAAAGGAAGCAATATCCCATCAAAGTTCTCAATACTTAACACGGTGATCTCCTTGGTTGTGATATGGCTACTAGCCCACAGAAGACCCGGATATAGTATCAACACATATTAAGTTGATATCGGTACTGTAGTATGCAGACGTAGCTCTGGGGTAATTGAACAGGTGACTTGCCAAGTATTTTTTGAAAAAAATCACTTATAATAAGCCTACTTAATACTTCTAATAACAACAACAATAATAGTATCATAAAATAAAGTACGTGGGGAGTGGTAGGACTGCTGTTTGGAGGTCGAGTAGGTCTGACTAAATTGACATGGAACATCCTACATAGTTTAGGCATCACTCAGGAATCAATCAAAATCATTCTGATTAATATAATTAAGGACTCCTTGAGTATGAATGAATGAATGAATGAATGAATTTAGCCGATAAGATCCCATGAAGGGCAATATCCTCCTATCTAAGGGAAAGCTCGTTCATTGTCCTCATGTGGTGAGCTGGTCCACATGATTTTGATCTATTTAGTTTCTTCCTTTCGAAGGTGCATATTTAATAGTCACTACATTTTAAAGATTTGGCACTGGGTAATTTATATTTTCAGTGATAACGTTTAGTGATCAACTACTCGTATTTTATTACAATTTTAAAGTTTTGATCCATTATTATTATTTTCAAATCCCCAATTGTAAACCTACCCCTATAATATAAAGCCACATGGCTGACTGACTGACTGACTCGCTCACTCACTCACTGACATTAATGTTTGCCCACTTCCAGAGAAGCTACAAACTTGAAATTTGGTACACTTATAGCTTTTAGGCTGTAAACCACAGGAAAATTAAAAAAAAAAATTATTTTAATTTTTAGCCCTAAAAACTTCCGAAAAAGGGCCCAGTTTTCATGGCAACGGTATTATCAAACAGTGTTCACGTAGGGCTCTGAAAGTTTAGAAACAATTATTTCCGTAAACCTAAGGGGGTGGTCAAGATAGTAAAGTCTTGGACTCGCATTCTGAAGTCTCAGGTTCATAATAATTAAATCCAATTAACATATTTTTGTCCAGAACTAACAAAATTTTCTTCTATCTGTTAAAGAAATTTCATAATTTATATTCTTTAATCATAACTCATAGATGAAGTCTTGCATTTTTACTTGTGTCTTTCTATGATTTTCCCGTTCGTAAAGGCAATGCTAAATTGAATATTTACATAGATAGGCTATGAAATTTACGTGAAAAAAATATTTAGCCAATACAGCAGACGAAATACATGCACTCTATCTCCCATAGATCTTTTAAAACACCTTTCCTGAGCATCTGCCCCAATGAGCAAAGTGAGTCTATTCTATACAGCTTTCTGCTGTGATTGTAATTCAGAATCCCTGTGGTCATTCATTGTATATGAAATGATTGCTGATATATATACTTCAATTTTATAATAATAATAATAAAATAATATTAATAATATAATAATAATAATAATAATAATAATAATAATAATAATAATAATAAACAACTATTTATACTGTAAGATTGCATTGATGATAACAATGTTCAACCAACCAACCATTGGATTCATTGAATTTCAAAGAATCACACACCACATGCTTCTATAACATCAAAACACACATCTAAAAAATGTTGTGTGCTTGTATTCAAAACTATGCTACTGGTAGTTCTGTGAATAGTAGGACCTTGCATAAAGAAATTCTAGGACCTGCTCTTCATCGCAATCTTTATAGGCTTAGTCAATGTTGTCATTCATTGCTCCCAGGGGAACTGTTTGGCTAGAATCGTTGAATTAAGCTGAACAATCAGCAGCGTCGCCAGGAATTTTATTAAGGGGGGCAAAATCAATTTCGGACTTTAATTTCATGATTAGACTAAACACATTAATATTCACTTAGTTAACCGGATCGTTATTTTGAACCCAAGCTGAATTCGACAAGCCTACAAAGTTTTTTAAGTTAACAGAATACACTCTTTTGAGCAATGGCCTTGGTGAGATATTATTATAAATACATATTATAGTTATAATTAGTTAATACTTGCTAAACTCATTATAAAGTAATTCTATTTTTTTTATTCTCCATGCTACAACTGTAGGTTGACAAAGAGTACCACAAATAAATGAATCCATAAGGCAATCCAGAGGGGAGCAGTTGCCCCCCCCTTGCCCCCCATGACGACGCCCATATGAACAATACATGAAATGGAACCACTAAAAATGGCCATCATCTTGCAACAGAATCAAAAATAAAACCTTACACGACATTGTTTTAATGACTTCAAGGAATAGTCTTGCAAAATTGGTCCTTACTGCTTAACAAACATATTTACAGGCAAACAAACAAACAAAATGCTGAACAGTTAATTTAAAATAGGACCTTGCTTCGCTTGTTCAATAATTGTGCCTACACCTGAAACAGTACCTCACTTACTCTCACACTAGTCAAAACTTTCTCACGAAGTGGTAAGCCCAACTGAAAATGCATCCACAAAGCATCAGCGGCTGGGGGGAAATACCAAGCAAAGCCCCCCCCCCAAAAAAAAAAAAAAATTTAGTTTCCAGTAACACAAGCTGTTCAATTCAATTCAATTAGTGCTGAATGCTGACGATTAAAATAGATATTATAAAAAATTATAGATTCTTAATAAACTTTTCAACGGAGAACATTGGATAACTATAACTGGAGAACCACAACTGGTACTTCAGATAATATAGATCCTCGGTTAACCAAACAGGAATATTGGTACATATGCCAAAACCAGAAGGTCTAAAATATAAACTGTACAGCCTAACAGCACATACCTTTAGCAGTAAGCAGATCCAGGAATGTATCAAGAGGTGAGAGTCTATCAGCAGAAGGAAATGCTGCAAGACCTGTATTTAAAATAAATATAAATAAGTTAATATAAATAGGTCTATTTGATTTAATAACTAAAATTCATATTTATGAGAAGAATTGCAGGAATTACAAATATTTAGTAAAATTATTTTGTTATTAAAAATAATATTACAAAGTTTTACTGAGTTCTATCTTGTTATTAGGACATTTTTAAAACTCCTTTCTTATTAAGCATGGGTATACAATAGATAAAATTACAATCACTGTACTAATAGTTCTGTAAACAGTATATCTCGCTTACAAAAAGAAAAAAGATCTGATGTTCATCGCAGTCTTGAAAGGATACAAATGTTTTTAATTGTTTTAAGGAACATTTATGTCAAATTAGAAGAAAACTGAATAACTCGTTTGGTAGTGACTGTGTAAGAAACAAATTTACAGACATGAAATGACGAATTGTCAAATTAAAATAAGACCTCACTTTGTTCGGTCAATTAAGAAGCTTTTCTAGTCCAGTTGCATTTCTTTTGGTACACTTGTGTATTTCTTGTGTCTTTCATTGTTTTATTTGTGTAGAAAAGCTTTGATATTTGATATAATGAAACTGAACTATGATCATGATATTTCTGTATTTCTACTTATGCAAGTCAACATGTAATTGTATACTTGACAATATTGCAATAGATCTTATTTGAACAATAGATTCAAAAATTTTGTTATAATCCCAAATTTTACATTAAAGTAAGATTAATTGATTGATTACATTAAAGTAAGATTGATTGAAATCAATGAATTGAAGTTTTATAGGAGTAGAAGAGACAGCATGCTAAACATGGTACCTGTGCAGTTCAAAATTGTAACCCGATACGACTTCTCATTGGCAGAAGCTTACTTTCATCCTGCCAGCCTTTTGGCACAAAGCAGTACAGTTCTTGTGTTTGTAATGGTGGAATTTTCCGCTAAACAGCTTATTTTCATTTTTGAAACTTAATTTCTGAAAGTAATGTGCCTTCAAAATTGTGAGTTATAAGACTGTTTAGAAAGTGGAAACAAACTGGAACAATTTTAGATAAGAAGAAATCGTGTCCTAAAAGAAATCTGGCTCAAGAAAATCTTAAAGTTATTTGTGCAAGAATTGAAGTGATTCTAAAAAAATCCAGTTGTCATATAGCTCAGAAGTTGGGATTTCATAAACGTCATTATTAACGGGACTTGAAAGTTTGAAGTTCCGTCCATATAAAATTTTTATGTTGTTATTAGATACATATAGATCACGGGGGACGGTATTTACATCTGTTTTAAGAAAGATGAGTGAAATACTGTAATCACTTTTTCATTTGGATATTCTCTTACTTGAATCTAATGGCGAGAGATGGAAGTAGCAGTACCGTCTAAATGTTATAGATGGTAGAAGTCTGGTGGCTTCATCTTAGGTTTGCACTTTATTACATAATGCTATAACAAATAACTGATTGAAAATACCTCTTGTGCTAATATGAGTAGTCCTTGCTTTGTGTGCTGGGTGTCCTCTTGCTTGAGTTCCTTCCACCCCAGACAGAATGTTCAGTGCGTGTTCTCTTGCTCGAATCATGAGACTTACAGGATGCGACCACTGATTAAGCAAACGTTTGGCTCTGGATCGTGGAAGAAATTGTAATAGTCGAAGCTTCTTCTTAACTCCTTCACAAGTGTCTTCAGTATCTGTAAATAATTTCACTCGGAAGATTAGAAGATAAAGTCAATGTAAAAGTAGAGCAATGTCTAAACCCAAGATTGCTTCTGTTATTCATTTACATCAAAGGCTAATCAAAGTATAGGAATCACACTATCATCAGAATTTTCTGTGTGGTGTCACAACCAAATGTGCCTTACATTAAATATTAAGATAGTATTATCTGACTTGAACTGCTTATATTTATTTATTTAATTAATTTCACAAAAAAAATCTTGCTTGTAAATTTTTTTTTTTTGGGGGGGGGGGGGGGGCTGAACGCAAATATCTATAACTTTAATTTATTTTTAGAGACCTGCTTGTCTGTAGAAATCAACTTGAACTTACCTGCCATGATTATTTTCATTACGTCAACCTGAAGTTCAAAGACATTTCGTTGTAAATACTGCAAGAATGTTGTAAATGACAATGTACGATATCCCAAATATGTAAAGAATGATGTAAATCCTTGAGGTAAAGGAAATGCTAAGGAATCGACTGCAAAATAATATCTTTCTAGAAGAGTGAAGAGGACATATCTTCTATCTTCATCCAGCTGATCCCTGTACATTGAAATGAAGTGAAATTAATACATAATTTATGTTATGAGAAGAGAGAGATAAAAGTGGTTTAAGATTAATATAGTCTAGTTCCGGATGTACAAATACTAAAAAATAGGTACTCAGCGAGTAATAAGATAATACACAACAATAAATTAAGTTTCTTTTATATGATTGTGATAAGTTGATAAGCATGGTACCTACAATTTAAAATAATGTTAACACAGTGATATATTTCTCTATACAGATGAACAGCCTCAGACTGGCGAACGTACAAGGGTGGTGGAAAAAGAGGTCAGAGGGCACCATTGTCTTTATGGAAGTAAAGAATAAGCATGGTGTAGTCAATTACACCTTCATGTAGTATATTAATACAGCATAGACTTAATAGCAGAGGTACCTGTACTAAAGGAACAGCAAAGTTACTTCCACTAGTTATTGTAACAACTTTCATTTAATAGGATAAGTACAAATACCCCATAGTTTAAATCTATAAAGTCATCTTATTTCTGTGCTCTTTTTACTTGGTTTGTCACTGTGTCATTGTTGATGGTTACAAGAATATCTCGCTTATAGTGCATGAGAGACTACGATTCATGCAGATTAGCTCACCACATGAACTTCACTTGAGCTCTCCCTTCATAGGAGGCAGTTGCCCTTCATGGGATCAAATTGGTTAATTCATTCATTCAGTGCATGAGAAAGAAACAGAAAGTAAATATCATTCCTTCAAAAAGAATCCGAATGCCTCCCTCCTCTCAGAGCATGCCTTCACTGAATTTATATGAGAAACGGAAACATGTTGCAAGTAAAAGTCACTAAAATGTAATTATTTTAAGAAATATTACATAAAACAGTTTAGTAAGTGGAAGGTAAAAAAGAAAAAAAAAAAGTCAAGTTGTTGGATGCCAAAACTCAATTTATTACTGAAAAGGATATATTTTTATCTGAACAGAGGGTACACTGGGAAAATTCCATGGATAAACATGGCAAATTGATAACCTTACTCCCACCTCAACTCTTACAAAACCTGTAGCACTACACAATGCTTATATTATTTTCATTTGTGTTTGTATTTAATTTGCTTCCACACATAGTTTACATCCTATAAAGTTGTCACTAACATGCACAAGTTACTTGCATTGACTGATTAGATTTCAGCTATTATGCTGTCTTTAAATTCACTTAAGTGTGTGCGGGTTGTACTAGGTTTTTGCTGTTTACAGAACCAGTTTGTTTGAATTTTTTTCACAAGATTACGTACTGTCCTTGAGCAAAAATGGACCTACTTGAATACTTCTTTCAAACGTTTGCCTTGTTCTATGTATTGTACAAATTCATATAATGTTTTCACTTGCATATTTGTATTCACAAAATCCCGGCCCAGGTCAATGGCATTTCTGTGTGCATAAATGTGACAGGCTCATGTCAGTAGATTTACTGGCATGTAAGAGAACTCCTGCAGGACAAAAATCCGGCACACCGGCAATAGTCACAGGCCTAAGATGCAGTACATCCCTGTCGTTAAATAACCATACACCAATGTGTTCACAAAGAATATATCACTATGGCATACCATAATCACACAACAGTATTGCTAAATACAATAATAATACAAACACAATAAATTCTATACTTGTATTCAGTGATCCATACGATATATTGGCCGTTGTATAGTGCATCAGACAAGTTAAGCTCTTTGGTAGGAGTTGCCAGCAATTTGATGTGTTTGCCCATTCAGATGGGAAAAAATGTTCCTGCATAATATCAAACCGACATGCTTTTATAAGAACGTTGAACAAAATGGAACTCAATTCTACTTATGTTAAGAAGAAAAAAAGTATATTGAAATATTTGCATTTTTAGTAGTCATGAAAAATGAATGAAATCACAAGTTTATGATTCTCTTAAATTTTATTAATACCCATATCAAGAAGAAAAAAATTGAATACATCCCAAAACTGGTAGCCAGATTATAAAATACTTAAACATGTTCTAACATAAAATAATTAAATGAAATAAGTGAAAAGTAATATAGCAGTGTATATACTCCTAGAAAAGCATAATGATTTGATATACAGATTATGTTAAATAGAGACTGTCCAAGTATAAGTACTACCAGTATTGTGGTACTTTAAAAACCACTTATGCCAAATCAGTCAAGGCAATGGGAATTAATTATGTTTATTTATTTAATCACCAGTAAAATTAATTTAAACAAATCTTTGTAACTTCCTTTATTACTTACACAAGAGCAAATCCTCGTTCTTGCTCCTGATGAGGATCAACAGCAGCACAAAGACATAGTATCTGACACAAATGTTTGGACATCTCCAGTTGCGCTGCTACATAACGAGTGGCCACCACATGAACATGCATGGGTGACAATTTGTTGCTGTTTTTAAGTAGATGCATGCTAAGTTCTCTCAAGTTCTGGAAACAACAAAACACAATTTTTTACTTCAAATTGAGTGATGTTATGCAGATAGTATCCAAACCACAAAAGTTAAAATGCCTGAGAAATGGCAATAATGAATTAAGTAGATTCCCCCATTGGCGGAAATGTGCCAGGTACCCTTATGATACCCCTTTCTGAACAAAAATTATTGAAATAAATATGTAAATATAAATAAGGACACACTTCTTCTATATACTCACTCCTGAAGAAGGACACAGAGTGAAGATGGCCGAAAGCTTGAGCCTAATAACTTTGACATGGCTGGTAACCCGAGAAGCCATCTTTAGCAATCAGTGCTGTGAAAGCTTCAAATCTTTTATTGTTGTTGTTATTATTATTATTATTATTATTATTATTATTATTATTATTATTATTATTATTATTATTATTATTATTATTGCTGCTGTTGTTGCTGCTGTTGTTGTTATTATTATTATTATTATTATTATTATTATTATATTAGTGTTATAATATATAATATTTAAAAGTATAAAAGAATCAGAAATCAAAATAATATTATTCAAGAGCATTAGCGTAAACTTACCTTTCATACACAGGATGAAATAGTCACAACACAAATACCAGTAAAGTATCAATTTCTCACTATCTGTTCGTGAACTTATCTGAACTATTAGTGTAAGCTATGTTGGAATGCTAATTACCCAATTTTATGAAGGTAACAGGCAGAAGAAGCTTATCACTATGGGCTTAGAATTTATTTGCAGAATTTGTAATTGCATAAAAACAATACACAGTGGAAAAGTGTAACTGTGGGCTATTCTGTAATGCTGAATTGGCAGCAGATATGTGTTATGCCATCACTCATGCGTTAGTCATAACTTAATACCCTGCACCGATTTTTAATAATACTGCTGCCGACACATGTGTGATAATCATGTTAAAGTTGAGTTTTGAAAACAATAAACAACACATCTACTCTTATGCAATTCAACGGCCCAAAATAGCGTGCTTGCTCGCCCGCTTTGTGAGACATCGGGTATACTCGGCGATGTTCGTCTCTCGCAGTGTAAACTTTCATGACGACTACAAAATTAGGAAGGAAAACTGTTTCTTTATTATATAAGGCCTAAGTGAAATGAACACAATGAACAAATATTCTAATTTTATTTTTACTTACAATTTTCATAGCTCTGAACCACAAACATTTTTAATATTCTACCAGTGTAATTTTCTTAAAAATCCTGGAGTCAATGAATAATGGTGGGCGAAGCCGGGGGCAACAGCTGTAAAATATTGATGGTTTTATCTCTTGAAATAAACCATTCCTTCCCTTGAAACATTATATAATTTCTGAAAATTACACTGAATTGATAAAATAAATTTCACATCATATTCATGTCAATAAACAGCTGAGAAACAATACGTATTATGTGTTCACAGGTTCTTTGGAACTGCATAATTGATTCTGATATAGTTTTCCCAGGGGGCGCTTTCATGTCGTGGAATGTACTCTAAATCAGGAATTTTAGCTGTTTCATTAATTATTAATGGCTTAGTTTATGAATGATTCGCGTGCAAGTGTTAATAAATATAATGCTTTAATAATTATTATACTCTTAATTTTTAATTTTTAAAAGAATTATCGTGGCGAAGCCACGGGCACCTCCAGTGTTGTACAAGACATTGCTAGCAGGACAACATTCTCTTGCACGATATAAGTGAGTTAATAAAATATATACATATTGTTAATAATAATAATAATAATAATATTTATTCACCATTAGGGATTACAAGAATCCAAAGGCTTCGTCATACTTAAGAACTAAAAAAAAAAAAGAAATATTAAACAAAACATACCTATACATACAGTACACACTCATACAAAATGCAGACATTAGAACAAAATAATACAGAGTACAATAAGACACGGACATTTAGAATTTTACTTGTGATTCAATTTTGACTTATAGAAATGGAGAGGAAAAGATAAAGAGGAGAAATCAGGAGAAATCACGCAGCTCCAATTACTCCATAGATTATTATCCAGTAAAAATAAATTTATAGAGTCAGTCAATTGGCGGAGATGAAATCTTGAGTACTATAGAAAACATGCTCCATAAGAAGATTTCTCACTTTGGTATTGAAAAGTTTTGGTCTGGTGTGCTTAAAAGAGTGGGGAAGTTTATTATACAGAATTAGACCCGTGTGATTGATGAATTTTAAACTTCTGGAGGTTCGGTGGGATGTGAGGTGAAAAATCATTAATTCCTCGCGTGTCGTGGTGATGGTGATGGGAGTTCTTTGGAAATTTCGGTTTGTTTGAATGTATGAAGCAGACAGTCTCTAGAATGAAGATGCAGGGGACAGGAAGAATATTTAATTTTTTGAAAAGAGGCTTGGTATGCGTGCGGTTAGTTCTGATCTAACAGCATGAGCGATTGTGGGTTAGTTTTAGTTTTAATACTACTCAACTTAGACCTACGTTTTTAGCCTAGTAACTGCTGTAGGATTACAAACAAAATATCATTGTGATTAAAATCCAACATTTATTTACTGTTCAGTACAAAAAATCCATTTGGATTAACCTGTTGTCCAGGCGAGTGGGTCTGGACTAGCAGCACTCTACTGTACTGCTAAATAATTGGTAAAAAATATATTAAATAAATATCGAAATAGGCTAGCTCACTTCATGAAAGAGATTATTTTTATAGTATGCATCGCTTATTATTATTATTATTATTATTATTATTACAGCAACATATACCAGCAACACTGCAATGGAATCTGAATAGTTTATAACAGTGCACTTTGACCAAATAAATACGGTACCACTTAAGCAATCCATGACAAAAATTTTAAAACGTAAACACATACCACTGAAATAACATGTTCCTGTTTACTAGCAGTGCAGCTTTCTACTTCATAGAATGGCAAGACATCAACACCTGACCCTTTTCTTGAACCAGCAATTGAAGCAAGATCTGCCAATGTGCCAGATCCAACTAAACTGGTGCCAGGTGAAAGTGGTGTGCTAGATCGGGACAGTGCTTCAGGCTGCAAGAAATACAAACGTAAAAATAAAAGTTTTATATATATATTGAGAAAAGGATGCTACTAGCTGCTGATGTTAAATCTCATAAAATGTCCAACTGCCATACTTCCACTTTGCACCACCTAGTGATGCTGTTGTGGTTTCACAAGTTTCCCAATTAGGCCTAACTCATTCTGCGGGGAACTAGTTAGACCTAATTGGGAAAGTCGTGAAACCACTACAGCGTCACCAGGTGATACAAGGTGGAAGTTGGATGTAGCTGACAATGATAGGGAGGTCCTATCAAAAACCAGTTACTAGTAAGTACAGTGGTATTAATCAGACGTGGCAGTCCAAGCATGGATGCTCAGTAGATGCAGACGAGTCCAATAAACATTCGTACTGCATGGAGGGGTGTATGGATTAGTTGTGTCGTTGCTTTCAGTGAGGTAAGATCGTATAATGCAGTGAAGAAACAAGAGACTTGTTACAATCGCTTCTCCTCTCCTGGAAGTGCAGTTCAACATTCTTACCCCTCCCCATGATACCTCCTACATGCGTCACCTCTCTCACGCGCATCTGACTGCCACCTCTCATTAATACCACTGTAATGAATATTAATGAAGTAGTGAATGTTCTCCAAGATAGTATGTTTTAATATTAATATTAAATATTGAAACAAAGAGCATTCAGACAAATTAATGGATTGTAATTACCTGATAGCAAACAAGAGAAACCATGAGTTTGTCAGCTACCAAACTAGGTCTGAATCTTGGCTTTTGTTCCTTCCCTGTCCTTTTCGCAAGTTGATCCCAAAGTCTTGTCCACATGTCTACTCTGTAAGGAACCAGTCGCTGTTGTGGTGACAATAGCATCATTGCTGTATTCCATAATGTTTCTTGAGTAAGAGACATGCTTTGACGATTTACCTGAAATTTGTGTATGAAAAATTAATACTGTATTACAGCTCTAAACGTTTTTGGGCTTATTGTGGTAAATACTACCAGGGTCAGGTAAAAAAAATGAAGAAAACCTTACGAAAAATTTAGAATTTCTAAATTTCACAGGTTAGTCCCCTTAAAAATAAATAAATAAATATTTTCCTAAACCACTTATTTCCTGTAATGATGTAAGCCTAATGTTTATTGAAAATGATCATTGTCTCTCTCATCTTGATTCAGTGATCAACGACAACCTTATGACTATTGATAATCAACTGCAACACTGAAATATGGCTGAATTCCTTTTCAATTGAAGACAGTCCTTGAGTAGGTTGCAGGTTAGATATTGCATTGTTATTTTGAGTATTTTGAATATGGTATGTCACTGAAAAACAAGCATAAGGATAGTGAAAGTGGTTAATGCTGTGCTGGCATGTCTCCACGTGCTCAAAAGAAGAATCTTGTTCACAAACAAAGAGTCGGAGAAATCACATACATGGTTAGCAGCCAAAAATGTAAAAGCGTGGTATGTTCAACCATTTTTCAACTTTAATGGAATCAACTAAAAGCACTTAAAGCACACGATGATTAAAAAAAGAACACTAAAAGATGATTTGAATCACAACACAGTCTAAAACTATAATAATTTTGGGGGAGGAGGGGGTCTTGCTAGCTGTATCTGGGAATTAGAGACTATAAAGGTGGCAATCCTACTCTCCCTAAGAATAAATATAATCTAGTCATTGTTTTTTCAAACCACAAATTTAGAAATGTATAGTACCAGTACTCACTTTCATTTCTAACTCATTTACATGGGTTATGGTGCTCAATGGAAGAAGTGCTACAAGTGGCATGGCATCTGAAGTTAGATTTCTTTGAGCTGAAGCATACGCTCCACCTATAACAACTTCTTGTAACAGCTGCGGAACACTCAGGTCAACAGGATGTTCTGCTACACATGACAGCAACTGAAACAGAATTCATAATCCATAAGTATCTAAAGTTTTTCAAATGATTTAAAAGTGATAATAACAAACTGTAAGTCAAAATAAATTTTAAATTAGAAATTATATTGTGCAGAGTGATCCACTGAACAGATAAGCAATATACAGGCCATGAATTAGCACATCGTAGGCTCACCTTTGTGTACATTAATGCCATATTAGTAACCAGATGGCTTTCAAATTAAATTCTTTATTACGAATGATGTATTTTCCTGTGGTATTTTAATCTCTATGTGTATCAGGAATCAGAATATGTTTGTCTATCACCACATGCGTTTATTAAGGATTAATGTATGACAGAGCTGTCAAGGGTCCTCATATGGTCATCAGGTGGGAGTACTGATCAGGAAGAATGAGATTCAAGGAAAATGAGTGAGACAACAATTGACGTGGTACGAGGATGGCCATTTTCATGGTCAAGGTAGATGATAAAGTACCATCCACTTCAGTGAAGGTCCAAAAGCTGTGTTGATTTTCCTTATCATAGGAAAAAAAAAAATATGTTCTCGATGTGATGAGAACCAATGAAATTCCGCACATATGCAACTCCTGAAAACTGACAGGGACGTTCCTGCCATCTGATAGGGACTATCACAATCTGTCATGTGGCTAACTCTACGAACTTATCTTGTGACATCAACACTAAAATGACTGTATTCAGTGACTGCATACCACAAAAAGTTAAAATGAAGTGAAATTCCAAATGAAACTTAACGTTTTTAATGGATAAAATGCATGTTTTCAGCTCGAGTGCGTGAGAGTGTGAGTTCAACATCGAATATGTATGTCTCATGCTCAGTGTGTGAGAGTTGGTAGGTCTGGTGTAACTTAGTCAGATTGTAAGTTCGAAGATATGAAGCAAGATTGCAGCCCGTAAAAGAACCATTTCTCTTCCACTAAATTCAGGTTAAACAGGAAGGGTTAAGCCTAAAGAGCAAAACAGGATTGCTGAAGAATATTACAGGACTCTGGTTGTCAATGGAAGAATTCTAAAAATTCCTTGGACGCCAAATCGTTTGCAGAAAGAGACAGTCAATTTTACCCCCTCTTATCATAAAGTTGGTAATCAATTCTTTAAAATATTTTAAAATTAAGTAAATTAAACTCCATGGTTTAAACCATAATATAATATTATGACTTCACTGTGATCTTCCCAATATCAGTTTCTATAAACTCCATGGATTTATATCCCATGCATACACTCCCACTGCTGCATCTAATGCCTTTCAACTTCAATGCAGACGGTAGATTTGGGGCTGTGTGGTCAGCATCCCAGCTCCCACAGCTGTTGCTGATGGTTTTCTTACTTCTCAATCAAGAAGCTCCTTGCTCATGAGGCAAAGTATCTTCATCAGCAAAATCTGAGGAGGTATTGGGGACAGAACCCAGGACGTGGATCCATGGTCTACAATGCAATCCACTAGATTAGGTAGGCACAGTAATTTATTCTATCAGTATCCTACTAGTAGTTCTGTGAACAGTAGACCTCATATATAAAAAAAAAACTAAGATGTGCTCTTCGTCTTGAAACAGGATAAAAAAATTTAAATCCTTACAAATACGATATTTTTAATGACTTCAAGGAAAATTCACTTCAAACTGAAAGAAAATCGAACATGGTACTTAAAAAATGTACTGGAACAAGGTTTTCAAAAATTGTACACTTGAGAGTGTAAGTTGTTTTCAAATTTTTTTAGCATGGACCGTTTGGCTAGAATTGTTGACAGAAGCTGAACATCATATGAAACAAATCCATTAAAACAGCTACCATCGTGAAATGGAATAAAAGTCCTTACATATACGTTATTTTTAATGACTTCAAGGAACATTCATGTTAAATTGGAATAAAATTTTAAAAGTGTTTGGTCGCAACTGCCTATCACAAGAGTTAACATACAAACATGTGAAATGCCAAATGCCCAAGTTAAATCAGGATGTTGTTTTACTTGGTTAATTTTTAAAAACCGACGTAGATGAGAAAAAAGCTCCTTTAAACATTCAAGTGTTAAAATAATTAATTGAAGAAAACTTGTACAGAGTCAACATTTATTTAATAGTTACACTTCTTGTAAGTGGAGCAAGAAGTGTAAATATTAAATAAATGTTGACTCTGTACAAGTTTTCCTTTAAACATGTTCTAGGTTCTGTAACAAAAGAAGTGGGAAACTGAGTTCTTTTAAAATGTATAAAATTAAAAATGTTGTGTAGTTGTGTCACCTCTACTCTTACAACATCTGCTGTTACAATTTGATTTGATTTGATTCAGTCCATCTGAACATATTACATGTTATGGGACACGTCAATATAATTACAAATAAGGATATGAATTTACAGTTATAAGCAATAGGTACAATGTGAAAATCTTACATAATATACAAATAAACATTAACAAATTATTATAATAATTTACAACACAAATACAAAATTTATAATACAATTATGTACAAAAATAAAAATTCAAATACAAAGGTGCTGAGTTATCCTGTTGTGTAAGTAGCTATATTGATAATGTTCTGATATTATAAACACAGAAAGATTTTTTCTAGCAATAAAAATGAACTTATAGGAACATGTTAATGTAGTATTGAAATAGTAAGTAATAATAATATTACAAGGTAACAGAATCAACGTTAAATAAATAAATATAAAATTTAGAACAGGAAAAGAGATGTAGGTTCCTCCAGCCTTAGCGAGCCCGCTCCATCTTCTAAACCCTAGCAACAGGGAACAAGAGTCAACCAAGCCGCTCTCCGAAAGGTTGAGCCAGTCCTAACTGTTGCATAACCCTAGTACCAGGATAATTCAACACCTGTCCTAATTGTACAGCAGCATTCACTGGTGACTAGTTCAGTGACTTACTCTGAATAAAATAATCAGGACATGATGAACAATTAAACTCTTACCTCTGCTACTGTTTCTAAGTCCCCTTGGTGAACAAGAAAATAGTGAAGAATAGCCAACTGATTTTCAAGGGAGTGGTTATCTCTGAAAGTCTCAATAAGATGACCAGTTGTCACAGTCAATGGGATTAAATCTAAAGTTGGCAGGTCAATAGACACAGTGTTGCCATACTGAATCAGAGGTACAAGATGTGAAACATAAGGTGGTACTCCAGGTAGTCTGCAACTCATCAGCACATGGCAACATGGTTCATGTGCCAATCCAATGTCTAAAAGATGCGTAAATAGCCCAGGAGCATACACTATCATATGCTGGTCTGAAAACAAGAGCAGGAAAAGAGTATAGTTAAGAAAGGCTTAGTTTACATGAAGACACTAATTTTGTAACTCCTTTCATGAAAGCAATTTTGTGAAACTATTTTCACAAGAATTTTCTTAATAACAAATTCTAGTGTAGGCCTACCTACATGTTCCTTCCTTTTTTTTTTAGTAGTTGAAATCCCACAAATACTGCATATAAATCCAGGCATTTCACAAATACCTAATTTCCTCCCTTCATTTTACAAAATGCAAACAAGATTAACACATATATAATCTCGAAATTCACTGTAGTTTCATGAAAAGTTGGAATCGCCTGAAACTCCATAGTGTCATAACCCAGTGACACTTGTACATCCTGCTCATATGCATCCCAGTAAATAGTTGCGAAACTTAGTTATGTATAAACTAGTTTTGTTCTGCCAGTATAAACTAGCCATTACTACAAATTATTCAGTGACTTGGCTCAAGTAGTTACAACTGAGGTTCATAATTGGGAGGTTGTGGGTTAGAATACCTACCGGTACATGATTTTCGTCAGTTAATAGCACAAATACTAGTATTTCTCCACCTCCTATTTCATTTCATGTCATTTGCCACAACCCTTCACTTCAGGTATACTATTAAAAGCCTTGCACATGTCTGGAGTTGCATGGGGGCTCCCCCAGCCATCCTGTCTTAAAAGTACCTATGTACAATATAGGTTGGGAAGTGACCTTGTTGTTCATTGTAGTCAACCAAGAATCTTTGATGGGCTTATTTTACCATCCTGATAGTGAATCTCAACCAAAGCCAATTAAGACGACTTCATGTGCTTAAATGCACTGTCCACATACAGGGTCCGGCAGAGAAACCTGACGTTTTTTTAAATTGAAACTACGACAAAACTGTATCATTTGCATATATTATTTTATTTTAGAATTACAATACATCTCAAAGTATTTTACCTACATCAATTACTTTTTGAAAACTGTGTTCCTACTTCAATCCACAAAGCTAAATAAGCCCATTACATCAAAATTATTATTATGGTTTCGTGAAAAGTTGGAATCAGCCGAAACCGCGTAGTGTCGTAACTCGTTGTCACCAGTACATCTCGTGCTTGTGCATTCAAGTAAAAAACAATTGCCACCCACAACAGTATGGTATTCTGACATGGAATATTCTCATTTTGATGAATGTTGAAATGGCGGCGAAACTGATGCAATCTTCTTTACACGAAGGTTTCATAACTAAGTTTTGCAATTGGTTTTTATTTGAATGCACAAGCGTGAGATGTACTGGCGACAATGAGTTACGACACTACGTAGTTTCGGCTGATTCCAACTTTTCACGAAACCATAGTAATAATTTTGATGTAATGGGCTTATTTAGCTTTGCGGATTGAAGTAGGAATACAATTTGCAAATAAATGGTGCAAAAATATATTGCACAAACTTTCTCCCATATACGTGTTAAAGGCTAGCACAGAGAAAAGTAAATTAAAGAGATAATTAAATTTTACTTATAAAAACTAACAAATATCTAGAACGGAAAGCATCAGGGTCGATCTTTATGTTCAATGCTTTTACTGTGAAATAATAATAATAATAATAATAATATCAATGGCAGTAAAACTTCATATTATTAGTACTAATATTACGGGAAAATTCAAATATAAATTGCACCATGGGATGAATCGGTCCCACCCAACCCACCCTCACCGATGCAGTTTCTTTTATACCACGATCTAGCGAATTCTTCTGTCCTTGTATTATGAAGAAACTCGTGACTGGACGTTGGAGGTGTGACTTCTTACCGCTAGACGAGAGGTGGCAGGCTGACAAACCTTGCGGGAGATATAATATGCCACATTTTCGAAACCTACAAACAGTGTATCGTCCTTTTTCGAAAATGCAAGCGCGCTTCGCAACGGCTTCCGCCTCCGCTTCGCACACTTTAACTATGTGGTTAGTGTTATGCATTATTTAGTTATATGTAGAGGGGGATACAAGGCACTTGCGACAATATACAAGGACAGTTGGTCACTCTGCTTCGCTCAGAAACAAAATACATCACACAGTCCATGCAAATGTGAATATCGAATGGGCGGAGCTTAAGGAGCGACTTATATTTGAATTTCACCACTACTGCTACTACTTAGGTTATATTGCACGCTTTAACTGCATGTAGGTCATATAACGTGTTTAGTATGTTTGCGTGAACCATTAGTCTATAGTAACAGCTCATCTGCATCTATTGTTTAGTGATGTCTTCTTATGTAATATTCAGTTTAAACGATTATAATATCCACTGACATAGCGGCGATGAGTTATGGAAAATAAGCAAGTCCTACAAACCCAGCGTTTGCCTTTGCGAACGAGGAAACCATGAAAAACCCAAGTCAATTTGGGCAGCCATGAGGTTTGATTTGAACTCAGGACCTCTTCCCTGTTAGCCTATACCACCTCGCTGTAATTGGTTTTGGCGTGTTCATTACGACTGAGCTAAACTGACTGCATTTGCAACAATAAGTACATTAGGCCTATAGTTTTCTTGTTGCTAGGGGCAACAAAATGTCATTCATATTTCAATTGACATGTATGTTCTGAAATTCGCATTTAAGCCGTCCTTATTTCGTTTTTGTCTTGATATCTATTAAATGTATAAAGACAATACAAGTAAGAATCAGCCTGAAAAATTTTTTGCCATAGCCGGGATTTGAACCACGGATCTTCAGCTTAACGCGCTGATGCTCTTGCCAACTGAGCTACCATGACAAACTCCCGATATGACACTAAATTCTTCAACTGATTCAGAAGTCAAGGCAAACCAACGGGGGTTTCTCTTCCTTCGAGAACACAACACCCAATGGCGACCTACACTTTGTAGATACTTTAAAGCCTAGTTATTATTATTATTTAAATACTATTAATTAAGTGGAAATGATGGAAATAGACATTAAACCCATGTCTAGGGAATTAATACAAGTAAGAATCAGCCTGGAGTTTGTCATGGTAGCTCAGTTGGCAAGAGCATCAGCGCGTTAAGCTGAAGATCCGTGGTTCAAATCCCGGCTATGGCAAAAAATTTTTCAGGCTGATTCTTACTTGTATTAATTCCCTAGACATGGGTTTAATGTCTATTTCCATCATTTCCACTTAATTAATAGTAAATGTATAAAGAAATGTGTTAAACAAAAAATGTTCATTTTAAATTTCTCTACAACTTTACTGTGGTAGGTTTTCATGTATCGCCTACACTAATGGATATAATCTACAAAAATTGAAAATGGATACGAGTAAAGTACCCCTTAAGTCATTTTTGCAGAAATACGGATATAGCCATTTTATTGGTCATAGATAAGAGTTTCCAATTTTCAATTTTTATTAAAATCGTTAGAGCCATTTTTTCAAAAATCAAAAATTTTCAAAAAGTTTTCATGAAAAGTCCCCTTAATATTTCAGTTGTAAAGCTAAATTTCTGGGCGGTTCGACAAAATTTCGAAAAAGTCCTTATTTCAAAAAATGAAGTAAATACAACAAGCCGTTTACCCGCTGTGCTTGTCCACAGACGGACAGACGGACAGACGGACAGACGTCATTCCAAAAATACTTTTTTCGGTTTCTAGGCTTCATGAAACATGCTCTCCCGGTGTTATCTCGACTTTGATTTTTTGTCACGATCACAATACTTTCTCTATACTACGTATATGGGAGAAAGTAAAAGTAATTGATGTAGGTAAAATACTTTGAGATGTATTGTAATTCTAAAATAAATTAATGTACGCAAACAATACAGTTTTGTCGTAATTTAAATTTAAAAACCGTCAGGTTCCTCTGCCAGACCCTGTATAAGCATCCAGTGCCAATAAAACCATTATATGGTCTTTGATGGTCTTGTTTGCCTCGAAAGATATATGACTTGATACTCACCACCATATAAAGCAAAAGTTGGTTTCATAGTTCTAGCCTGAGACCAGAGAATTCCAGGTACAACACTGTGGATCACATAGCCATGGTGAAGTAGAGTGACTGAATAGGCAAAGTGAACAGTATTAGATGACTCTTCAATATTTTTCATCTCCATCATTGGTGGTTTTACAGGCTGGAATAATTATTAATGACATTATTAATATGTCATCTGATAAATACTGAAACATTGGCACACATTAACCCCTCAAGCCAGATATGTATATGCCAAGGAGCCTCTTATAGGTTTACCCTGTACCGGTATTTAAATGCCATGCACAATTTTATATTTCTATATTGTGAATTAAACTGTTCGTTTAAAAATTACGAAACTTTCAATAAATAGTTTCAATATGTTCCTGTGTAGTAACCTGTTTTCTTTTATTATTTTGTCATGCTACACATTGCTTGGTGGTTCTGAATTCTTCCCCGTGGGTGATATTTTTTCTATGAAGTGTGAAGATGGCAATAGGATACAAATGTACTGTAGCTAGGAACATCAGAACTACTGGAAAAATTTGAAACCTAAATTTGAATACCCTTTACAAAAAGTTTCATAAATTTAGTAAATTGTGTCCACTGAAAATAAATAATGTATCATAATACTTGATTTTCGATTTAAAAGATGTAACTTAGCAGAAATGAGGTTCATAGCTTTTTACATTACAAATTAAATTTTTAATAAAATTCAGTAGAAATCTGGAATAAATTTTTAATTTACTTGTGAGTTCTGTACAGTTCCCATAAATCTTAATGATTTTGTTTTTTATGGTAGCTATTTTGTCTGTTCTACTTAAGTTTGTTGTAGGCTACTGCCTGGTCCTGACATTTATTTGCTTTTGATTGCCATTCTTACCTGGTATAGATAATGATGACAAATGCAGACAATTCCTTTAGGATCACAAACCACTTGAAGATCAAGAGAACAGTCATGCACTCGAAGAGGTATGGGATCATCTTCATATCCTCCACATGGAATTGAATTTGTCTTTGGTAACTGAGGAAGATTTAATGGAATATTCAGCTGCAACCAAGAAGGATATATTGACTTCTTTTCGCATTGCTCTCTTTCTTAATTAGGTTAGCATTTTTGTGGTAACTAGAGTCCTGAAACTTTAATTTAAGTAAGTTATAGATTGAGGGAATGTCAAGTTATCAAAAATGTTAAGTGTTATAAGCACTTAGTAGGTTATTCACAAGCATTGTAGCTGATTTATATTTTAATATATTCTCTTTATGGTATAAAATCTACAGAGCAGGAAAGGCAGTCAATCACATAGTGAATTGTTACTAAGTTTGAACACAAGTTCTGTAAGGTTCCAATCTGTTATTACAGCTGTAAAGCGCTTTGATCTCTCAGTGAGCGGTATTTGGTAATATGCTTGATTGGAAGGTTTCCTACCATCTTCCGTGAGGTGAAAGATCAGACAGGATTGAGATGATGGGAAGATGAATCAGAGTCCAAAATATCAGAAAATTTATCTAAATTTTGTGCTAAGTTAAGAAGAAAATCGGAAGAAAATTTCAACCAGTTAATTTATCCAAAGTAGATTCTAGATGCAGAAATTACAAGTGCAATGTACACAATTCAGTCACATTTAGGGGAGAACTTTAAAAAAATTTTCCACTGAATTCGCAGAACTCGACTGTTTCATCTTCAATATTACAAAGCTACTGGTATCCTGAGAGATGCATAATTAATATACGTAATAGGGGGATAATCCATCATTTGGATAGCTGTCCTATTTTAGGATTGTCATAGAGTCACAGCCTGCCATAAGTCTAAAAAGACACTTTTGAATAACAAATATAATATTAACATATCCGGGAAATAAAATATTCTAATATAATTCTAATATACATTTTAAACTTGGTTAATTGAAATTTACAAAGAATAAAATGAATGGATTAAATCTGTAACTGGCCACTGTGGGTGAGTTCGGAGCATAACTACCTTCCACCCTGGCGACCAGGGTGGAGATTTTTCAAAGTGTAAAATTTCCTTCCTGGGTTCAGGGAACGAAAAAGGACATTGAAATTAAAATACTGTTCAAGGAACAGATTTTGGGAAACAATGAGGCTTAAGCATGCAGGAGGAAGGAGTAATCCAAATACCCTGCTTGACTGTGTTACCCCGGCAAAATATTCAGGGAAGACTTTGGGAAAGGAAGCCAACAAGAGCTTCTCCACCAAAGGGGCAGCACAAAATGCCTCTTAGGCTGATGTGCGGGAGGTCTCAAAAAACTCTCTTCAAGCCCCACGTAAAAAATAAAATAAAAAAAATAAAAATAATAATAGGCTAATAATAAATAAAAAATAAAAATAAAAAATCTGTAATTTATACAACTATACCGGTATAATGTAAACATTTTGAAGGTTGAAGAATAGTAATGAAACATGTAATGCAACGCAAATCACTAAAGATGCATTGCAAAGATTATTGTTTTACTGTTCTTATAAGGTTAAAAGAGTAAAGACAAAAGAAAAAATATTTAGGGGAACTTATTCCCTACCAAAGATTGCATAATAAAACTTTTTTTCCCCCCAGAACTTCACGGGATTTACTATATACTACATCAAATTGTATATTCCTTACTACTGTCTCATGTGGCATATCATCATGGAACTGAAGACATGATAATGTAGGAGATAGCTCCTCTTCCCTTCCTTCTTCATTCTCCTCTCCTTCAACCACAATCTGTGTTTTCCGATAATGAATGTAGTACAAAGACTGGTTTATTGGATCCCACTGTGCCCAAATGAATGCTCGAACCATTGATTCTGTGCTCAGACAACCATTTGAATCCTGTACATGAATAAATAAAAAAAAGCAATTAAAAAGAGCTTTCAATGAAAGATCTTTAATCAATCCAAGGAAAATAAAAGTTCAAGTTATACATACCCATTTGTAAGTTCCATCTTCTTTCAAGTGAACCTGGTTTAGTGAAATGCCTGAAAGAGATCAAATCAAAACTTATATTTTCAATAATGATTTTTTTTTTCAACTGCTTTCTTTGAAATCTCTTAACAGATGTAAGAATTTTAGGTAAAGAAAAAATGTAAATTAAAAAAGACTTGAATGAAACTAATGTTCCGTAAGAATTAAAATTCAATTCAATTCGTTTATTTGCCATTATTATTTATTTACAATGTTTGTACAAAGTCTGCAAAGGCATCGTCAATCATAATGTAGGATTACAATTTGTATTATAAATTAGTTAAAAATACAGTAAAACAAAACCACTTCACAATATATAAAAACTAACTTATAGATAGTTCCTGCATGTTACAGGCTAAAAATTCCTCTATGGAATAGTAACATTTTTGAATTAAGAACTTTTTAATAAGACCTCTGAACCTATTTAAGTCTAGATTCCTAACTGACAAGGGCAACTTATTGAACAATTTAACAGAGGTAAACTTAAAACTGTTTATTGTAGTGGATTATGTACAATAGTCTATTTTAATATTACTACAATGTCTAGTTTGGTAATTATGTACATGAGAATTGAGGCAAAAATTGTAAAAATTCTTTTTTACACTTGTGAGACACTGAAAGATATATATATGCATGGTAAGGTCATTATGCCTAATTTAATGAATAATTTCCTACATGGGTGCCTATATGGGACTGCTTTTGAACAATGAGTAGATTATTTGAATAACTATTATTACCCCATATAATTGTTCCATATGATATATGAGAATGTATGTATTCATAGTATACTGATATCAGGACCTCAGTAGATACAGTGGATTGCAACTTCCTAATCATAAATACACCTTTAGAGACTTTAGGAAGAATAAAAATATTAAAGTTTACTATCATAAGTAGGCTAGTTTGTTTTTCGCTTATTCTGGTGAACATTTTATCAACAGCTTATTTATTCACAACACAAGATGATTTTACACTTAGCAATCAAACACCACATTAATTGAAAAGTTGAAATCAATGAATAAGTATTTAAACCTGTCTTCTTAACATAATGCAGATCAAATTGTATCACTTACATTCTTGATGGATGAACAAGAGAAATTTTTCCGAAGATGGGTGATCTTTTTTCCTGTACAAGAACTGAATCATAATCTGACGAGATCTCTCAAAACCTAGACTTTTGGGCTCTCTCTGTTCTTCAGGCAATCTGAGATCTACTGTGAAAACCTTATATACATCTGGTGAAACTTCAGTTGGAGTTTCCTTTGGTACCTCTGAATCTGGCATTTCTTTTGTAGATCCAGGGAACCTCTCTTTTGTAACTAAACCTAGAAAAAAATATTACGTCAGATACTATACACTAGAGCTCTCTTGACCTATTCTGATATGATACTTACAATCAATGGGAATCTTAATGTAAGAAAAATTATATTGTGGAAAAATTGTAGGCTAAATTGCGATAATTGTTCATGAATAATAATAATAATAATAATATATAATAATATATTATTATTATTATAATTATAATGATGAGGATGACGATAAGGTATATGTTGCATTGAAATTTTCCTTTATTTTTAGAAGATTGTAATAGTAGGCCTACCTTATTTAAGAGACTATCATATGATAATTAAAATATAATGCTGGATAATTATTGGAGAGAACGAGTTGTTAACAAATTGATCAAAATGGACAGAAATGTTAGGGTTTCAAGAGAATATGAAGATAAAGCTAGCTCAGTAGAGTCCTTGGAAATTCCGCTCTTATAACTTGATACCGGTAATGGTATTTGAATGTATTGAAATTGACTGATAACTTGTTACTCTAAATATATCCATTTTTGTAAATTGAAACTCCCTCAGTCCAGATTAGTTCAAGTCAAGAGGACTCTACTGAACTAGTATTCTGTTATATAGAAAACATTAAATTAAGTTTTTACAACAGAATAGGTAGAAAGAATGTCTAGTAGTAGGACAGAAAAACAAGACAAAGATACAGGGCGGGGCAGAGCAACTTACTCATTTGAAATTGGTGCCCTGAAGCAATGGTTGCTCCAGGGAGGGTGGGGGTAGGCACACTCAAGAGGGCGGGGCATAAAGTTGTAGCTCCACTTGGTTTAGTTAGCATCATGGAGTGAACGAAGGTGGAGCGCACATTCGCTGTCAAAGCATACTTTTCTAACGGTCGCTCAATCATTGCCATGCGATATGCATTACGTATCCGGGTCATTCTCACGTTTGTGGGGATTTTCATCCACTGTTAAGCTGGGATTACAATTGTCAGAAAACTGTGTTTTATTGATGTCATCTCGTTTATTATGATGTTAACCTATTCCCAGTGAACTGGCCGAGCTCAATGTTTATCACTAACTTAGATATAATTTTTTTAATATCAGTAGGTGCAAATATTAGTCAACTCCGTAATGCAGCGTTTTGCGGTCCTAATATTAACAATTTGAAATATTAAAGCATTTTTATTTATTGTTTCTATAGGTCATTGGCTTGCAATTCACCTAGAATCAATTTTATCTCAAATATTTACTATAAAGGACAAAAAAATCAAAACTTTTAGTACAGAATATAGAATCGAGATTTTTAATGCTAAATTTTGTTACTATGGTTGTTACTATGGTCAGACTTTTTAATGTAAAATATTTATTTTCATATCCTAAGCAGATTAAGAATACAGTGCATAAATGCCTCCTCATTAAGAAAAAACATTCAAAAATTAGTGCTAACTATTGCCATTTTACTTATTGATACGGGTGGAGACTGCGTTACGGTGTGGACACTTGCGTTATGGTGTGGACATTCATTTCAAAATGTGGACATGTTTTCGATAATGTATTCACATAATGAGGTAAATACAATTAATAAGCTAAATTAAAATTAAATTAAACATATGCAAGCCAATAAAGTCACCACTGCAACAGTTTTCAACACCGTAACAAATTTCTTCGTGATGGAGTTGACCGTTACGGAGGTGGACATTTTTTTTGTTCATAAGTTTTAGAAGTTAAGACTGAAATAAAACGACGATTCATCACATACTTTATCTTCAAGTACAGCCAAAAATTCTTTGCTAGACTAAAAATATTTATAAAACTCACAAAATCACACTTTTTTCTACGTTACGGTGTTAACATACAATTAAGGTACTTTCCTGAAAAATCTGGTTTTTTGCTCTTATGCTTCCTACAATCACACAAGGAATATTTTTGTGGTTGCCACATTGTTGCCATTGTTCTTCCCAATTAACTTATGACCGTAGGTAATGCCGCCATAGTATAGTTGGCGAAAATTTAATTTCTACGTGCGTTACGGTGTTGACTGCCTTAATGCAGGGACACTCAGTTAAGCACTTAAATAAAAATAAATAACACACTACAAATAAGAATAAAATAATTATCGTAATATCTTCAATGAGATTAAGAATACCTTCTGCAGTTCCTGTATTTACAATTTTTTTTGAAGACTTCTCGGTCAATTTCTTAGCTTTCGTAGTTCCAGTATTTCGAGTTGGGACATTGATTTCATGGGTAATTTGTAGTTCCTGTCAACATTTCATGCTATTAAATACCACAATTTGTGAGAATAAAAATATACTTCTTTATATTTTAACTAGATAAATGATGATTACATAAGAGTAAATAGTAAAAGGGGAGGAAATTTCTAATTTATGAGACTGGCAAGGTTGGGACACGAAATTCCCCACAATCGGAAGAATGACCCATCCATTTCAATATTGCGCCCCATGGTCGTGTTCCTGGCTGGCTGTTGATTGTTTCAGGGGTAAACAACTTCAGGGAAACTGGTGATGTGAAGAAGTCCCTACCTTCACAACGTGTAACTACTCAGAGTGGAATAATTGGTCTATGGTTTTTTGACATCTGACCATTATGCCCACATGATTCAAGAGTTTTTCCTGCCAACACTCAACGAGATGGACGTGGGAGCTATATGGTTCTAGCAGGATGGTGCCACAGCACACTGTTTTGCAGCAACAATTCCCAGGACACCTCATCTCCTTGAGGGGCGATCTGCACTGGCCAACCTGATTTAGTCACCTGCGACTATTTTTTATGGGGCTATCTAAAATCACTTGTTTACAACGATCGTCCTAGGACCCGGGCTCACCTGAAGAACAACATTCATCAAGCTGTAGCCAACATACCCTTTGATAAGCTGGAAAGAGTTAAACAAAACTTCCAAGTTCAATTAATGCAGAGTATTAAGAATAATGGATGCCATCTGCCTGATATCATCTTTAAAACTGTGTAAAAATAAAATTTAAATGTTGTACTTAATACTGTTCAAAGTATTAAATATATATCTGCATTACTTTTTTTGAATTGAATTTTTAAATAAGCAAGTGGCTCTGCCCCACTCTATTAGCAAAAATATTATTATATGAAAACACAAGGAAAAATATGCAGATTTCAGTTACTTACCTAGCAGTGTTTGGGAATTGTTTATAGTAGCTTGTATGCTGTTAACATATTTGTTAAATGTGCACAAAACCTGAAATATGAATGTGTATTACTGTCAGTAATGTTAATTAAATACAGAACATTAAGCTCCAGAATTTTGATTAGTAATATTAATTAAAAGTAATAGTCAAGTTTTATACAAAGTTGATATATTTAAGCCTACACCAGGTATTCAGAAAAAGTGCAAATAGTACGTAAAAGTACTGGCTGCAGAAGAATTAGGTTATTGCAAAATAACACCGCAGCATATTAATATTGGTTTGGTAAATAGTGTACTCTTCTTTTGCTTCTCAGACCTTAGTTGTAACATTTAAACAAATATGGGATTAACACTTTATTGCAAAAATAGAATTCAGAATATATATTTTTAAAGTGAACCTAATCTTTGTCAGGAGTTGTCAGTATATTATGTTCTAAGTGGTCTCTTGTCAAGTCATGTTTTCAGCTTATTATATGTTTCCTGGAAATAAGAGTAAGTAGTAGTATTAACTTGTATAGGACGTTGATGAAAGTGAAGTTACTATTGGTACGGTAGTATGATAATGAGTCGTTATTTGTAACACTTAATTTACATAAAATTGTTTTATTTGACTAGTATTCTGAAAACTTTAATCTTTCAAATCCTCAGCTAATGGCCAGCATTATAAGTAAGTTAAGTTGTAGAAATTTCTGATTTTTCAGAATTTCAATTCATACAGAAATGTATATAAATTTATGGGTTTGAGATGGAAATCAGTGAATTAAAATCAATTACCAGTATTAGAAAATGTATTGAAACAGAACTTCTGCTTTGTTAGATAGTATGAGGAAATAGTTTCTAATCAAGTCACACCATACTAAATGTGTTTATTATATAGTACAGATGACTTTTCTAATTATAATTAATGTTATGATATGCTGAAGAAGGCAATTAGACCTATTAATGATAAGGAGTGTTTTAAGGGGATAGTAAAAATAAAATTCCTTAAAAATACATGTTCTCAGGAACTTGAGTGTTACTACCAGTACATTGAGCTCTAATTTTTTCTTTAGTGACAGTAATATAAAATGTTTAGCTAAAATAACATATAAAAAGACTAATAGATCAATTGTAATAAAAAAAAATCAGGCAAACTGATGTAACAAAGTGCAGGAATGCTTTTGTTTAATCAGTGATACAGTCAACCCTCGATATAATGCCACCATCCATTCTCTAACTTTTAGTGGCACAAAGCAAGGGTGGCACTAAAACAAAATTCCATTTTTGAAGTAAAAATGGCATAACGCAAAGGTGTATTAATTTACTGAACTGTATTATTAAAGAAAATTAAATAAAAGACAAATAACCATTTTTCTCTCTCACTCAAAATATTGCCTAAGCATCTCCGACTAACAGTTTTCCCCACAATAATGAAAAATGTAATGCAATAGCCTGCTGGCTAGACATTGGAAATCTTTCACTGTATTCACAAACTTCTCATATCTCTTGAAGTGTAACGACAGCTCTCTTCATTTTAACAAACTTACGAGTGAGTGTAGTGTAATGTTTAACAGCTGAATGGACACTGGACTAAAAGAAGAGAAAGTTTGGAATGTCTCATTGTATGAAGGCTCTTTCTACCTGCCCCACCCCTCATGCTGGCTGTTTGTCCCACTTCTTAACATAGCTTCCTCATTTTACTCCACTACATTTACAATTAGTGGCAGGGGAACCCTCACTTCTTGAAAATACAGTACAGTATGTTCCTTAAATAATTTTCCTAACATTCACGTCAGTTTTAAAATAATTCTGCAAGTGAAAAAAAGTAATTGCAACCTATATTTCTTTTGAAAATCTTGTTTTATATTCACTGGTACTAAATAAATTGGCCCAGTAACGAGGTTTCTTATGTATTTTATATGGGAGGAGATCCGTTCACTTGCATATATTGGCACAGTGTGAAGGTGGCACTATAAAGAGGGGCATTAAATCGAGGGTTGACTGTAATTGCAATTATGATATTCAGAAAATAAGTTATTTATTTAATTGATTTCCGAGTTAAACTCCAGATCGATTCATTAAGCAGGGCTTAAGGAAGAATAAAGGTCTAATTTGATAAGCATAATGTGAAGGAATATGTGGATAATGTTATTTGTCAAAGCTACCTGCATTGCAACTTCCAAAGTCATATATGAACACTGTAAAAACAATATGTTGCCATGAGAATTGATTTGCATTTGATAAATTCTTTCTAATATATTACCATAAAATGGGCACTAAATTGGGCATTACTCCGGTACCGATCAACCGATTTGATCCAATAACAATAGGCTTCTTTCCATGGACGTTAGAAATGTGTATACCAAGTTTCATGAAAATCCAATAAAGCGTATTTGGGTTATCGCACGTACAGATACACGGACAGATGGTCGGACAGACAGACACTTTCCCGTCCCCCACACGATCTCATAAAATGCCATTCTGGCACTTAATAAATACAAACAAAGCAGAAAAAGATAGGTATCCCAATGAACGAACCAACTCACTAGCAATAAAGAACCTGGGAATTCAGTTCTAGGGAAGAATAGCATCTTTTTTATTTATGTTGCTCCTCTCATCCCAATCTCAATCTTAGTATTGTTCTCTTGACATGTAGGTCAACTTAAAATAATATTTACTAACTAATTCTATGGTATAATGTAGTAAATACTATCCACCTTAAATCACAAAGTAGTATACCCTTAGCAAATAGGGATGTCGGTTGAGGCCAGGTAGGTTCCTTCACCTGCAAGCACCCTCACATTTACAAGTGCAGGAGATTAGGAGCAACCATAATTTCTGCCCCATGAGTCACCTAGTCTACTTCAAGCAGTCAATCTTAGATTTTTTAATATGTCATTTTATCTTAAAATGTTTGTTATATATCAATTCTACACATAATTACAAGAAAAATGACACCAAACAATGTAAAATATACGAGGATTGGTCAATAAGTAAGGTCTCCAACACTCTAGTCCAAGCTCACAACGTCGGACGAGAAGTTTGGCACCACTGCCATGTCCCGTTATCTCCCCTCTTTCAAACGAGCCATTGCTGCAGCCGCTGAACCTTTTAGTGGCCGAGCTGGAGCTGTTTGAAATGGATCTCCCGATTTTCGTCCCCGCCAAGTGCGCCTACGCGAAGTCATACGGTTTCTTACTGCAAAAAAAGTTCCGCCGATTGAAATTCACAGACAGCTTTGCGAAGTTTATGGAGAGGGATGTATGGACATACAAAAATTGTGTAAACGGGTTCGTGAGTTTAAACAGGGCCGGACAAATATTCATGATGAAAAACGAAGTGGGAGACCAACAACAGCCGTCACAAATGAGATGGTGGTCACAGATGAGATGAGATGAGATGGTCGATGAATTGGTGCGACAAGATCGACGCGTCACTACTCGTGAACTTTGTTTATTGCTTTCTGACATTTCTAAAGGTTCCATACAGACCACTTTGAGTGATAAATTGATGTTCCATAAGGTTTGTGCGAGGTGGGTTCGCGGAGGCCGCACTTGGCGGGGACGGAAATCGGGAGATCCATTTCAAACAGCTCTATCTCGGACACTAAAAGGTTCAGAGGCTGCAGCAATGGCTCGTTTGAAAGAGGCGAGATAACTGGACATGGCAGTGGCGCCAAATCTCTCGTCTGACGTTGTGAGCTTGGGCTAGAGTGTTGGAGACTTTACTTATTACTTGGCGGGGACGGAAATCGGGAGATCCATTTCAAACAACTCTATATCGGACACTAAAGGTTCAGCAGCTGCAGCAATGGCTTGTTTGAAAGAGGGGAGATAGCGGGACATGGCAATGGCGCCAAATCTCTCGCCCGACGTTGTAAGCTTGGGCTAGAGTGTTGGAGACCTTACTTATTGACCAACCCTCGTACTTTAATAGGAACATTTCTAAAAAATGATGAAGTAAGTCACTGTAAAACTTCATAATTTGTTAGAAATGTTCCTTCTTCTTCTACATCATGAAATTAGGCCCTTTGGCCTGTTTTCACATCAAGTGGGATTTAGTGAGTCTTCCCATCTGGTAAGTGGGCATCCAACACTTCTATGTCCTCTTGGCTTGTACTTTAACAATAGATGAGGAATTCTATCTGTAGGCATTCTTTGGACGTGTTTGTACCAGTCATTTCTCATATTATCAATTCTATTTGTTACATTAAAAACATTTAAATCTTTCCTAATGTCTTCATTTCGTTTTCTGTCCAGAATTATCACACCTGCTACGGAACGTAAGAACTTCATTTCTGCACTTTCTATTTTCCTTTTGTCTGAACGATTAAGAGTCCAATTCTCACTTGCATATGTTAAAGTAGGTACTGCCATAATTTTGTAAAATTTTTATTGTGTATTTCTCAGTGTTTTATTTTTCAGTGTCCGTTTTATAGTGCCGCACATTCTGTAAAATTTATTTAGTTTAATATTATTATCTCCCTTCTGACAGTATGATACATTACATCCTAAATAATTAAAATTGTTCACCTGTTGAATTATAGTGTCATTAATGCTGATTTTGCACCTCATATGGTCTTTCCCAATGAATTCCATTACTTTCGTTTTGCTTTCCGAAATTGTCATATTAAATTTCTTTGCTGCTTCATTTAATTTATATGCAGCTAATTGTAGATTGCTTTCTGAATCACCAAATATTGTCTGATCGTCTGCAAACAGTATGGTATGTAGAATTGTATTACCAACTTTAAAATCTGTTCCTGTTAAAGTAAATTATACATTGTTTGGTGTCATTTTTCTTGTAATTATGTGTAGAATTGATATATAATAAACATTTTAAGATAAAATGACATATTAAAAAAAATCTAAGATTGACTGGGTGAAGTAGACTAGGTGACTCATGGGGCAGAAATTATGGTTGGCGCTTGTAAATGTGAGGGTGCTTGTGGGTGAAGGAACCTACCTGGCCTCAACCGCCATCCCTGTTTGCTAAGGGTATAAATCTCTAAATTCTATCTGTTATAAGCTTACTACCACTAATCTTATAATTATTGTTGGTAAATACAGTATTTAGGTTATTATCTTAGAATGAAAATATGAAAGAGAAAACATTCATAGACATTACACTGTATTACAATATAATATGTACAATTTCAAATACAACAATTATTACAGTAAAGTTTTTACCTTACGCACATAGGCTGTGGTATAGTCATAAATATTTCTATATAAAATTATTGTCACCCAGTTATACAGTGTTGATCACACAGTGTAATTTCATAAAGAAATATAATACGGATTTGTAATTATATCCTAAATCAGGCATATGGTATAAGTCGAATATTTTCTTTAATTATTAGCTAATGATAATTTTACAAGAACTGTGTTACCAACTGTTTAAAAAAGATGTAAAACTATAAAACCATAAAATTATCTTGGATCTTGGCCAAGTAATTGCTAATACACATTTGTAACAACAAACAAACAAAAAATTGACATAGAGAAGATCTATAAAATTTACAAAATCCAAATGATGTTGTCTGTGCAAAGTAATGAGTTGGATTAAACCTAGAAAAAGAGATTAGAATTATAAGCTCCAAAACATGTTGCCCAGTGATTTAGCGAGACATCAAAAAAGCATTAAGCATGCAAGGCATTAGATGCAGATAGGCATGCCCCTCATTATCATTCTTAAACTCTGGAAGTACATCAGGTGCACTGAAAACGAAGTACAGTCACTTCCCCTTGTAATGTTTCTCAGCATGAGAATCTCAGGTAATATTAAAATCTAAGCAAAATACTTTTTTATCCATACAAAGAACCTGAACGACTCAGAGGCATAACGAGGGTTCAAACCCCCCCCCCCCCCATTGATTAAAAAAAGGAAAATTGTACAATTTTTTAAGTCTGCTTATAAATTACTTAATACGAGTATAAAGCGTGGGAAGCTTAAAACTCGTTATTGTGCATCTTAATTTTTTTAATTTTCCGGCGGAGGACCCCCGAACCTCCCTCTCCCTGGGGGGTATTCCATACTTCCCAGACGTTATAACCCCCCCCCCCCCATATGGTTGGCCTGGTTACACCTATGGAACGGCTTACAAAGTTAAAGAACAAGACTTTATTTTCTGTAAAATAAGGAACATATACATATAAATAGAAATTTTCCTACACACCAATGAAGCAATGAGAAAAAAAAAATTAGGTATGTGGTGTAAAGAGCTCCCAAGTAGCCTAATCATCAAACAAACTTACCTTGAAAGCATTTTTTGTTTTGCTATAAAGACCTATGGAACTTTGTAGTTTAGGTACTTCATTTTCATTTTGTGATTCTGTGACCCAGCTGACCAAAATATTTCCATTTTGTTCTTGTCCCAGTAGTTTCCATTCTCTACCTTCTGTAAAGAAAAATTAATGTGAAACCATGGCTCTGTAGGCTTTCATGTAAGAAAAAAGTATTTCAACTTTCCCAATAGGCAGGACTGCCATAAAAGATAAAATATAATCATGACAACATTTCCATTAAAAAAAAAAATATATATATATATATATATATATATAGGCCTATATATATATAAATAACAATTCTGTAGATGGAAAATACAATTTGAAGGGATTAAACAAACAATTGGGGAAGACGGTACTTTGTGACACAAGCTGGTCCTAGCGTTAGCATTGCCACCTGTCCCGAAATTGGCGGGACATCCCGCATTTTAAGAACATTTTCAGCATCCCGAATTATGCCTAAGAGGGACGCATTATATGTATATTTTTTATTTTGCTAGCCTTTTCTAATGTTAGTGTTACTGTTACATAGCCTATTCAATTTTGGCTTTGTAACGAATAAATTATTAATACGAATTATTTATTAATTATTAATAAATTGTTCTATGTACAAATTTAGGTATGAAGATTGACGATATGCATATATTCGATAGGTGTCCCTACTTAGCCTTACCAAAAGATGGCAACCCTATCTGGTCCCCTTTCCACACGCCACTCGTCTGGCCGCTTCCCACCTGCCCTGCTTTTCCACAGCGCATGCCATGATGCCTGTAGCCGCTGCTGCCAGTATCAATATGCTGAGTGTTCAAAGTTCATAGAATATATTTAATGTTGTTTTAAGAATGAAAGTGAATATTTAATGGTAGATTTATTGATGAGGCTGTTCTTTGATCCAATCTGAAATTCTTACAAATTCTTTGAGTAGGCAAGTTTGGTGCCCTTGGGCCCAACTATTAAGCCTATAACGGATATAGAGGAGAGGCTATACTTTCGAGGGTAGGGTCAATCCATTTGTAACGGATGTGACATCTACATTTTTTTTAAATCTCTAAAAATTACTTGCTGTTTAGAAACCCAAGTAAAATATACCAGAGGATACAAATAGGCTTCAAGTTTCAATACTCACCGTGATAAATTAATGTTTTTAAAGCTGGATAATATTATATAAACTGCTGTAATGGGTGTGACTATATACAGACATAACTTTTGACTTTCTGGCAGTAACAATAAAACACTGTGATTTGGAAAAAGTTACACAAATAAAAACATTCATATTGTAGTTAAGGTATTAAAGTTCCTTCTTACAAAGTATGGAATTAAATTATTAAGAATAAAGATAATGAGGAATTAAAATGTTTGTAATGGGTATGACAGCATTTTTTAAAATGTTTGACATAAAATTTATTACAGACTTGAGATTATATTTTTTAAAGAAGACTATTTTAATGTCAAAGTGTTAACACAGAAAATCTATGAAAGACACTTAACATGAGTATTTTTTTCTCATGCCGTTTGATATATACAGTTTAACAGATTTAAAAATCTCAACCTATATGTCCAGATTTCATGGATTGACCCGGTACTGATATTGTAAATGATCCAATAGAGTTGCTGAAAGTTTTAACTCACATTTCCCATCAATTGTCAATGAACTATTAAATTCAAATCTGATGTTTCAAAATTCAAATACAGCATTAAAATTTAAAATTATTTTTAAAATCAAATAAATGACTAGAGAAGCTAAAAAAAAAAGTGCATGGAACAGAAGTGAAACTTATTTTAATTTTTGGATTTTATCAATTTTGGATTATTGAATTTTTTCAATTTTGGATTGTTGGACTTTTTAATATTGGGTTTTTGGACTTTTAAATATTGGATTTTTTAAATTTTTGATCTTTTAATTTTTTTTAAATTTTGGATTTTTAATTTTTGGTTTTTTTAATTTTAGATCTTTAAATCTTTTATTTTTTGGATTTTTTATTTTTGAATTTTCGATTTTTTAATGTTGGATTTTTAAATTTTTTATTTTTAAATTTTGGATTTTTAATTTTTAAATTTTGAATGTTTAGATTTTTAATTTTAATTTTTGGATTTTTGGGTATTTAGATTTTTTAATTTTGGGTTTTCTGTTTTTTAAATTTTGGATTTTTAAATTTAGGATCTTAGAATTTTTTAATTTTGGATTTTTTTAATTTTGGATCTTTGAACTTTTTTATTTTTTGGATTTTTAGACTTTTTAAATTTTGGGTTTTCAATTTTGGAATTTTTGGATTTTTTAAATTTTGGATAAGTCTACTCATTGAGTTGATTGTTTTCTGTGCAGTCCGTTCCGTCACACCTCACTAATTTCGTGACGATTTTGAGCGTAACACTAATTTCGGGACAATTTTGAGCATTACACTAATTTCGTGACGATTTTGAGCGTTACACAAGCTCTCGATTTACCTCTACCGCAGCTAAAGAAGTTTCACTTCAAATATCAGAGTACCAGTATCCATTTTATATCATTGGGGTGAATTTTTGGATGGGAAGGTATACCCTTGTGGGGAAAGTAAAATTCCTGACGTGATGATTAAGTATTTACAAGAATTTTCTCTTGTTTTACACTAATTTTATCATGTTTTATATTAGTAAGCGTTGAGGAAACACTTTAATTTTTTTAAAATTAAATGTAACTTTTTCTTTCAGGTCATATGGACGAACAAATTAACTGAACCGAAATGAACTGGGAAAAATATTTCATGTAAACCTAGCGATAGTCACTGCTTGAACAGAAAATATTTCCATTCGAACAATCCCGCCATTAACGTCAACAAAGGAATGATAAATGTTGTTATGATAAATACACGTTTGATTCTGCGCAGGATATCACGTAATCGATATGTGGATACGCTTCAACTTCCGGTGTTACTCGTGCTGCCATCTTATTGCTCAATAATTTGGGTTATGTCAATACTAATTATTTAGAAAATAACGAAATCCTGACCGTTCTGAGTCTAATGTACCCAATTATAGATTAAACAAAACAGTGTAACCATGCAGTAAATATGATTTTATTCTTACTCGCTATTATATGTGCAATGAAATATATGAAAATGACATTTGGCAAATGAAAAGGATTTCCTTCAGTTACCGAAACAATGAAACAAATGAATACTGCACCAGCAAATTAAACATTTTCTTTATTTTTTTAGAGGTAAATACCTTTCAGTGTTTGAGATTGCAGAATTCCATACAATTTTCTTCCAAGATTGTCCTGTGATACCATTTCTTTGTAGCGAAGGTCGTATAAAGCAATTCGGATCAATTAAAGTAGAAACTATCCCTTCCTTAAAATATAAACCAGGATCAAACAAATGGGCTTTATCATCGCTTGAATATATGAATCATATTGTATTTTTAGTAGCGTTAAAGTAGTCGTAATTTGAGGTAAATGAAAAATATGTTTCTCTTTTGACTCTAGTTAGATTATATGATTGACAATGACATTTCGCGCACGTCTTGCGATGTCTTTCAGTGTTTGTAATGATTAACGATTGGACATTCCTATGCTTACGTAGCGATCTTTATTCCCTGTAATTAGAATACCATTCTTTTTTATAACATTTACTGTATTTAATTGGCTCTGCTGCTCTATAAGTTATCATTAACGAAAGTCACGTGTTTTAGCATGCGGGATAATACCAATAAATACCCTGTACTATAAATACTGGCAACAGATTTACAATTAAATCAAGCTATTACTTGTATTAGATTCATTTTCTATTTCTGTAACAAATAATTGTAATGAGATTTTGCTTATATGCATTTGCTTGCATAAAATATCAGAGGATGGCACCTCATTCACAATTAATTTAATGTGATTATATTATTTTACTTCCAACTGTACATAGCATGGTAACACGCTGCATGCAACGTGACTCCATCTGTCCTCATCGCCTGTTTTCTCATTGGCTAACGTAGCGCAAAGACTATCCCTATAAACAGAGATATGATAGGGTGTTTTATTATGGGTGGTGAAATAAATTCGTCTCTCTTATGAGAGATATATCGCACTGAGTTCGGTAAATTTGTATTATAAATATATATAAAGGGTAAACGCAATTATAGCATTTGCGTAAGGGACAGAACAGTGGAGAAATTCATCATTTTCTGGGGAGAGAGTGTATATTCGTTAACCAATAGCAGGAGCTCTTACAAAGATTGCTACTGCTTTTGCGTCGAGTCAGTGAAGAAATTGGGCATGTTTCTACGCCTGCGCAGAACAGTGAAATCGCCATTGAATCGTTGAATGTGTGCGTTGTTGTTATTATGAAGATATTAAACAGTGTATTTGTTATGAAGGATTAATTTCAGAAACTTGAACAGCAGAGACAAGGATTATCATTATGCATTCTATCGAAGAACTAGGAACAAATGTTCCAGCATTTTTGGCCAAGTTGTGGAAGATCGTGGAAGATCCAGAAATTAATGACCTAATATGTTGGAGTCCGGTATGTGACCAGTTTTTGTTTATTTCCAGTTTTTCCATGTAATCTGTTTTCGAGGAATATTATTTTTATAATATAGTAACATAAAAACGATGACAAACGTATTCTGTAAATTTTAAATGGGGTATTAGCGTCGCCCATATATTAGAGTTATCTTAAACAATATAATTATTCTTGCGATTTGTCATTGAACGTGCCTGTGTGTAATGTTACTGACGAACACCTGATTCAAGGTGATACTGCGGATATTTCCTGTTTCTTCTGATACTGGTTTATTTTATTGGTAGGAATTTTATTGTGCATGAAAACTTTTGTTTTAGACCTTATCGAGACTGACGTTCGTCAATTTTTGAAACTGGCTACAGCAAATCGTCTTTAAACTGAATAATGCTTGGCTAATTCGCAAAAAAAATTGCTTATTTGAGGTTTTAACATTCTTTAAATTCAACAGGATTCATATTTATAATAGGAATATTGAAAGTTGCACCCAGTGGGCAAGGATAATTAAGTTTTAGGGCAGGGCACTTCCTTTAACAAAAGTAAGTAACTTGTATTTAATAAAGTGTATAGTTCCAGAAAGGGAAAATGTAATGTCGAGGAGATAGGGGGTCTTAGCTTAGTAAATTAAAAGGTATAAGTGCACTTCAACTAAGTTTACGATTTATATGAAAACCAAATTTTTTATGGATCTGAAAAACCACTCAAATCGTTCAGGATTTCTCACAGAATTTTTTCACATGCAACATGTCTTTATAAATGCTTCGTAAATGAAAATAAAGAGAAATAACTGCATGAATTTTGCCGTAAAATACATTTTGTCAGCCATGATCCATTCTGTAACGGCCCCGTTGATACGAGCGTTGCCAACATTCCAAATAAATCCCTGAAACTACTTGTGTTGAGTTGAATTTAGTGCATGTGCTAGTAAATGTCATGTTTGCTATAGGATTCTCTTCGTTACATACAGGATACTAAAATGATCACTCTTCAGTGTGAGTGAAATTGTATTTCCAACATTTTTATAACTATGTATTTTATTTTTGGACACATATATTAATGCCGTATTACATTTACCTTACTTATGTGTATATTAACAGTCACTAGACCCAGTGGCGGACGCAGGGGGGATAGGAGGGTTACAAACCCCCCGAAATTTGAAAAAAAAAAGGCTATATATATATATATATATATACTCTAAGTGGCCAGTTTTATAAACTAATTGTATATGTAAGTTGATTAATTTTTTGTAGTATTCCGTCTACCTATTCAAATCCCCACCCGAAAAAAAATTATGCGTCCGCCACTGACTAGACCTGAATGCCGTGAAACTCATACGAGCGTAATGACAAATCAAAACAAAAGCAATAAATCCGGTAAAGGACCTCTTACACACACCACACCTGAATGCCTTTTCTCCACCTCCCGCATTATTATCAACGCTATGAATAATATCTCCGGACAAATAAGTATGCAGGCTGCAATTTAACATCGTATACACTAAGGCCTAATTATTTTGAGACCTTTAAGGAGAAAATTGCGATTTTACATCAAATTCGAATGTGTTAAATTCACAATCCACAACCGTATCATAACTTACGTTAAAGTTGAGATTACCAATGAGCAGATGCACACGGAAGTAAAATATATTTCCTGGGTGGAGCAGTCAGTACAGCAGAGTTTCAAAATTGTCAGGAACAGTTCAGAAGGTGTACACATAATTGCAAGCCCCACACACAAGTTCTTTACCACACTCCTGGGAGCGTACGGGCAATATCGGAGGAAAGAGCTAGCAGGCAATCACGCGCGGTGAAAAAATAAGCCCAAAATGAATGCACGTTCTTCCTCGCATGATAGAGTGTCAACAAAAGAGTACGCGCGTAAGATTGTGTGTGTAATTGCCAAACACGCGCGAATTCTCTCTCAAAAGAACGGCGCGTGGAGTGTGGAAATTTTCGACACGCCAGCTAAGAGCGTGCGGTATTGTTTAAAGTTCAGAACAGAGGAGTTGATGTGCTCTTGGAAAGTTTTGTTTGTTTGTCTTCTGCCTTTACATACACACACACTTCCAGACGAAAGAGTGCAGCGTTGCACGAATGACGTACCGCGCGGTTTCTTTTGTTTATCTATTGCCTTTACATGCACATGTTTTCACGAGCATTTGAGTGCGCACCTGCCTAAACTCGAGCGATAAAGCTTGTGTGTAAGGGTAGCTAATAAATGAGCGACAGTCCCATGGCTGTAGATGCACACGGAACTAAAATATATTTCCTGGGTGGAGCAGTCAGTACGGCAGAGTTTCAAAATTGTCAGGAACAGTTCAGAAGGTGTACACATAATAAATGAGCGACAGTCCCATGGCTGTAGACGCACACGAAACGAAAATATATTTCCTGGGTGGTGCAGTCAGTAAGGCAGAGTTTCTACATTTGTAGGAACACTACAGAAGATGTTGTCATAAATGAGCGACTTTCCTATGGCTGTAGATGCACATTTTAATTGATATGATTTTATTCTGCTGGATTATTCAGAACTGTATTAAACACACATATTTTGTTACTAAAGAAGTAAGTAATACTTGGACACCCTTAGCGAAAAAGAAATTCTTTCTGAACTGGCATGACAATAAAATTGCCCCTAGGAAATATGTGCTATTTAAAAAATAAAGAAAAAAATAATTATCTATTACTACAAGCAAACTGCGATGTTTACAATAAACCTGTAATAAAAATAACTATGAACACTTGGTGGAGAGTCTCAAATAAGAACGATGGCCTATTACTTGTTGAATTTTGCCTTTTTAAATATAACTATTAACTAACTCCGTGGCGCTAACATCCCTGAAGGGACAAGGTCTAGAACTCGTCCACTGCGTCATCTACCATAGGCAGATGGCAGGATTAGAGGCATGTGGTCTGCATGCCGACACCCACGGCCGTTAATGGTGGTATCCATGACCGGAGCCGCTACTCCTCTCTGCTCAATTTGAGTCACGAGGCTGAGTGCACCCCGTTCCAGAAAAATCCGAGGAGGTACCGTGGATCGAACCCGGGCCGACGGATCTGTAGACAGCGACGCTAACCACGAGACCACGCCGGTGGTCCTTCTTAAATATACTCGTATAATAATGTATTATAATTGGATGTTTAAGAAAAATACCAACTTCAATGGAATTCACGATTTTTAATAGATCATTTTTGCAATTTTTAAATCCTATTTCATAATTATATAGAGCTTACTTTAGGCACCTAAAATTGCATTTTACCAACCTAAAATCCCGAAAGCTAATAATAATATTTGTGGTGCTGGCGAACAAAAAAACCGTTACAGTCAGACGCTAGGCATGTGTGCAGTGTTCTACTCACAGAAAAAGCGGGGACGATATCAATAAATATTTATTATATGGAGAAAATTTTTTTCCGATTTGAGTTACATGTGTTATTTATAATTCGACCCTTCTGAACACGAATATAACAATAATAATAAGCAGTTTCTTCCGCACTTCGAGAAAATGCCGATTTTCCAATAGTGTCACACATTTCTCGCAGGAAAAGAGGGAACTATTCAAAGAAAAATTCATTCTGTGTAGGATAAATTTTTTTCCAACTTGAAATACGTGTTTTATCTATAATTCGTCCCTTCTGAACACGAATATAACAATAATAATAAGCAGTTTCTTCCGCACTACGAGAAAATGAAGATTTTCCAATAGTGTCACACATTTCTCGCAGGAAAAGAGGGAACTATTCAAAGAAAAATTCATTCTGTGTAGGATAAATTTTTTTCCAACTTGAAATACGTGTTTTATCTATAAATCATCCCTTCTGAACACGAATATAACAATAATAATAAGCAGTTTCTTCCGCACTACGAGAAAATGAAGATTTTCCAATAGTGTCACACATTTCTCGAAGGAAAAGAGGGAACTATTCAAAGAAAAATTCATTCTGTGTAGGATAAATTTTTTCCAACTTGAAATACGTATGTTATTTATAATACGACCCTTCAGAACACGAATATAACAATAATAATAACCAGTTCCTTCCGCCCTTCCAGAAAATTCCGATTATCCATTACCGTCACACATTTTACGCAAGAAACGTAGGAATGATTCAAACAAAAATTAATTACATGCAGGCAAAATTTTTTCCCCACTTGATTTACATGTGTTATCTATAATTCAACCCTTCTGAACACGAATAGAACAAAAATAATAACCAGTTCCATACGCACTAGGAGAAAATTCCGAATTTCCATTCGTGACACACAGTTTACGCGTAAACTGTGTGACACGAACGGAAAATCGGAATTATCTCGAAGTGCGGAAGAAACTGCTTATTATTATTGTTATATTCGTGTTCAGAAGGGTCGTATTATAGATAACACACGTATTTCAAGTTGGAAAAAAATTTACCCTACACAGAATGAATTTTTCTTTGAATAGTTCCCTCTTTTCCTGCGAGAAATGTGTGACACTATTGGAAAATCGGCATTTTCTCGAAGTGCGGAAGAAACTGCTTATTATTATTGTTATATTCGTGTTCAGAAGGGTCGTATTATAGATAACACACGTATTTCAAGTTGGAAAAAAATTTACCCTACACAGAATGAATTTTTCTTTGAATAGTTCCCTCTTTTCCTGCGAAAATTTGTGTGACACTATTGGAAAATCGGCATTTTCTCGAAGTGCGGAAGAAACTGCTTATTATTATTGTTATATTCGTGTTCAGAAGGGATGAATTATAGATAAAACACGTATTTGAAGTTGGAAAAAAATTTATCCTACACAGAATGAATTTTTCTTTGAATAGTTCCCTCTTTTCCTGCGAGAAATGTGTGGCACTAATGAAAAATCGGTATTTTCTCGAAGTGCGGTAGAAACTGCTTATTATTATTGTTATATTCGTGTTCAGAGGGGTCGTATTATACATAAAACACGTATTTCAAGTTGGAAAAAAATTTATCCTACACAGAATGAATTTTTCTTTGAATAAGTTCCCTCTTTTCCTGCGAGAATTGTGTGACACTAATGAAAAATCGGAATTTCTCAAAGTGCGGTAGAAACTGCTTATTATTATTGTTATATTCGTGTTCAGAAGGGTCGTATTATAGATAACACACGTATTTCAAGTTGGAAAAAAATTTATCCTACACAGAATGAATTTTTCTTTGAATAGTTCCCTCTTTTCCTGCGAGAAATGTGTGGCACTAATGAAAAATCAGTATTTTCTCGAGGTGCGGTAGAAACTGCTTATTATTATTTTTATATTCGTGTTCAGAAAGGTCGTATTATAGATAACACACGTATTTCAAGTTGGAAAAAAATTTATCCTACACAGAATGAATTTTTCTTTGAATAGTTCCCTCTTTTCCTGCGAGAAATGTGTGACACTAATGAAAAATCGGTATTTTCTCGAAGTGTGGAAGAAACTGCTTATTATTATTGTTATATTCGTGTTCAGAAGGGTCGTATTATAGATAACACACGTATTTGAAGTTGGAAAAAAATGTATCCTACACAGAATGAATTTTTCTTTGAATAGTTCCCTCTTTTCCTGCGAGAAATGTGTGACACTAATGAAAAATCGGTATTTTCTCGAAGTGCGGTAGAAACTGCTTATTATTATTGTTATATTCGTGTTCAGAAGGGTCGTATTATAGATAACACACGTATTTCAAGTTGGAAAAAAATTATCCTACACAGAATTAATTTTTCTTTGAATAGTTCCCTCTTTTCCATCGAGAAATGTGTGACACTAATGGAAAATCGGTATTTTCTCGATGTGCGGAAGAAACTGCTTATTATTATTGTGATTTTCGTGGTCAGAAGGAAAGTAAGAATCAGCTTGAAAAATTTTATGCCATAACCGGGATTTGAACACGGATCTTCAGCTTAACGCGCTGATGCTCTACCATTGAGCTACCATGACAACATGCCAGTACAACATCAAATTCCTCAACTGATTCAGAAGGCATTGTATTAATATCCCAGACATGGATTTAATGTCTATTTCCTTTCCCTCCACTTAATTAATAGTATATATAAATAATAACTTGGCTTCAAAGTACCTACAAATGTAGGACGCCATTGGATTGTGTTCTCAATGGAGAAACCCCCCGTGGTCTGCCTTGCCTTCTGAATCAGTTGAGGAATTTGATGTTGTACTGGCATGTTGTCATGGTAGCTCAATGGTAGAGCATCAGCGCGTTAAGCTGAAGATCCGTGTTCAAATCCCGGTTATGGCATAAAATTTTTCAAGCTGATTCTTACTTGTATTAATATCCCAGACATGGATTTAATGTCTATTTCCTTTCCCTCCACTTAATTAATAGTATATATAAATAATAACTTGGCTTCAAAGTACCTACAAATGTAGGACGCCATTGGATTGTGTTCTCAATGGAGAAACCCCCCGTGGTCTGCCTTGCCTTCTGAATCAGTTGAGGAATTTGATGTTGTTCTGGCATGTTGTCATGGTAGCTCAATGGTAGAGCATCAGCGCGTTAAGCTGAAGATCCGTGTTCAAATCCCGGTTATGGCATAACATTTTTCAAGCTGATTCTTACTTGTATTAATATCCCAGACATGGATTTAATGTCTATTTCCTTTCCCTCCACTTAATTAATCATATCTAAGGTATTAGATTGGCAGGATAAATCATCAGGAAGTCCATTGCTAAAATCTTTAGATTTATGAAGTGTAAGTTTGTTGGACCTACGAACAGACAACCTAGGAGAAGAAGGTTGGGGCAGCTTGCCCGCAAAGTACCAACCCAGTTGAGAGTTATGAATGATGGGTTGGTTAGGAGCAGAAATGTTACCCACACAATCGATTTGCGAGAAAACCTCAATACCTAACAGTAAATCTACAAAGTTAGGTGTATTGAAGTCGGGATTGGCCAGTTGAAGATTAGGCGGAATGTTCCAGTTAGTGACATTAATTAGAGATCTTGGAAGTTTCGATTCTGAAATCTCCGGAACAACAAGAGCAACAGTATTACAAAACCAACGAGTTGTTCGGGACCTGATTTCTATAGAAGCAAGCTTATGTGTGCTTACCTTAGACGACAATATTCCAGTCAGCCTTGCTTGCTGCTGACAAGGAGATAGTTTTAAATGTTTAAACAGCCTTTCACTGATTAAATTACAATCAGAGCCGCTATCTAAGAGGGCAGTGGCCTCTACGGGTTGACCATACTTGTTTATCACAAACACATTTGCAGTAGGAAGTAAGCAGCCTTGATGATTATGAGAGGCTGACATAATCCCTGCAGTATTAGCTATTTGTGACTCGTTCTGAGCACTATAATCGTGAAGAAGAGTACTATGTTTCTCTCCGCACACTCTGCAAGAGAACGAGCAGCAAGCCTTGGTATGACCTCTTGAAGAGTAACATACACGACATAAATGGTTAGTCCTAACAAAATTGCTACGGCTTGCAAGACTCATTGCCTTGAAAACATCACATTGGTAGACTTGATGCGAATCCTTTTTGCAACAAATACATTTGTTGACAAACTGAGCTGATTTGCTCTTAGCCGATATAGGTTGCGAATTCTGTGAAGTTGAAGGCTGATTTTTTAGAGCTGAATCCGTCATTTGCAAGACCCGGACTCTAGTCTCCAGGAACTTAAGTAGTTCCTTGAGTTCAGGCAGTCTGTCAGACTTCAGCGATGATTCCCATTCTCTAATAATATGAACTGGGAGTTTGTCTAAGATCATTTTAGAAATAATTAAGTCGGATAAATCGACATTAGTATTTAAGGAATGCAATGCATGCACCGTGCTTATGAAATGATCTATAAATCTTTGCAGAGAATCTGCAGAATTCTTTTCAAGAGAAGGTGGTGAAAATAATTTGTCAATGTGACTATTAGCAATCAGACGATTGTTGTCAAATCTTTCTGACAACGTTTCCCAGGCTACATCAAATGTAGCTGAGGATACAGGAATATTCTGTATTACAGTCATGACTTCTGGCGATAAGCATGATTTGAGATATTGGAACTTGTCCATGTTAGAAATATGCTTATGTTGAATGACAAGGGAATAGAATGTATCCCTGAATTCAATCCACAAGGCAGGATCGCCTGTGAATTGAGGAAGACGGATCTCGGGAAGTTTGGGCAGTGAAGGGGTCAATTCTCTAGATGACTGCTGGACTACAGAAGCTGAGACCTGATCAGGGTCATAGAACTGTTTATTTTTAGCAATAGCACCATTTAGACGACCTATTGCCTCATGAAAAGCCGCTTCGACTTCTCGACCTTGAAGTTTAATAACTTCAGTCACTTCTTGTGGTCTTATTTGAGAGAAATTAACCTTATTAAATTAATAATTAAATTAATTAAATTAATGTAGCTTCATCTCGTATAACTAACGTTTGAATAGCTTCAATATAATCAAAGAATTGAGTTGCTACAATATCAATAGAAGCTAGTTTATCCAAAGATTCAGCTTGAGCAGCTTCTTGACTAGCCCTAGCTTCTGATTCTGCTAATTCTAATTTAGTCCTAGCTTCTATTTCTGCAATTTCTAGTCTAGTCCTAGCTTCTGCTTCTTGTTTAAGTTTAGCCTCATAGGCTACAATTAAGGAGTCAACATGAGATATGGCTGAAAAGACAGATTGCTCAATATCTTCTCTATAATCTGCTTCAGCTTCTGAATACTCGACTTGGTCAATCAGAGACTGAATATCTTCGTATTTGATCAGAACTTCATTAAACTTAGCCTTACGGGCTATAATTTCTTTATGCGATTTATCATCAAGATCAGTGAATGATAGAAAGGTATTGACGTGGCGAGTGATCTGAGCCTTTATAGGAGTTCTCTTGGCTTTAAGAGCATTAATGTTTAACTGTATGTTTGAGTGTCCATTCTTGATTGCTTTAACAAAAGTTAGTTGTTAAATTTTCACTTGACAAGCAAACTTAGATTTACCTTTGGTAATCCGGACGGCCGTTTCGCACTATTTTAGTGCATCATCAGCGGTTTTCGAACTGCTACTGAAATATATAAACACACAAAAAATCACCCCACATCTATACTGAATGACCAACTACACTTCAAATCACACACACTTTTTGACACGATACCTGACATTCAAACACCGCCAAATACTCCCACTCCCACCTCAAGACCAACGCAACACCCACACCACCTAGGTGTACAACACAGGCACCCACCAGTAGCAGTTCGAAAACCGCTGATGATGCACTAAAATAGTGCGAAACGGCCGTCCGGATTACCAAAGGTAAATCTAAGTTTGCTTGTCAAGTGAAAATTTAACAACTAACCTTAATGTTTAACTCCTGATTAGCCATCTCTATAGATTTACAGCACAGATTACAATGAATATCAATAATTGCCCGCTCTTAGGGCCAAAATAACAATAAATACAATGCCCGATTACGGGTTAAGACAAATCAGTACATAAACGTCCAATGCAATGGACGTTGAAACAATACAATATCAGGTGTGATATGTGTACTAGTGTAAGTGTTGCTGTCTGTGTAGGTTTTACATACATGTAAACTTATAACACTAGTTTAACAAGAGATCCTCCAGCCTTCACCTCAAACATGCAGAAGACATGGAGGTAGTAACAATATTAATTATTGTTTAGTTATTGTTATGATGAGAACAATTCTGGTATATATTACAGTTCAATTCACCAGATAATAGTCCAGTTATGATTCAAGATTCGGCAATAGGAATCCAATAAATGGTCCGGTAATGATTCAATTATCCGGCAATAGGAGGACCAGTAAATGGCCCGGAAATGATTCAATTATCCGGAAACCGGAGGACCAGTAAATGTACGGGCAAGCTGAGAGCAAACGGACTGTACACAAGATTCATAGGACGTAGCACTTCTTGAAATAGAGACTTAAACTATAAATAGATAAGCCAAACTTGCCCAATACATTTTAGATAGAATTCTCTGGTATGTAACAATTTATTGTCACAAACAACAATACATAAATCATGTTTAGTTTATAAATTCTGGATTCTTTGGACGTATATAATATTATTATTCATAAACACTGATGAAATTGTAGATATCACAATGTTTAATACAAATTCCTTAGTTAAAGGTCATAAATATCTTTGAGATGGCTTAATCAGTTCGATCAAAACCACACGTATATTAGTTCAATGATGAACTCACGTCCAAATAGTTCTTCAAACAAATTAAGTAGTAAATGACGTACCTTTGAATTAATCAAATACCACCTTTTGATAGTTGTTAAAGATGTCAGCTTGAGATCTTGCTACGCCAACACCCAAAGGAAGAAGACTTGAAGAATCACACGATGGGTGATAATAGTATTTAGATCGTTAGTAGTCTTCAGAATCAATAAGGCAAATGAAACCGTGAATCGAAGAGCTGATTGCTTCAGCTATTAAAAGTGAACCACCAGATCTATCTGATAGGTAAAGATAGGCATTGATAAGCCAAGACGAAAACTCATGTCCTTATGAGTAGTAGTTGAATTAATTACGAAGAAGAATAGGCATTTAAAGCCTAGAAGAACTAATGTCTTAATGAGACACAGTTGACTTGAATCGATGAAGAAAAAGAATGAAGCTAAAGTAAAGCCTTATTGGCTATCAAAACAATATGATAAAATATCCAGTCTCTGATTGGATGCAAGACATAAAAAGAATATAATTTTGATATTACAATACCCATAAATAACAAACATTTGAAATTCATTTGTTCAATTATAAATAAAAAACAAGATAGCAAGCAAGGCCTGCTAAAAACGAAATTACAGAAGCATGACCTACTACGAAATAAAACATAACGGAACAAATTTAATTCAATGAAATGTCATCCACATGCCCTGTCCCAAAGCTCGGTTTTGTGTATTCTAATGCATTTTTCCACAAAACAAAATGTTATTTCCTTTTCAACTTTTTTCCTGTGAATGAGTATGAATGTGTGAAGAATATTAACCCCTAAAAAATAAAATGAAATAAATTTGTCACCCCACCTAATGAACATAAAGAATGTCCCAAGGGTTTTTGGTCATCCACATGGCTGGAAAGAATGGAATATTTTCTGCAGAAATGAGAAATTTGTATAACTGGCAACAGTGTTAGAAAGCCAACAGGGCGGCTTGTGGTTGAATTGTAAGGTTGAATTTTGCTTGCTTACAAATAGTTTGGGATTAACAAAGGACTTTGCATCATTTTCAAGGAAAGCGTTTTTATTCCCCGTCATTAACATGACTTCTAGAAAGTAGGCAGAAAGTGAATATTAATTAATTTTGATTATGCACTATGATACACCTTCCAATTCAAAGTACTTGACTGAAGTTGAGCTTACAGAGGTTTAGAAATGGCTTGCTGAGACCACTTAAACTCCTTTTTTGTCATCCACATGCCTGATTTTTGTGTCATCCACATGTCACATGAAGGGGTATGTGGATGACTCTCAAGTCATGTAGGCTAGATGATAAATGTAAGGTACTATTGTGTTTGCGGTGTCTGTGACCTGTACTTAAGATCTTAAAACTGATTAAATGAATTTCTGCTTGATTCCCCCCCCCCCAAAAAAAAAAACCCCATAAAATCACAGTCTCGTTAAAATTACATTAATTCCGGAGTATGCACACAAATTTGCAAATTTGGTGCAAAATCAACTGAAGTACGCTGAGAAAAATATGAAATCACATAAAGAAAAGCAGATTGTTGCCAAAGTTAGTCATTAATGTGGCCTTCTGCCATCCACATGTACACGGATGTCATTCACATGGCTTTAAAAAAATAAAGAAATAAAAATAAATAAAAATATAAACATTTAAGCTCTGCTGGTGTCATATTATAATCAAGTAGGCTAACCCCTGAAGTATTTTTGTGATTTTTTTGAGATTCTTTAAACAAAGTAAATAATTTGGATTTTACACACTCCAAATTTTCCGTATTTGAAGAATCGCCCATATATAATAATAATACCGGTAATAATAATTCGTTTATTTATCCTGGCAGAGCTAAGGCCGTTTGACCTTCTCTTCCGCTTTGCCAGTAAAAAAATTACAGTTAAAAATACCGTACAATTAAGTTACTTAAAATTAAATAGAAGATAGTTAAACCTAAAACTAAATTAATTACAATTAAGGTACAAGTTAATCTTGAATAGAAAATTGAATACAAAATTAGATTGATAATTTTTCTAAATTACACTCTAAGAAAAATTTTGTGCTTAAGACAGAAACAAAAATTTAAATAACATTATCCTGAACTAATTTACTGATTTTTCTATTGAATTGTCCCAACGTTTGACAGCCTCTGATATTATGTGGGATGGAATTCCAGATGCGGGTAACTGAGACGGTGAAAGAAGAAGAATACGATGATGATCGGTGTAAAGGGATAGAAAGTACATGACTATATTCTGAACGTGTATTTAGGTTGTGATGAGAGGACAGGTGTGAGAAGCGACATGATAGGTATGGTGGTGAAGATGTGTGTAAAATTTTGAAAAGGACCTGAAGACAGTGAAATTTTCTGCGATCGTTCAATCGAAACCATGACAACATTTCAAAGGATGGCGATACATGATCAAACAGGCCTACATTACAAATGAAACGCACGCATACATTATGAACACGTTGCAGCCTTTGGGCCAGGTTAGAATTCAAGTCAGTAAGAAGGACGTCACAGTAATCGAAGTGGGGCATGACGAGCGATTGTACTAGGGTCTTTTTTACTGCAGAGGGTAGGGGCATATCTAATCTTTTAATCATATGGATTATTGAATTAACTTTTCTGCACGTTTCAACAATGTGATTTTCCCATGTTAAATTTTTATCTACAAGGACGCCAAGATTTTTAACGGAATCGCTGAATGGGATGACTGAATTTCTGATATTGATTTGTGGAGTATTATTTTCATCAAGTTTATTTAAGAGACGCTGATGCCCCACAACTATTGCCTGTGACTTCACTGGGTTCAGTTTGAGTCCCAATTTTTGTGTCCATCTGTCGATTGCGTCAAGGTCTTCGTTCATATTTGCTATTGCAACATTCATGTTGCTAATATGGGAATGTATGTATAGTTGTAAGTCGTCAGCGTACAGGTGGTATTTGCTGTGCCGTAAACAGTCTGTAATGTCGTTTATATACAAAGAGAATAGTAATGGTCCGAGAATGCTTCCTTGTGGGACTCCTGCCCTTACGAGACGCCATGATGAAGAACGATTATTAGAAACAACACTCTGCTGACGCTCGCTTAGATAGGAGCGAAACCACAGGACAGCCCTATCTGATAGGTTTAATGTCTTGAGTTTAGCTGTAAGAATGTCAGTGTCTACGGAGTCAAAAGCTTTGGTCATGTCGAGTAAGACAAGTATTGTCAGTTTCCTCTCGTCACAAGCGTGGCGTATGTCTTCACAAATATTGAGTAGCGCTGTGCTCGTACTATGCCCTGGTTTAAAACCGGACTGATAGCGGTCTAGAAGGTCATTTTTATTAAGATAATCAATCAGCTGTAAGTGTATAATTCGTTCAAGAGCTTTGGAGAGGGTAGGTAGGATGCTGATTGGTCTATAGTCCTTTAGAGATTCTGGGAATTTGGTTTTGGGAAGAGGTTTTACGTACGCTTTTTTCCACTGAGTGGGGTAGGTTGAAGTCATAAGTGAGGCGTTAAAAATATGGGTTACTGTCGGTAAGATTATGCTAATTATTTTATTTATTAAGTTTATGTTTATTCGATCGGGTCCTTCTGCTTTTGTCTTTAAGCGCTTCAATGCTTTCATAGTGTCTGCTTCGTTAATGTATTGGAAGTCAAATTTGTCTCTGTTTGTTGCTTTGTTGTGAAGTATGTGTTGAATGGTTTGCTCTTTGTCAGCTCTGTCTATTTCTGATGGGATTTTAGTGAAGTGGTCGTTTAGCTGGTCTAATGATAGGTTAGGGTCGTCTACCTGCGGCTTGGATTTACACAGTCCCATTTTTTTAAAGTTTTGCCACAGTGTTGCCGGATTTGCAGAGGGTTCAGTGAGTTTGTAAATATGTCTGAGTTTGGCATTTCTGATAGCTTGGTTTGTCCTATTAAGGAGATGCTTATAATTATTCAGGTTAGTGTCATTTTTATCTCGTCGGTAAATCTTGTACGCATAGTCTCTTTGAGCCATCGTGTTACGTATGTCCTCAGTTAACCAAGGCGCAGGAAGTCTTTTTATTCGTTTTGTTCGTAATGGGGCATGTTTATTATACAGGTCTATGATATTTTTATTAAGTTGGTCAACTTTTTCGTCCACTGTGCGTAGCGTCCAGATGTTTTCCCATGGGATAAGCATGGCATCTTCTAGCAGGGAACCTTCGTTTATGCATTTTAGATTTCTAAATGTCACAGTGTTGTGGTTCTTTTTAGGACATTGTAGCACATATATTACGTATATGAGGTCGTGAGCAGATATTCCTGGCACTGGCACCTGTCCGTGTGCTAACACTCTGTCAGGGTTATTTGTAACAATTAAGTCTAGTAGGGTCTCTGAGTAGGAGGTGTGGTGGGTGGGCTCGAGGGGTAGGATGGTCATATTGCAGGAATGGAACAGGGTTTCAAGTCGGGTGGTGTAAGTTGAGTCACGAGCGAGTAGATTAGTGTTGAGATCACCCATGACTACAACATGCTCATAATGTGGCAGAATATTTAACAGCTGATTTTCTAGCTCTTCCAAGTAATTAATCCGGGGTGGCTTATAAACTACACAGAGTAAACATTTCTTATAATTCATGCTAATCTCTACGAAAAGTATTTCAGGGCGAGCTATATAATCGCTATCTGATTTATATATTATTCTAGGATGCAGGTCTGCACGAACATACATCGCCACACCCCCTCCCTGTTTGTTGTTTCGGTCATTTCGGCATAAGGTATAATCTTCTAGGCTCACCATAGATGAGGGTAAGGTGTTTTTAAGCCAGCTCACACTAACTAGAATTCCGTGGAGGTTAAGGGAAGAAAAAATTTCCTGGAATTCCTGAAAATGGCATATAAGGGACTGTGCGTTCAGATGTGCTATATGCAGACTGGAGGGGTGTTCGGAGAAACAAGTTTTCAAGACATGTTTTGTCTGTGGGGGGTGGAGGTCAATGAGCGGTGTATTGTCAGAGGCTGTTAAACTCTCGGCTACCAGTGTAGCCAACTTGTCTAATATTGAGCGACCAAAAAGAAAAATATACTAAATATACTAAATATTGCTATACTAATACTATTACTATACAAATTACTATACTAATATACTAAATAATACTTGAATACTTTAACAGTAAAGTGTCCTAAGTGTTAATGGTTAGTAAGGCTTTAAACACCCATGACTCACAGTTTACAATTCCGCTTGTTGTGTTACACGCCGTTTTGTGTCACCTATTTTCACAATTATTGCACCATCTTGGGTCCATACATTCTTCAATCCGTATTTGGTTATAGCCTCCTGTAGTAGTGCGTGGCGCTTCTTTGTAAGGTCTTCCCGGATCACTGTATATAGGCTATGGCATAATCCATGTCAATTCAGGCAGGGGCTTACCTTCATAGTCTCAGATGTTAATGAATTTAATAGCCTATATGTTAAAATTCAGGACAAAGTAAGAAACCCATTTTCTTTGTTTTGCCCAAAAAAATTCTTGTGCCGAGATACAGGCCACCAAAGTTGGCGTCTCAGATGCCATTTCTCGAGTGCGATTTTCGTAAAAACTTTAATGTGCTCTATTTCTGGAACGGTTCAAGATATTTTGTTTCTTTTTTTATTTGAAAGATAATAATGTTCTGCTTCAAGTGATATCCTAGGTTTGGAAATGCATGTACAGGGTGTTTTGTTTTTTAGCCTTTTGATTTTTTTTTGTGATAAATAAAAAATAGGCCTATTTTTTTCTAAAGAATGCCAATCCCAAAAATTCTGATTTTTTTACTGTTGATCAGTACCGAACAGTACTACATTCCCTGAAAAGGAGATCTTCCACTTTTCAGTTTAACAGGTTTTATGAACATTGTTCATTTTTTAGCTTCCGTTGCTAATTTCTTTATTGCAGTTTTGTTCTTTGGAACCATCCAGAATATAAGAGAACCTATTAAAACATTCTGGAACAATTCAGATAATTCCAGAATGTAACATAACCTTCCAGAGGACCTGCATTTTTGGCAATAATCGTAGTATAACATAAACTGCCGTGGGGAGAAAAGGTCTACATTTCTTAAATTATTACACATCCTCAAATAAAAAGAATCCAGCGTCAATAGCCTGTAGTGAATCATACTAGGATGACAGCTGCCTCATGAAAATTGAAATTATCATTTTTGTATGTAAAAAGATCACCACTTTGGAGGCCAGTAGCTCAGAAACTAGAAGAGATACACCTTTTCTGATGGTGAGTTCTGAAAGCCTGAGTACAAATTGCCCAGTATAGTGAATTTCAGGCAGATATAATATGCCATTCCAGAGATATGGGCACCCAAATGTGGATGCAAAGGATTATGCACAATTTATGAGTGTCAAAAATGAACAGACATTTTTTTAAAGGGTCACAGCATAGAAACCCTTAGGAATTTTGGCATAGAATTTTCCAATTGTTCATGAAATATGTCAAGGTACCAGCACAATTTTTTTTTCTTCTTTTAGCCAAATCGGAGTTTGTCAACCTCTGGTTGAGTTCATATGGAATGACCCGAGGGTATTCAGATTCACAAACTATGAAGAGGGTTGTTTGTGACTTCTGTGTATGACTGTGCGCTTGTGTGTATGGCTTTCAGAATCTGCCATTAGAAAAGGTGTATCTCTTTTAGTTTCTGAGCTACTGGCCTCCAAAGTAGTGATCTTTTTACTTACAAAAATGATAATTTCAATTTTCACCAGGCAGCTGTCATCCTAGTATGCTTCACTACAGGCTATTTATGCTGGTTTCCTTTTATTTGAGGATGTGGCTATCTGCAGAAGGCTTCTTGACTATATCAAAGTCTTACTTAGAAGTATGAGGGCTCTAGAAAGGCCTCCGGCTCAAAAAATGCACTTTTAGACCAATCTTTGACTGACAAATTAACTGAGTGGGCATATACCTACGGTAAAGAAATTTTTCTACACAATTGTACATATATGTTAATCATGTGACCAAAAATTCAGCTTGTTTTCTCACCTCCTTCATATTTTAATAATTTAAGAAATGTAGACGTTTTTCTCTCCACGGCAGTTTATGTTATACTACGATTATTGCCAACAATGCAAGTCCTCTGGAAGGTTATGTTACATTCTGGAATTATCTGAATTGTTCCAGAATTTTTAAAAGGTTCTCTTGCATTCTGGAATAATCTGGATGTTTCCAAAGAAAAAACTGCAATAAAGAAATTAGTAACGGAAGTTAAAAAATGAACAATGTTCATAAAACCTGTTAAACTGAAAAGTGGAAGATCTCCTTTTCAGGGAATGTAGTACTGTTTGGTACTTATCAACAGTAAAAAAATCAGAATTTTTGGGATTGGCATTTTTGAGAAAAAAATATTTTTTATTTATCATAAAAAAATTCAAAAGGCTAAAACAAAACACCCTGTACATGCATTTCCAAACTTAGGATATCACTTGAAGCAGAACATTATTATCTTTCAAATAAAAAAAGAAACAACAAAATATCTTGAACCGTTCCAGAAATAGAGCACTTTATAGTTTTTACGAAAATCACACTCGAGAAATGGCGTCTGAGATGCTATCTTTGGTGGCCTGTATCTTGGCCCAGGAATTTTTTGGGGCAAAACAAAGAAAATGGGTTTCTTACTTTGTCCTGAATTTTAACATATCGTCCCCTGTATGGCAAACTAGCGAAAGTGCAATACATATTTAATGCACTTTCGCTAGTTTGCCATACAGGGGACGAAAATTCATTAACATCTGAGACTATGAAGGTAAGCCCCTGCCTGAATTGACATGGATTATGCCATATAAGAATACATCCTGTAATTATTTTACCTTAAAATACGTAATTCATGATAATAATTAACGGCCATCTTATCTGGGTACACAGGTTGACCAACACGACAAACCTCACGGGAGATATAATATGGCACATTTTCAAAACGCGTAAATTCGGTATGCCCTACAAAACTAATATCACTGTTCATAACCTTACCAACCTAACCTTTAGAACTTGATGTTGTATTTTTACCCTTTTCAATCAGTTCATTTGTACTACGCATAAAACACGCCAGCCATATTATGGTTCTGAGCAAAGTAGGATGCCAACGGCAAAGCAGAATACCAACTGTCCTTACTTTAAGGTAGCCTAAGTAGTAATAAGAAGAAAACACGCACAATTGTGCATTTAAACTAAGTCTCTGCTATAATCCAGCAATGACTTCACTCTGTTTAGACATAGGCTACAGAAAAATGGTAGCCTATATCATGCACTTATTGTCACATAGTTTACACACGCAGTCTTCTGTAGGATCATGATACTCTGTTCTTCTGCAAAGCTTATGGTGAAAACCATATATTACCAGTCTTGGTATGGCACTGCGGAATTTATTGTTTGGACATATCCAGTTTCAATTCATCAATGCCTAATTTCTCTTCTTTTCTGCTGCCTGTCCTCTTTTAGTTGGCATTCTTGTGGTGTAGAAGGAAGCAGGAGTCTGATGTGTACAGGTCTTCTATTATGAATGTCTCGTGCGCCTTTTCATGTGCCAGTCTCGACGGAGTGAATTTTGAAATCCCCAATGTTGCTTTTAAGAATCTTGCTTTCACCTTCTCTACGGTGTTTAGGTCTCCGTAACTTAGTTTTTTCCACATTATCTGAGCGTAGAATAGTTTCTTCGCTGTTGAGAGAGAGATCTGTGTGTTGTTCTTTATGTCATGTATATATCAGTGATAGCGGCTGCTCTTTGATATATGAGATCTGTGTGTTGTTCTTTATGTCATGTATATCAGTGATAGCGGCTGCTCTTTGATATGTATTCGGAAAGATTTTGCCATGGGTCACTCCTAGGTATTTGTTTGAAGCGTTACTCCTAGGTATTTGAAGGCATTTGTGATTTTTAGTGGTTCGTTTTGGAGTTGGATGTGTTCATCTCCTGCCACTCTTCCACCCTTTCTGAAAACCATTTGTAGGGTTTTTGATTCATTGATTTTAAAGTTGTTTCTTGCAGGAGTGGCAGGTTGATTCTATTTTAGTAGCAGTTAGGTTGGGTTATGCTATGAACAGTGGTATTAGTTTAGTAGGGCAAACGGAATTTACACGTTTCGGAAATGTTCCATAGTAGGACTATATCTCGTGCGAGGTTTGTTGGTCAGCATGTTACCCAGAATTCCAAGTCAAGTCGCTAACATGGCTGTCAGTTATATCTTATTACCATGAATTACGTATTTTAAGGTATGAGAATTACAGGATGTATTCTTATATCATATGGGTCATTCTTCAAATACAGGAAAATTTGGAGTGTCTAAAATCCAAATTGTTTAGTTTGTTTTTAAAATCTCAAAAAAATTACTAAAATACTTCAGGGGTTACTTGATTATAATAAGACACCAGCAGAGCTTAAATGTTTATATTTTTATTTTTTAATTTTTTTAATGCCATGTGAATTACATCCATGTACATGTGGATGGCAGAAGGCCACATTAATGACAAACTTCGGCAGCATCTGCTTTTCTTGATGTGGTTTCATAATGAGACTGTGTTTTTATGGTTGGGGGGGGGGGGGGAATCAAGCAGAAATTCATTTAATTAGTTTTAAGATTTTAAGTACAGGTCACAGACATCCCAAACACAATAGTACCCTACATTTATCATCTACCGGTACATGACTTGAGTCATCCACATACCCCTTCATGAGGCATGTGGTTGACACAAAAATTAGGCATGTGGGTGACAAAAAAGGAGTTTAAATGGTCTCAGCAAGCAGTTCCTAAACCTCTATAGGCTCAACTTCAGTCAGGTACTTTGAATTGGTAGGTTTATCATATAGTGCATAATCAAAATTAATTTATTAATATTCACTTACTGCCTACTTTCTAGAAGTCATGTTAATGACTAGGAATAAAAACGCTTTCCTTGAAAATGATGCAAAGTCCTTTGCTAATCCCAAACTGTTTGTAAGCAAGCAAAATTGGCTTTCTAACAACGTTGCCAGTTATACAAATTTCTCATTCCTGCAGAAAAAAATTTCATTCTTTTCAGCCATTTGGATGACCAAAAACCCTTGGGACATTCTTTGTGTTCATTAGGTGGGGTGACAATTTTATTTCATTTTATTTTTTATTGGTTAATATTCTTCACACATTCATATTCATTGACAGGAAAAAAGTTGAAAAGGAAATAACATTTTGTTTTGTGGAAAAATGCATTAGATTATACAATACCGGGGTAAGGGACAGGGCATGTGGATGACATTTAATTGAATTAAATTTGGTTTTGGAATATCAGAATTTAAAGTTAGTGACATTTTAAAGTGATAGGCCTAGTTGTGGTATGGAAGTAGTAGAAAAAATCTTTTATTCAATTTTTTTTAAAAGTTGAATTTGAAGGAAAATATCACTCCGGAACACAAATTTTCCCGTATTTGAAGAATCACCCATATATTAACAAATTTTGCACCTAATTATAAACCTTGCACCTAGGGACAAGTTTTTAAGGTTGTTTCGTTTCGTAAAAATTAAAACTGTAATGTTTATTAATTTGTTTTTTGCATTTTTCGTCATTTTCAAAAGATGTCATTTTTTGGGCACTTACAAGTCATTTTTGGCATTTTTATAGTTTTTAAATATAAAGTAGTAGGCCTCCCTTACATTATACAGTGTGTTTCACATAAGAGTTGGCCAATCATGCAGCGCCCACAGCTCTAACTCCCGAGCGATCGGATAAAATAGCTACACAAATAAAGCCGCCAACGGTGTAGGCCTAATGGTTCAGGTTCTCTCAGTTACAGTTAGAATTACAATGAAAATGACTATGTACCTCATCACAAGAGATATTGGAAATGTCCTCCACCCAAGACTGGCACCTTTTTAGGAAATTTTCTTTCACGCGCATAAGTTCAGCTTCTGAGATAGGGTTAATTTATTTTGTGATAGGTATTTGTTTTAAGTTCTTCTAATGTGTGGAAGTGTTACCTAGGCTATACAACTTTTTTTCACCCCCATAAATAATAGTCATATAACTTACTGTTAGAAGAACTTAAAGACAATTTCGCAAGATAAGTTAACTCTATCTTGGAAGCTGAACTTATGCGCTTGAAAGAAAATTTCCTAAAACGGTGCCAGTGTTGTGTGGATGCAAGAGGAAGACATTTCCAACATCTCTTGTGATGACGTACTTGGTTATTTTCATTGTAATTTTAACTGTAATTGTGATGACCTGAATCATTACACCGTTAGCAGCTTTATTTGTGTAGATATTTCACCTGATCGCTCGGGAGTTAGAGCTGTGGCCGCCGCAATGCAGAAACCCACATGATTGGCCAACTCTTACATGAAACGCACTGTTTTTTGAATTGGGAAAACGGAAGAACAGGTTGCCACTTAAGCTTTGCCCGCCCAACTTACTATTAAATAGAGAGGAACATCTTGGTGGCAACGATGGAAGTACTAACAGCACTGCTATGAAAATAATTCTTGTAATCGCATTGAAAATTGGCCACCACTTAATCTCCGCCCACATTAAGCAATGAGAGACATCTAATTGGAAACGATGGAACTACTAGCAGCGTTGAAAATTGGGAAAAATTTAATTTTTTTCCCCTTCTCCTCTTCCTCTCTCTGCTCTTTCCCCCCTTCTCTCCTTCACCCTTCCTACCTATTTGGGACCTATTCCTAACGGGATTCAAACATGGGACCACTAGCTTCGTAGGCAGTCATCTTAATCACTAGCCTACATCATTGCGGTGTGAAGTGAGAGTTCATCTATTTAAGTCGTGAGAGCTTTAGTAATATATGAAAAATATAAGTTTTGGTACAAGGGTGGTTTTTTGTAATTGTGTAATTATGTTGGGTCTGAAAATAGCTGTTTTGGTTTGTTGGATGTCTCATTTAGTAGTTAGTGCAAGGGTTATTTCTGTATGGTAGTAGTTAGTGCATATGGTTTGGTACAGGGGTTATTTTTATATTGGGGATGCCTCGCATTGAAGTAATTAGTGCATGAGCATTGGTGTGGGTTATTTTTGTATTTTAGTAATTAGTGTATATAAGTTATGGTAGTAATTAGTGCTGCATAATTATACTTTGGTAGAAGGTTGGTGGCTAGGGGCAGCGGAGAAAATCCATCGCCAGAGCAATGCTCGGCCGGGGTGGGCGGAACTTAAGTGGTGCCCTGGTCTTCCATTTTGCCTTTGAATTTTTCGTTATTAGGCCTATTTCTGTTTTTAATGCTTGCCTATTAATTCATCACTTTATAAGCAATTAATGTCTGCAGGAAACAAGACTTGCAGTATCTGTAAGTGAAAGAAATTGGCATTTTGAACTCTACTACGGTGCAATTATTTCCAAGAAAATATAGTATAAGCAATACAGCCATTTCATAATTATGGGTGGGACATTCTAGCATATTATGAAAACTATTTTTGTTTATTACGTATCATAAATAATGAACAAGAACTGGTTCTGCACATTCTGTAAAATTTACTACCGGTTTGTCTTCTCCTCCATACTACAAGGAAAGCCTTATTTAAAATTGATTTGAAATATTTAAAATATGTTTTTCAAACTCTATTACGGGTGGGACATAATTTGGACAATGATTTTAATGGTGTACAAAAACAGTTCATTTGCTGTTCTATTACTGATAGCGTCTTAATTTTGTTATTAATGGCGATATGAGGGATTCATTCAAGATTATAAACAAAAAGCCATTGTTTGTTATTTTACATAATAACTAACCACACGTATACCTCTTGAAGTAATCACAAAATTAACCTAAAATGGAGCTGAGAACTGCTGTTATACCATGAATCTCTGTGCGCTGGCCGGTGTTCTGTTCTTGGACAATCAGTCACTTTGGGATAATTCAATACTGGAAACCTAATGGTAACAAACTGTGGTCTCGGTGGCTCACTCGCTATAGAGGCTAGGTATCTACTGGATACAAAACTTCATATCTGCCGTGGATTACTCTGCTGTTTTTCTATGTTGCCCCCAAGCATCCCCTAGACCCCTTTTGTGCTTTCCACCAGACCCCATTCATCGGGAACTTTGAGAACAGTAACTTCATATCAGCCCTGGATCCCTTTCCTGTTTTTCTTCGTTGGGGCTTTGCCCCCACAAGCCCCACCAGGGGATGTGCCCCTGAACCCCTTCTGAACTTCCAGCAGACCCCCTTCACCGGGAGCTTCGAGTACGGTACTTATTATTAACAGTAACAGGGGGAGCATAACCACATAGGCTAACTTGATGGAGAGCATGCGTATATGGAAATATTGGCAGCACTGGATAAACCTTTGTAGGAATGGCCAATGAGATGCAAGATCACCACTTGTGAAATTACAGTATACGGTAGAATACTCATGCATTCCATGAGTGACGGACGGGACACCCAGAGTTAGGAAAATCAAAACGAATAGCCTATTTTTTATTTAAATCCTTGATTTATTCCTGAGTCCAAAATTTTGTTATTTGGTAAATAAGAATAGTGTGCAATTTTAATAATCCATCACTATTTCTGTCTGCAATTCAGAAAAATAATGATGTGATGGATGGGAGGAAAATTGAGCCTTAAGTGTTCGAGAGTATAGAACATAACATTATTTCTGTGAGTTATGTATGCATGTAAAACCAAATGTAACTTACACATGAAATTAAAACTCTAAGAATTACACACAGCACGTTTTAATGTAGGATCATTAACAAGATCCTTAAAAAATATATGATTTGTGATGGACAGTACAGGTAATGTGACGGATGGGACATGTCCGACAACTGTATTCCATAAAATTATGTTCAACACCTTTGAGACAGATAACCCTAAACAGAACTACAGTAGAACAAAAATAACACTTCAGTGAAAGACCAGTATATAAAAAATAGTCAACAGACTAAATTTACAACACATTGAAAGTCAACACATTATTACTTTGAAAGTCATCCAGAGCCAACCTGCACAACCTACTATGTAGCCTACCACTACAACCCAGTGACTGTACTACCTTCCTCAGTTGATGGTGATAAACTAAAGAAAAAAAAGAGTTGTAGAATGTTTCTTCCCCCTTACATGCAATTTTGGTATCTTAGGATTTCCCTTCAGCTGCTCACAGCAATGATTTCAAGATTTTTAAATTTCACTCATAGGCTCACTCACTCATGGAATGCAGGTACTAACTTTCATATTGAACCCTTCTTGCTTCCCCTAGCCTGGCCTTCACTTCCCCTAGCCTTCAACCTTTCCCCTTTCAAGCTGCTCAATGTAGATAATGCAGCTCATTGTTATACTGCATATTATACTGCTAGTGTTTCAATAATAGATGCAACCATTCGAGGTTTAATAACAAATACCACCAATGGAAATAACAGAGTACAAGACAGTACTTACAATTCTTAAGCTCTTGGCAAATGAAATGTTGCCACCTTGAGGAAGTAGGCTACCATTCATAAAATTTGTAAATGAGTATGCTTTAACATGACTACAATAAGGAGAGAACAAAACGTTACAGTGGTTTGCCAAACTTATTTCAGTAGCGAGGGGAAACTGATGACACAACTGTTTACAACAAGTGAATATCTGTGTTGGGTATAAGGATAGCTCAGGTATATTGTTTTTTGCATTGATGTAGCAACCGGAGGCTTGTTGGAACCAAGGAGGGAGAGTAATTTTGTTATGTTCACACTGAGGAATTTGTTGCAGGGATATGGAATGTGTCGGGGCACATGTATGAGAATTATATAATTTAATTTTAATTATACTTGTGTTTTGTTTTATTTTATTTAGTTATCTACACTGACAGGCAAAAAATATCGATCACTGTAAAATTTGTTGTAATTTTAAGATTAAACATAATTTTGATTGGATGTTTATACATTGTTGTTGGTGAGGATGAATTGTTATTTTTATTGGACAATTAGCTATAGATACAGCATATCTGCTTTCTTCATATCTTCACTTTATCACCAAAAAAAAACATCGCAATAGGGCGATTCCAATCTGATTATGTGCACTAGCTTGTCATACATATTGCAGGGTGTTTAATTGTTGTATTGCGTCATTTCCTTCCAAACTGAAAGGAAACTGTCTCCCTTCGCATCGAAGTGATTCTGTTAGTAAGTTTAGTTGAAATTATGCCTATCAGTCCTGAAGACGTTGCCAAAGCTGTTGTTCTAAGTGATGATGGATGCAGCCTCCGTTATGGCGATGCAACCTTAGGCTCACCATTCACCACGGTGCAAGAGGGAAAATGGGGAATTAAGTGTGAAATGTGTCATTAAATTTTAATCTTAAAAACGTATAAAATTGCAGTAATTTTATTTCAAGCACTAGGCCTATTGTATAGAGCTGACGAGATGATCCCTGGCCTGACTGTGGAGCATTATCTTGAGCGAGGAAGGACAATCACGGAAGTTATTGCTACCTTCTGATGTGAAGACATTAGTTCCGAAATCCTCTAGCATAATAGCAATAACTTCCACGATTGTCCTTCCTCGCTCAACATAACGTTCCACAGTCAGGCCAGGGATCATCTAGTCAGCTCTATACAATCCTACATAATTTTTTAAAAATTTCTTTAAGTGATCGGTTTTTCTTTGCCGGTCAGTGTAGTTAAGAGTTAGAGGAATAATACAGTGAAGTCAACTAACACTAAAGTCAGTGAGGTCCAACTGAGACACAAATATTAAATTTGCTGGTTTTAAACTTTCAGACCAGATATAACATGATGTGCAAATGTGTTCCTAACTATCTATGCATAGCCAGGTATGGCATATTTAGCGTACCGTACAATGTTACATTGGAGAAAACGTGTACCTTGGTTACAACCTCAGTAGGCTTAACCTGCTTAGTACCATTATCCTAATCATGCCTTCTGAAGTAGAATTCTTTCTCTTCCTTCTGTGTCCCCCTCTTCCATTTCTCTCGCTGCAGCTCTTCCAGAGGTAAATGACCTCAAATTATGTAATCTATGATATTAAAATAGTTCAAGGACATAGAGCTCTTACTCCCCACCAAGATACTTCTGTAGTAAACCTTACATTAAAAGTCTTAGAATAGAATATGTCCTAGATCTATATTTCAAGTAAGTTTAATCAAAATAATGCCCGCTCTTCAATAGGCTGCCTTGTTTACTTGTAGCTGAGTCTGTTCTTCATACGGATGCTTTAGTGATGTATTTTAAAAAAAGGTTTTCTTGTATGTGTCATCTATAAAAAAAAACTAGCAGGTGCCCTAAGGTTTGCTTGCAATTATTGACTCACCTGCTTTTTTTTAAAATCATTTATTCAACTGAAAAATAATGAAAACGTTTATTAACACTGACATTTTTACATGAATTACATAACTTTATTCATAACTATTGTATACCGTATCTTAATGAAATCGTTTTACGTAGTTAATATAAATAAATAAACGAATAAAACAAATCTTGTGCTGTCATGTGGGTATACAGATTTGAAATGAATCAATTAAAATGAACCAAAGATTCATGAACCTTATCCAAACCATGCATAAAAATTAAAACAATTGATCATTAAAAAAGCTAAAAATCCAGTTTTGATGTGCATTTCATGGTTAAAATGCGATGCCGGGGGGGGGGGGGGGGGGGGAGAGACCTCAGATTTGAATTCTCTATCCCAAAAACCCCTGCATAGTGAGTTTCGTCCAAAACTTACAATGCTTTTTTTTCCAGTCGGTATGGCAAACCATGCAAGGCACTTTCAATTAATTTCACAAATGAATACTGTCTTGTTAATAAGTGATGTTGGATGCACACGGAAACATAAATTTGAATATTAAATTAGATGTCATTTAACAGTTGAATTTCAGGGAAATGCATGTCTTATCTTGTGTAAGTCAACAAAATTGTTTTGCACAGCATGTATTCATAGATAGATAGATAGATAGATAGATAGATAGATAGATAGATACTATAGTTTGGCCAAGACATATAAAATATGTATAGCACCGTCATAAGGCATAAGTAGGGACCGGACTTTTAGGTTTTTAAAAACACTGTTTTGGGTTTTCCGTTAGGTGAAATAGTTTTTTTTAGGTTTTTGTCCAAAATACCGTTTTCGGGCAGAATAATTGGTTTAATGAATTTGAATGTGCTACATAGGATTCAATACATAATACTTGTAAAGTTTAACTTAACAAAATTGACTTAAGTTTGTGTAAACTTGCTTTAGGACAATATTATACAATTGAAGAAAGAAAGCATAAACAATCAAAAGAAGTAGTGAAAATAAGATTGTCTCACATTTCCTGGTTACAGTATAGGCCCTATCACTAAATATCTTTCAAGATTCTCAACTGTGAAGTTCTTCCTGTTATCTCTTAGAATACATTTGAAGGTACTTTCAACCTCACATGACGTCAGCAATGGTTGTTCGTACGAGTATTTTTAAAGGAATACGCCGGCTTCTTACACTTCCTCTCTAGACTGTCATCCTAGAGAGTACACTGAGGATGACGATACACTGTCATCCTAGACGACATTGGATTGAACGAAACGCTGGTGCTATTAATTTCAACTCGACAAAAATTGTCTCTCCGCAAAATATCGATTTATCAACTGACAAACAAAAAAGACAAAAAAAATAGCCTAAATTAGATATTTTAGGTTTTATATTCCGTTTAGGTACATTTAGGTTTTTATACCCCATTTAGGTATTTTTAGGTGCCACAGAATTAATGTGGGTGAATCCTATGGACATGATTTGAAAAAGTGTATAATCGCTTTTTGTTTTGGAAGTAAGGAAAAAAATAGGTAAAAACCTAAGAATCTGGTCCCTAGTCATAAGATATTAAAAGACACTCAGATTATAAAACTCATCAACAGAATACAGAGGGTTAGATCTCAGTGCTGTTAAAACCGTTCTCCTAAATGTCTGAAAGGTTTTTAATTTGAGACGGAATTGTGTTAAATAGTTTAAGCGATGTATGTTCAAAACATTTACGGATATATAAATTAGAATTTCCACGTGAGGGATTACTATGGATTTGAGAATGAGTTGTGAAGCTGTTTACATGTTTCCTGACATAGAGAAGAGAGGCTAAAACAAACATTGAGGGTACTGTAAGAATGCCAGTTTTAATAAAAAGTGGTTTACAGTGATCACCTGGCTTAGCTCCACATATTAACCTTAAAGCTTTTTTCTGAAGTATAAATAATCGTTGTGAGGAGAAGTGGTTTCCCCACAATAATATACCATAGTTGAGATGGCTATGGATATGCCCATAGTAAACAGTAACAAGAGTTTCTGTAGATACACTGTTCTTTGGGATTCTAATCATATATAAACCTTTGCATATTTTTCCTGCTATAAAATTAGTATGCGAATTCCAGCTCAAGCTCGGTTCTAGGTAGATACCTAGAAGTTTTGTCTGGATATCTGAAACTTCACTATTACTTAAACTGAATCTAATATCTATAGTTTTATCAGGATTAAGAGACAGTAAATTAGCGTTACACCATTCTTGAACTTGACTATCATACTACATGATTACCACTGGTAACTTCTTGCCTCGCATACACATCTTCATGATTATTCTCTGTAAGATAATCATCACAGGGAGCAAAAACAACTAACGAAATCAGAAGTCTGAGACAAACTTCTTGGAGTATTTATTGACAACGAAGTTGAAATATTCACTCACAAAATAAATTACATTGTTATTAATAATATTCTATTTATGTTCGAGCAATACCTTAGTTTCCTCTCGAGGGTTGTGATGTGATGTAGCCTACTTAACCACCTGTCCCTCTGCTCTCGGTAAATAAGCATAACCAAATTAGTCTAGGTACCAAAACCCCCCACTTTGGAGGCCCTGTTCTTTCATGAATATTAAACCACTGGCATAGCTGCCTGCTAACTTAGCATTTAAGCTGTTTATTGAATATTTACCACATATTCTTAATGTGCACATAGGCTATATTTACCCAATTAAGTACTTTTTATGAAATGAGATTTTCCAAAACCCGAGATTTTTCTTGAATTATAAAATTTTGTTAAAAAAAGACAAATTTCACACTAAAAACAGGAATTTTGCAAAATTAATTTTGGCCTGGAAGTGTTTCGAGTGAAAGAGTTTTGCTTAATTAATGGAAATAACCAATAATCACTAGATATTAGGTTTATACTGTGGTGACATATATATACGAAAAATTTAAAAAATCAGGAAAGAGGAGGAACATTGATTGGGTTCTCAGACAAAAGTTGGATAAATGTAGGACACTGTGTGTCAAGTGTGGGTATTTCAAATGTTGTGCAAGCATAAGATTACATGTGTTTGGTGAATTGTCGATGACGTTTATCCACTTTCTTTTGCCATTGCAGAGACAGGAGATTTGTGGCCTTTGTAGTTCAGCAGGAAAGTCTAGAAGGAATTCTTCTAAACTTCTTGCAAGACTAGCAGACAAGCAGCTGTCAGATGTCAGTTGCAAAAGTGAAGAAAATTAAAAAGCAAATAAATTTTGAATTATTGTGAATCATGCAGTAACAAAATACAGTAAAACCCCAAAAATACATGCCTGTTTGTTAGGATGTCCCACGTTACACGCTCTTTTCATCCGATCCCTTGACATCACTGTATAAAACTATAAACTCCACCTCTTGATACGCTCGTCATCCCGTTTAATACACACTTTTGTCTGCCGAAAATTCTAAAATATTGTGCTTTTAAGGATACTGAGAAAATATTTTCCAGACTTCTATATTGACCGTTAGCGCCCACACGTTCAATAGAATGGAATGCGACTCCTGAGTACCTGCAAGTCTATTCTGAGCACGGATTCAGTCGCATTGTGACTTGATCTTGTTTAGAAGTGCTAAGTGATTTGTTAGTAAAGGAGTGAAACTGAAAGCTTCGTCGATATCGGAGAAATTTAGAAATTCTCTGTAAACATGATGAAAACACCAGCATAAATCAGAAACAGTTGGCAGAATCATTACAAATCCCTTCTTCGATGCTTAGAACAATAGTGAAAAATTGTGAAGCGGTTTACGAATTGTACTACAGACCTGTAAAGTACTTGTTCTTACTTTTTTTCTGAAAGGAAAGAATATAAAATACCCTTCAGCATAATTACTGTATTTAATCCCGATTAAACAAATGTTTATTTTGATTCATATCTTGGTGTTAAAATTTTTAAAATCTAAAAATGACCCACTCTCACTAATACGCAGTCCCATGTAATACGCTATTTTTACGCGGCCCCTTGAAGAGCGTCTTGCCGAGGTTTCACTGTATGTGCACTCTCTCCAATGTGTTCAGTATATCCAGAAACGTCCGCTGCAATCAGCTAATTACTCAGTCTTAAGGGTCCTTGCTATGGTCTGTTTGGTGTACGCTTTGTAAAGATACCAGTAGTATAGCCTACTCTATGAAATAGTCAGAATGTTTTAATATACCGTAGTTATTGCGTAGTTATGTATTAAAGAGAATACTGCAAATAGAAATAGGCTATCAGTAATACAAATTTCATCCCTGTAGGATTTTATTGTCATATCAAAATACAACAGCTCAGATAACAATAATTTAGCTCATCTTGTGTATGCCTAGTTTTTGTTCTCCCTCTGTGGTGTATAGCTCCCACTTTGTTTTAATGATTTCTCCTAGTGTTACCAAACAAATGCCAGGGTTAGATATATCTTAAAATAAATGTAGGTCACACACATTGCCATCATCCATTCATCTCAACCAAAGGTAAACGACCTTTTATACTGAGCATCTAGAAATATTACTAATGTGTTCAATGTCATATAAAGGTCGTGAAGTTAAATATTCATGCTTAATGTCTTAAAAATATTATGTGTAAACTTGCATGTTTTCTTCAGCATGGTCATAATGAATTGGAGATACTCTCTCTACAGCTTACATAAGAATACAACTACTTCATTTCCTTCAGTCAATCTTAATAAAAAAATATTTCAAGTTCTAATACATGCTGTTATTGTTCCAAGTTTAAACCATGAGTGAAAATAATTTTTTAAAAAGTAATAGTTGTGGTAAAAGAAGATCACAAGGCATTACTTGTGTCATATACCTCTCTAAGATTACTAAATTTTGTTTTGATACTGTCTTTTATTTTACAGTAATTTCGTAACACAGACAGCATGACTCCCTTAAAAACATTCCGCTTAAAACCCTATAGATTTTATTTATGCACAGAATAAACATTGTTCTATAAATTATAGGGGGCTGCTAAAACGCTGTATTCATAGGAACTTATTCCCATGTCCAGTATTTCAAGCTCATAACATTTACATTGTTTCCATAAATATAACAAAATTTAAATATATTTTTATAAAAAATACCACAAACACAATTCTTACTGGTATATCTTCTCATATTTTAAAACTTCACTTGACATTGGTAACAACAAAATTAATTATACAAGATATAAATGGTTCTTCTTTGGAAAATGTATTGTTAATTTTAATACCTTGTTTTAAATCCTTTAGGACACAGCCGCCATACTCGAAGCAAGTATCCTGGAGTAGTGAGAGAGATTTCACACTACCTTTCACATGTTCTTTACATCTTATTTGCTTCTCAAATTTCAGGAGCCAGTTTCATAGCCCTTATCATGAGATTCTCCTTTCCTTTTTGAGTCGCACAGTTTTTTCACATTCCTTTTTATGACTGTCCTTGTTATGCTATAAAGTTGATCCTGTCTTCCTTTTCCAACTCTTAACTATGCTATATACTGTATATAGGCTATATGTGTTCGTGTGTGTAAATATGTGTGCATGAGAATTGCTTATATAGGCCTACATATATATATTTTATATATATATATAATGAACCTTTGTGTAGTGAATAATATATAGCTGCCTCCAACAGAGCTCGTATTGTTGAAACAAGTTATAGACCATGGGTTACCAATAGCAAACCCTCCCCCCCCGTGGGATTTTCTGACACACACATTTTTTTGTTGGTATTGTCGTCTAGTTTAAGATTTTAGTTGTTTGCCCCTTATCAATTACAGCATATACCCGGAAAACCACGGAATTCCGGGGAAAATGAGTTTGTTTAAATTTTTTATTGTTCTTTGCCCCTAATATTCCCAGGGAATTTCTGACTCACACATTTTTGTTCGTATTGCCATCTAGTTTAAGATTTCAGTTGTTTGCCCCTTACAAATTACAACATATCCCCGGAAAACCCGAAAAACCACGTGTATACGGAGAAAATGACTATGTTTCATTTTTTAAATCTTTGTTCTTTGCTCCTAATAATCAAAGGGAATTCCTGACTCATATGTTTTTTGTTGGCATAACCATCTAGTTTAAGGTTTCAGTTGTTTGCCCTTTATCAATTACAGCATATCTCCGGAAAACTCCGAAAACCACGGAAATCCGGAAAAATTGACTTCGTTTAAATTTTTGAAAATCTTTGTTCTTTGCTCCTGGTATTCAAAGGGAATTGGTGAATTATATGTTTTTGTGTTTGTATTGCCATCTAGATTAAGGTTTCAGTTGTTTGCCCCTTACCAATTACAGCATATCCCCGGAAAACCACGTATATACGGAGAAAATGACTGTTTTCTTTTTAAAACTTTGTTCTTCGCTCCTAATATTCGAAGAGAATTTCTGACTCATATGTTTTTTGTTGGCATTACCATCTAGTTTACGGTTTCAGTTGTTTGTCCCTTATGAATTATAGCATATCTCCAGAAAACTCCGAAAACCACGGAAATCCGGAGAAATTGACTTTTTAAAAATCTCTTTAAAATCTTTGTTCTTTGTTCCTAATATTCCCAGGGAATTTCTGAATCATATGTTTTTTGTTGGTATTGCCATCTAGTTTAAGGTTTCAGTTGTTTGCCCGTTATCAATTACAGCAAATCCACGTAATCCCTGAAAACCATGGAAATCCAGAGAAAATGACTTTGTTTTAATTTTTTTAAATCTTAGTTCTCTGCTCCTAATATTCAAAGGGAATTTGTGACTCATATGCTTTTGTGTTGGTAATGCCATCTAGATTAAGGGATCAGTTGTTTTCCCCTTATCAATTACAGCATATCTCCAGAAATCTCCGAAAACCACGAAAATCCGGAGAAAATGAGTTTCTTTTAATTTTCTAAAAATCTTTGTTCTTTGATACTAATTCCCAGGGAATTTCTGAATCACATACTTTTTGTTGCTATTGCCATATAGTTTAAGGTTTCAGTTGTTTTCCACTTAGCAATTACAGCATGACAAAGAATACTGGAAAAAATCCTGTTGCTGAAGGGATGAAAGCAATTGAAAACCTGGCAGCACACCCTTCATATTCTAATTTGACATCTGTGAATGATAATTTATCTTGCCAAACCTTCCACAGTCACTATCAAACTTTCTTGACTGAAGTTATAGAAGGGACATTGGGTAAAACAGCACAATTTTGGATTGGTAATATGGACAAAGTGTCTTTGATTTTGAGATTTCAGCGAGCAACTAAAGAAAACAACTTTGACTTACACTTGGAATGTTTAGAAGATATGATTCCCATTTTCTTTGCATGTGACCATCACAATTATGGCAGATATCTCGTAGTCCACATACTCACCCTTATGAACCTGCAAAGGACACACCTGAAGCAGAATTACTTTACAATAACGGTTTCAGTGACTGTAGATCACAAGTTCCGAGTTCTAGAAATTCCGTTGTTTTCCGGGGATATTGATAACGGGCAAACAACTGAAACCTTAATCTAGACGACAATGCCAACAAAAAATATGCAAGTCAGAAATTCCCTGGGAATATTAGGATCAAAGAACAAAGATTTTTAATAAATTAAAACGAACTCATTTTCGTGGTTTTCGGAGTTTTCCGGGGATATGCTGTAATTGATAAGGGGCAAACTACTGAAACCTTAATCTAGATGGCAATACCAGTACAAAAACATATGAGTCGCCAATTCCCTTTGAATACTAGCAGCAAAGAACTAAGATTTAAAAGAATTAAAACAAAGTAATTTTTTCCGGATTTCCGTGGTTTTCGGAGTTTTCTGGGGATATACTGTAGTTGATAAGGGGCAAACAACTGAAACCTTAATTTAGATGGCAATACCAACACAAAACCATATGAGTCACCAATGCCCTTTGAATACAAGGAGCAAAGTACTAAGGTTTAAAAAAATTTAAACAAAATCATTTTCTCCGGGTTTCCGCATTAATTTCTAAATTGAGAGTCTGACTTCATAGCAGAGGGAAACATAGGCGGAGTCCCAACCTTTAGCTCTAAGATGTGAGAGGGCACTCCAGTGGGAAGGAAGGTCACCTAAGATCCGAATTACCTGGCCCAAGAAAACCCTGCTTAGTTAGCTTCATCCAAATTGATAATTATTTTTCCATGTATACCCATATGATCAGCATGATCAACTGTGTGTCTGCAAGACTAAAATCACATTTTCTGCTCATAACTAACGAACGAGAAGATGACAAAAATGACTTCGAAGTGCATTTGTACCCTCTCCCCCCCTTCTGTCCACCAATGTTAAAAATTTCAGATATCTGCATGCCATAGATTTGATTTGGCATCACATACATGCTCACAAATGCTTCCTTCTATTATTATATGCTGTGCTGAGAGCACTTTATCACTGGCAGTGATGTCTTAAGCTGTGGATGAGAAAAATTACTTAATGTGAGTTCTGTTTCCTCTGATTTATAGTCCTAAAACCTGTTCACATTCTAGAGGACCAGCTAGCCACCATCTCCAAGATCTTTCAAGAAATTGCTCTCAGTTTGCCACTAAATGTCACTAATAATTTGTTTTTTATTTTCAGGGAGGCCAGAGCTTCTATATCAGAAATCAGGCAAGATTTGCCAGAGAGCTACTGCCGCTTTACTACAAACACAACAACATGGCTAGTTTTGTCAGGCAGCTTAACATGTGTAAGTGCACAATCAGTAAAATCTATTACTTCTTTGTTTTTATTTTTGAGTTCTTTTGACTTAATCCTTATTATAGGATATCATTCCATATTTGGGGGTAAGGTATTGGAAAATATATTTTTAACTATTTATTTGTTTATTACTTCCTCTGCCCGTACCATAGGTACTATAGGTAGAGGAAGTATTGTTTTCGACCCCAAAATTCGAAGTTGAGTTTTTAGCATATATATACACGTTTCAAGGCCCCCTGAATCCAAAAATACTATTTTTGGAAACATGTCTGTCTGTCTGTGAACACTCTAGCTCCAAAACGGAAAATCGTATGAAAACAAAATTTCGTATTTGGGTCAGGTACCTTCTGAAGATGTGAGGATAAGATTGGTGACTATTTTCTCTTATTTTTAAGGGGACTTTACTTGAAGAAATTTTCGTTTTCGCGATTTTCTCGAAAACGGCACTAACGATTTTCTTTAAATTTTGCACAAGTGTAGCTTATAGTGAGAGCTAAAAGTTTTATTTGAAACTTTTTTTCGAAAAAATTCTCTGAAGGCAGTTACAAGCCACCTACTAAAATCCAAAATTCTGAATGATAAATACACTTTATTCTCCACTTACATCACTTTTAATATCACAGGACTAGTTTCAAGAGCCTTATTCGCTCCCATCATCGGCTGGTGGTCGACTGTTATTCTGGTTGCCATGTTGGTTTGTATATATGCATTGTTCTGTGCTGCCCTCTCGTGCCGTTTTTGTAAGTCGCACTACATCGTCTATAGGTGGGATTTCAAAGTTCATAACCTTGTCTTCTTTCTTAGTGATGAATATTTTCTCCCATACGTTCAGTTCGGATGGTTTCTTAACGTGTTTTAATAGTTTGATCTCCTTTTTAACACTGTGATTTTTTGTCCAGCAATGGTATGCAACTGCTGATCTTTCGGTCTGCATTAGTTTTATGTTTCTTAAGTGTTCCTTCATTCTTATTTCCCAACTCCTCCTGGTTTGTCCAATGTAGATCTGATCACAATCTACGCATTCTATTTGGTATACACCTGATAGTTTGGTTTTTGGTGTACTATTCTTCAGTGGGTGGTTGAGCAAGTTCCTAATGGTATAATTATTCTTTGGTGCCAATTTTATATTGTGGTTTTTAAACACTTTTTCAAATTTATTAAAGAATTTAGGGTGATAAGTAAATTTTTTGTAATGTTGCTGTGTTTTTTCTAAAGTATCCAATGTACTAATTTCTCTGATCTTGTTTTTCTTTGTGTGTCTTCTAATCATTTTGTCTTAAACCCATTAATCGTTGCCACTTCTAGTATATGTTTATATTATTTATTATACTCTGTCTTTGTCATTGGTATATTAATTAATCTATGAACTAGGCTATGAAAAACAGCAATTTGGTGAGCTTTCGGGTTGTATTTATTGCTTTTAATGTAGTTGTCCACATGTGTATTTTTCCTGTAAATTCCGAATTCCAGTTTTCCATGTTTCCTCATGATTTTTAAATCTAGGAAAGGCAAACATCCGTCTTCTTCCATTTCAATGGTAAACTTTATCGATTGGTCTTGTGTATTTAACAATTTTACTGCATCTTCTACAAATTTCTTTGGGATGATAGCGAAAATATCATCGACGTACCTGAACCAGTTTTTAAAAATATGTGGGAAAGCCCCGGTGACCTCTAGTTCAAGGTTACTCATGTATAGGTCAGCCAACATCGGACAAACCAGGAGGAGTTTGGAAATAAGAATGAAGGAACACTTAAGAAACATAAAACTAATGCAGACCGAAAGATCAGCAGTTGCATACCATTGCGGGACAAAAAAATCACAGTGTTAAAAAGGAGATCAAACTATTAAAACACGTTAAGAAACCATCCGAACTGAACGTATGGGAGAAAATATTCATCACTAAGAAAGAAGACAAGGTTATGAACTTTGAAATCCCACCTATAGACGATGTAGTGCGACTTACAAAAACGGCACGAGAGGGCAGCACAGAACAATGCATATATACAAACCAACATGGCAACCAGAATAACAGTCGACCACCAGCCGATGATGGGAGCGAATAAGGCTCTTGAAACTAGTCCTGTGTTATTAAAAGTGATGTAAGTGAAGAATAAAGTGTATTTATCATTCAGAATTTTGGATTTTAACAGTATACTCCACTGTTTATATAACTTCTTTTTATCTTATTGTGTTTTTAAGCCACCTACTGTTCACCCACTGTTTGTAAAAAGTTTGTGTTGTGTGGTTAACAATTGAATACACGCTCTTTCACGGCCTCTTATTCTATATAAGAATGAAGTGAGAAAGACATATTGGAGGGAAATATTCGATAAAGTTCGGAAATTATTCTTACGACGGAAGTTTCAATAAATGTCTGCAGTCACTTGTTTTTGTTTGCTATATAGTCTGCACTTTTATTAGTCACATCATTTTCAAAGAAGAGGTATTTATCAGGTATTTATCGTATAATTAGCGTTAAATTGTGTCTTGCGTTTCTGTACAAGGATATGTGAATACTCCTAACTTTTAATTGGGCAGAGGAAGTTATGTGACTTTCACATCAGATTTTTTATTTTTTTGGGAACAGTAAAATAATTCAGAGATGTTGGGTTTTCCAGATGGATTCCACAAAGTTGTATCAATTGAAGGAGGTGGCCTCAGGGTTGATAAGGATGAGATGGAGTTTGCTCATCAGTGCTTCTTGCAGGGACATCCTTATCTTTTAGAGCATATCAAGAGAAAAGTAAGAACACAATTACTTAAATTGTTTGCTTTTTCATTACTTAACTTTCAGATATAAAAGTAGATTTTAAAAAGAAACCCATTGATATGTATATGTTAAATGCTTGTTGTAAAGGCTGCTGCATGAAGCAGTTACAAAATAACAGTTCCAGGGGCAGAAGCAGTGACTACTTCCTGAAGTTGGTTAGCGTGAAGCAGTTATTATGCGAAATAGTTTTAAAATAACCATTCTGTTATTTTTGTCCCGTGGGTCAATCCATACCAAGTGGTCCAGCACTGGTTGCTTGACCATCTCAGAAAAATTTGATCTTAGCTGGGTTAGTTCCCCAATGTTTAGTGGTCACAAAAATATTTTTTTAAATATTTTATTGTTTATTATTTTGAAACGACAGCCATTTTTGTTCCAGGCCGCATGCGTTTTTTGGCATTTGCAAGCATCTGCATTTTTTAAAATTATTCAGTAGTGGATTGTCCTAAGCCTTTCAGATAAAATGCATTTAGTTCAACACACTCTGGCCTACAAATTAACATCATTATCACTTAGCTGAATGTATTCTTTAATATATTTTTAATAGTTCCAAGTTCTCAGCTACAAATTAAAAAAACTCAATTTTTGAACAGTATTTTTCCAAACAAAGAGTAACTTCTCAGCTTTAATATTTTTTGTGCTATTACTCTGTATAGTATAGTTACTTTTTATAGAGTATCAATGGTGAGCAGCTTACACTTAAAAAATTACACTATTTTAAAAAATGGATTTTTTGAATTTTTCCATTTTCTGGCCTGTAATATCTTTGTTGGGGGACCAGATAAAAATCTGAAAATTACACAGTTAATAGATCTTTATGATATTAAACTTCAGTATAAATTCCAACTTTGAGATTCAATTGGAAGTATGGAAAAAAAAATTATAAACATGAGTCAAAAATACGTTTTTTAACATCTGCGATATCTAGGCTAATGGAATAAAATATATCAATTACAGTAAATAATTTAATCATATCTATGATTACTTATTTTTTTTATTGAAAATGAGCCAACTACTTACAGTATAGTGTTATCATGTTATTTGTTTTTAGTATATCGCTCATTGAACATTTGAGAAATTTCTTCACTCAGTTTGGGTGTGAGATTTAAAGTTCACCCAGTCACAGTTGTAAATTCCATGGGAGACAGCTTCTCAACTTTTTAAAAAGATGTCCTTCGTCCTGGAGGGTGGTAAAAAAAAACATGCACATCTTGGTTTTGACAATCAATATTATCAACTTCGGCAATCCACCACTGTTCATCGTAAACACAAGCCACTATGCCTTTATTTTGAAGAGCCAGTTGTACAAGCTTTCCACACTGATGAAGTTCACTATCAGGCGATATTGATGTGATCTTACACTTCAGCAAGTCGTGTGAATGGGGTACAAAACAATGAAAAGATCGAGTGCCTTTAATCTTCTGACAAGTGTTGAACCTTTCTTCAAGACATTGGCATAGACTTCTTGAATTTCCGCACATTATACAAAAACATAGGACCTGCAGAGGACCGATGACAATCATATCATAACACCTCAAGAGATGTTTAAATTCTGTAAAGAACATATAAAAGGAATTACCTATGGTTTTGTAAAATGTGAGGAAATACAAGAAGTCTATGCCAATGTCTTGAAGGAAAGGTTCAACACTTGTCAGAAGATTAAAGGCACTCAATATTTTCATTGTTTTGTACCCCATTCACACGACTTGCTGAAGTGTAAGATCACATCAACATCGCCTGATAGTGGACTTCATCAGTGTGGAAAACTTGTACAACTGGCTCTTCAAAATAAAGACATAGTGGCTTGTGTTTACGATGAACAGTGGTGGATTGCCGAAGTTGATAATATTGATTGTCAAAACCAAGATGTGCATGTTTTTTTTTTACCACCCTCCAGGACCAAGGACATCTTTTTAAAAAGTTGAGAAGCTGTGTTATGGTGGATATTTTATTTAAATATTTGTTTGTTAATGTGATACTTTTAGGGTTTCATAAAATCCGTATAAAAGATACTATCAACTTTATTAACAACATATATATATTCTTATTCTGTTAGTTAGAATCATGTAAGTATTCATATTTACTCAAATAGTATATGTCTCTCTACATATTGATACAATAATAACATAGACAAGTTTCATACCTTTTATAGAAGTTGTTCTCAGAGCTAGCAGCACACACGGGAAGGGTTGACGGGGTGATGTTGTCGTCGGAACCTCTCCAATCTTCTCTCGGGCCCAAAGGCCCGAGCGGCGTGGCCACAGACAGGGCTGCTGCCTGACTCTCCTAGTACATATTTCGAGTCCTATTTATACGAAGATAATGCTGACATTGCACTCTGTAATTAGGCTGTTGATTCTTCATTGTGTTGCGGCAATCATATTACTTAATATCTTTGCAATCTGTAGTTGCTCCACAACACCCTTCCCTCCTTCATGGTGTAGGTACCTGTAGGTACCTTGGTCCTTGATCCTTGGTCCATGTGGGTCCATATTTTACGATGATACGTTTTGTACAGAGATCAGTACATCAGCTGTGGACTACTATTCATCGTTTTCTGCGTTGATATCAGAATGAGGAGGTCATTGTTTTGGAGAATTGATTTTTCAGCATAATATGAATCTTCTTGGATAGAAAGGAATGTGTGTGCTGCTTACATCAGTAAATTACAGTGTCTCAACATAAACATAATAAAACCCTTTTCTGTTTAAAATATATGCACTTAATCCACAAGAAAATAAAATATTGAAATATTTGGCTTTTCATTTTGGTAAACTCTTTTTTCTTAATAAATTAAGTTGTTTTTAAGTGCACATTAGCCTAGTAACAATACGAATAATTTTTCTGAAATTTTAAAACATAAGACATAATATCAATAACAGCAATCAGGTAAAATCGTTCCAATGAACTGTCACTTAGTATAACAGTTCTTATAAATATAATCTGCACCTATTATTTAAACATACATTTTTATATGAGAAAATTAAGTGAATGCAATATTGTGTCAGTATTCATTCACAAAATAGTGATACACAGTTAACAGAAAAAAATGTGCATCATTAGAAATTATTCAAACAGAAAATTATTATAGAACTTGAAATACATTGTTATCTCAATACAACAAAATTAAACGTTAAATGTTCTTTACAATTCATAGTTTGTGTATAAATAACTTTTTTTTTTTTTAAATAAAAACTGTTTTTAAACAAAATTCAAAATATTAAAAAATTTTGTTCTACAACAATTTTCAGTATTTCTTTCCACTTCTACCAAAACGTTAAAAATTAAGAAGTGTACATACTAACATCCATACAATGAGTAAAATTGATATTTGATGTTCAATAGAACATTGAAAACCTTTAAATACATAACATTTCTTATACATATGAAAATACATTGACTGGTTTCTTCTTTTAAAATGCTTTTTTTTTTTTCTCTCCTCTTAAAATTATCTTGTTATAAACGTACAATCTTTAAGTGGGAAGGGTGGGTATAATGGTATTGAGGGATGGTTAACCTTTTTTTTTCTTTCTTTCTTCGGGGCCCCTTTTTGTGCACATGAGTATATTTCTTTTTACCGTTATAATTATTTATGTAGGCCTACGTTATCATGTTTTGCTATTTGTTTTGCATGCATTCTTGAATGTGCGTATTTTTCTTCATGAGCTGCTTCTATGAAATCATTGTGAAAAAAAAGTAATTATATGATTTAAATGATTTATACAGATTTTTTTTTTCACCTGAAACAGAGAAAATTATATTATTAAGACATTCTTTCATAATTATGAACTATAATAAATTACGCTTATGTCTTCAAAGATAAAGGATTCATTTAAATATTCAAAGTGCTATGAAGTTTTACATAAAATTGTATGTCTTTCACTTATATATAGCTTTCACACTTAGTGTGTGTGTGTTTTTTTTTTGGGGGGGGGGTACATACAAAGTTAACATTGATGATTGCCATATTATTGAAAATAACATTCCTCTATTACATAAAAATTATATTGAACTGGTAAAATGTGCAATCAAAATCATAACACAGTTCGGGTATATTTAAGTAATTATGATGTAATGCTAGGTGTCAGCGAATTCTTTGTCAGCTGATTGTAGTAGACATTGACACACATGATTTCAACATGTAGCTTAACTGCTTGCTCCTTGAAGGCAAGATTATTATAAAAAATCACTATTATTTACATAATATAATTTGTTCTTAAACAAAATTGTTCATATTTAAATTTTAATACATATTTACATCTTTTAAATAACTTATACTTATTGCTATTTGAACATTTGGCAAACAAATAGTTCTTATATTATTCTTTTTCACATTAGGACTTACTTTTAATAAGCTAATATAATTTTATTTTCACCACATTTGCTAGAAAATCTTGCTTTCACACAAGCCTACTTACCTCATTGAATAAAATTCTTATTTTGTTGTTGTCAAGAATGAAATTATTTAAATGTCATGTTATGTTTGATTTAAATTGTCACTTTAATCTGTGTTACAGTTATGTAAATTATTTCATACTTTTCTAAGTATTTTTTCAGTTAACGACACTTCTATGTACAAAGTATTTGAGATGTCCCTGATTTTTTTTCTCTGGAATTCATGTGTTCTATCAAGATGAAAAATTTATGTTAATTAAATGGCACGTAGCTATGATTTCATTATATTGGTAGATCGTGAGGCTATTCCATTATATAACATTTTATTTAATACTTTTGACCTATCGTAATTATTATACCCACTTACAATGCATTTTTTATTTATTTATAGGCTCTACTCTTACCTACTTTATTCGACGTTGGGCTTCTCTGTCCCATTTATTTATTTATTTATTTATTTATTTCGGCGTTGGGTTCCTCTATCCCATTTATTTATTTCGGCGTTGGGTTTCTTTGTCCCATTTATTTATTTCGGCGTAGGGCCTCTCTGTCCCTTTTATTTATTTCGGCGTAGGACCTCTCTGTCCCTTTTATTTATTTCGGCGTAGGACCTCTCTGTCCCTTTTATTTATTTCGGCGTAGGGTCTCTCTGTCCCTTTTCTTGTAAATGTATTTTACTCGCTAATTATATTATTCATAGGTCCCTGTGACTCATTTTTCACAAGTTGTATTATTATTAATGTACATATAGAAATATGCCCCAACAAATCTTTCACTTTATTTAGATGCCACTCTTGTTAAATGCATTTATCAATTTATTATTGCTTCAAAATTCCAAAAAATTTATAAATGTATTAATTTACCAATATAATCATTAATTTAATTACCAAAAAATTAATAATTCTCTAATAAAACGAATAATACTAATAACAAAACTTTTTTTTTTTTTTAAATACTTCATAATAAAATTTAAGTACTTTTTTCCCGTCTTATAAATATAAAATAACATCATTCTCTGTCCATGACGTTTTAAATATTTATTTTGACATACAGGTCATATTCAGGGAACTTCACTTAGAAGAGAATGATGTATACATTTTTGTTTATTCAGCAAGTAAGCTATTATTTCAGTGATTGCTGTTATGTGAGCATGTGTGATGAGCAAGCTTTTTAACAACTGTGTGAAGGTTACTACTGTATTTACAATAGCAGAAAAATTGATTTTAATTGCATTATAATATGTAATTCCTACTTTAATTACTACAAATTTCCTAAAATATAGCATATTCTCAATTTATTTGGGGGGTTTCATTTAGGTAGGCGAACTTGGCATGCTGAGGTACATAATATGGTAACGTCCCGCACCTCTACCATTTGTTATGGTGGATATTTTATTTAAATATTTGTTTGTTAATGTGATACTTTTAGGGTTTCATAAAATCCGTATAAAAGATACTATCAACTTTATTAACAACATATATATATTCTTATTCTGTTAGTTAGAATCATGTAAGTATTCATATTTACTCAAATAGTATATGTCTCTCTACATATTGATACAATAATAACATAGACAAGTTTCATACCTTTTATTGAAGTTGTTCTCAGAGCTAGCAGCACACACGGGAAGGGTTGACGGGGTGATGTTGTCGTCGGAACCTCTCCAATCTTCTCTCGGGCCCAAAGGCCCGAGCGGCGTGGCCACAGACAGGGCTGCTGCCTGACTCTCCTAGTACATATTTCGAGTCCTATTTATACGAAGATAATGCTGACATTGCACTCTGTAATTAGGCTGTTGATTCTTCATTGTGTTGCGGCAATCATATTACTTAATATCTTTGCAATCTGTAGTTGCTCCACAACACCTGTCTCCCATGGAATTTATAACTGTGACTGGGCGAACTTTTAATCTCACACCCAAACTGAGTGAAGAAATTTCTCAAATGTTCAATGAGCGATGTACTAAAAACAAATAACATGATAACAATATAATGTAAGTAGTTGACTCATTTTCAATAAAAAAAATAAGTAATCATAGATATGATTAAATTATATACTGTAATTGATATATTTTATTCCATTAGCCTAGATATCGCAGATGTTAAAAAACGTATTTTTGACTCATGTTTGTAATTTTTTTTTCCATACTTCCAATTGAATCTCAAAGTTGGAATTTATACTGAAGTTTGATATCATAAAGATCTATTAACTGTGTAATTTTCAGATTTTTATCTGGTCCCCCAACAAAGATATTGCAGGCCAGAAAATGGAAAAATTCAAAAAATCCATTTTTTAAAATAGTGTAATTTTTTAAGTGTAAGCTCCACACCATTCATACTCTATAAAAAGTAACTACACTATACAGATTAATAGCACAAAAAATATTAAAGCTGAGAAGTCACTCTTTATTTGGAAAAATACTTTTCAAAAATTGAGTTTTTTTAATTTGTAGCTGAGAACTTTGAACTATTAAAAATATATTAAAGAATACATTCAGCTAAGTGATAATGATGTTAATTTGTAGGCCAGAGTGTGTTGAACTAAATGCATTTTATCTGAAAGGCTTAGGACAATCCACTACTGAAAAATTTTAAAAAATGCAGATGCTTACAAATGCCAAAAAACGCATGCGGCCTGGAACAAAAATGGCTGCCGTTTCAAAACAATAAACAATAAATATTTTTTAAAAATATTTTTGAAACTACCAAACATTGGGGAATTCATCCAGCAAATATAAATTTTTTCTGAGATGGTCAAGCAACTGATTATTTTTTTCCTGGACCACTTGGTATGGATTGACCCCCGTGCATTGTGTGTGAGTTATGTGATACCCGTACCGGTTTATAAAGAAAAATGAAAAAAATACCCAAAAATAGGTTTTATTTCATCGATTATGGCATTTGTGGTTTTATTTACGAAATTTGCTTTATTTCACGGCTTACATTTGCCCGCAAATGGTACCTAACAACTTAATATATCAAGGTAATATAATCCTGACATCAGAATACATAATTTCGTTTTCTCGCTAATCAACAAAAACAAACACCTCTATTTATTGTATTATCTAAGCTAATTTGAGCTGCCTGATGTAGTGTTAGCATTGCTGACTATGAATTTGTAGACCTAAGTTCAGTCCCTGGTAACTCCTCATAGTTTTTTGAGGTAGGGAGGTTTGGACTGGGTTGCACTCAGCCTTGTGAGGACAACAGCATAGCTGCTTGATTAAGAAATAGCAACTCTGGTCACAAAACGTTTGGAAAAAATCCAATGTAAAATTCAATAAAACAGGAAGTTAAATAATGTTTGTAAAATGTACAGTTGGTCAAATAAAAAACGCCGGGACTCGTATGCAGTTAAAATTGAAGTTTTAACGCATTAGTTCACAAGTTTCCTATAAAAAACATAAAATACAGGTCATTCTCGGAACATATGAGGCCATGCGACAGGAGGGGGAAAAATGAACAACGCGGAAAGCGCAACACACGATATTCAACTTAATGCATTGTCATAATTCATTTTGCTCTGTGTCATCGCGCCACATACAAATGCTAGCTTGAGAGAAAGTGTAGTTAGGGCTGTAATTGACCTGCATTTTTCGGCCTCTGAAGCAGCGAGAAGGTTCTATATTTCTTAAAGAGCAGTTCATAGGTGGGTACTTCACTATAATGCGACCGGAAGTTTTCATAGGGAACGTGGATCTGGCCGGCTGCGTATTTCGATGCTAGATTGGTTGCAGAAGTGGAACGTAAGTTATTGATTTTGCACGACAAGTACCGGTTTTATAAAATAAAATCTTTAAAAAATGCTCCTTGAATAAACATATTCCTTGCACATTTATTCATTATTATTATAAGAACTTCCATGCAAGAATATGGCGGACGTGAGGCATATAGCCACAGCCTTCTATATATGTTTGTTTTGGAACAAAACTGACTAAATAATCAAGAAAATACATGGACAGACAAGAGGCAGGTGTGAACCTAACCTTAAGTCTTCCTGTAAAGTGCAGTTACTCATTGGATGGCCAGTCGGCTTCCTTTCGTTAGGAGGAAAAGTTTGCCGACAACCCAACCCATGCTCTTTAGTTTCGTCGCACCAATCAGCTAGTTACTTCAACCAATCAAAATCTAAGAATGCCCTGTTACGGCTCTGACAGCTACTCGTCAACTCCGCGTGGAGTTGAATGCGTGGTTGCAAGATCTAGTTAAGTGCGGAGACTAACTCTTACCGCTGCTATTTTTTTATACCTAAACACCATCCAGTTATAAACTAACAACAGGAGACTATTCAGCAACTCTATTCATGAACTTACAACGTATTGCCGATAGGCTATGATAAATAGACCCTAATATTACAAAAAATCCACTATCACCAAAAATTAATTAGAAAACGAGTTTGAATTAAAATATGTATAAAATAAAGATTTGAATAATCTTACCTCTACTCATCGTCCTCATCCTCTCCTAACATGATAACAAATCTCTGCTGGGCATTGTCTTCGTCGTGCAACATATACTTATCTTCAATCTTAATTGAGTGCCGAACACAAGAAGACCAAGAGTCGGCACTGATTATTGCTGCACCGTCACGCAGAAGTTGACACACTGTAGCACTTAAAGTTGGTGTGGCATTGTTTTTACGTACATAATTTTTTATCTGGGACCAAATCATTTCGATTGGATTAAGGACGCAATGATACGGAGGGAGTCGTAACACTTCATGTCCATAAGAGGCTGCCAGTTCCTCTACAGCATATTTCTTACTAATATTAGCAGATTTTATTTCTTGTAACAGAACTACTTTGATGGGTAAGGGGTTAGGTACAGTGATGTTATTGTCTTTCATGAAATTAACAATAGTTTTAATGTTGCTATTCATTGTTGGAACTCGCACCTCCTGCCGCGAATGGTAACTTGCGTTGTCCATCACTATTACGCACTTCCTATCCCGCGGTAGGTTTTCTAGGAGGCGGGTTTTGAACCAGTTTTCAAAAACTGTGGCAGTCATTTCGTCATGGCTGTCGGCTTTGCAGTCCCCAATGTTTTTAGCCGATAAATAAAGGCAATTATCTACCCACCCCTCACTGCCCCCCGTGTGCAACACCATGATGCGCTTGCCTCTCGATGTTGGTGCCTTAAGTAAACAATTACAAGTTCCATCATCCCACCCTCTCTTCACAACATCATGAGTGTCGAACCACGTCTCATCTAAATATATACAATCCGACACCCTTCGGAACGCAATTTACGGATGCGGTCAATGAACTTGTACCGCCAGGCCACTATTCTTGCGGATTCCATCACCGTCTGTTTTTTCCTTAAAGTACGGAAACAAAATCCAAGCTTTTTTATTAGCTGCCGTAGTGTACTTTTTTCGTAAGGAAAATCACACACGCTTTTCAAGTGTTTTAGTAATTCCTCAAGAGTTGGCGACTGTCCTTTCGTAAAAAACTTGTACACTTCACGTCTTATCAAGTCACAGCCGAAGTTATCAATTTTATTGAATTTTATCCTCTTGTTACCAGGTTTTTTCGGCATTACAGGGCCTCTTTCTACAATTTTTCTTACGGTTTTCCTGTTCAGTTTCAAAATTTTTGCGGTCTCCGAAACATGACCCTTTCCTATATTGTTTGTGGTAACATATTCGTATGCATTACACACTAGATTCTGGCTTTGTTTACTTAAAGTTCGAGTAATCTTTCTTTTCTTCGCGGAACAGCATATGGGTGGCGAATCACTAGTGCTTGGTTGAGGGTCACTGATGAGTACTGGTGGATTTAGTTCATGGTTTTGAGGCAAATTTACTTCGAAATTTGATTCCCAAGGCCTCCACATTATTAAAACAAGTTAATTTCAAATACAATAATATATACACTTCACAAAATACTAGCAGAAAGCACAGTAACACATGTTAATTAGTTAGACTGAAGGGATCAACTGTAGTCAGTGTTAACACTGAAGAGAGGATATTGCAACGTTGCTTTTGTTTTGGAAAGGGGAAATCGAGCTCTCCACACCTCCGACTCGGCCATATCAAGAAACATAAAGAAATGCAGACTTCTTTGATGCCGCCTGGCCATGCAACGAGTAACCAGAGTATACATGCGCATATGCTCGTTCGTGGTACTTAATCAAATAACGCCCGACGTTTTTTATTTGACCGACTGTACATAAGTGGTCTGTAAAATGTTTGTGAGCACATTAACATTAGTGGGGAAAAAGGCATTCATACTCTCTTGAATTGTTGAGACATTTGTTGTCTGGTCAAGTACAGATTATATATTGGCTTAGTGCACACATGTGTTAGTTCAATTTTGGGGACAAAGTAAAAAAAAAAAACAGAAGCTTAGTATATTTTTTGCAGGGTGCACATTTGTAATAATTAGGTATTAAAATGGATTTACTCAAGACTATAGAATAATTATACTCAATATTAACACATGTATGCACTAAGCCATTGAAATATTGGTTGGCAACACCTTGCAATAAGGGCACTACTGACCCACTGAACATAGTGAAAAGAGCAATGTGGGGTAGATAGTACTGCCCTTATTGCAGGTTGTTGCTGGCCCCTGAGCTGCAGAGTAATAGCAGTCTACAACTATTACGTTTCTAAAGGACATCAAAACATTAATATGGTATGTGTAAAAAATAGCACATTCAAACATTTTGGCTGTTGTTGTATTTGGTACATAAAAATAATAGGAATTATTTCTCAACCAGTTGTCATCAGAGTTCCTCCTTTTGTTAATTCCAGATCCCTACGAGCAAGGTGGAAGAAGGGCGCACAGGGAGCAAGCCAGAACTGATGAATAAAGTGTTGGCTGATGTTAAAACAATGAAAGGACGGCAGGATAGTTTAGATACTCAGCTTAGTGCTATGAAGCGAGAAAATGAAGTGCTCTGGCGTGAAGTTGCAATCCTCCGACAGAAGCACTTGAAACAGCAGCAAATAGTTAATAAGGTTAGTTCTTGTAGAGTTGCCTGGGCTGCCCAGATGAATATTCACTCTCTAAACTCTGGTTTAAATCTTGATGATCTTACGGATAGGACAGGATAATAATACATCTGAAGTTGTTTCAGTCAACAATCTTCATTCAAAACGTTTCTAATCCTACTTTCATTCACACATTTTCATGTAGGAGATTATAGTTGCACAATGCTTTTAGCTTCTCAGAGATTACAAGTAACATAATCAGTAGATGAACAGTATTAATCTTCAAGCGAAGAAGTATTATACTGCATTACTCAGGGTTGGAAAAAAAACATGTTTTTTTAAAAAAGAACAAAAAAAAACTTTTTTTTGTTTAAAACACTTTTTTTTTTTTTTAAACATTTTCAGTCTTACTAATAATCCAGTTGTAACATTTATACCAGGAATATACACAGCTGAGGAGAAAAAGTGTACTAATAATCGTTGCATAAGCTGAATGTGTGCAACCTTTACACAGCCTGGCTCCCTTGTTTAAACTTGACGTAAATAATCAAGATGGCCGATATCCGTAACAGCCGGTCATTTCGTAGATGTCTGAGATTGAATTCTGAGGCTACGCATATTCTGAGCTGCTTTTGCGGAATTATAGACATTGTTCCTTGTTTGCGGTACATATTTCCATACTTGTACCCATGATTACAGCTTTCTGAAAACAATATAATGCAATACTGAAACTACAATTAGTCTGCAGACGATCCATCGTTGTTTGCCCGCTACACCGATAGATGGCATTCAGCAGTCCCTTCATAGCCTGAGGCTAGTAACGTCATGAAAAGCGTGACGTATTTGATGATGTTGGACCTACAAACCAGGTGTAAACTCGGCAGATACACTCCTATTATTGGTAATGCGGCTTATGCAGAACTTGCACGGTGAACAACCAAACAACCGTTCAACGCAGGTATAAGCAGCTTTTATTAGTAAGGCTGTTAATATGTGAACAATAATGTTGGTCGTTTTAAACGTGTTTTTTTAAACGTTTTCTATGTTTACAACAATGTTGTTTGTTTAAAAAAAGTTTAAATTGTTCATTTTGTTTAAATCAACCATTTTAATGTATAGGGCCTATTATATACATATACAATATATATATATGTAGCCTATACTATATATATATACAGTTGAAATGTTTAAAACATTTTAAACATTTTTTAGCATATGTTTATAACACTTTTTAATCGGGTGTTAAATTTAATTATGCAGACAATTTACATTTTGTCAATCCAATGACACCCTGTGCTAAGATGTTCAAGATTTACGAGTCGTAGACTTAATAGTATTTGAAAATACATTTTGTACCAGTAGTATTTATTTATGATTTAATAGTTCATGATTAATAAAAAATAATACAAACTACTGTTTAATTACTGCCTTTACTGCTCAACTGATGATAGACTTTCACCATGCTTTACGTGGTCTTAGCCTCCTTACATTATCAAACCTACAAGGGATATCCTACTACAGTGTTGCCAAATTGACACATTCAATATTTAATATTAATAATCTCTTTCTTTAAAAAGGAAGACCACAAAGTAAATGGTAGGATGCAATCAGAAAAAATTCAAATCAATTATTCAAATTAGAAACTGGAAGCTGGCGACAGAGGATAGAGAAGTCTGGAGGAAAAGGATACAAAAGACACCACCTCACATGATTTTCTGGTATTCTGGCCCTAGATTTTTTGTTTGTTTTCTGTTTACAACACTAAGAGGGTGTCACTGACTTGACAAAATGTAAATTGCCTTCATAATTCAATATAACACGCAATTAAAAAATGATTTAAACATATGCTAAAAAAAACTTGTTTAAAACAGATTGTTTAAAACGTTTTAAACAAACTTAAAAAAACACAAGCACTTGTTTTAAACATGTTTTAAACACTTGTTTTAAACGTTTTGTTTTAAACATTCCAACCCTGGTATTACTAGTGATCAGACTGTGCTTACTAATTAGGCTTCAATTTTTTTTTTAAATAACTGTGGCTTGGTCATAGGCGCATGAATGAGTATATTGGTAAGTATGACTCCATAACTTTGTGTGCTGTGATGAAGTTTTTAATAGGTAAGCTTATTTCAGGATAGCAGATTGTTTAATATTAAATTAAACAGAAGAAAAAGGTGTATCAGATATAACATTCATCATTTTATACTTTCTTAATTTAGCTGTATGCTGCTGTCTTTATTAATTGTGTGGAGACTGAAAACTCTAATTTCATAAATCACCAAGATATTGGCTTTCTGTCCCCAAATTTGATGACATTTATGTGTGTGTAAATATGACAATCCCATCATGTAGATATACAAACATATAAAAGAACTTGTTTAGGAAATGTTTCCAGGGGCTAACAGAGCACAAAAGATTGTGGGTAATTCTATGCATGCAGGATGATTTTCATCTTCATTGCTGCAAAGAATGGTGGGAAATGAAGCGAAGCTCCAAGGTGTAATTATTCCATCACCATACCCTTTCCTGTTTTCATCCCTTCTATTGGACTCATCCTCCTCCCCCTATGTACTCATGAGATTCAGACAGTTGACTAGCAGCTGAGGATAGGAATAAATGTCCAAGGATTGTGTTCTGCTGAGGTATTTGTAAATAGTGAAGTCTAATGTGTTATATGTCAACATGTTGTATTGTAATATGCTTGATAAGACGTATTGTCTTAAAAGAAGTAAACATTCCAAACATAAATACAGTAATACATAATCTTATGTATTTAAATACCTCTTCATGCTAGTTCTTCAAATGCTCTTTTTTGTGGAAAAATATCAGTTATATTGAGCAATTAAAACTGGTTCAGGTAGAAAGGGAATTGAGGAGATACATTTAGTTAGAAGTTTCTAAACTGCTGTTTCCTTATGCTTACATAAGAGTGGTTAGGCAACCTTGTAATTTGTACATACAGTTTATAATTGGGACACATTGTCTGGCTTGGAGTCTGAAACTGAGCTAAGATGTGAGTGGTTGTACAGCATATTCCCTGAACGATAAAGTTCTGAAAGAAGGAACGGAAAAACTACAGTGTATTATGTATTTAGCAGATATGTTGCATATTTTCACATCCATTATGAAATTAACACTGAGTAGTCAAGAGGAATCAGGTTAATGTAGATTTCATTCTTACATAGATCCTTGTATCAAATGTTTTTAATTTTTAATAATCTGTTAAAGACATTAGAAGAAATTTTATTGCTAAGTAAAGACTGATCGGAGATACCATAAATGTAATTCTTGTGATTTTCTGCGTTACATTTTTATATACAGTAGATACCCAGTTAACACAGCGGCGACCAACAGCTGTTACAGACTGATTTTTCTAATTTTGCAGACAGCACTTTCACCCTGGTATCTGCTCTTTAAACATTCAACCTTCCTGCTCTGTTTAAATGGTGGTACATTTTTCAAAATAAAATTGTTTGAATGTATTTCTATAGAGATTAACCACATGTGCTAATAATGTTTCAAAGTATGGTGCCATTCAACATCCCCTTAGTGAAATACCACAGTGCAAAAAGAGCCTATTGCTGGTTCAGATGACTTTGTATCTCCAAAATGACAGCTTTCTAGGAGACAAGAAAAACATTTCAATTCCATTATAACCTGAAGATGCTAATTTTGGAGATACGAGATCTCTCTTCTTAACTGATAATTTGTAGAGGATTTCCTTCCTCTCCCTGTGTGCCCTAAACTCTGTGAGGTTTTGAAGAATAATTTATTTTTCCTTTCTTTTAAAATTGCTTGCAACATTGTTTCTTCTCGTTCCTGAAAGCCACCCTGGATGGGTTTTTATGTGTGCTGATATGGCTGATTTTCCCTAATCATGCTCCCATATATGATATACATGCCACATGTTCACTTTCATCAGGGGTCTTTTTCCACTGTTGGATGTGGATAAATGTTCTTTCTAAGGGGATATCTAATTTCATTGGGCTTATAGCCAGCTGTATCCTCCAGAGGTTTAATATAAAAACAATCCACATGCTACCCCCAAGATAAAATCCCTCTACAAAATTTTAGGATACCATAAAACTGGATAATTTTTTAAAAATAATTATATTCGCTATTGACTAAATAGATGAATATAATTAATGTATTGTATTTATCCACCTTATACCCCCAAATTTATAATAATAATGCCTTTGTAGATTTGCCTCTACTTACAATAAGTTTTATTTTGATCATACAATATACAGTTATGCTGTAGCAGCTAATACACATATTAGGACTAATAACGTGATGCCGGATTTCAGGGTCGGACACACTCACTACCTTCATAATCCACAGTACCTATGTTATGGGTAGAGAAAGTAAAAATTGGAATCATTCTAAAATAGCTAGGGTTAATCTGCCTGCAGATAATTGGGTGTGTAGCCTACTGTATTCTGGAAGACATTGCTTTGGCAGCATTGAAAGGATCTTTGCCATATTTCGAAACCATGCATATGGACCATATATTTAATTTATTTTGCTTGTGTTTGCTTACATGTGTATTCAAGTGAAACATTATTATGTTACATAGTAGGGTTCATTAATTTAAGTTTATATTTGTTAATTATTATTCTATATTTCAGTGTTTGGTACTCTTTGTTGTAAGGCAGCCTGTAAGTGTTACAGGAAGAATTGAAAATAAAAAATAAATGGTATTTGTATATGGCAAAATGTAAATTCCAAATAAACAAACATACGGTACTTAATTGTTGAACAATTCATAATAAAAGAAAAACTAGAATAAAATGCTTGAAATTATTTCATTTGAGTGTTATCTTTGTTTTATTTATGGCGTCAAATATTGTTAATAAAGATAATGCATGTATTCAGTCTTTTTTTTTTTTCAGTTGATCCAGTTTTTGGTTTCAATGGTTCAGTCATCAAGAAATGGTGGACTTGGAATCAAAAGACATTATCCATTAATGTTAAACGACACTTCACATCGCCCAAGTAAAGTTGCCAAGGTTGGCACAGAATTTTCTGATCTGACTAATGTACCTGTAAGTTAATTATGATCATTTTATAATTCCATTAATTTTACCTAAGCATTAGGTTTAAGTTGATGATGGTATTTAATTTCTTTGTACAAATTTAAAAAAATGTACCTATAAACAAGAAAGCAAAATCCAAAAAGAAACCATTACAAAATGGTAACTTACAGGTATTCTGTAAAAAACATACTGTAGAATTTGTTGGTGTATTTAATATAGATTTATTTTGTGCTACCTATTTGTATTACAGGTATTCTGTAAAAAACATACTGTAGAATTTGTTGGTGTATTTAATATAGATTTATTTTGTGCTACCTATTTGCAGGTATTAAGTGATAGCTTTAAGTTTTTGCATAACTTGTACAAGTTGAGGTCCTTTTTTTTTACTTTTTTGTTTGTTTGTTTGTTTTTGTTTTGTTTTTTATAGAGTTGTGTTATGTTCTGCTTTCCAGGTTATGTATTGGACTCTTACAATTTTGTTTGTAAAATTATTTAGGTCATAAAAGCCTTAACTCCAGAAGAAGTAAACAAAAAGGGGAAAAGTTGTTTCTTCCTTATGCATTTTCTTTTATCTACTCACTAGTTTAAAAGGCCCGGCGTCGCCCGGGTTTTTATTTTGTAATTTGAAATTAGCTTATGAAGGACTTTCGATTTTCAAACTCTAGGGTCTTTTATAATATGTAGGCCTACATAGAACTTGAAATGAGGAAGAACGACTTATCACACTCAAACTATTCCCTCAGAAAATGCTAGATATTGCTTTTTATGGCTCACAGAGGATATCGAATGTTAGATTTCGTTGCTTCTACACACCATGCCTGGGAGGGGTTGAAATAAGAAGAAACATAAATTCCGATTACATAAGATTGTATTGTCTTTATGGAAATTTTCATTTCTCTCACATACAACCGTTTCAGAGCTGAAATTTAAAAAAAAAGATTCAATATCACTTTCATACTTTCCTCCCCCAAAACCTGGGACATAATATAATGCGGGCATAGGACTGAAAATGTTCCATCCTATTTTGTCAGTGGATAGGATTTTTTACAGACTTCTGATATAGCATACTCACTGGCACACACTTAAGCTGTCCCTGCAATACGACCGCTTGTTCTACATCAAAATGTGAAGTAAGAAAATTATATTTTCCATGTCGAGGGTAGAGAAAGTTATGTGACTGCTTCACATTGTGCTTTATTTTCTTGGATTTCAATCTTCAAGAATTATGTTCACAAATGTATTAATTACATCGATAGCATCAGAATTTGATAAAGCCCAGTATTATGTAATTCCCAAAGCCCTATGTGAACACACTAAACAATTCACTGTTGTCATGATAACTGAATTGCATTTCATTTTTCAGTATAATACATTCAGAAATTATATAAATTTTAATGGAAAGGAGTGGTCTGTTTGAATTTTAGTGTTCACCGCGTTACTTACCGGGCTTAACTGGGTATGTGTGCAAAATTTCGTGCAAATTGGTCAAGAAATGTAGATTTGTATACGGAACATACATACCCACATATTACCTATTCATTTTGAGAATGCAAGTGCATATAAACATTGAGTTTGTATCATTCCGCCCTTAACGGCATTTGATTGGTCATGTGTTACGTTAGTCATCTCTTTCCTGCGGTTAACGAAAACAAATTAGTGGGCCATGTCTCCTTCCATAATAATCTATCCATGAGGGCTACTCTCAGCATTAAAAATGAAGACATGTTTTCGTATTCGCAAAAGGTCCTTTTTCCATTGTCTCTAGATAAATCACTTAATGACTTAAAAAATTAACACATATACAATGGATCATTTAAAAATTATCATACGACGTTTCGACCCCACCTGTGGGTCTTCACAGGTACATTAAAAAGACATGTTTATTACTTATTTCGTTCAAGCTGAAAATGAGTGCTACATTAATACTTTTATATACAGAAGGCATACTTACTCGGAGTTCTCCGGCAGTGGCGTAACTCTCAAATCCGAATAATCTGACATCATCTCCAAAGTACGATCATTAACCTCACTTCTTGTCGCAAATTATTTCATTTCAACGTCCAGCAATAACTTATAAAATGTCGTTCTTTTAAAATTAGGAGGTCGGAGTCCTCATGAAGTTTACCCACAATTGGAAGTATGTTATCAAAAAATAATTGATGAACTTTTGCTTGAATAGCACTTTTCACAAAGTCATCAATGTTATCTAAAACACTTCGCGCCTTTTGAGCCTTTATTGGAGGAGTTTTCACTACATCAGAGTCTCTGTATTCACTACCCACTTTCCAGATCGGTGAATTCCAATGTCAACTTGTCCTCTCTTGCAAGTCTTGGATATTTTTTAAGAAATCCACTAAACACATTCAATATTATTTCCTTTTGTCCACTTCGCAAAGATTTACCTATCTTATTTTTAATTATGCCACTCGGACCGGGTTGAATTTCAGTCATTATGATTAATGCTTCTCGAAGACTGGGTTATAAATTATAAGTGCCACATTTCGCTATCCACTGAAATTTATATGTTTTCAATATTATGCACAACAATGACTCGCAGACTGAAGGGTTATATTACAAATGCCACAATTCGCAATAGATTGAAACATTTGTAGTAATTTGATATTGTTATCTTAATTTCGTCACAAGTTATGAGCTTTTACTGTTATAAAAATCAAATCTAATACCGCACTATATTGTCTTGTAGCATGAAGTGTGCTGGGGTTCAAAGCACGTGCATTTGTTTACACTTTCGATTTTGTTTGGTAGCAAGACTCACACTTCTTGTTTTTTTTTGTTTGTTTTATTATGAAAACATGTGAAAGCGGAACTCTCAAACTGTGAATATGTCACCATTCTTATGAATATATTCTTTTTTTATAGAGGAAACTCGTCTTTGTTGTATTCTGTTATTTGCATGAGAAACGGCATAAAGAAGGATCTCTTCTTAAACATCTTATTTTACATTTCATTTTTTTCCCCTTGATCTTGACACTGCCATTGATTCACATATGCAGTGCCACACATAAAACTGTAGATTCAAAGTTAAGTAAAACATATTTTTCCTTGTGACCAAGGTCAGTCAAGTATGATGCTTTATGTTAAAAGGTGAGGATTTTTCTATGCCTCAATTTTCCATTTTATTACATGTGATAACTTGAATCTTCTTCCTTGAGTGACTTGGTCAATGTCAAGTGGGGGCTATTACTGAATTCCTGTAATGTCTAGAGAAAAATAGCAAGAGCACGTAAAAGTCTCAATCCCACTCGATCAGTGTATGAGGATAGGTATTAACCAAGTTAAAGCGATGGCATTAGTTTAAGGAAAAATATTGTACTTCTGTACACTCATTTTTCATGTTTAAATTTCATAAATATCATATAGCACTTATACATATATTTAGCACTGAAAGCATTAAATACAATTTAGTTATTTGTCCTTGTTGGCTGGTATAAACTTATCTGTTGACTGTTGTGCAGTTTTACATTAAAATCAGTTAACGACAGTAGAATGATTTGTTGATAAAAGAACAGTGTTAATATATATGTGTGTATAATATCATTTGGGCATAAATTAGGAGCAACTTGACTAAGCAAGCCAGGCATTAAGAAAATTGATGAAAACTCCATGAATATGTTAGCAAAATCATAGGTACACTGGATGCCTCAATTGACTGTGGGTCTGATATGCATCTTCAGGGTTTAATTATTAAGTATACACAATACTTTGTTATTTAATATATGTGTTCATGGCTTTTTAGTAAATTACAACAGATAAACCCACGGTGTTTGGTTATGTATGTACTATAGTTATATAATTTTCTTGCTCACTAATTAGCACTGTATGCGGCTGCATGATGCAATCAACCGACATAAGCAAATGTATAGTACAACAGTTTCATAGGGTTAATAGTGCTGACATCAAAACAAAGGAATGAAGATAGTGTGTTCTTTCTTATTGGGTACACTCTTATTGGCCACACTCTTATTGGCCTTGATTTGAATGGGAAGAATAATTATAAAGCAATAGTTCTAGCTTTCACTAAAATCTCTTCTTAACCATCAGTCTTTTGTTCAAGTGATTAACTTTAAACTTTGATATGAGAAATATGTTAGTTATAATGGGAGGATTAATAAAATTAATAATATGAAGTCTTAGCTTGATAGTAATAATGGAAACCTTGTGCAGACTTGGTACAAATTATTGTATTTAAAAAGATAATTTGATATTATGGACTTGGCATAGTCATAAACATCAATACTGCCCTCTAGAGCAGTGGTTCTTAACCTGGGTTCGAGGGGTTCGGTGAGAGTCTTGCGGGTTCGGCGGAGGTCAAAACATACCTGACTCATGATTCGTGATGACATGCCCCGCTTGTCCATCATTGGCTGCAGGTGATCATGCAACATTTTTTTGTTTTTTGTTTGTTTGTTTGTTTGTTTGTTGTTTTTTGTTTTGTTTGTTTGTTTGTTTGTTTGTTTGTTTGTTTTGCAAGTAAGAAGTGTTTGGTGAACGCGCATATGAAACTGGTGGGGTTCAGTACCTTTAACAAGGTTAAGAACCACTGCTCTAGAGATTGGTTTCACATACTGCACTAAAACCTTGATTTGTTCCTATTTTAAGTTTTCTGCATTTTACACCATAAATAGAAAATCCCAACTTAATGCCCATAACAACATTACAAACATTTTTGTGATTTTACTTTCTCTGATTTTACTTTTTCCTTAACTAGGCAGGATCATTTTAAAATCCCATGGTACATTAAACCTCTGTTTTACGTGGGATTATGGTAAACCACATCTTAGGGCAAGCTTCTGGTTCTACTTTCATAAAAATTTTGGATAGTTTCATGAGTCAACCCATTGTTAGTGACCAAGTGATTCATTTCGACATTGTGTGATGGCTCTGCAGAAGTACTTACGCTGGACATGCTGGCTCATCAGCAAAGCAGGTACCTGCATCTTAGCACATCTCCACTTACAGTAACCTGACCTTCAAAGCTCAATGCTACTTCCCTAACAACAAATCAAAAAATAGAAACAGAATAGTGTCAGTCTATTGGTGATGCTTTAAGATTCTTTGGTTATAGTGAAAAGAGCAGGAAAATTAGAATTGCCGTCCTCAGTGGCCTACTTTAAAACAATCAATTAAACATTCAGCATTAACTTTTGCTGTTTGAATCCAGGTTTTCACAGCAAAAAACTGTGATGCATGTAGGCCTATCTAAGCCTACTATTATAATTCCCTGAGTGTATTAACTGAAAGGATGTTATGTAAGTAGCCTTTTAGCTATATCTCTATACATGAGGGTCAGTCAAATGAAAACGAGACAGGTGGGGAAAAAAGTAAGTAAACGGTTTATTATTTCAAAAGTAATCACCATAACTGTTAAAACATTTATCCCACTGTGAGACAAGACAGTCAATGGCTTCATGGAAAAATGTTTGCGGTTGCCTATTTAACCATGATTCTACCCAGACGTGCACCTCTTCATCCGAAGCAAATCGACAGCCACAAATGTCTTTCTTCATTTCTCCAAAAATATGGAGCGAGATCTGGACTGAATGGATGTGTAAGGGCTTCCCAGTGAAACTTCTGCAGCGTAGTCGAAACAACCTTGGCAACATGTGGGCGAGCATTATCCTGCAACAGAATAATGCCGTCCGTCAACATTCCTGGGCATTTGGACTTGATGGCACGCTTCAATTTTTGCAAAGTTTCCTCCATACAGTCCAGATCGTGCTCCATATTTTTGGAGGAATGAAGAAAGACATTCATGGCCGTCGATTTGCTTCGGACGAAGAGGTGCAAGCCTGGGTAGAATCACGGTCCCGTAGGCAGCCACAAACATTTTTCCATGAAGCCATTGACCGTCTTGTCTCACAGTGGGATAAATGTATTAACAGTTATGGTGATTACCTTTGAAATAATAAACAGTTTACTTACTTCTTTTCCGTCTGTCTCGTTTTCATTTGACTGCCTCATATATAAGTGGCTTTGTCCTAACTGACTGACTGACTGACAGACAGAGAATCATTGTAGAGCCTAAAGTATAGTAGGTAGAGACTTGGAATTTTGACAGTACCTTCGTTTCATAATGTAACTGCACACTAAGAAAGGATTTTGCAAAATTTTGATTTTAAATGGGATAAAACATTTTTAGTCCTAAGCACAGTATATTATTATGTCCCAGGTTTTGGGGGAGGGAACTATGAAAGTTATATTGAATTTCTTTTTGATTTCAGGCCCGAAACTGTTGTATGGTAACATGAGAGTGAGAAATAAAATATTCCTTAAAGACAATACAGTTTTATGTTACTGGACTTTCTGTTTCTTATTTCAACACCTACCAGGCTTGGTGTGTAGAAGCAATGGTGTGCAAAATTCTACATCCTCTATGAGCAATAAAAAGTTATATCAAGCGTTTCCTGAGGGAATAGTTTGAGTGTACTAAATCGTTCTTCCTCATTTCAAATTCTAAATACGTATATAAGGACCTAGAGTTTTAAAATCGAAAGTCCTTCATAAGTTAATTTTTAATTACAAAATACAAAACCCGAGCAACGCTGGGCCTTTTAAGCTAGTCATGAATATGCACCTGAGTAGTTCTAAGTTCATGTTTGGTTTGAATTTGGTTATAAAAATTGATATAACAGGAATTGTTTTCTCTGTATGCTAGATGATTACTGTTCCTTCATATTACACTTTCCTCAATTTTACACAATCTTTAATTGCTCCTGCGGAAGTCTAAAATAGGTTTTACTGTAGTTATATAAATAAGTATATTATGTCACCAAAGGTTCCCAACTTCTTTCCAAGTTATTGATTACAGTAATCGTCATTTTGTGTATCCTTCAAAATTTTTTGTGTTTGCTACTTCATTCTTTAAAATCGAACCTGTTTACAATTTCAGAACACGATGTCTCCAACTGGACCAGTAATTCATGAAATAGATGCAGCAGAATTATTAGAAGAATGTACACCTAATCCAGAGAATACAGGAGAAGGAAATTTCCTTCCAACCGAGTAAGTACTACCATACAGGTAGTTCAGTTATATTCAGTTAAAAGTTGACCGCTATGAATATTCGGAAACAGAGCTTTGAGATTGTAGGGGGAACAGTTCGGTATCTCTTCCTCTCAAAGTTCTGCCCTTACTTTCCCATATGTGACTTAGAGGGAAGAAATTCTCAAGCAGGTTAAGAGTATTCTTTCTAAATGACATGGGGATATACATGTTAATGAAAACAAGGAAGGTATCTCCGGCCAGTAGTAGGGATCCAATGTAGATTGTATTGACTAAATGGGTTGCTGAATTTAATAATGATCTTAGAGGCTCACCAAATACAGTTCAGATACTGCAGGGGTATGCCAGTATGTAAATTAAAAAAATTATCACAGTGTATGCAAAGAAATTCATTCTACCAATCAAGCTAAGTCTGATTTGCTTGCTTCAGTATTATAGTTGCTGAATGATGCATGAAATACAGTCAAACCTCTGTATAACAAAGATCAACATAATGATAAACCCACATATAGCAATATTTTTCTTTGGTCCTGGCAGATTTCCCATCTTAATAATATTAAAATGTAACTCACAACAACTATGAAGCTACTTTGGAAAAACCCTGTTATAACAATATTCTGTAGTTCAATTGTTGTTGCAAACCAGTTAGCCTTTAGAATGCTAGCTGGTATCAGATTACTGTCCTTCCCAGCTACCAATATTGTTTTCTGGCCTGTTAACTGTTTCATTTTTTAGAAATTACAGAAGAGAAGGGTACATCATGGGGGGTGAAAAATAAGGCCTTTGAGGGTAAAATAATCCCTTGTGTGTGCAAAAGCATGTAATGAGTTTTTTTGCTACTTCAACATAGAAAAAACAGCCTACCAAGCAGATGGTTTTCATTTTGTTTTAGCCATCTTGTGAATTTCTGTATTTATTCGGCTATAGGACCCCTCACCTATAAGACCCCCTCCCCCTTAATTTTTTCATGAAAATTGAAGTTTCAAACTTGGATAAAAGCGGCAATGTTAGACATTATTTTAATATAGCAGTAAATTCTTTAGCTTCATCCTTGACCTTGAGCTTTGGCTACACGACTCTTCCCCTCCTGATCCTGCCCTTAACACTTTGCAGCTGCATGTTTCGTGAGCACATGGTCCGTGGCTTGGGGTGGTCAGTGTTTAATTGGAAAGCAGACAGACAAGTGGCATGTGAAAATGACTGGACGAATAATTAGTTACTCTGCCTCTTGGAAACTGAGCCTAGTGGTGTTTACGGAAAAAAATGGTGTGAGACCTGATACTAGATTTTGTGTTCTTCATTATTACTGAAAGAAAGAAATAATCTTTATTTTTAATGAATGGTCTTCTTTGAAAATACATCTGTGTATTAATTTTCATGTTAAAGAAGTTTGTGGTTTAATTGCAGTTGTAACTGTAGCAGGCAGGGTTGGTAAATTCAAGTGTGTGTGTATTTTAATTATGTTGGTTTTATTTAATTTCAATGTTTTTTTTTATTAAGTGCCAGTATGGTACTTTATGAGATTGTGTGGGGGACGAAAAAATGTCTGTCTGTCTGTCTGTCTGTCTGTCCGTCTGTCCGTGCGTCTGTACGCACCATAACTCAAGTACGCTTTTTCGGATTTTCATGAAACTTGGTATAAACATTCATAATGTCGATGGGAAGAACCCTATTGATATTGAACCAAATCGGTTCACCGGTACCGGAGTAATGCCCAATTTAGTGCCTATTTTAATAGATTATGGCGCCTTTCTCATAGAAAGGCGCCATCACTCAAATACGCTGTAACGGATTTTCATGAAACTTGGTATACCCATTTATGACGTCCATGAGAAGTGCCCTATTGAATTTGAACCTAATCTGTTGACCGGTACCGGAGTAAAACCCAATTTAGTGTATATTTTAAAGACGCGGTAACTCAAATACGCTTTACCGGATTTTTATGAAACTTGGTATACACATTTACAATGTCCATGGGAAGACGTCTATTCATAATGGATAAAATCGGTTGATCTGTTTCGGAGTAATGCTCAATTTAGTGCCTATTTTATGGCAATGTATGTATTCGAAAGAATTTATAAAAAAAAAATGAAAATCAGTTATCTTAACAACATAGCCTATTGTTTTACTGCGATCTTATATGGCCTTGGAAATTAAAATACAGGTAGCTATGACAAAAAACACTATTGTTTTACATGCGCTTATACAACTAGACCGTTAAAATGACCGAGATGGCCAAGATGGTAGACCTTTCTTCTTCCGTAAGCCCTGCTTAATGAATAAATCTGGAGCTTAACTTGGAAATCAATTTACAAAAACATATTCTGCATATCATAATTGCAGTCATAACTGATTAAACAAAAACATACTGGCACTTTTTTACATCAGTTTACCTGATTTTATTTTAATTAGATTTTTCACATAATTATCTTTTTTCATTTATTTAGATTTAATATTTTCAGTAGAACCTACTTGTGCAGTTCATGTTTTTTTAACTTGTTCTCCCTTTGCTTACTATGTTGAGCAAATCAAAAGAAGATGAAATCTAAAGTGTATTTTTTAAAGTAGACTATTGGCATACCTTACTGTATAACGTAGGTCTATTTCCATTCATAGATGTTTACAGAATTATTGGAATTAATTTTTTTAAATGGCATAGGACTATTTTTATTTAAATTGAGTTAGTGGCCTATACTGGAATTAATGATTATCTGATTGTCCTTATCCATCACCCCTGCTCCCATTGTGGACTTTTTAAATTCAGTTGTATTGGAAAACACAAATTGAGACAGATTAATTAATTCATAATATTTGAACACACAGTACTTCATTATAATTTAGCACTTAAAGTAACCGTAACATGTTTTTGAAGTCATCGCCTCATCGTCAGCTACATTCAACTGACAAACTTTCAACCTCTGCCACCAGATGTTGCTGCTTTGGCTTTGTAAGTTAAGATACTCCAGGAAAGCATGAGCTAAAACGTGCTGGAGAAAGCTTTAAAATGGAGAAGGGTAGTGTGTTTTGAATGAGATAGCTGATGGTAGAGACATTCATGGATGGGTTGGAAATGATGCAGGATAAAATCAGTGAATAATTCCATTAAGATACATAACTTTATTGTTATTAATTTCTATTATTATACTTTTTTTTCCAAGTTTTATTGTGTGTTATTTTGTACATATTTCATAATCTGAACAAATTGAAAATACGAACTACCCTCATTCTCAGTTCGGATAACTGACATTCCACTGTACATACATTATTGCAGTCTTTACGTGCTAACTTATGGTTACCAAATTATTATTCTGGAGGAATTTGTTTTTTCAGTTCTGATCTTAGCAGATTCTTAAGTTTGAATTTATTCATTGACGCCAACCATTCTTTCAAGATCCTGTTAAATTTATGATTTGCACTTGGGTAATATGTCACATTTTCAAAACCTATTTTGTTGTCTATACTACAGGGTGGACCGCTCGAATGTCCCTAATTTCAATTGTATGTGACGGGTGAACGATTGAAGATAGAAACTTACAACAACGTTTATATGAAAGAAAAACTCAACAAGTTTCGATTTCTGTCGGTAGATGGTGCAATGATACGGTTTTCATTCTTAGATTTTATTGTTTATCAAAATGGCGACACCGCAGATGAAAGCTCAAACTGTTTTGTGGTATGCAGAGTTTAAATCAATTGTTAGAGTTAAGAGGGAGTTTCGGCGAGTCTTTAACCATGATGCTCCAACTGCTAAACGCATAAAGAAGTGGTACGATACATTTTTAACTACTGGAACTGTGTTAAAGAAGCATGATGGTGGTCGCAGAGCATCCGACGAAATGGTTGCAAATGTTCAAGCCGCATATGAGCGAAGCCCACGGAAGTCATTAAGAAGAGCTTCGCGGGAACTTCAGGTACCAAAATCCACATTGCAACGAATTGTCCACAAACGTCTCAAACTGTATGCATACAAAATGCAGGTAATGCAACGTCTTGAGCCGAATGACAAGCCCAAACGAGTGGAATTCGCCAATACGGTGCTAAACCGTCTCGGCGTTGATCCTGATTTCATGTCCAAGATTTTCTTCTCGGATGAAGCCACTTTCCATGTATCAGGCAAAGTAAACCGGCATAATGTGCGGATCTGGGGATCGCAGAATCCTCACGCCACACAAGAGCACGTTCGTGACAGTCCCAAGTTGAATGTTTAGTGCAGTTTGTCGCAGAATAAAGTCATTGGACCATTTTTCTTCGCCGAGAAAACTGTCCGTGGTACCACATATCTTGACATGCTGGAGCAGTTCTTCTTTCCACAAATTGAACAACTGCAGCCTAACATCCTTTTCCAACAAGATGACGCTCCTCCTCACTGGTTCAATGAAGTTCATATGACTTTGGACAACATTTTTCCTGGCCGTTGGATTGGTAGGGGAGGACCGATCGCATGGCCCCCGAGATCTCCTGATCTAACACCGCTTGATTTCTTTCTCTGGGGCTACGTCAAAGATAAAGTTTACGCCACCCCAGTCAATGACCTTCGTGATCTTCAGGAGCGCATCATAGAGGCTATTGAGAGCATTTCAGAAGACATACTCCAACGTACTTGGCAAGAAATTGTTCATCGGCTTGATATCGTCACAGTGACTGCTGGAGCTCACATAGAGATGTGGTGACGTGGATATCAAAACTTGTTGAGTTTTTCTTTCATATAAACGTTGTTGTAAGTTTCTATCTTCAATCGTTCACCCGTCACATACAATTGAAATTAGGGACATTCGAGCGGTTCACCCTGATATAGGGAATAGTGTAGTGACTTCTGGAATGTTTTTCTTTTTCCTGAATCTGTCTTGTCTTAACCACCATCTTTCTTTTTGGTCGAACTAAAAAGAAAAAAAAGGGAGGGGGAAAAAAAGTGGTAGATAAAACGATAGTTAAATTCAGGAAATAGAAAAACATTAGAGAAGTCACTACCCCAAACCCTTTACAGGACAATATATTTTCTGAAAAAATGACAGTCAGTATATTAATATTAAATTACAGTATAACGAGTGTGTTCAAATAATATGTGCTAATCATTTAGCGTAAAGTATTTAATACTTTCTTACGGAAATTGAAGATACCATCTTTAAAGTTTCAGATAATAAAGTTGTTCTAAGAGAACATCACCAATACCTAATTTATTTACACAAAATTAAAGAAAAATTGTTTAAAGTGGATATTTATTTGTAATTAACACACAACGTTTCGGTCAAAACATAAGACCTTCTTCAGGTGACTGTTTACAAGAAGAGAAAAACTCTCAATTGTCCGTGTCATAAGAAACACTTCCGTTGTAAGTGGAATGCGCACAATTAGAAAGGGACAAAAAATTGGTATTACGAAAATGCTTATTAATCCAATCCACAGGTATTTCATACGGGGACTCTTCTATAACATCCACATGGGGAAGAGGAAAGTGTATAACATGTGTATTCTTTTTTGTTCTCTTAATGATCCCCAACCACTCATCACCCAAGTCACCGTCAAATCGGTTCAAAACGAAATCTTTATTACATCCGATATTCCAAGCTTCGCACACTTTTCTCTTAATAACATCGTCCTCAACCTTTAAGATCTTCAAAGCTCCCATACGGTGATTATTCTCGATCAAATGTTGGCTAAGACCAGTAGACGTTTTCCTACTTCTAATATCTCTCTCGTGCTCACGAAGTCTGATTTTAAAGGATCTACCTGTTTCACCAATATAAAACTTATTACAATCCAAGCATGAGATTGAATATACCCCTGGATATTCCATTCAATCTCATGCTTGGATTGTAATAAGTTTTATATTGGTGAAACAGGTAGATCCTTTAAAATCAGACTTCGTGAGCACGAGAGAGATATTAGAAGTAGGAAAACGTCTACTGGTCTTAGCCAACATTTGATCGAGAATAATCACCGTATGGGAGCTTTGAAGATCTTAAAGGTTGAGGACGATGTTATTAAGAGAAAAGTGTGCGAAGCTTGGAATATCGGATGTAATAAAGATTTCGTTTTGAACCGATTTGACGGTGACTTGGGTGATGAGTGGTTGGGGATCATTAAGAGAACAAAAAAGAATACACATGTTATACACTTTCCTCTTCCCCATGTGGATGTTATAGAAGAGTCCCCGTATGAAATACCTGTGGATTGGATTAATAAGCATTTTCGTAATACCAATTTTTTGTCCCTTTCTAATTGTGCGCATTCCACTTACAACGGAAGTGTTTCTTATGACACGGACAATTGAGAGTTTTTCTCTTCTTGTAAACAGTCACCTGAAGAAGGTCTTATGTTTTGACCGAAACGTTGTGTGTTAATTACAAATAAATATCCACTTTAAACAATTTTTCTTTAATTTTGTGTAAATATATTAATCAGTGGAAATCTGGACCATTATGACAGATTAATACCTAATTTATTGGCCTGAGATAGTTAACTTGTAGCACCAAGATCCTTGCTGAGAAACATGTCTTTTCTTTGAAATGTTATCCAGATCTGAAAGATATTTACTATGAAAACTGATTTGTAGTTTTCAGCTTTTGCTGCAGAATTGAAGCTTTTCAGTTGAAGAAAGAAATGTTACTTGTATTGGCTGCTTTTAAGAGGTAAATTTTTATGGAAAGATATAGTGAAGTAAGCTATACAGGAGCACGAATAATGGTGTTTAGATTTGTCATTTGACTCAACTCGCCAAGGAATAGCAAAATAATAGTTTATGGACATTAGTGCCCAATATATATATTGAAAACTTCCACTGCAGAGGAAAATAATTACATACTTTCATTAAGAATTAGTTACTTTACTAGAGTATTTCAGTAGCATAACATTAAGTTAAATCCATGATTATTCATGGTTCTGGGAAATGAAAAAGCTGCTTTTAAAATGTTACAAAACCAGAACATTTGACTTGGGCGGAGTAGTCTTTTAGGCAGTGGTTTCTGTCCCCAAGTTCATGGTTCTTTTCTGCCTCATGCGGTGGAAATTGCATTTGTCCTTTGTGAAACTAGACATTCTTATGGTGATGGATTACGTTTACTAAATAGGCTGTGTTACATATAGAATTAAGTTTCCTGCAACCTAGACATGAATGTGTGTAAGTACTAGTTTTTTAAGTGCTCAGTGTTCTGTTTTTGTTACTAGTTTCATTTCAGCATAAGAGCAGGCTTTAAAGGGACTTTTCTTATTTCTTTTTTCCAGGCTTTGCAATGTTGTGATCACTAATGATCAAAGTCCTTGCCCGGATCCTGACCCCACAGCACACCCATCCTCTAATTCGAACCACGGTAGCCCAGATCCTACTTCAGGCAACCCCAGCCCTCAAATACTTCTGGAACTCGCAGAAGATTGCCAGTTGAGTCCAAGTGTACTATATGCTGCTGCACCATCAGAAGTGAATCCTGCAATTATAACACCTAGAATATCAAAAGGGAAACTGAGGTCAAGAGGTGGGAGCACTGAGAGCAAGAAGAGGAAATCAAAGAAACCATCTTCAACCAGAGTACAAGAAGTAGCAGCTCAAGATCCACTAGCTATTAGTGCTGAAGATGCAGAAAATTTGGTTAATGGGTATGTAATCATGTTCATATTTTTTCACGTACAAGAGTTCTCTTGAAAATAGTAACCATTCACATATCACACTACACATACCTGACCAATTCAAGGTGAACCAATCATAGGCCTTTAATAATAGATGTGTTTCGCCTGAGAAACTCAAGATACTCTTTAGTGTAATAAATGCATCTTGAGTACTGCTGCAAGCAGGGTTGGAATGTTTAAAACAAGTGCTTGTGTTTTTTTTAAGTTTGTTTAAAACGTTTTATATATATATATATATATATGTATATAATAGGCCCTATACATTAAAATGGTTGTTTTAAACAAAATGAACGGTTTAAACTTTTCTTAAACAAACAACATTGTTGTAAACATAAAAAAAACACGTTTAAAACAACCAACATTGTTGTTCACATAAAAACATTTTAAACAAAAAAAACATGTTTTAAACCAAAAAAAAACTTTTTTGATCTTTTTAAAAAAAAAAACATGTTTTTTTCCAACCCTGGCTGCAAGCCTCCCTCTTCAGAAGATATCAAGTGAAAACTGACTTACGACATGAAACTTGTACTGTGCCATTTAATGTCACCTATCAAGACAAGGTAGCAAACATTCATATTAATAGTCACCGAAACTAATTTTTATAGGAGTTTTTAGGTAGGGAAAATTTATAAGTGAAATGGAACTTCAATATTTTTACCTTACTGAGCTTATTTTTAAAGTTCATTTTCCTTATCACATAAGTTATTTTTTACTTGAAATGTATTTTCTATTTTTATACTGGTGCTGTGACGGCAAGCAGGTCGGCCGACTTGGTAAAGAGTAGTTCTCCCACTTCACCCTCCAAAGTCCACGCTCTTCTATTTCCAGACTGCAGGTTACTGTGTTATAGCAACAAGCACATGATCAGGCCGGCCGACTTGGTGAGGAGTAATTTTCATTCCATGCCCTCCTACTACCAGGGCGAAGCTTAACTCGATGGTTGGATGTGATGCCCCCCAGACAGCCTCAGCAATGTTATTAATGGTTACCATAATGGTTGATGGTTGTAATGTCACCCATTTCAATCTGTCTGTAGAGAGGGGCAAACGAGATTCTTTGCACTGGTTTCTTCATCATGAGAAGCAGGTTGAGCTTGCTTCCTTGTTTATTGCGTTCAGTGCCATGATGTTTTAATTATGAAGTTTGCTTATGATAGTGACAGTGTGTATTTAATTAAAAACACCATTTTCACGTTGGAAAGATGAAGATAAGAAGGAAGTTTTAAATTGTATAAGTATGTGTACATAGATATATTTTCCTATTAGCTTTTCACCTATCTTCCCTGCCACTGAGCCCCAGGGTTAGATAAATCAGTCCAAACTTCAAGAAATACTTGCTGTGCTTTTGTTTTGGACAAAACTGACAAAATGTTTGTGTTTGTCCATTTTTGATTACAAAAGAAATTTCAAATTACAGTAAAACCCCCTTTTTACATTCCTGTCATTTACATTTTCCTGCCATTTACATAATTTTCCACTGGTCCCGTCTTTTATCCTATACTGACAATACATAGCGTTCCTACCAGTAACAACTTTCAAACAGTTGTATTTCCTGCCATTTACATATTTTCCTCGTTGGCAGCATTGGTTTGATGAAGAATTGCTTTCACTTAACTAAATTTTCCATTATGTTGCCAGCTCTTTTAGACGAGGTGTCAGTTGCTATTTGCGTTAGTCCAGGTGGAGCTTATTTCTTTTGTACGGGTGTGATTTACTGCATTTCATTATACTGTAGTTATTCATATAGCGTAACTCATCATCATGATTTGAAGCAACACCGGTGTTTTTGTGTAGCATGATTTTTTATGGTATCATTGAGTTGAAGAAAAACAATAGAAAATGCATTTCTTCGCAAGAAAAGTAGGAAATTTTACATCGTATTGATTCACATGTCGGAACACATGTTCAATTGGCAAAAGAGCTTGCACTCACTGTCTAAACTTTGAGTCCCATCTAAATCTATTGAATAGTCAGCAATTATTTATTCATTTAATATGTGTGATGCTACAAGGAAAATATATTGCTTGTGCACCATATTATAGATAGATAATGTAAGTGTTCATAGGTACCTATGTTTATTTTCATGTTTTAAATTTTGCAATATATAGCATTACAGCTGCAATTTACACTTCCTGCAATTTACATTTCCTGCAATATACACTTTCCTGCCATTTACACTTTTTTGCATCAGTCCCTTGAAAAGTGTAAAAAGGGGGTTTTACATTCAGCACCACCAGTTTGCACAGTGAATATTATGTTAGCAGTGAAAAGGTTAAAATTAATCCCTTTTGCTAGTGTGCATTTGGACAAAAAGAATCACCAAAATTGATGGGTTATGGAAAGAACAAAAACGCTCAGATAAAAGAAGAACCAGAATTAGAGTTTTTAGCAGCAATCATGCATTCAGATAAACAGTAAACAAAATGCTCACTGTTTACCAACCTGCATCACAATCATTATCAAGTCTTGCTTCTTCATAATCACTTCATTCATCCTTTTAATTTTTTTCCTTTTCTGACTTCCTTACTTATTTTCACTTTTCTTTTTTTCTTATTCATGTTTTTGATCTTTTTATTTTTGTTTTAATCAGCACTACTGAATTTACAAAATATACGTACCGTATCATTTACGGACAATTCTGTGTATGGTATAAAAATATTATGCGTAAAGCTGTTTTCCAGAATTTATTCTTTTCAAAGAATTCTTTATATAAGCTTTAAGTATTTTGGTATTGTGTAAGTGTATTTTAGCTACATTTTGTCTTGATACATTACTGGGTTTAAAGGGAAAGTATGTTGTGTTGCAGAGTGAATCTTCTTGATGTTTTACCAACATTGGTGAATGAAAAGGCAACTGAACTACTTAGAGGAGAAAATAGTGAAAAAACTGCAGAAGCTCAAAACATTGAAGTACCTGTACTGAGCTTAGATCCACTGGATGTTGAAGAGTCAATGATAGTTGGAGAGCAACTAAACACAACAGATCCGCTAGTAGCTGCAACTGATGCTGCAATATCAGCTATTACCAGTGTGGCAGCTGCTAGCAAAAGCAAATCTTCAAAATTTTCATCAGTTCCAAGTGGGAAAAATGTTTCCAAGACTCCAGTGGTTGGAATATTGCCAGTGACGAACAATAGTGTAGCAAAGAAAGCAACTACCACTGCTGAAAGTAACAGAGAAGGCATGAAGAGTGCAAAACGTTCTGTTTACAGGGATATTGTACCATTATTACTGAAGCAGGAACCATCGACATCCGTTGGAAATGATGTTCCATCTTGTAATGTCTTAGCTTGTACAGGCAATAGTTCAGATGAAAATTCCATCAACAGGTCCGGTGTTCCGTGAGTTGTATTTTTTTCTTCTTTTTGTAGCATAGGCATGATTAGACCTATTGTTTTTAGGTTATTGTAATATCGAATTGTAATACAGTGAATGCCGCTTATTGTAATCGCAGATAATGTTATCAGTCGGGTAATGTTATCGTTTTTATGAAGTCCCACATAGATTAATACTGATGCATTGAAAAAAAATGCCGTTTATTGTGATCAAAGATTTGGTTTATGTTACCGCATTTTTCTTTTTACAGCTTTATTTCCAAGTACTGTACATCATTCAAAATTTTGTTTTTAAGGGTTTCATTTGTGACTCAACTGTATTGTGTTGTACTGGAAGTAGCAGTACTGTTCCCAGCTCACAAAATGACCAGTTCGAAGGGGTGGAAATACTTAACTTTCTCTCTTAAACATTAAACATTAAACATTAAGTCCCTGGAAATTGTAACCAAATGATCAATGGGATGCTAATAAACTAAACTAAACTAAACTAAAGCCTGTTTCATCCCTCAGTTAAGCTGCAACTTATGATTTGTGAAGATAACAAGTGTTGACATGCTGTTATCAGTCGGTAATATTATCAGATTAGCTGCATCCCAAAGTGTTCACAAAAAGCGGCATGCACTGTATATATAACTTTGTGCTCTAGATTCCAAATGCCCTAAAAATGTCGTGTCTAGTTATTACAGTGAATATCTTCCATAAGTTGAAATTGGTAGGTTCTTATTACGGTATTTAAGAAATTATTGAACATATGTAGGACCCGCCAGTTGTGGCATATGATCTGTCCATAAGCACATGTGCCTTTTTTATAAAAAGACTTATAATTTTGTAAGATAAATATGCTTTTACCATAAATAATTATTTTCCCTGGAGGAAAAGGAAATTGCAAAGAAAGAATATGTTGAAGAAACAGAAAAGTTTTGCATAAATTACAGATCAACTTATACAAATTGGACCCGCTCTAAGGGAAATGTGGAAGGAAATTAGGGAAACCACCCAAGGAAAACTAACCTACATCAAATACGAGTCCTTCCCAGAGGTCATGGTGATAACCCAGGCGGAACACAGGAAAAAAACCCTTAGTTTCTTCTGATAACAATAGTATTGAAAGTTAAAACAATACATAAATTCATTAAAGTAATAAATTACACATACATATAAATTCCCTGTCCTGCAAATAAAAACATACTTACAGCATGAAATAAATAATACATTTGGAAATCATTTGGGTTTAATACAGTATGACAAGATAAAATACTATTTTGCTTGGGGGATTTTACATGTTTTTATTTCATTCACCCATTGTAAGGTGTAATTTATATGCTTAACTATTTATAATTAAAATGCGGGTCCCTGCAACATGTTTATTGTTTTCCCTAAGCTTTAATTACACTGGTCCCAGAAATTATGTTTAAATCATTAAAGGAAAGGAGACAAAGGCTGTTGAGAGCCATTACCAAGCTCAATTCAACAGGATATCTGCGATGGCCTGATAGAGAATGAAAGGCTGTATTAAATATTAATACGTTAATTAAATTCAAATATGAAAGACCAAAAATGTAATTAAAGAACAATCAGTTTGGGTTTGTATAAGGACTAAGACAAATAAAGCAAGATGGCAGCCAAGTTGGCGTACCCACACTAACAGCGAAAGCAAAGAAGGAAGGCCAAAATTTCTACATTACTAGACTAAGACCAGCACAGGAATAAATAAATAGGACAAAAACCGCCGGGAATCAAAAGTCCAACTAATATAAGTGCCTACTAAGGCCTACACAACACTATAGTGATGAACAAGAAGAACACCACAATTGCCGCGAAACCAAGCAAGGCCTATTACATATTAATCCAAATTGTCATACTCACCCAAATAAGCGTAATACCAATATTCCTACATACTCTAATGTACAAACCCAAAGTGGCAATGTTACAACAAAAGATGAGAAGGGCGTCTAAACCAAATTAACGGACTCCAAAATGGAGCACTTTGTTGGCTGCAAATGTCGGTAACACAGAGCAGTAGGCTAAGTGAAATTGTAAGCAGGTGCGCTGTATTGAGTGTCCATAGAACCACCAGGGCCAGATTACAATAATAATGTGTGTTGCATAATATTTTGAGATAAAAGCATATTTTAGAGATAATGCCGGAACTTAAATAAATTAATGAATTCTTCAGAATATCTTAGAGCAGCGTTTCTCAACCTATGGTCCGCGGATCACTGATGGTCAAGATGGTGCAGATGGTCTGCAGACATAATTTAAAAATATCATAAAGCAAGTGGAAACTAAAGAAGTAAAATTTTTCACATATGTAATGCCCAAATATTAAGAATATAGGCCTTCTTTTAAAAATGGGATGTAAAATTAGGGGTCCGTAAAGCTTTTTAGACATTTTAGAGGTCCTCCGGTTCAAAAAGGTTGAGAAACGCTGTCTTAGAGCAACTATTTAGCCTTAATTATCATTTTTAATAATGTTACTTCTGCTAAAGACAGAGCGCTGCCTTGGCGACCCACAGAACTACAGCTGCCCCAGTGTTGCCATGAGAAAAACATAGAAATTTCCCTTTGTGTTACAGCACAAAATCTGTGTACAAGCATTTAACCACTAACACTTTCACTGCCTGTGGTACTTAGTGTTTTGTTTCAACTAGGCAGATATTTTCAGTAGTATCTGAAAACGAATAGTGGTACTGTAGTGGTCTTTTTAAACATCTTGTTAGAAGAATTATGGTATTCTGTTCCCTACAGTTGGGAGATTGCTATATTTAAATAATGTTGCATTTAGTGTGAGAATGGCCAAAATATGTATGATTTGGTTTGAAGTATTACAGTGGAACCTTGTTAACACGTTTTTCTAGGGACTGAAAAATGGATGTCTTAAACGGGAAAACATACTACTGAAAATTAAAAAAAAAAAAAAAAAATCTTAGGAAATATGTAGATATGTTTTCTAAATTGCTCAGAACCACCCAAAAGTGCATCCTAATGGCTCAGAAAAACGGGAAAACATACTACTGAAAATTTAAAAAAAATCTTAGGTAATATGTAGATATGTTTTCTAAATTGCTCAGAACCACCCAAAAGTGCATCCTAATGGCTCAGAAATACCCACAGCGACACACAGGAGTTCCTATGCCAAGCCATTAGTTACGAGAGATTTATACTATGTAAACGAATACGTAATTGAAGGAATGTATGGGAGCCATATTTAATGAAAACCCAGACGAAATTCACAAAAAAGCATCCTCTTTATTCTAAAACATCCACATGAAACAAGTTGCACTCCACAATCTGTTAACAAATATAAAATAATTGGATGTGTAATTGTGCAAAATTTTACATGTGCCATAATGTTGAGTAAACAAAAAGTAACAAGCCACAAATTGCTAATGAAATGCGATCCAATACCCGCGTGAGAAGCACGATGTGCTTTTTTGGCCTACATTTCTTCAAACATTCTAATATTTTCTTCTCGACACCACACGAACCGTAAGAAATTTAAAATATATTTCACTGTCTGGAGAACACAACAAAATTATCACGATAAAATATGGTGGCTAAACAGCTGATGCTGAAAAATCTGCGCGAAGTCAAAATGAACAATGAGAAGCAACTACAATGGTTCAAAATGGCTGACGATTGGTCCCATAGAGACACTAGAGAATACAAGAAATCTGACATAGAGATTACACGATTGGATGCGCAAACAAGGCTTGTGTTTGGCAAAGTGTGGTTGGTGAGCCAAATACAAACGTACTAAGCATTAAACCAAAACGTGTTAAGAAACATTTAAACATGTAGTTAGTAAGATTGGGACTGGGACTTCCAAAAACCGACGTACTATGTGGGAAAACTTAGTAATGAGGAACGTGCTGACAAGGTTCCACTGTGCTGCTTCTTTTCAGTCTATTTTAGTAGATGATAAGTGCATTAGTTCATGTAATAGACAAACTATTGATCACACTATCTGTTTCTAATACAGGGACGAGTTAGACAATCACGTAGATGCAATGCAGAACGAATTGGATAGTCTTCGGGATCTCCTTAAAGGGGAAGGCTACAGTTTGGATGCCAACACTTTGTTGGGGGTATGTGCAGCTATTCCTGCCTTCGAACAAGATTTTATGAAGGTAGATTTATATTGAGTCCAAAGTTAAAAAATAGCTTCTGCCATATTTGGGCTTTGATTGTTAGTAGCCTCATAGTTTTCAGGTCAGATTATAAAATCTATAAATTACATTATTTTACATAAACTACATAACATGTGGTTATGTAAACTATGAATTATAGATTTTCCCTGGAGGTGGTCAAAACAAGCAGGCAAGTATTATAGTGGAAGTGGAAGTCAAGACCTCTGCAAGATGGTTATAAAGTATCAGTAGAAATTTTTTTCCTGTATTGAGAAAATGGTATGTAAATAATTCCAAATAATCCTAGTCTAGTAGTCTACTAATAAACATAAATAGGCACAAAATTTTAGGTAATACATAATATTTCTGGAAAGTGGAGTTTTGTGAAGTAGTTAATGAACAGACTAGCACAGAATTTTGCCTCTCAGAACAAGTATAAGCTTAGCAGTAGTGACTCACAAGCAAATATTCAGAGATGCAAATTACACAGCACAAAATAACATAAGCAGTCAATAGCTGTTCTTTGGTTGCTAACATATCCTAAAAAGTATATTTCAAATGATGACCCATCTACATATTTCACAATAATAATCAGGATACTTCTATTAAGCCCATCTCATCATCAAATTGGATAAAGAATAAGGCTCTTCCCTTATTTTTGTCGTAATTTTTTTCTTCTACAGTGAGTCCCACGCAAAAGTTGGCCAATGACGCGGGTTTCTGCGTCGCGGCTGGCATAGCTCCAACTTCCGAGCGATAGGGTGAAATATCTACGCAAATAATGCCGTGGTTGGTGTAATGATTCAGGTTGTCACATTTACAGTTAAAATTACAATGAAAATAACCACGTACCTCATCACAAGAGATGTTGGAAATGTTCTTCTCTTGCATCCACACAATACTGGCACCTTTTTAGGAAATTTTCTTTCACACGCATAAGTTCAGCTTCCGAAATAGAGTTAATTTATTTTGTGATATTGTCTTTAAGTTCTTCTTATGTATGGGAAATTGATCTATACACTTCATTTTTCATGTTTCCCCGTAAATAATATTTACATACTGTTAGAAGAACTTAAAGACAATATCACATAGGCCTATCACAAGAGAAAGTAACTCTGTCTCGGAAGCTGAACTTACGCGCGTGAAAGAAAATTTCCAAAAAAGGTGCCAGTATTGTGTGGATGCAAGAGGAGAACATTTCAAACATCTCTTGTGATGAGGTACATGGTTATTTTCATTGTAATTTTAACTGTAAATGTGAGAACCTGAATCATTACACCGACCGCGGCATTATTAGCGTAGATATTTCACCCGATCGCTCGGAAGTTGGAGCTGTGCCAGCCGCGATGCAGAAACCCGCGTCATTGGCCAACTCTTGCGTGGGACTCGCTGTAGCTCTTCTTAAACAAATTAGATTATTTAATTTTGAATGGTTTTGGACAGCCATGGGAAGTTTTCCTGAATCAACTAGATGGCATCGATCCAGCAGGAATCAGGGGGAAGAAAGGTTCCCAAAAGTACTTCTGATTTTAAATAATTGTCCCAAAATCTGATTGTTTCTTCTTTTTTGAAATAAATACTGTTTCTCCTGTACAAGTAGTATTTTGTGTTGCATTTACATTTTTTCCCCCATTTGCAGCATGGTTTAATTTTCAGGCATAACTTCCCCTGTTAAAATTTAATTTAAATAACTTGTCTCAGTTTACATTCATTGTTGTAAGTCATCTTTCTAAATTGAGTTTTCCCCCCATTTCATTCAGTATAGGCTAATTAAAAATATTACATTTGGTTAAAAGTTTTCCATACTAAAAATATACGAGGAGCATTGATTAAAAACTTCATTAGTCCACCTCCGATGGTAATTTAGTTTGAAGCAGATTTGCACCTCTCTCAGGTGTTTTGCATGATACTACAAACATTTGCGTTTCAAATCGTAACCTTTCATCGCTAAAAATTGGACCTGAAATATGAGTTTTGATTTAAAACATGCTCGATTCGGAACAAAACGTGATGTGTCCATCTTTTAAGACACAGCCACATGTGAAACAGATGAACACTGAAACATCTATTGTTGCACGTGTTTTTCTAATGGAGAAATGTCACCAGACACCGAAACAGATGTTATAATATTATAATATTAAAAGCACAAGAATGAACATAAATCACAACTCAATGCATGGTCAGAAAACCTATTTTTCTGTTGCAGCAACAGGGAATCTGTATCCCTTTAGCAAACTCTCTGCACAATGTGCACATTTCTTTTTTTTCATTCATATCCCTTAGCGTTGACCAACAGGTGCAACCTTTGCCCTAACCAGTGGCGGCTCTTGTATAGGCTCTGTGGAACTGCAGCACCGCCTATTTCCGCTTGATATTGTCGATAACATTTAATATAATGAGTCCTTTTTTTCTTTAATTTTTTCTTTATACTTGTACAATATATAATCCTTAACCTTAATGCCAGTAGCCACCCCTCAGTTTATTAAAAAGAGAAAAGAAAATCTTTGTACGAACTGTGCGCTTCACAGTTCCAGCGGAATGGTGTTTGACTGTTGTGCGAATGCCCACTTAGGAAGGTGCATGCTGCGGCTGCGAGGGAGAAAGAGCATTGCCGCTTCCACAGTGCCGACTGCGGTGTATTGGAGGAAGGCAGTGTTTTTTCTTCTTTCTTTTTTTTTCTTTTCTTACTTCTTACTCCATGTGTGTTGTGCTTAAAAACATGTACCATTTTCTTGAATGTGATGAAGTGTAGAATTAGATTAATATCTTGTTTCCAGCTATTCTATTTGATTTATTTTTTTCGGTTCTTTTATTTAAGAGAAAACTTTAGCCATGGCAGATCACGGAGATAATTATTTATCTTTTTTCGCGGAAATTAAAACAAGAAGAATGGATTTCATTTTTAAATGAATAGTTGAAGCTTGAACTGAAAGAATTTATATTTAAGTAAAAAATTTGCATTTTTTCTTTTATGGTTTTATAAAGTTTCCAATATTTGAAATATTGGATGCTGAAGGAGGAAGCAGAGGATAGACAGTTTTGGAAAACAAAATTCGCGTACCAAGTTTGAAAACCTGCCGGAAGGCAGAATACTTACTACTACTACTATAAAGTTTCTGAATAAATTTTCTTTTTATATATCTATGTTTCCTTTTACACAGTTTTAAAACAAAGGCTAAACATTTTCTAGAGAAGCACCCCCACTAATTTTAGCTACGAGCTGCCACTGGCCCTAACTTCCTATTGGTGAGGAATATTATTTGATGTAAACGATAATCATTTTTAAACGAATAGTTGAAGCTTGAACTGAAAGAATTTATATTAAAGTAAGTAAAAAATTTGGATTTTTTTCTTTTATGGTTTTATAAAGTTTCTGAATAAATTTTCTTTTTATATATCTATGTTTCCTTTTACACAGTTTTAAAACAAAGGCTAAACATTTTCTAGAGAAGCACCCCCCCCACTAATTTTAGCTACGAGCTGCCACTGGCCCTAACTTCCTATTGGTGAAGAATATTATTTGATGTAAACAATAATCTTATTTCTTATGTTGGACAGATGATCAGGCTGGGCGAGGAGCAGTTATATGTGGCTGCTGCATTAACCCATTAATTATTTAAATCATAATTTTTTACAAAAAATAACATCTCTATTGTTTTTTTGCAGTGGATGTGCAGGGCAAAATAGGAATGCTCATGTGGTTCATGTGCTTTCATTCCGGCTTTTAAAGAAATCTACACATTCAATGAAGGAGATGTATATTACAATTCCAGTGCATGGGCATTTGTTTTTGCCTGCAGACAGGATGTTTGGTCAGTTTAATCACACTTTCTATTATATTTTCTCAAGAAAACAAGGAGTCCATTACTTTTGAAACTTTCACCTTTAACCCAAATAGCGCGGAATTATTTTTAACACGTTTTCTTTTATTAAATTGCATAAAACACTTCATTTTAACTAAAGATTCATACAGTAATGGGATTTATTCTTGTAACTTACATACTTCCTGAAATAATGCCCATGCTCCTGGAAGGACTTCAGCGTAATCCACATTGAAATTTACCTATCACTGAAAATAATTGAATACTCTTCTTCGAGTACTTTATTGTGTTATTCACTTTGCTTTGTGTGATAAGCAACGAAACATGTTACACGAAGTGACAAAACACATTTCACGCACTGATTTGTAGCTTTCTTGTGGCATTGTCAGCAATGGAGCTGTTTTTTCTCCTGTAACACTGTCTGGTTGTAGGTCGGCAACATAATGCTCCAATTTTTCTAACCGAGGATGAGCCTTTGATGAACCCAATGGCCGTCCTCTTGAAGCCACTCTTCTATTTGACTCCAAAATAGTTGTGACTAGTCTTCGGCGAAAGTATAGATGATCTAATTTACCGCCATCTTGCTGGTAAAGTTGCCACACATTTTGTTCAGCAACAGTGCAACATTAGGGAAATAACATTTCTTGCCTCTAATTGATACAAGGTGCAAAGAAATGTTTTGGTCAGCTCTGTCAAAGCTTCCTATGTGTGTATTATAGTTGTGGTTGACTGTGGTTGATCGACACTAATTCGCTTTTTTGCTTTTGTGAGTAGCGAGATACCTGGCGTGTTGGTAAAACTTTATCAAAGTTAGTAGCCACATTCACCACACTCTCATCATTCCATCTAGTAACAAGGACGTTGCTTGTGTCATCAGACCTGAAGTCGTATGTACCCCGTGGTGTTTTCTTCATCACTGTTGGTCATATCGCACTCTTTCCCAATTCTATTGGCTCTCATTGCCCCTGTGGCTTCAATTCCTCTTTTATGCAGATCCCTAAGTAAAGGTATTGAGGTAAAGAAATTGCCAAAATACACTCTATAGGGTAATTGTTCCAGCTTGTGAATATAAGTCAGCATATCAAAGTCTTTTTTCAGCATATTTATCAGGTAATGTACCAGCTTCTTGATATGGCCCGAACCAGCTTAGGTACCCAAAACTAGGTCCGCCACACCAGAACTCATAGCCATACCTAATTGGCTTTCCATGGATGAATTGTTTTGCACTAGGCCTATGTTTACCAAAGTAAGGTACCATGCTCTCATCTACGGAGTGGTTTTGTATATGTGAACTGTACTCTACACATTTCTCATTTATTTTATCTATTAGTGGCCGTACTTTAGCAAATCGATCACCTAAAGGTAGTTCCACATTATAAATCGGAATCGATCTCTTGCCATAGTTTCAGAAATCAATATGTTATGGGCATTTGGTGACTTTTCCCAATATATGTTATCTTTCTGTGGCAGGTCAACGTAACCACTCAATAAAAGCTATGAAACACTTCATCTCTTCTTTAGAACGGCCTCCAAGCCTATTTCTTTTTGCGGCGTACTGATTTGTATATGTCACCAGCAAATTTACCACGTCATCATCGAAAAAAAACTCATGGGACTGTTAGTTTGACACAACGAAAGATATATTTACGTCATCTTCTCATTAATATTCACTTACAGATATTTTTTTACAGTAATGAAACTCCAGGTTTTATTCTTCAAAAGAATTTCACAAACAAATTTTTAGGCTCCCATTACGCTGACATCCTTCTGGAAGGAAGCGTTACGAAAGTCGGCTGTGGGGCCTACAATATTGTTCGTAATGTTTGCTTGCTGAATCACTATGGTAAAGAAGATATTTAAGGCAATAAATGAATAACAATTTGCAACAAAAGAATAAGAAGAAACATAGAACACAGACCCATCTATCCGAAGGTCTTCGACATTTTCCATTTTGTTAGAAACGTAACTTCACAGCTAAATATCACTACTAACCTCTCAACAACGAAGACTAAAATAACATAAAAAATTAAAGCGTGCAGTTTCTAGTTACGAAATATGATGCTGCATTCGGGCGAATAATTGAAGAAGTTTCGAAAAATAAACATGTTACCTACTGCTGCTCACATCCTTCTGGAAGGACGTCAGCGTTATCTGGGTTAATAAAAGATGGAAACAAAAAGATTGATTTTGCACACCCAATACATTTAACTTTAGGTTAATTACTTATTCCAATAACATAAAGAATTTGTATGTTCGTTTGATAGTTTGAACACAAACAGTTTCTCAGCATTCCTGAAAAATGAAATGGATTAATCACGTTTTGATTCGATGCTCATAATATATATATATATATATATGTATATATATATTTGTTATATATATATATATATATATATATATATATAAGCTGTTTCTTATTTTTATTTATAAAAGTCCCTTGTCATTTTGATCATAATATAATAATCACTTGATGAATAAGTTCTGTTGTTCCAAGCTATAGTTTAATAGGGGCCGAAGGAAAGGTTTTGAAACAACTGAAATCTTATGAGGGTCAACTGTTAATTTATACAGGGTGTTAATGAATAACACCGAAATTGTATAGAGGGAACATAGACAAGCAACTTTTATTAGGAGATTTTTGCTCTATGGATTCAATTCTTCCTGTTATAACATAAAATCTCCCAAGGATATGCACACCACTGACTTCTAATACTTGAAATGATGGGAAACAAAGAAACAGTGAATTTTGTATAGTGGTCGGGAAAATTGTAAAAAATGACTATCGATATCTTACAACTCTGAGGGAAAAAAAAGACAAACGAAACATTTTTGTTAGGTCTGGAATTAGGAATAAAAACATAATGCAGTGGCGGGCAATCATGTGATTAGTCAGTAAATTTTGCAGATTATGAAAATTCTAAATTATGATATAGCTGTTGATGAATTATTAAGAATCAGGTTTTTATCGATCGCTAAGAAGTCATGAAGACAATTTAATGAAAATTTTAACCCTATTTCGCTCCATTATTGACTTATGAGCACCAAATTTTAAGGACTTTAATGCCCTGTAGCATACACATTTTACGTCATAGAGCAAAAATCTCCTAATAAAAGTTGCTTCTCTATGTCCCCTCTATACACAGGTAAAATATTTCGGAGTTATTCATTAACACCCTGTATATTCCAGTGTCCTAAAGGTTGATAAACTATATTTATGCTTTCTTGCAGAGGTTTGGGTTCATCATTGCACAGATCTACAGGGTTCAGTTGTATCATATTGCTAATATTATTTTTTTGTTTATTTAGCTTTTTAGTGAAGATCCCATTGCAGAACTGCCGACAACAGGGTTTGATGATGTACAAGGAGAACAAGATAAGGAGAATACCACTAGTGGTAAGTTAAATTTCTTGGAAGAAAATGTTTTTAATAATTTTATAAGCAATTTTCTACATAAAAATTAACAGAAGTAAAGCAGATATCCCATGATCCAATTTTTTTCATTGAAAAATAAATATCAAGTAGCATTTCTGGCTATGCACATAAGAGTGATTTTTTTAATCAATATATCAGCTGTTCTCCCGAAACACAAAAAAAAAAAAAAAAAAAAAAAAAAAAAAAAAAAGTAGGTGCTACAATTGACATGGCGGTCATTATTTATGCACTTGTCACTGGGAACATTTTCTATGGAGTCTTTTTCATAAAACCTAGAGCACCTCAGCATTTATGCCGGTTTTAATAATGGTTATAGTTAGTATTATTGTAAATTCAAAGTCTCTCTTAGTGTATGCGAATCTCTTGGCTCTAATTATTTTTGGTCGTGTAACCCCGTACCTCAGGGATATTAGTGTGGAAGGATGCTAAGATAACCAAATCCCAGGGAAGCTAACCTAATCCCTGAAATCCCTGGTTTCAAATTACAATGACAGAACATATAATTTAAAATCAAATAAAGGATACATAAATACAATTAATACAAAAGTGGATTGCCTGAATAAAAAAATACATTGTGTATAATAATTAAGGAGAGAGAATCAAATGAATCATCATCATCACACTGGTGTCACAGCTCAAAGTCGGGCCTTAGCCTCCTTTATCTTCTTCCTCCACCCTTCCCTGTCCATAGACCTTCTTCTCCATGCCGCTGTACCAATGAATTTCCTAGCATCCGCTGTTACTGCATCTACCCATCTGTCCTTGGGTCTTCCTACTGGTCTTACTCCATATAATCTTCCTTCCATAACCCTTCTCGGTATTCTATGCTCCTCCATCCTGTATACATGTCCGGCCCATTCTAGCCTCCTCAGCTTGACGTATGTAACCAGATCCAGATTACCATATTTCTCATAAAGTTCATTGTTGTATCGAATTCTCCAGACCTGGTCTTCCAGTATAGCTCCTTAAATCCTTCTTAACTCCTTCCTTTCGAACACTCCTAGCCTCAACTCTGTTTCCTTAGTCATAATCCAAGTTTCACATCCGTATGTTAATATACTTCTGATAATGGTTTGATATTATCTTTATTTGAATCAAATGAAAACTGCAGTTAATTTGTTGGTACTGTTCTTTATTCTTTCAAAACTTATTCTGTATCATTATTCCCAGGAAATGAGCTTGCCACGTACTCTTCAAATTTGCTAGATATGGTGGACATGTTTGAGGGACCTGGAACAGGAGAATGGAGTTCACCAGCTTCACCGGATTCCAACAACTTGATGGATGTAAGCTTAAGTGAACTGAACACACCTCAGATGACTCCTAGTGCAGTGTCCAAGAGAATAAAATAGTGTGTAGCTACAACGCTGGAACACTAATACCACTTGAAGTAATTAGATTTTATCTTTTTTTTTTCCCCCTAATCAACAATATTCACTTTTGGTACCATAATGAGCTTATATAAGAACAAAAAATAGCTTAGTGGATTAAATAATATAAAAGGACACTGTAAAACATAGGGTATATAGCGTACTTTGTAAATGTAATGTAGTTGTATATATATGTATATAATATTGTTTAATTTGTAAGTAGTAGAGTCAAGGTGCATTATATTTAATCAAGGAGATGTAAATTTGAAGTACATAGTACACAACATAGACTGCAAAGAACATTATATTGTGTACACAACACAGACTAATGATGAGTAGGACATTACTGTCCAATATGAACATTTTAACATAAACCCCTATGTTAGGTTAGATTTATACAGCTTCAGATCAGGTTGTATGTAAATGTATTGTGCACTGAAAGAACAGGTGATTCCCAGTGTTTTTTTTTTTCTTTTTACCTTCTATGGTAGACTATCATTAACTTCTCAGGAACAATAATAGTGACAGACTTATGTTAATGTTGCACGTTATGTTAAAGTTAACATTTTTCAGTACAAATATACTGCATGGACATTTGGTGTAAGAGATTCCAGCAGTAAAACAGGGTCATAACTTGTGTTGATAAATTTCATATTTTGCCTACAAGAGATGTAATTATTGTGGTGTATAATGTGTGTATAAACGACTCCATCTATTTGCTCGCTGTTTTGATTTTATAAAACGTATTAATTATTATATCAGCTTAATAACTTTTTGGGTTTTTAAAATGACAGTTGTCAACATAATAAAATATCCTTATTCATAAATAAGCATAATGAACTTAAAATTGTAAGATCTGGGTCACCCAATGTTGGAGCTACAATATTTTGAAGATTTTACAATTTTAAGTTCATCATTATTCAATGTATATCTTATCATGTTGATGACTAATTTTAAAGATGTATGAGGCTATTAAGCTGATATGATAACAAATAAGTTTCATAAAATCAAAATAGCTAGGGAATAGGTGGAGTTTTTGTATGCACATTATACAACACAGGGTCATAACTTGTTTGCTTAAAAACGAAAAACAAAATTCACTTTGAGTTAAACTTTTTGAAGCATGGGCAGATTATGTCAAGTCGTACATGACATTGAAGTTTATAAAAATCAGTTTCGATAGTATGAAACTTCTGATAACACAATGTACTTTGTGTGAGAATTCAGAAGCCCAGCAATAAAAAAAAAAGTTACTGTAAACCATTCTCAAGTTTTTTGTTTCCATTTTCTATCCTTTTGTCACTTTCAGTTTATTTTATAAATACCAGGATTTGTCTGCTTGTGTTGCTGACAATCAATAGCCTTTAATTCTGTTTTGTATGAATGTTTATATGACACTTCTACTGTCTCCTACAAAAGTTACTCTAAATTGATTCTTCTTAAGTGAAATTATGAACCCATATAATCATCACAGCTCTTATTGCCCCCTTCCCAAAGGAAGGGTTATTTTTAAATATATTCTTTGTTAATGCATGTGGAAGAAGGAATTTTGCAAAACAATGCAAAAAGTATTTCAATCACATTGTCATAAAAGTGTTTCACTTAAATCTTTGACCATTGCTTATTTTATTCGAACTTGACATTCTTTACTCTTACAACATAAAAATGTACTGTTCTCATCCACAATGCATAAAACCTGATCAAAGCCTGTCAGAAAATACTGTTCCTCAGTATACGTTGTTGTGAAATTCATGATTTCCAACAGAACTAGGTGACACAGTAATAGAGAGAACTTACTTCACCAGTAGTCAGCCACTGAACTTTTAATAATTGGCACATGATGACACGATATGTCATAATGTATTTTCGCTGATATGTTAAAGCTTTCAAGAACAGTTTTTAAGGCTTAAATTATATAATATTTCTGTTTGTCCTTGTAGATTTCTTTATATCATTACCTCACTTACGCACTCAAAATTCTTCCATTTACAGTTTAGATTCTGTTCACAGAATTCAATATTTTGTGATGAAACCAATTATCAAAGTGAAGATCAGTGAGAAGATAGCAAAAAATTATATACTATGTGTAATATTTACTTACATTGATTTTTTTATATTGGAATAAATGAGTGAATTGATACCGAGTTCTCATTTCATGCATATAAATCAGGCTGTCCACCTTCTGGAAAGTCAGGGAAATTGAAACTGGTCAGGGAATTTTGTAAAGTAAAGGAAAAAGTCTCGGAAATTTGTAAAAAATATATGGAATGGTCAGGGAAAATAATTAGCCCCAGTGAGCAAAATGTGAGAGGCATGTTTTTTGCTCCAGACTCTGTACTTATTTTTACTATGGGGATGTAGAAAGCTGGATTTTTTTGTCCTTTCTTTACAAAGAACCTTGAAAGCATCGATTCTTGTGGTCAGGGAAGTGTAAGATTTTGATAATGGAAAGTCAGGGAAATTTATTTTGAATTTTCTGTTGACACCCTGTAAATAAATCAGAAAAAGTAGTATAAATTTTCTGGTGAATTCAGTTGTGCTTATTTCTTAAATACCATATTTATCTGCCTTTTTAACACCATAATAAATGGAAAAAATTTAAATGTATGCCAAGTTGAAATATTGAACTGCCTGATTTTCATAACAAATAAGTAACGTGTTACTTAAATGAAATAGGTCTTAAATCAGAAAAAGAAATATCAAATATTATGAAATTCAGATTTTATTTACAGTGAAACTGCATAATTACATTCAAAATGCAAATGAAAATGACCAAAAGCAAAATACAAATCAGTACTATAGACTTCACATGACTCACATTTCCTTCGTTTAAAGTTACGTTTTCTTAATAAAACCATAATAATGGAACTGAAATATTGTCAGAGTATCATTTCGTACTGACTCTGGAAAATTGTTACTAAAGCAGCATTTCTTTTATTTGGATTCCATTTAAATAAAACAAGGCATTCTACTCATAGGTTCTATGAAAAACGTTCTACAATTTTGAAAGTGTCTCTTGAACATCATAATTGTAATACATACGGTGCCATTCTAAAGTTGTTTATAATAATAACTTCTAGTGCTTTGCTATTGAAGGTATGTACAAAATGAACGTACCTGTATTTAATTTTAGGTGTCTTTTTGCCTAAGCAGTCAGTTACTGTGTAGAAAATATATTCAAGTAGTAATATTTATATTATAGTAATCATTTAACATTTTAAACAGAACAAAAATTATTGTTACAAGTGTCTTGAACACTAATTGCATCTCTGTGTTCAATGCAAACCCTACAACTCACCAGAAATTTGAACTAAGCAAATATGTCTCAGATTATATTTTTTATTTTTATCTTCAAAATGGCTTTAAACATGGGTGTATTTTGAAGATATTTTGCACAAATACAGTTTATGAGAATCTACAATATGAGTGTTCCTGCTATTCAATTTTAATGGGATCGTGTTTTGTGGCATGTCTGGTATCTGCTAGGCATCACAGTTAGTAATTCTGTTCATGGAAGAAAGTTCTACTTTGCATTCCTTTTTTGGGTAAAAATCCACTTTTTTTACTCTTAGTATCTATTCTTTTGATAACATTTCTTATTTGGATAAAATTTTCATAAATAAGTGCTGATGTAATTATGCTTTTATAGCGTTGTATAAAATCAGTGATTATTTCCTTTATGAGAGACTATACTATTTTTATTTCAAGTAGGCTTGTGTTATTGTATAAATATGAACATTGAATTGAATTACTGTTAGTATTCACTATTATAAGTATGTACTTAGTTTCGCAGAGTTGTCAGTATCTTCATCTGCAACTTCAGTAAGATAACTGAAAAGTCCATCTCTTCATTGTTTACATTACAGTAGACTCTCACTAATCTGGCAAATATCAGATCGGGATAGTGCCGGATTACTGGATGGTTGTTAATAAAACCACTTGAAATCCATAAAAGCTCTTTTATTACCATTAATATATAAAAAAGGCAAAAAAATGAATTTTGATGTAATAATACTGCATTAAAATAAAATACTTTCCAATTATCTTTTAAAATATGTTGAAAAGAAACTTAAACATAACCTTCACTTACAGTTCGGTAGGCAACAATAAAAATTCATTACCATAGATTTCAAATGGAATCCGAACTGTAAAGGTTTATGGTGGGGGAAACACAACACAGTTGTCGATCAGAAGACCTTTGTTTACAGCGGTCTCCAGTAATGTGTCTCTCGACTTGCTCTTGAATCCCCCTCCACGCCTGTCTAAAAACAATGCCGACTGCTAGAGGGTCGGATTATTGAAGTACTGGACTACCCGAGAGTCTACTGTACTTGAAAATTATAAAAGTTATTTACCGGTATACAGTAATAAGGCACCCTTCCTGTTTGTAACTAATAATATTTCAATACTTTTTTGCATTATATATTTTAGATTCTCATATCTATTTTGTGCAGCATTATATGTACCATTTAAATGGGTTTTGTCCTACCGGTAGTTCAAATGTATTTCTTCAGATATTTTTCTTTAAAATTAAAATTCATACGCAGCAGACTCTTGATTATCTGGGTAGATTTCAAAAGCATAGAAGATGTATTATACTAAGTGGAACAGCAAACATGCATTAATAGTCATTATTAGTGAGATAATGGAATTGTAATGCTTCATTCATTCATTCAGAGACTTCTGAAAGGGCATATGAAAATTGATGATACTTTCAGCAATAAATTTTGCATTGATGTAAATTCACGGGTGCACAGGCAAAGAGAGTTAAGTCCACTTTCTAGTTACTGAGCATTAGTGACTTAACACGCTTTACCCTCCCAACATCGCATTAGAGATGAATAAACCCATAACTACCATACAGTTTTGAATATGACTTACTGGACTTAACACAAATGTAGAGAACATTTTTATCTGTAACTCTAAGGACATATCTCAATCTTTGAGGATGGTGGACTTAACTCTCTTTGCCCGCACACCCGCAAATTATTATAATCTTTATGTGAAAGTACTGCATCTTAGCTTTCATTTGATAAATTAAAGTTTAAGAGCTGTAGGCCAAGCTAATTCACATGCTTTCAAAATTTCATGTTATATCAAACCATTTCAGCCATGGAGAAGAAAAGAAAAAAAGGCATGGATGGATAAGTCTCAGGTGCATGTGTAAAGAGAAGTTACTCCAAAATTTTGCAAAATGATATATCTATCCAGGAATGATGAATTTATTCTCTTTCAGTGTGTATAGCAAGGTATCTCATATTGCTGTGGAAAGAGAAGTATGTTCGGAATGTTTAAAATATTACTTACCTTTTGCACTAAAGATTTATAAGATACCTCTATTTGCTATCATGTTTATCTCATAAAACTTTAGTGTATAATGATGAGGTAAGTCATGATTAAAATAACACCCTTCATTTAATTTTAAACATTGACAATAATAAACTTTTTTAGGTGGAAAAAGTTATCTACAAATTTACAATACAGTGGAAAGTCGGTTATACAAACTGGTTGGTGCCGAGGGTGTTTTGGATTATCGAATGCAGACAAAATAACTCGAAACTTGGAAAAAAATATAGTAATAGAAACGAATACCGATAACAATAGTTACATACCTTGATGGAAATAATCACTGATTTTCCCTGCACCAATTATTCTGAACTTCGTCCCTTTCCTAAACAAACTTTGATTCTTCCTCACACAACAGATAGTTGCTTCTCTTTGAAATCCACACCAACAACAAACTCAAAATTTTTCGTTTGCTGGGAGTTCAGACATACTAGAAGGCCTTAAATATTTAAAAAACATTCACTTATCAATAGCGTACATGCAGTATCGTGTTAAAACCTTTAAACTACTACTATATCACCCCCAAGACATGTTGAACGATAGAAAATAAGTAGGTAATTGCCGTAACTTCTGCTGACCTTAACTGTTCAATCTGTGATACGATGGCAGCCTCTCTGTAATGATATAAATATTGTATGAGTATCCTTTAAGTGATATTTCAAAGATCTAGAAAATGTAAAAATAAGTAAATGAAAATATATACAGTAGAACCTCTGTTAACCGAAAGCCAAAATTTCAGGTAAAAATTAATACGTAACTTTTAGAGGTAAGAATCACTTTTGAAGCTTTAGGTGAAAGTAAATGAAGACGATGCACGTAATAGGAATAAACAACACCAAAATCAACTACAGTCGCTCGCAAAATATCACCATTTTAAATTCTTTCAACTGCTTCTAACTTTTCTTCTATTGTTGTCACTATATGTCGGATGTTTATAACCTAAAAAGGTGGAAAAGTATAACTGCAAATATGCCCTTAAACATGACTAAATATGACCAAAATCCTAAATATGACCTCATAAAAGATAGTGTCTTCCAAAAATAAATGTTTCAATTTAAAACGTTTAATTATTACATCACAGCTCTTCAATTAGGCTTTATAGGTGGTTTACAGTTTTACTTGTAATTAACTTCTATTTTTAAAGAATTTTCTCCTGTTTGCTCGCTTCATCAGCTCCATAATATTTTGTATACCATGCATTCCCTATAAAATGTTAATAATTGCAATTAACAGAAAGAAACAGTTGGCATATGCCTTTACAATAGGTAAGGGGTGTAGGGGGACAAGTTCAAAGTCCTTGCAACCTTACTCATTCATCCTTGGGTCAATTCTTTCCTCATTCGCTTTCTGTTCATACAAACAGGTTGACGAGCAGGATAGGGCGATTTTCTCTCCCGTCAAAGGATTACTTCCCTGTAAGGTAGCCCAAATGTTTGAAACACAATCTACATACACAGTGTATCATACAAACATTTTTTAGGTTTTTTCGATTAAACGGTATTTTGGTTAAAAGTGTTTTGGTTAACAGAGGTTCTACTGTATATAAAAAAATCTGATGTGAAAGTCACATAACTTCCTCTGCCCAAATAAAAGTTTGCAGCATTTACGCTAATTATGCTATAAATATATTATAGCCCCTTCTTTGAATGTTGCGACTAAAAACGCAGGCTATGGAAAAAAAACAAGTGACTGCAAACGTTTATTGAACTTTCCGCTGTTAAGAATAATTTCCGTAATTTATCAAATATTCCCCCCAGATATTTCTTTACTGTAAGCAAGGCCAACAGTACATTTTTCTCACTTCATGTGCTTGTATAGAATAAAATGCCTTAAATGTCCGCGTATTGAGTTGTTCACCAGGCAAGTTGGTAGGTTACAACCACCCTTCAGAGAATGTTTTTGAAATGGTTTTGAAGCAACCCATGTACAAAATTTAAAGGAAATTGTTAGAGCCGTTTGTGAGAAAATAGCAAAAAACAAAATATTCTTCATGTAAAGTCCCCTTAAATATAAGAGAAGGTTGTCGCCAATCTTCACAGCCTCAGAAGGTACCTAACCCAAATACAAAATTTTGTTTTTGTACGATTTACAAGAAGCCGTATTGCAAAAAGCACGTATTCACAGTGGGTTGCTTATAACTACCCTTCAGAGAATTTGTTCGAAAAAATGTTTCAAGTAAAAGTTTTAGCTCTTGGTACAAGCAATCCATGCGCAAAATTTAAAGAAAATCGTTAGAGCCGTTTTTGAGAAAATCGCGAAAAACGAACATTTCTTCATGTAAAGTCCCCTTAAAAATAAGGGAAATTTGTCGCCAATCTTCGAATCATATCTTCTGAAGGTACCTGACCCAAATATGAAATTTTGTTTTCATACGATTCTCCGTTTCGGAGCTAGCCTGTTCACAAACTTCCACATGCTAAAAACTCAACTTCGAATTTTAGGGTCGAAAACAATACTTCCTCTACCTATAGTACCTATGGTACGGGCAGAGGAAGTAAAAATAAAAATAAAATAATAATAAAACAAAATAAAAAATTGTTGGGTTACTGACGTTCTGCTGTACATACAAATATTATTTTAACTGAAGTAGAATTATTTTCAATTCATGACAAAGATTAAAATACATTTATCTCAAAATTAAGTTTTTGGAGTTACTTTTCTTTACACATACTCAACATTGGAGAGTTGCAAACTGATGATAATCCATGGTTGGATAATGGAGAGTTTGCTGTGTAATGTTCAGAGACAAATGTGGCTCACATTTTTCTTCATAGGCAAGAGTTAATGTTATTTATTTTAGTTAGCCTGGTTGATGTTACAGTGGTACCTGAAGACAACAGATCACAACTTACCGATGCTGATGTTAACACGGGCATATAAATATGATTTATGGTTAAGTATGCCTTTTATAAATATGTATTTTTCTTTATTAAGTGAAATATTTTAGTTAATATTATGATATTATGATGTTGATACTTTTTTGTATTCATTTTCATCAGGGAAATATATTAAATGCTAGTTTTAGTAGCATCGGAAAATGAAAACATTATTTGATTTCTGTATTGGTAAAGCATTATGACATAATAAGTGTAAAATGTAAAAATATCTGGCAAGTATGTGTAATTAATAATTATGTTTGAATTTAATCTTGTAAACAATTTTATTAAACTAACATAGTAGATTAAGAGAAAGATGAAACTGATGAATAGGTACTAGAGTTGAGGAAATATTAGTTTCTGTCTTAGTATAATATACAGTGCTGATCTTCAGGCATACGGTAGGCATACTGTCTAAATTTTTTCATTGACCCAAAAATTAATAAATATCTAACTAAACTCCGTGGCGCTATATCCCTGGCGGGACTTGGCCTACCACCCGACCGCTGCGTCATCTCCCGTAGGCAGATGGCAGGATTGGGGGGCATGTGGTCAGCATACCGACACCCACGGCCGTTAATGGTGGTTTTCTTGACCGGAGCCGCTACTTCTCTATCAAGTAGCTCCTCAGTTTGAATCACGAGGCTGAGTGCACCCCTACCAGACCTCCCTACCTCAGAAAAATCCGAGGAGGTACCGGGAATCGAACCCGGGCCGACGGATCTGTAGTCAGCGAGGCTAACCACAAGACCACGCCGGCGGACTAGAACTTCTAATATTTATGAAATATACAAATGTGACTTCATCTTGACAGACCTTACATAATTGTCGTATTTGTCACACCTGTAGGGCCCCGATTTACTGATTTTGAGGGTTCACTCCCAGGTCATGGCATAAATTACACATCCATTGAAATATTCAGAATTCAAACATTTTGTGTCCTTTATTGCCATCGTGGGCCCATGGCAGAGAAGATTGAAAATATTCCCTTTTTTTTATTTTTTACAATGAATCTGACATTTAAATAATTGATTATGTTCGAACAAAAACAGTCATATGCAGCTTGCCTATAATGGTAATTATGAGATGAACAATGTGAGAATAATGATAGGCTTCTTACATCATGTACTATTTATTGTTATGGCTTTGCTACAAATGAATGGTTTTGATCCTGTTGATCTGGGATACCTTGTGGAGAATTGTATATTGCAGAAATATACAAAGGTTAATTTGTAAATTTTTTTGTAGTGGCAGCAGCCTTGAAAAGAGAAAGTTTATGCCATACTCACCTCATATTCATTGGATATTCCAGCATATCTCTGGGCATAATGTATTTATCTATCACAACTTGTACTTCAATGATAAGAATATCAAGTGCAATGGATATTCAGTAGTTTGTAATTTATGATTGTCTAGAATGGTGTTTTAAAAGTTTAAATTGGGGTAAAAGATAAAAATTCTAATTGTTAAAAAGGGTAGTAGACCTACAAAGACTGCTAAGAAATCTGCAATCCCAATAAGAGAGAAATAATAGTAAGTAAGATTTCTCTCAATTGAGGCTAATGCCACATTTGGACATTTATCATTAAAGTTCTGAGCCAGTTTTACTAGACCTGCTGCCTGCAGATTCATTAAGCCAGCCATTCACGTTTGTTCCATCATGCCAAACGGAATGCCATCACTTCAAAAGGTGTCATGAATGTGAAAACTTGACTAATTTTTAATGGAATGGAATGGAATGGAGCGGTGTGATGGATATTCAACTGGTTGAAAATCAATTATCCCGCTCCATCTTGGCCCATGAAAGGGTAAGCCCATAAGATAATTAAAGACACATGAATTGATGGAGCACTCATCAATAGTGAATCTGTATGTCCAAATGGACTAGTACATGTTGAACTTGCATCTAATAGACATCTTTGATTTGAGAATGTGTGCTTAAATGGTTTCTATCTTATGTTCTATCGTAAATTGTTTGTATGGTATGTTACTAATTGTTTCTGCCTACAATATCAATTGCAATATATAATTTAAACACTAATAAATTGAAAGATTTGTTATATCGTGCGGATACTACTGGTTAGTACCAGGGTAGCTGCATGGTCTCAGTATCTGCAGACTTAAGCAGAAATCCCAAGTTCAGTACCTGCACAGGACAAATTTCCTGTAAAAGTCTTTTTTTTTATATTCTATTTCAGTTTGTCATTGACATGCGACCAATAGATCTGATCTAGTAGGCAAGTAACCAGATTACTGCAAATTCATAGTCTGTAATTTGGTTGATGAACATTCTTGAGATTAAATACTGTAATTATTTTTCTGATGCATTCTCAATCTATGTTTCATATTCCTCCTTTTAATGTTTTAACAAAAATATCAACAACAAACTAATCCCCTTTGTCGACAGATATTAAAATTCACATTGGGCTCTTCTTAAAATATTTGGGCATAGCCATATATATACTAATAAGTAGACTTCGGACTTTTAGGTCGCTAAAAATGCTGTTTAGGCACCTAAAATAGGCTCTAAAGATTAGAAAATAGGTTCTAAAAATCGTAAAATAGTCTCATAAAATTGTTAAGTTGCCAATTTTCTGAAATATCTCAATTGCAATGCAGAATATTATATTTATTGAAGTTACCATTAATCAATAATCATGATAAAACACAGATATAGGCCTATAATACACAGAATTATGTAGACCTATTACTAGGGTCTCTATTACTACCATACAGTGAGAATGTAATCCCTGTGCCCAAAAGCTACGCACGTAGCATATTCAACCCCTTGTATCCCCCAGTGATTCAGAGAACTATATATACATATATTTTTTTTTTTTGCTGGATGTAGGAGTCGGGGGGGGGGGGGGGAACTACATTTTCTTGGGAATTCCAAGGAATTTTTCTACTGAAGACTAAACATTCCTTACTATTTAACCACGTCAAAAATGTGTCATGTACTGCACATTCCAAGCTAAAAATTTAGTACGAACTGAAAATAAATGCTAGAATTTATAATAAAAAATAACTTATTTTGAACTTTAGACGAAAAACAAGTAAAAAGGCAATATTAGGCTCTAACGTAAAAATAGGCTGTTTTAGGTCCTATAAAAGTATCAGTTTTAGGCATAGTCACTTATGAAACATGCATATACAAGTTTTCGTCCATATATCACTTAAGGATTAAAATAGGTTTTTACCTAAAATCTGAAGTCTACTAATAAGAATAATAATTACAAAGGATCAACACTGATTTAGCAGAATGGAACACATTTTTGGGGACCAGCTTCAATTTACTGCAAAGATATGAATTTGTTGAGGCGTTTTGAAAACAAGGAAAACTATTGACCTCCCAATTTTTAGGTAATTCCTAATGGAACGGAGCGATGCCATGCCAGTCCATTTGGAACGACAGTGAATGGCTGTCTTTAGAGGCCTCTGTACATCGAACTTTTATCCAAAACATCCATAATTTTATTATCCAGTTTAGGCCAAGTAGAAACTGCTCATTAAATTTGTGTTGTTGAGGCATTAGTGACGCTAAAAGAAAATCCATTTTGCCATGAGATAAACTGGATATCCAACTAATATCAGGTAAAAATAGTATGAACTCTGTACATTTAGAGATGTACAGAATTTTTTAAATTGTATTAGCATGTACATCTGCCTGTAAAAGTAATTGAAGTCTACAGTGTGAAAATATAGCTGCCAATGATCCTAACATGTTAAGTCCAAAGATAATATAGAAGACTGAGGGTTTGTGACTTAAACCTGTAAGTAATAAACTAATATAAGAATAAGCTTTTTTTTTTCTTCTTTTCATTTTTATTGAGAATAAAAACTAGCCAAATTTTGAACTTCTTTAGTTTAATCTGTTTTGAGTTTTCTTCTAATACCGTTACAGTTAAATGCTAAATTAAATAAACTAAGATGCATGAAGGAAGATACAGTAATGTTTTGTGTGTTTTAATTTTCCCTAGCGAAGTCTTTGATGGCTAAATAAAGTTCTTTTGAGCATTCAAATTAATTGTTTCCAGCACTTCCTTTAGGAATTGATATCCACAGCACTTGGTTATGTATTGAGTACCGGTACCATATGTCATAGTTCAACTTACACCTAGCACAGTCAAGTTGTAGAGAAAATTAAAATTAACATTTTTTTGTAAAACACATTTGTTTATAAAATTAATAAGTATCAAGATAAGAACGAAATTAATGTGATAAATGCGAATGTCAGAACAAACATTAATTAAAATATGAATGACATTCTTTTGTTGCCCATAGGAACAAGAAATGCAGTCTGTTTACCTCAGTCGTAATGAACACACCAAAACTAATCAGAACAAGGTGGTATAGGCTAATAGACAAGTGGTCCTGGGTTCAAATCAAACCTCATGGCCAGCCAATTAACTTTGGTTTTTCATGGTTTCCTCAGTCATAAAGACAACCAACGGATTTGTACAACTTGGTTACTTTCCATAATTCATCTCTGCTATGTCACCGAATAGTATATTCGTTTAAACTGATTATCAGAAAAGAAGACATCACTGAACAGCAAATGCACATGACTGAATTATTATAAGAGACTACTGATACAAGTAAACATTCTAAACACATGATATGCCATATTTACAGTTAAAGCATGCATAATATGCCAAGTAATAATAATAATAATAATAATAATAATAATAGCCTAACAACACTCACAGTAATGGTTATTAATAAAGAAAATATTAGGCTTAAATGTAGATGACTATTTTTTGAACAAGCCTGAATTTTAAAAAATAATGAAAAGTATTAAGATATTGTACTCTTACTACATATGTCCATAAATACATCTCCACTTAAAATAGCAATCAGCAGACCTAAGTCATATAAGTTTGTTATGGTTTATTTACTTGACCAAGAAAATTTAAATCTGTTGAATTGTCTGCGCTATTACTTATTCAGTTAACGTGTGATGCTGTAAGGAAAATATATGAAAAATTTGGTATGGTACATTCTGGTTATCTCAATAATACAATTCTTGACATGTATATGTGAGAAAGTTGGTGCAACATTTTTTTTAAAATGCATGTTCAGAAATATTAATCCATATTTTCATAAATTTAAGGTCATTTTGTAGATCTTTTTTCAGGAATTTTAGGTCATCGTCTTTTGAGCCCTACTCATAAATATCCAAGCATGACTGTATCAGGGTTTTATCCTAAGTACATTGTGAAGTTTGGTGGGGGTCTTCTTTGTACGTCACAGTGGAATGATAATTCTTTCACACTGGCCGTGTGTAGGCTAAGATGGAAAGGTGAAGTCAATGAAAAATTAAATGCCATATCCGGGATTTGAAGCAGGATCTTCGGCTATGGCATTGAATTTTTCATTCTGACTTCACCTTTCCGTCCTCTTTGTACGTTGTAAGACATGAACATAATAGTTATTTGTGATGAAAGACCTTTATATACAACTTAAAAGGCAAGCACGAAGTTAACAAAACAAGCACTAGCATTTTGCTTAGAATAAATTGTGGGCTCTAGTCGTAGATCTTTATTCTCCTGTATATCCACGAAATTGTCATTGAACATTTTAAAAAAATAGTTACCGAATTGCTCATGTTTTAAATGCAAGAAAAATTAAGTTTGAACTCAACTTCAAGAGATCATTCCAATAGTAGAAAAAATTACAGTAATGGCAATGTTAGTAGTATTAATTATGTTAATAATGGGATTTACCAGTTACCTCCATCGGGCACATCCCCATTGGAATTGGAGGAAGTTTGCTGATTCGCATTGCAGAATTAGAGGATAGTGGGGAAATAAAATACCCATCTGGGGGGAAAAGAACTTGTCCCTTCCAAGGGTTATGGTGAAAACTCAACAGCAGTAAAGGCAGAGAAGATAAGCATCGGTATGGCAGAGCTGGTGGAAGAGGTAACCCATTTATTGTCCAGGGTTAAAAGGGCAAGGGCACAATGGTCCCACATGTTAGTGGCAGCTGAAAAATTCCTCTGCGACTAAGAATCGTAGTTGTAATTCGGGACTTGCTCCACCAAAGGCTGACTAGAAGAAATACTGGGCTAACAGGAAACTAAAGAATCATCTTTATAAAATTGAAAAAATAGATCAAAATATTGAAATTATAGTAATGACAACGATATTACTGATCATAATGATAATAGTGTAATAATAATAAAATTATAATTGTAATAACAGCCATAATAATCTATTAACATTAATAACAATAACAAATAATAATAGAGCATAGCAGATGGCACTGGTGGAATGGAAGGCATTGCAGTGCGGGATGGCATACTTGATCACGACAAATTTATTGTCTAGAGCTTCAGGTGCATGATGTGAAGATGTTCATTACACATGAACAGGCTATTCCAGAAATATTTTGCCAATAAAATTAGAGATAGCATAAGCTGTCATAAACAGTTACAAATTCATTTTCGTTAGATTTATGGGATAACCCACAGTCTCAGAGATCCACTTAATTTTATTTAAATTTTGTGCATTAATTGCTTGTTTTACTTGAAACATCTTTTCCCCTAGAATTGCTTTAAGTAGTAAATTTAAGTCCACTGTCCTAGCCTAGAGGATACATTCGCTCCATTCCATTCCATTTCTTCGCCGTAGTCATAGAGACAAGGGAATTGTCAAATGTCCCCTCCCTCAATGGGCCCAGGTTCAATTCCAGGTTGGGATAAGTTTTCTAGGTGGGTTTTCTTCCGAGTTGCCTCAGAGGTAACCCCGGCATTGGGGCATTCACCCATCCAGGGTGCTCTCCATGTCCTTGTCTAGTAAAAAAAAAAAAAGTATGTATGCAATCTAAAGTACAGTGCATTTCACATAAGAGTTGGCCAATCGTGTGGGTTTCTGTCCTAACTCCTGAGCGATGGGGTGAAATATCTACACAAGTAAAGCCGCTAACGGTTTTCATGATTACAGTTAAAATTACATAGAAAATAACCACGTACCTCATCTCAAGAGATGTTGGAAATCTTTCCCTCTTGCATCCACACAATTCTGGCAACTTTTTAGGAAATTTTCTTTCAAGCGCTTAAGTCCAGCTTCCGAGATTCTTTTGTGATATTGTCTTTAAGTTCTTTTAATGCATGGGGTTTGAACTGGACACTTTATTTTTCAATTTCCCCCATAAATAATAGTCTCATACTGTTAGAAGAACTTAAAAAGACAATACCACAAGAGAAATTAACTACAGTATCTTGGAAGCTGAACTTATGTCCATGAAAGAAAATTTCCTGAAAAGGTGCCAGTGCTGTGTGAATGCAAGAGAAGGGCATTTTCGAAATTTCTTGTGATGAGGTACTTGGTTAATTTCATTGTAATTTTAACTGTAATCGTGAGAACCTTGAATCATGACACCGTTAGCGGCTTTATTTGCGCAGATATTTCACCCGATCGCTCGGGAGTTAGAGCTGTGGCCCCAGCTACGCAGAAACACTCACGATTAGCAAACTCTTACGTGTAACGCACTATAATTCCCCTCCTGACAGGTCGTGGGCCGCATACAGCGGAAGAGAAAAAGTGGTTAGCATTGTTGATCTGCAGGGTTCGTCCCTCGATACCTCAAATTTATCTTAGGCAGGGAGGTCTGGAACAGAGTGCACTCAGCCTTGTGACACCAGCTAAGGAGATACTTGATAAAGAAGTAGTGATTCCGGTCAAGAAATCCAACAATAACGACCGTGGGAGTCGGCATGCTAACCACATGTCCTAGTCCTATCTGCATAAGGTAAATGACGCAGCAGTCGGATGGAGGGCCAAATCCCGCAAAGGATGTGGCGCCACATAGTTTTATTCGCATTGTCTCGCTACGTGAAGAACTCCACATTCTGTTAAATGCGTTCTCAATTGCTAGAGTAGCGTCCGTTATTTCATAATCTAAGGAAATTTCAATAAAATAAACACGGGACTTTTAATTATTTAAATTTGTACTGTATTTGATTATCATTCGATGATCCTAAGGCGTGCTTCGTAAGGTGAGGTGTACCGTGTACGCAGTAAAACCCTTCAGTATAAAAGTTTATTGCGCCCTCCTCTGTTTAAGTTAGGTACTGAACTTGGATAAAAATGTCATTGGTTACGAGATGACAGATATTATCACTTGTATGTTTGGACCTCTTTCTTTCCTTGCTTGTGTTACGTGGATTCGTCCTAAGACTTCACATCTTGCACATAGACACCTGTCACAAGAAAAAAAAAGTACAGCGAAACCAACAACCACTGCAATGAGTCATAGGTTTAGCTTTAGTTGATTGCTGTCAACCCTACTCCCCCACCTACAATCTCACTTCACGAACGGAACAACGAGAGCACAGGGTAGGGTAGTCGAGATTAGAGAGTCGGATAGTGTGTCTGGTTGGTTTCCACGGCATATCTGAAACTTCGGAAATTCCGAAAGTTGTGGAAGAGGCGAAACATTAAAGAAGTATACAGGTAAGACAGATAAGGCATACATAAATCCAAGTACAGTACTAAAGTCACTCTAAAGTGGCATTTACAATCGACATCAGCGACACGCGACGTGAATTGCAGTATCGCGTAGCGCCGCGGACTGCGTTCACAATACGTCGCGACGTGAACTAATCAAACATATTAAATAATACTGACTTGATATTCATGCAATTCAAGAATACTTTTAGCCCTATATAAGAAGAAAAATGAGAAATCATGTCAGGGAGCGTCAATTATTTATTGCGTGGGAATTATGGTTCCCTGATTCTGAAATGTTTACGGCTACCGATATACAGATTCCTATTAGCAAAATAATATGTGAATGACACCTTGTTGCAAATCACAAGTCCTCATATAGTATAAATACATTATTTTGAACGCGAGAAGCAGTATTTCCAACAGAGCCTATATTGCAGTAACATTGAATTTGAGGTTAGTTTGAGCTTAGTTTTATACCGTGGAACACATAACATCCTTTTCAAAGAAAGGGCTGTAAATAAATTTTATAGACTGAGAAAATTAAATTTAATTACTTGAACCCGTCTTGAAATGATTAAAAACCATATAGAAATCTAATTTACAGTATCGTTCCCCATATAAATTGCTGTGGCTGTGATCGCCACTGGAAAAACAAAGTACAGTACATTCGATTTCCGCTCATCTCAGCTGATGTCGCGCGGTAAAAGTTAACTCCAACTCAACTTCCGTCGCGCCGCTATCGTGACGTTTTGCCGCAGAAATGCTTGCTTGCCATTGGTCAGTAAATGTCGAATGCCGCGTCGCTGTTGTCGCGTCGCGGGTGTCGCTCCATTGTAAATTAAGCATTACGAGGAAAATGGGGCCCTACAGTAATTTTCAAATGGGAAGCGTTTTGCTCTTCTCCTTTGCATAGATACGCGGTCCAATCAGAGACGTCGAGACGGAAGGAAGACCCTTCCTGATAGCGGTACTACTTTAGCTCGTACACATGATTGGCTGTGAAGGAAAACGCTTCCCATTTGAAAATTACTGTAATCTTGTGATATTCCATCGATATGGAATAAAACATGGAATTTTAGCACGTTATAATATCTAATTTTACATTGATAATGTTGAATAATACAATACAGATTAAAACTACAAGTACAGTAGTAGTATATTTTACTGCTTTTAATTTGTACTTTATTTGGCTGTATTTTATTTAAATTGTATTGTATACGCTTTTTAATTTGACGTGTCCCACATCTTTTTTGTAATGATCAAGAGGATGAAATAAATAAATATTGCTATTATTCAAGATCTGTCTCAAACCACTGCGGCCGTAATAAATTATTTTTAGTGATATTAGGTTACTTTCGAGCGTTACCGGCACCGGTACTATTTTAGTTTCCTTCTCTTTTATTGCGTTATAATATCCAATTGTACATTAATTATGTTGAATAATGCAATGCAGATTAAAACTACAAGTACAGTAGTAGACCTACTATAGGCCTAGGCTATATGTAGGTAACTTCCTACAGAAATAACTTTTTCCCCTCGAAATACAGCGTGACTAGTGTTTATCAAAACAGTTTTTGGTTTTATGTTCAATAACTGGCTACAACTTTACTGTAGCCAGTGTTCGTTGAATAACATTTGTCCTTAATAGATGTATTCAGTACCGCGTATTCATTTTGTACTATTCATATCACTTGATAGGTTAGACGTTAGTTAAGAGCCTACGCTATAGGCTACTGGTACAGCCTTACAGATTGACATCCTTTTCATGGACTCTGTTTAACAGATTATGGGTTTATTGTGAGAGAGACCATCCCGAATGTACAAATAGGCTATAGATATAGCGATACTGAGCAAACTAGTAAGATACTGCTGCAAATTAATATGGTTAAGTCAAAATTCATTCCATCTGCAGAACTAGTACAGTGCAGTGAGTCCCACGCAAGAGTTGGCCAATGACGCGGCTGGCACAGCTCCAACTCCCGAGCAATCGGGTGAAATATCTACGCAAATAATGCCGCGGCCGGCATTTACAGTTAAAATTACAATGAAAATAACCACGTACCTTATCACAAGAGATGTTGGAAATGTTCTCCTCTTGCATCCACACAATACTGGCACCTTTTTAGGAAATTTTCTTTCACGCGCATAAGTTCAGCTTCCGAAATAGAGTTAATTTATTTTGTGATATTGTCTTTAAGTTCTTCTTATGTATGGGAAATTGACCTATACACTTTATTTTTCAAGTTTCCCCATAAATAATATTTACATACTGTTAGGAGAACTTAAAGACAATATCACATAAGCCTATCACAAGAGAAGCTCGGAAGCTGAACTTATGCGCGTGAACGAAAATTTCCTAAAAAGGTGCCAGTATTGTGTGGACGCAAGAGGAGAACATTTCCAACACCTCTTGTGATGAAGTACATGGTTATTTTCATTGTAATTTTAACTGTAAATGTGAGAACCTGATCATTACAACGACCGCGGCATTATTTGCGTAGATATTTCACCCGATCGCTCGGGAGTTGGAGCTGTGCCAGCCGCGATGCAGAAACCCGCGTCATTGGCCAACTCTTGCGTGGGACTCACTGTAGATGATAGCATTCGGGACATTTTTAGTTTCTAACCACCAGAAGTCCTAGCATAGTCTTCTCGTAGAACAGTGTCCATTCACTGTAGTTGTTTTTAGATACTGGTAATTTAGAAATATTGTAGATGGAATGATTCAAAATAATAATAATTTTTTAAATGCATACATTTATGCATGATTATTGCTAATGGTTGGTGTACTTTTCTTCATACTTACAAACCTTACTGTCGAGATATAGTTATGGGTTTCACATACCGTAAGTACCATGCATAACTCATACAATAGCATGGGCGCTCATACCCCCCCCCCCCAGCTCTCAGGGAAAGAAAAAAAATGTGTATTAATAATTATAGTCGGGTGTTTTTCTTTTAGGACAATTATTTAAAAGTCAGTAGGGACATAAAAAATTTGCAGAAGTTTTACCAAATTAACAGCATGGAAGCAGAAACCACAGTGGATTAGGAAAGGGGGTCCAAGGGGTCCGGTCCCCTAAAAATCAAAACTTAAAATTCTATTTTTATATTTTTAAAAATATTAAAGTAAACAAGTTTTGTTGGTGAGTTAAATATGATATAACAGTTATTTTGTTTTCTCAATTCCCGAAACAACCATATCTGGGCAAACGAAAATCCGCAAGCGACGCAGGTCAGGGGATTCCAACACAGATTTTCAATCAATGTGTGGGCAGGTATTGTAGACGGTCATGTGATCGGACCGTACCTTCTTCCAGCCAGGTTAACGGGTGCTGCGTACGTGATCTTCCTACAGGACGTATTGCCCCTGTTGTTGGATGACTTGCCATTGCATGTCCGTCAGGAACTGGCTTCAGCACGATGGCGCACCGCCGCACTTTACACGTGACGTCTGGAGACATTTGAACCGAAGATTTGGGCAATGATGGGTAGGCCGCGATGGTCCTATTGCATGACCCCCACGATCGCCGGACTTAACGCATTTGGACTATTTCTTCTGGGGTCGTATGAAGAGTATGGTGTACGAGACTCCTGTAGAGACCGAAGAAGAACTGCTGGCACGAGTGATGGCCGCTGCACAAGAGATTAACGGGACACCAGGTGTGGTGGAACGAGTGTACCGGAACATGTTTCGTCGGTACAATGAGTGCAACGACGTTGGTGATCGTCACATCGAGCCTCTGTTGTAGTGAACAGTTTCGTATGGGACACATCCAGTGCAGAATACAGAAAAAATTTGGTTTTTTTTCCGCTGTTGACACAAGTGTTATTGTGATCAATTAAATTTTTTTTGTTACTTTGGTATTGTTACCAAAAAATTTTACTTTTGTCTGTAATGAGTCAAACGACATTTACTTCTGTACCTTACGTCACATCTCATTTCACATGGTGCTCTTCTGACGTCATGTACTGCCTCTTCGGCTGCAAAACAACACCGGCAAATCGGACACATTGCAATGGCTGTAGCACGGAAACGGTACGTTTCCGGACATTGGTTCTTATTCGAAATATTGTCTATTAAGTCCCTTCTACTAGCCCTAGACGTTTGTAATATGAATTTCCGAACACTCTGTATACAGCAAGGTGCCAAGTTAATAATAGTGGTTGGATTGGGAGGACTGAATGAGGGTTAACAGAACATTTTCGGTTGGTCAAGCCCACCCTAGTTCACAATGGAAATTACCAGATATCTATAAAGACTGATATCTTACCGATGCACACAGGAAAGGACCGCAGCACCCTGAGTGACATCAAGAGTAGTGAGTGTGTCAATGTTCAAATTTTAATATCTTGCAAATATTAACTCGTTCAAATGCACATGGATTTCATATTATATGCTCTAATTGAAATATAAAAGAAAATAGGCATGTTCCATTTCAACAGTTTCACTAATAATATATTATTCACTGTGCAAACTGGTGGTGTTGAATTATTTTGAAAATTTCTTTTGTATTCATAAATGGACAAACAATTGCAAATAATTTGTCAGTTTCCTCAGAATCAAAAGCGAAGAACGTATGCTTCGTCACAACACAGCAGGATTATAATGCATTTCAATGCATGGTTCAATTCATCTCCTGAAATATTTAGTTACAGATGGCACCCCAAAGCAGAGAACAGGAAAGTGTGGTGTCAGGATTTAGACAACAGATGGCACTATATGCTGACTCACTTTGATTCACTCTTATGCAGGGCCGTAGCTAGGCGGTGGCGAGATGGGCCCCCGCCAAGGGCGCAAAATTAACCATGAAAAATCCCGCTTTTTTAGACTGGTGCAATTTATCAAGCAATAAAAATTCCACGTTAATGGAAGAAATCTTTGAGGTTATTAAAAATTAGGCCTACTGCACGTGAACTATCTGTAGTATTATGCCGATTGTCTACAAACAAAAAGCAGTCATGCAACGTTCTTTAATTAACACGTTTTTTATTGACAGAGTATAACATAAATCATGAACAGTATGGAATGATATAACAATAAAAATTAAAATGTACGTTATTATTGAGATGAAAGTGGTTCAACTATTCGAAAAAGTACTTTCACCTATATTAATGTGTTAAAAATTTTAGTAGGCTTCGGGCCTATTATGTAATTTACTTTTGATACTAGATTTTATTATTTAATACTTTTTTTAAGTAGTTCAATCGTCTGAAAATAAGGTTTTAATACCTTGAAAGCCCAACACTTGGTTCATTTTCAAATTGAGGTTTAGGTTTTCTTTGATAATAACAGTGTTTTTATGTTAAAATAATAAACAATTTTACAGAAATTTAAAAAAATTGTTCAGACTCCCCAATATTGGAGGGCTCAGATTTGTCAAACTCGCCAAGGGTGCAGAAGGACCTTGCTACGGCCCTGCTCTTATGAACAATTTCAATAGTCTATTGGCATGCGAAATGGTGAATCTATATATATATAAAAGGCTTTGTCCTGACGGACTGACTGACAGGAATCAACGTACAGCCTAAACTATAACAGGTAGAGACTTGGAATTTTGACAGTACCTTCGTTTCATAATGTAGGTGCTCACTAAGAAAGGATTTTGAAAAATTCTGATTTTAAATGCCAAAAATCAAATGTTTTTGAGAATACTTAATACCTTCTTACACAGAATTATCGAATCCGAATCACATTTGACATTAAAACATATTGCTGCCAGTGGGTTTCAGATGGGTTTGGAATTAAATTAAATGGAAGTTTGACAATTACAGTTGGCTTTGTCTATTTTTGTCATACCTTGAAATAAAACTTTCGCGATCGCTTGAATGTTGTAAGCTCTAATATGGTCAAACATTGTTTTATTTGGACGAAACTCACCATACAGGGGTTTTCTGGACCAAGGAACTCGAATCTGAGGTCGCTTTTACCAGGCGACGCTATCTAATCGTGGTATGTAGTCCACGTGATTTAGGTATTAATAAATATAATGATTTAACTATTATGCTCTTAATTTTTGAAATAATTATCGCGGGCGAAGCCGCGGGCACATGCTAGTCTTATATATGCGTCAATAGCACGGCCAGCAGTGATGTGCGCTGATGCATATATATATATATATATATACAGGGTAAATCGGAACTCTACCGGAAGATTTCCACAAGTTGTTCAGGGATGTTTTCTGAGTGTTTTGATATAAGGAACCCTTGATCTCCGGTGACTCATTACCGAGTAATTTCATTGTTTTTGTTTTTTACCTAACTACCTTTGTACAACCCAAATTACATGCTGATTAAAGTAATTGTTCAAAATATCAACCCTCATGATCACGACAAACTTCACAGCAACGTCTCATGGACTGTCGCACACGCTCTAGCATCCTAGGAGATTGGCACACATCGTCAGCGGCTGTTCCAATTCTAGAAACCTGGTCCATATTAGTTTCGACAGTAGTCATGTGTACTAGGCTTTTCATGTGACCCTAGAACACGGGTACACAACTGTGGCACATTGTGCCACTATGCGGTGACATAATGTCTCCAACTACAGTCGCCCTTTACGTCGGTATAAAGCAGTTTCGATGTCTTATGAGGACAGCGGAGCACTGGCTGAGACAGTGTTCGATGTTCGGTCTTTACCGCAGTTCACTACACCAATAGTAATGAGTATTGTAGCGAGCGTAAAAGCACACAACAGCTTGTCATCAAGGTAATTACTTTTCCATGCTAACTGGGAAAACGATTATTTTGTCGCACTTGCACAACTACATAAAATAATCAGAGTATATTTCTTGCAGGACGCAATAGACAATAGTGCCAGAATTATCACAGCCCCAATGGGTGTGCGACCTGGTATTTATGACGGACTTGTGTGGCCATTTTGATTCCTTGAATATAGCTCTACAAGCAAAGAATGAAAACATTGTTTCATTAACCGGTAAATACATTTATACACTGCCTTCTATATTTCTAACAAGCCATGCTGCTTGAAATCTGGCAGCACAGGAGGTAGTCCTATCTGTGGTGGTCTGTGGGAAGCATTTGAATAAGTTTTAATGCGAATAATTTTCTCCATCACAAATACTGACTTTATTTAGGCCAAATCAGTAGCCCTATTTTACACAGCCTTTACCAGTGATCTGCATAATAACGTAAGTGTTGTACTCTCATTTTATTTTCAGTATTAATTGTAAATGTTGTAAATATTTTTTGCTTCCTTGTAACCTAATGAAACCTGTTATATTTACGTTACAAATGCCGAGAAAAGTTGTGTCCCTGGCTGTAAATCTAAATCTAATTACGATAGCACACTAAAATCAAGTCCACCTATTTCTACATTCAGATTCCCAAAATATGCAAGTAGAAGAAAATTGTGGCTACAGGCAATTCCTCGAAAAGACTGAACACCATTTCAAAAAGCTGCAGTATGTATAAAAGATTTTTCAGATCAGGATATAATCAAATATAAGAAATATATAAGCCCTTAATACAGTTCTGCAAATAAGACTCAAGTGTAGTGAACAAGACGGTGCGCAGTCACCATAAATACTATTTAATGCTCAACTTGAGTGCACCTTTCAATTATTATTTATAAACTCTGAAGGTGTTGTCGAGGATCTACTTTTAACAAATCCTAAATTGGTGGATGATGCTGTGCCTGGAATATTCGAAAATTTACCTTCATATCTCAGTAGACCTGTCCCACCGAAGAGGAACGGTTCAGATCAAAGACTACATGAACAACATGAAAGAGAGAGGAAGCAAGTTGAAGACTTCTTAAATAGGGACAGCATAATCAATTTTCAACAATTTATTAATCAATTTCCCAGTCACATAGTATTATAAGTAATTAGTTATGTATTTATGTATTGCAATTCTATGTAGCCATTCATTTATTGACATACTAGCTGACCCATCAATGCTTCGCATTGTTAGATTTATGTAATATAGGTTAAGTGAACACAATTTAAAGTCGATTAGATGCACTTCTATAAATCATCAGCCGTCCAGCCAACATGGTGGACGTATTTATATTCCACATACTCCTTCACCCGTAGTTTGCTCTGATTATGTTAAAAATTTAATCGTTCTGTTTCGATTTTGGCAAACATACAGTAAACAGCTGGGCGTAGGGGATGCGTTCGCTCCTGTCACGCAGCGGGCTCCGGTTCGAATACTGATCGGGACAAGTTACCTAGGGAGGGGTTTTCCGGGCTTTTTCCTCACCTGTGAGACAAATGTCTGGTAACTTTAGGCCCTAGTGGTCTCCGGATATCATCATCATCCCATCCTCGCCTTGTTCAGAGTGAGTGCGTGAATGATGTATCTCGTCCTATATGTTTGTGTTGTCTCGGAGGTGGCCCCGGCATTTGGCTGATCACTCATCCGGGAGGCCCTCCATGTCCTTGTCTGGTCAAAAAGTATGTATGTGATCCATAGATAATCCCTCTCCCGACAGGGCGCGGGCAACGTGGGTCGCTTAAATGACCCCAAAGGGAGGGGTAAAAACTAAGGTAAATATAGAGAGATAATCTGGTAAATAGAAATTAATCAGGAAATTATATCTATTGATATTCTATGAACTACCTGGGGGTAAAGGCGGCCGGTGCGTAAGGCTGACAACCTTACCACCTTCACGTGCCGATTGTCTAAAAATCCGGGAGCCTCAACTTCTTGGAACCCTCTGGGCCCCCATGGCCTGTAATAGGGAACACTTTACTTACTATCTTTCGCAATGCAGTCCTAGCCTAGCTATAAGAAAAGAGTTCAACTCTTAATAATAGAACCCAGGACCTTCTAAATTTACTTCGTGTCACAAAATAGTTGGTAATCATTTATAGGAATTATATCGATAGCCTTTCTCATAATTTTATATCTATTAGGCCTACATGAAATCATAGTGTCATGCCAAGCCACCTGTGTAGTTTAAAAAAAATAATGTTGCCATGGGGAATGTGTACATGCAGTATGAATTCCTTTTGGTGAATATCATAACTTTACAACCCTATTTTGGCCCTTATAGGCCCTTAGAAGCCAAAGATTTTGAAATCCTTTCTTAGTGCGCATCTAGAGCCTAGGAGCAATATGTGTACCAAGTTTCACGTTCCTAGGCTGTATAGTTTTTGAGAAACTGTGATCAGTCAGTCAGTGGGTTTTGGCTTTTATATATAGAGATTGAATGGTATTCTTGACATTTTGTCAAGGCATTGTTAATGTTTTCAATTAAATTTCTGAACCTGAGTCATTTGTTTCATCTGTATTTAAGTTGTTTTCTTGTATCTATGCCCCCTCCTGCTGATTAAATCTATCCGATTTGGGTATATTGGCCCAGATGTTTCCATTTCCCTGGTTCCTTTACATCCGCTTGGTAATATTATTCTGGAAGTCTGCATAAATTGCACTTTTCAGATATTAGGTTGCAAATGAATTCTGGGATGCAGATCTAATTATTATCATTCATAAACTACTTTATGGTGATTGATTCTTATTAAAGCTTATTTCGAAAAGTATTTATTCTTAGTAAATTATGAAGACAGTCTGATACAGTCATTGAGTTACCTTATTTGTTTTTTTAAAGTAATATTAAATATAAAATTTTTATTTGAGATTTATTAACAGTAATTGGAAAGAGGAGTAATAATGTCTCTTGATTTTGTCTGATGAGTCCTTAGTGTATTCTAAATATTTTATATATTTTTCTTATATAACCAACAATTACATTTCATTTGGTAGCCACTTTTAGTCAGGAGGGCGGGTGTATAGATACTCTGCATCCTCAAGTAATTTTGCACTCTATAACATTTAATTTCAAGTATTGCAATATGGCCCTTCATAATCAAATATCGTGGGAGTTCTTGCAGAAAGATGAGTTGTTGTTCGAGCTTAAAGCTAGAGGGATTTCTGGGGATGATTCTTTAGATGTCCCATCTTTGTTAAATTGAAGCAAGTTGCAGTTAACCACCCCCTTTAGTTCAATTTTTGGCCAACCTAAATGCTAATAATGAGTTTCACATAGTTAAACGTAAAGTGTCTGAACTGCTCTTGAATTGTTTGCGGATCCTGATACTTCTATTCGTCAGAAGGGACGGTTGAAACATAGAGCATGGCATCTGGAAAATAGAATAGTAATGCTAACGGAAATTCCTGATGTGAATCTTGATCCTGGAGATTTAGATAATTTGAGAGAATATCTATTATCCTCATTTGCCTGTTATCCCCATTTGCATCTTTAACTAATAATGAGTCGGATCAAACTCAAGCGCCTGGCGTATCAGATAAAGAAGGGCCCCAGTCATCTGCCATTTTAGTTGACCTTGACACGCCATCAGTTATGCCTTCTAGGGTTATGCAACCTGTTTCTTTGGTGGGTAATAATTATGATTAATGTACCTTCACTAAATTCTCAACCAACTTTTGATATAAATGCTTCATCTAATTTGATGCAGGCTAATAATCATGTTCATCCTGCTCAAAATTTGGGGTTGTCTTTTGCGCCACTTCAGTTTGCGCAACATAAAATGCCTACAGTTTTAAGATTCCTGAATAAATTTACTGATCTAGCAGCTTCATTTGCAGTTCAGGGGTTATTCATTTTGCAGTTATTGCTTAGTGTGGTATCCGGCCGTGTTCTGGAAATATTGCAAGCTGTGTTAAATTCTTCTAAATCCATTTACGATTTCCATGCTCAGATTTTGAGACAATTTGTACCATCTAGGCCCGGTCAAGATTTATTGAGATCGTATCATAACCGTCCTCAGAGGCTAAATGAGCATTTTTCAGATTATATAGTTGACATTAAACTTCATGCCACAGTCTTTCAGATTCCACATTCGGAAGGCTAGATTGTTGATGTTATTATCTCAGAACTAAACCCTGTTACTCGCTCTTATTTAACTTTTGCGATTAAACCCAATATTTTTGCTGAATTGTCTAATCTTATATACAGAGTCCGCCAGAAAAATGTATACACACTTTGTCAGACTGTATCGGGATATTGTATCGGGATATTACCAGTATAGTACCAGTATGTTGTAGTATGGTCTTACGCTCAACACATGTCGTTACTTTCAACACAATAGTGACAAAACAAAATGGCTGGAGCACGCTTAACGTTCGAGCAGCGAAAATGCATTCTGAAGTGGTTTATCAGGTTTGATAATGCCGTTGAAGTGCAGCGTCAGTGGAGGCGGGAGTTTGAATCAGAACCCCCAACCCGCCTAGCAATTAAACGCATTATTAACAAGTTTGAGGCACATGGAACGATTTGTGACATTCATAAAGGAAGATCAGGAAGACCGCGTACAGCTAAAAGTCCTGCTTCGTCGGATCTCGCGTTGGAAAAGTTTGTTACTTCTCCACAAAAGTGTGCTACGCAATGTGCGCGTGAAGTGGGGATTAGCAGTACAAGTGTACGACGAATTCTGAAAGGTGCTAAGTGGAAACCTTACATTCCACGATTACTGCATGTGATTAATGATGACGATCCTGATTGGACGAAGAGGGCCCATTGAGTTCCCTCCACGGTCGCCAGAATTAACCCCTATGGACTTTTACTTATGGGGAACCGTGAAAGATCAAGTCTATCGACGTAAGCCATGCATGTTGGAGGAACTTCGCCAGGAGATTACAGCGGCATGTGCTGCGATCTCCATTGAAACATTGACCGACGTAGCTGCGGCGACCGCTCATCGTTCAGTAATGTGTCTGTCCGCCAACGGCCAACATTTTGAATATCTAATGTAACCACTGAACTAAGAAAGCACTACCGGTAGATGTTTGATTAGTATTTAAATTAAAAAACAAACCTAATAAATAGTTTCGTTCCTTAAAGTGTGTGTTCATTTTTTTGGCGGACCCTGTATACTACGAGTGCTCGTGTATTTCTCGTACTTCTAGTACTACGAGTGCACTACCGGTAGATGTTTGATTAGTATTTAAATTAAAAAACAAACCTAATAAATAGTTTCGTTCCTTAAAGTGTGTGTTCATTTTTTTGGCGGACCCTGTATACTACGAGTGCTCGTATTTCTAGTACTCGTATTTCTGAAGTGGAAAGTGCTGATACTTGCCATTCTTCGAGCTCACTGGCTCGTGGAGATTTGACCTTTTCATCTAAGTCTAGATTATGATCTAGTTCGGCTAGTGTTCAAGGTATTGTTCAAAAGTCGGAAATTTGATTAGAAATTGTAAAAAGAGACTTTCTGATATGCGGCATATTATAAATAGCTTATTTTCATTTGCTGCATAGCTCCAAACCAACACTCTCAGGTTTCCAATGTTTGGTTATTCTCAATCATCTCTTCCCCTCATTCGCCTTGGAAATCGTCATGCAGAAATTTTCAGTTCAAAAGAGATCTTCGTTCTGAATACACTTTGGTTGTAGACATTTTTCTTTGGAATAGCCTGTAAAGAGTTAAAAAAGGTTTTTATTATTGTGTATGAATACAGTTACCCTAACAGTGATACTACATTTTACTCAGGTTGCTAGCCAGATGAATAGTTAACAACACAACGATTTTTCAGAAATAGAGGAAACCAAGCGGACAATATTCAGTATTAAACTTTATGGTTAGTCACCCATTGGTTCTGGAAAGCGACACGCTAGGCATGTTGTAGGCTAGCACTACACATGTTGTTCCCAGCAATGTGCTTACATCAGAGGGCCGCAGCGGGAACCATATTTAATACCAAAGCCCGGCAAGGGTTAATAAAGGGGCAATCAATCACTTAAACATTTTGGTGTTGGAAAGCACATTATGCGAGCCTGACAAGAAGTAATCAGCCCATGTTTAAGCTAGCATTAAACATGGTGTTGCCGCTAACACCTCTAGCCAAAACCCGGCAGCTATCCGAGCCGTGTTTAGAAACAAGATTGTCCTCCAAGTGAATGAGAGAGATTAATTTTTTCAAATATCTCTATATATCAAGAAATCAAAAAGGCATATTATACTTAGCTCATGTTCATTTGCTGCATAGCTCCAACACTCTCAGTTTTCCAGTGTTTGGTTATTCTTAATAATCTCTTCCCCTCGTTTGCCTTGGAAATCGTCAGGCGTCAAGTTTCAGTTCAGAAGTGATCTTCGTTCTAAATACACTTCGGTTGTAGACAGTTTTCTTTGGAGTAGCCTGTAAAGAGTTAAATAAGGTTTTTATTATTGTGTATGAATACAGGTTACCCTAACAGTGGTAGCACATTTTACTCGGGTTGCTAGCCAGATGAGAAGTTAAGAATACAATGACTTTTCAGATGACCACGTTTCCTCCATCTTAATTGAATGCTGATGTGGCCAATAACACTGCATGATCCAATTATAGTTACACAAATTGTGAAGATTCAACAAATGTGTTAGAATTGCTTGTTTTAGGTCCATCTCAATGATAACTGACCATCAGAAGGATCGTAATAAACAGAAATACTTCCTGATATGTCTATCCTACCCAACTTGAGCAGCTGTAGAATTTTCAACACAATGTTTAATTAGATGAGGGAGAGTTGTGTTTTGAAACATCGTTGTATTAAACTAGTCACCTGTTCAGCAACTTAAGAACAAGATTTCACAATTTAATGTTTAGTACTGAGAGATTACTCTTAAGCGATGAAGAAAGAGAAGAAACCAAGCGGACTATATTCAGTATTAAACTTTACGGTTAGTCACCCATTGGTTCTGGATTAGCGACACGCTAGGCATGTTATAGGCTAGCACTACACATGTTGTTCCCGGCAATATGCTTAACATCAGAGGGCCGCAGCGGGAACCATATTTAATACCGAAGCCCGGCTAGGGTTAAGAAAGGGGCAATCAAGCACCTAAACATTTTGGTGTTGGAAAGCGCATTACGCGAGCCTGACAAGAAGTAATCAGCCCATGTTTAAGCTAGCTTTAAACATGGTGTTGCCGCTAACACCTCTTGCCGAAACCCGCCAGCTACCCGAGCCTTGTTTAGAAACAAGATGGCCCTCATAGAGAATGAGAGGATTAATTTTGTTAAATACTCTATATATCAAGAAATAAAAGAAATACATAGCGTATGTTCATTTGCTGCATAGCTCCAAACCAACATACTCAGGTTTCTGGCGTTTGATTATTCTTAATGATCTCTTCCCCTTATTCGCCTTGGAGATCGTCAACCATAAATGGTCAGTTCACAAGTGGTCTTTGTTCTGAATACACTTCGGTTGTAGACAGTTTTCTTTGGAATAGCCTGTAAAGAGCTAAAAAAGGTTTTTATTATTGTGTAAGAAGACATGCTACCCTAACACTGGTACTACATTTTACTCAGGTTGCCAGCCAGTTGAGTAGTTAAGAACACAATGACTTTTCAGATGACCACGTTTCCTCTATCTTAATTGAATGCTGATGTGTGTGCTGATGTGTTACTGAAACCTGGCAACTATCCTAGCCATGTTTAGAAACAAGTTTGCCATCTTAGAGAACGAGAGTGATTAATATTTTTCAAATATCTCTATGTATCAAGAAATCAAAAAGGGAGATTATACATAGCATATGTTCATTTGCTGCATAGCTCCAATTCAACACTCTCAGATTTCATATCGAGCGTCAGGCAATTCTTAATCATCTCTTCCCCTCATTTGACTTGAAAATCGTCAGCTATAACGTTTCAGGTCACAAGTGGTCTTTATTCTGAATAGTCTTCGGTTGTATGCAGTTTTCTTTGGAAGAGTCTGTAAAGAGTTAAAAGATGGTTTTATTATTGTTTATGAACTCAGACTTCCCTGGCGTATAATCTGGCTACATTTTACTTGGGTTGCTAGCCACCTGAGTTGTTCAGAACACAATGACTTTTCAGATGACCACGCTTCCTAAATTTTAATTGAATGCTAATGTGTTGAATAACACTGCACGTTCCAATTATATTTACTCAAGTTGCAAAGATCCAACTAATGTGTTAGCATTGCTGTTTTTAGGTCCTTCTCAATGCTAATTGTCCTTGAGAAGGATCCTACTAAACAGAAATACTTCCTGATCTGTCTCTTTATGGCTCTTTATGGCTCCTAACACCTTTTGTTTAAAAATCCAAAATATAATTACGCCAAAATGATTATACTCGTATTCATGAAAATGGGATGAATTTTGTCTTTAAACCTATAATTTGTACTGGTGAACTGCAATAATTAGATAATTTAGAAAGACTATGTTCACCATGGTACACGGTAGGGAGATCTGGACCTGGGTGCACTCAGCCTCGTGATTCAAACTGAAGAGCCATTTCATTAATAAAAGTAATGACTCTAGACTCGGAAACCATCATAAACGGCATTGAGTGCTGACATGTGTCGGACGATAAGCATATTTTTTCACGGATGTAGCGCCATGGAGATTACTTTAGTTTAACCTTAAATAAAGTTGAAGGGACACTAAGACTAAGTTTTTAGCCCTGCATTTTACAGAGTAAAGTTGAATCTGGCACAAGTAAGCGCTGTAATGCTACAAATGGCTGCAAAGAGATACAGAAAACGTCCTTAAGATTGGGACGTGCAGTCTAAAGCATCACTCACTTCCGGAAAAGGTGAGTGACATCTTAATACATGGCAGTGTTGTGCTAACGTGTCTGTGATATGGGATGTGGGAGGGTTCATGTAACTTAAGCGGAGTATGGCAAACGTGGATGGTGACGGGGTGGTTAGCACTGCAGTGACTTCAAATCATTTTGCTTTAAGTAACTGAGAAGTTGTGTCTAATAGCTAGTTAATAATAGGTTAGTCTATTAGTTAACACTAAAACACTTACATAGAGATTTTCCGTTTCCTGTCTGACTTTAAGCTATTCCCTGCTCTTTCAGCAATAATTCACAGACTAATCCCTAAGCAACGAAAAATGTTTATTTTCTTTTGTCTTTGTTGTGTGTTCCTGCAGGTAAAGTAATTAAGTAATTTAGTGACTTTTTCCTATCAGGAAAATGGTAGCATACGGCACAACTGAGTCCCACTCCAACTCTCTAACGGGACCCGCCTGGAAAGTAGGGGTTTTGGGTGGGGAGAAACTTAAAACAGTGTAGACATCTAGCGGCGGTGAAATATTATATATGGTGCAAGGGTAATTTTTATTGTGAAATATTATGTTTTTTATAATCGTTTTTTATAATAGTGAAATATTATGTTGGCGTTGGTGCAAGGGTAATTTTTCTTTTAAATGTGAAATATTAAGCTACATTAACGGCGTTGAGCAGCGGCCGGCGGTGGATACAGGCATGTTGGCATGCGCTGCGGGAACGCGGCCAGGCGGGGTAGGCGTGAGGGGTAGCGGCCAGGCGGGAAAAGCAGCCGCGCCAATGGAAAGTGTAAGCAGGTTGTGGTGCGTATTACCATCTTGCCTTCCTATCTAATTAATAAAAGTAAGGGGTTGTCTGCCTGTCTTTTCTGTCTGTCAGTACCCGATGCCCAGCGAAATCTAATGAACGCAGATATCTGAAATTTTACACGTAGATGGACTGAGGGTGGCCGAATGCACCTCGAAGCCGGATTTTTTACTTTCGTTTTCATTTGTGAGTTATGAATAGACTTCGGACTTTTAGGTCGCTAAAAATGCTGTTTTAGGCACCTAAAATAGGCTCTAAAAATTGGAAAATAGTTCTAAAAATCGTAAAATAGTCTCTTATAAAATCGGTATGTTGCCAGTTTTCTGAAATATCTCAATTGCAATGCAGAATTATATTTATTGAAGTCACCATTAATCAGTAATCATGATAAAACACAGATATAGGCCTATGGTACACAGAAATATAGGCCTAGACCTATTACTACCATAACAGTGAAAACCTAATCCCTGCGCCCAGAAGCTACGCACGCTAGCATATTCAACCCCTTGTATCCCTCAGTGATTCAGAGAACTACTTTTTTTGTTGTTTTTTTTTGTTACTGGATGTGGGAGTCGGGAGAAAACACTACATTTTCTTGGGAATTTCAAGGAATTTTTCTACTAAAGACGAAACATTCCTTACTATTTAATCATGTCATAAATGTGTCATGTACTGCACAATCTGAGATAAAAAATTAGTACGAACTGAAAATAAATGCTAGAATTTATAACAAAAAATAACTTATTTTGAACTTTAGAGGAAAAACAAACAAAAGGGTAATATTAGGCTTTAACGTAAACATAGGCTGTTTTAGGTCCTATAAAAGTATCAGTTTTAACATGGCCTAGTCACTTATGAAACATACATATACACATTTTCGTCCATGTATCACTTAAGGATTAAAATAGGTTTTTACCTAAAATCCGAAGTCTAGTTATGAATATGAGTGAAAAAGTGGCAGAAAACGTGATTTTTTGTCGCTATCGACGCAAAATGGCTTTGCCTTCTTTTGTCAAGCAATGATCGATTTGGTCGGAACTCATTTTGCAGGGGTTTTCTGAGCCAGGAAACTCAAATCTGAGGTCGTTTTTCCCCAAGCTGCGTTTTATAATCGTGGAATGATCTTCAAAGCCGGATTTTTAACTGTTTCATTAATCATTTAGTTTAGGCCTATGAGTGTTTCACGTGCAAGTGTACAATGTTTTAATTATCTTGCTCTGAATTTTTAATTTATTATCATGGGCAGAGCCGCGGGGAACTGCTAGTTTATTATAAATTCAGAAAGAACACTGATAAGTATGAAGAATTCAAACATAATCATTTACTATTTGGTGTCATTAATACTTTGACAATAACTAATTAACTACCTTACTGGCGATCGAGAACTCAAGAGTTCATTTATCCATTTTTTTATGCCTACCCGTAACGAAGGACAACGTGCGTGGTCCCATGGTTAGCGATCCGCAGCTACGGGATCGATCCCGGTAGAAAGCTGGCGATGATACCGTGCAATGCCATGTTAGAATTCCCTTCTACTCACTCTCTTCATAACCTCTGCTGGATGTCTTCCTATTTGGACCACTCTCTATCATGGATTTTCCTTAAGTAGGGAGGTCTGAACCTGTGTTCTCAGCTTCGTTATTCAAACTGAGGAGCTATTTGTAGAAGTACGCTCGCAAACCATCACAGACTCATTGCTTGGCAACGGAAAGGTCTTTTTAAATTTTGTCTTTGTTGTGTGTTCCTGCCCATAGCCTGCCATATGTAGGCTACTATAGGAAGAAGAAGTATTGTGTTCGACCCCAAATTCGAATAAATACATATTTTGAGGTGCCCTGAATTCAAAAATACTATTTTCAGAAACACGTCTGTGTGTGTGTGCGCCTGTGAATAGCCTAAAACTAGATCAAGAATGAAAATTCATATGAAAACAAAATGTTATGTATGGGTTAAGTAGGCTACCTTTTGAGAATGTGACACGAAGACTGACGACGACCTTCTCTTATTTTAAGGGGACTTTACATGAAGAAAATCTCCATTTTTCCAAAATAACTTAGTTTAACAACGATTTAGTTTAAATTTTTTACATGGGGTGCTTATACTAAGAACTAGAACTTTTATTTGAAAAAAATTGAAAAATTATCTGAAGGGTAGTTATAATCCACCCACTGTTTGCAGAAACTCAGACTTGTGTGGTGAACAATGAAGTTTTGCTTAGTATTGAAACAACTGCTCTTTGCAATATGACCTCAACACGTGGGCTAACTTTATATCAGAATGTGAAGTGCCATGCTTAGAGGTAAGAACAGTTACTTGAGTGGATTTACGTGATTTTATTTGGGTTGTGTATCCTTCGGGGTTGCGATACAATGTGATAGCAACATTCTGTTCATTTTTACAACCAATTTGCATGAAGAGAAAATGATATAAATTATATTATACTAAGAGGTAAATTTTTATTTGGGCAAAGGGAGTTATGTGATTTTCATATCAATTTTTATTCCTATTTATGATAAATTCAGAAGGAACACTGATGGCTGTGAAGAATTCAAATATATTTATTTATTATCTGCAGTCATTAATATTTTAACAGGAACTAATTAACTAACTCACTGGCAATGGAGAACTTACGAGTTGCACATCAATATAAGAAACGGTTAAGCATGATTTCGTGTACCTATCTTCAGGGCCGCCACATGGGGGGGGGGCTGCTGGACCCAAGGGACCCGGCTGAGTACCGGTGATGTGATTTAATTTTATGGAAAACTGGAAAAGTTTAATAAAATGTGCTGTTACACGAGTAACGAGAAGGAAGCTCCATGGAGAAGCGAAGAGACAACTGAATGAGGATGGTTGGCAGTCGGCGAGGGGCCCGCAACTAGTATATGGTCCTGGGACCGACCCCGAGATGTGGCGGCCCTGCCTTCCTTTAATGCATTAGTCCAGCATTTTACATGGTGAATTTGAATCTGGCTGGTCTAAGTATTGTAACGCTGTAAGCAGTAGCGTTTCTAGGGTGGAGCGGTGGGGGCGGTCCGCCCCGGGCCCCACTTAGTATGGGGGCCCCCATTGATACTACACCCTAATATAAAAATTAATGTCCCACCTCTTTTTTACACATCGGAATTTTTGTATTAAACAAAAAATAGCGTATTTGACGTGTTACCAATAAAAAAAAATTGACACCAGTTACCAATGTTTTGGTCTCAGGTTTATGAGTTGGCCGCGAGAGGTAAAAGCTATAAAAACACCGTTTTAAACGTGACTATTGCATATTCTGAATTAATATAGTCCAAATTTTGCAAATTTATTATCTGACTATCCGACTAAAATTAAAACTGTTGTTGGTTACCATAAACTTTCTTGTTTTGTCATATTTAACAAAACCTTTTTTTCATTTCATTACTATTTAATTATGTACCCATTTGTATTTTGTTAATCAGATAGCTTAATATTATTGGACTAATGTTTGTTTTTAAGAAATAAATACAATAAATACTACATGAGTTCGCTCCCTGTCTCTATTATTTTTGCGTACAGATCAGCCCATGGAGACGATCAGAAAGGCAAAAAAAGTGAAAAACAGCTGTGTTGGGGGGTCCTCAAAAATAAATCCGCCTCGGGCCCCAAGTGGTCCAGTTACGCCACTGGCTGTAAGTGGTTCGCAAAGGGAGACTTGAGATTTGTATACGCAGTCTAAAGCGTCATTCACTTCTGGCCAAAGTGAGGGATAGTTCAGAACATGGAAGGTTCGAATCTTCGGTCAGTGCAGTGCTATGTGTCTGTGGTATGGGATGTGGGAGGGTTTATTTAAAATGAGCGGAGTATGGTTTACTTTGGGAAGCGTATAATCTTTTCCTACAGTACAATTTAAACGTTATTACCAAAGAAAACTGAATTTAATTGAAGGTTATTGAAAGCCGTGTGGTTTCTTCGACTATCGATTTTAGGCTGTGATTATTATATTAGAGTGTTATTTGAGAGTTTTGTCTCTGAAGGTTATCATTGTAATTTTTCCTTTCTTTTACCATAATTATCAATTTCTCATTATGAGGCATAAAATTTGAGATTAGTTCCATTTTATTTACTGTCCTTTCACAGATGAATATATTGTTTCGTCATGATTGTAACAATTCATAGGCTATGTCACAATGGGTTGCTTCTTACAAGCAATAATTATTGTTATATAGTAATAATAATAGGTCAGTTGACTCCTTTTAAATTGTGGTTTGTAATAAGAGAACACCTTTGACCATGGAGCTTCATTACGTTCATTCATGAGGTTGTTAACCTCACACCAAACCCCCAAGCTGGAGGATCACCTGCAGTATTTTTCAAATGAGAAGCCATTTCCTTCACCGCCTTTCACGTGTACGAGCTAAAGACGCCGCTAGCAGGAAGAGTCTTCCCTCCGTCTCGCGATCTCTGATTGGACCGCGTATCTAAGCAGGAGAATGAACAAACGGCTTGTCATCTGCAAAACACTTTAGTGACATCTGTCCGCGACTGCTTAATCAACATATTCGCAACTACCCTCTATATCTGGAGGTCGTATCCTCCTCTCACTGATGAGAGAAGACTACCCCCTCCATCAGTGCGCGATGGGGACGTCGTGTTGGCTGCTAGGCAACTAACTTGGCGGGAGTATGACTAGGAATGGGAACATATCAAAACTTAATTATAGGGTAGGCTTTCTCTTTTGGAAACTCAAATAGGTTACATGTGGAAACTAGGTGCAAAGAAATTACAATCAAGAAAATACTACTTTACAGCGGGTATGTAGGATGGGAGAACTTACTGCACAATAAAATAGTTAGGGCAAATAAATAAACAGGAAGTTACATGTTGACCAGGCAGAAGAAATTCGAAAACCTACACCGGAAACACAAAAGAAAGAAATAAATAAAAATTAATCCCCAAACGCCCATTACTGAAAATAAATTTAAATCAAGAAATAACTTCCCCTTGAAAACAATTTAAATTAGAACCCCCACGGCCACTATAAGAGCCCAGCTTAACACAGTTATTTCATTTAGGGGCTAAGAAAACATTCATCACGGCTCGCCATGCAGTCAACAAAAAATAAAGGGAGGTAGCATCTTGCGCAGTTAAACAGAACAAATTGCAGTAAAGGATGTCTAAGATAACAAGAGATTAAGTACATCCCACCTACCTTGTGTGAGAGCGAAGCCCCGGTTTTAAGGAAGCAACCAACATTCTGCCATATACGCTCCAAATGCGCATACCTTTTTCTACGGGAAAGGGAATGATAACCATCAATAATTACGGACCGGGTTCTTCATACATAGGAGAATTAATTCAGCCATTAAAAAAGTAAAGTTTATTAATGATAGACTTTCTTATGTTATTTCTAAGAGGACGGTGGTGTGACGTCATAGTAATGAATGTCCATACACCAACAGAGGATAAACAAGATGATGACAAGGACTGTATTTATGAGGAAATAGAACGAACATTTGATCAGTTTCCGGCATATCACATGAAAATTGTACTAGGAGATTTAAATGCGAAAGTAGGGAGGACATTTTCAAGCCCACGATTGGGAACGAAAGTCTCTACTTGCAGAGTAAAGACAATGGGGTTAGACTAGTTAATTTTGCCACCGCTAAAAATTTAATCGTAAAGAGTAGAAAATTCCCACATCGTGATATTCATAAATACACATGGATCTCGCCAGATGGAGAGACTCATAATCAAATCAACAATGTGCTAATAGATGCAAGGAGGCGGTCTAATATAATCGATGTTAGAACTTTTAGGGGTGCTGACTGCGATTCGGATCACTATCTGTTCGGGAGAAACTTTCATTAAACAAAGGAACCAGGCAAAATTTCGATGTAGAGAGATTCGATCTTAAAAAGCTAGGTGAAGACCAAAGAAGGAATGCTTACCAATGCTCCAAATAGATTTGCAGTCCTAGAAAACACCGCCGAACAAGAAGCTAAGGATGATATGAATATCGATGAAACCTGGGAATGCATTAAAGACAATATCAAAGTATCCGTAAAAGAAAATTAGGTCCGCTTGAACTGAAACCAAATAAACCATGGTTCGATGATGAGTGCGCGAAAGTAGTAAATGCAAGAAAGCAGGCAAAACTACAGTGGTTGCAGAATCCGAAAGACACTATGGTCAAAATCTGAACAATGCTAAACGAGAATTATCTAGAATCATTAGAACAAAAAAATGAACCTATTTCAAAGACAAAGTAAATGAATTAGAGGAAAATAGTAAAGACAAAAATGTTAGTTATCTCTACAAGAGAATAAGCGAGTTTAAAAAAGGTTTTCAACCTAGAATAAACATAATTAAGGACAATGATGGCACTATATTTGCGGCTCCAAATGATATTTTGAATAGGTGGAAAAATTTGATGAATCAATTATTAAATGTACATGGAGGTGTCCAAAGTGTAGAAAGTGAAATATTCACAGCAGAGTCGTTGGTTGCTGTACCAACCCTAACAGAAGTAGAAACAGCTTAAGTAAACTAAAATACGCACAAATCTTCAGGGGGTTGACCAAATCCCAGCAGAATTAATTACGGCAGGTGGGGATAGATTAAACTGAGATCCATAAGCCCATTCTTACGGTTTGGAGAAAGGAGGAATTGCCAAAGGAATGGAAAGAATTTATTATTATAACGATCCATAAAAGGGGAGATAGGGCCGAATGTAATAACTATCGAGGAATTTCTCTCTTATCAACATCATACAAAATTCTATCTAATATACTCCCGTCGAGATTAACCCCATATGAGGACGAAATCATTGGAGATCACCAATGTGGATTTAGGCGAAATAGATCAACCATTGATCATATATTTTGTATTCGTAAAATCTTGGAGAAAAAGTGGGAATATAATAAGTCTGTTTACCAGCTATACATATATTTAAAAAAATATATATATATATAATTTAGTTAGGCGAGACTAACTGAACAATATCCTCATTGAGTTTGGGATACCAAAGAAGTTAGGTAAGCTGATCAAAATGTGTCTAAATGAAACCTATAGCAGAGTCAGGGTAGGAAAATTTATATCAGATAGGTTTGCCATTAGAAACTCCTTGAAGCAAGGAGATGCACTATCACCTTTGGGTCAATCCATTAGAAATGAATCAAATTGAATAAAATTTGTTGCTCAACACTTTTTATTTTCCTATTGTTTTACCAGTTATTCCCCAATATTAGGTGAGTTCAAAACTACGGCAATTTTTTTTTAGGCTCATGCTTTTTTTTGGCGGCCATTTTAAGTTTGCTTTGTAACAGTTTTTCGGCCGAAAATATGTTTTGCACAAATGTACGTAACTCTGTTAATATTATAGATAACAAGACAAAATAAAGACCAAAATTATCAGAATGAAATGCTCTAGATTTTTGTTCTAACATAATATCACCTAAGTAGTGAGGAAAGTGATGAAAACAATTCAAAACTACAAATTGAAAATTAACTTAAAACGGGAGTTTTAGTGCCGCAAAACTATTAAAAGGAAGAAAGACTCACCCTTAATTTTTTTCTTGTGTAGATCTACTATAGGACTACTTGCTGTAGAAGTTTCAAGCTTGAGAACTTTGCTTTTTTTTTTATACAATTTTTAAAAAATGTCCAAAAGCGTGTTTTGTCAATATTTGAAGTAGAATATCTCAAAAGGGCCTGAGTGAAAAATTATACAGATAACACCTCTTTATGATATACAGATGTGATAAAAATTTGGTGACTGAGACTTAACTGGTTCCAGAGTTACAGTGCATCGAATTGGCCAAAAATTGCGTTATACGCACACGAAATTTAATGGTAATTCAATAGTAAAAATCCACATTGTAATTTTAAATACAAAATTTTAGTGAGCCTAAGTATGTTACACAAAAGAGTTGTATATGTAGGCTACATTTCATCAGTTATCATGACAAATTTATAAATTCCTCAAAGCGCTGAAGAGCGTAGTTTTAATTTTGCTTTGGAATATGCCATTAGGAAAGTTCAAGAAAACGAGGCAGGCCTAGAATTAAATGGCAGTCACCCGATTTTAGCTTATACAGATGACGTTTGCTTGTTGGGCGATGACGTAAACACAATCGAGAGAAATGCAGAAAGTTTTTTCGATGCCTGCAGGAATGTTGGATTGGAAATTACAGTCAACTACCGATTATCCGGGATACTGGGTGGTAGCCACCTCACGGATAAACGAAAACACGGTTAAAATAGATTTATACCTAAACATACTGTAATTGAAAAATTATTTAAAACTTACATAGGCCTATGTGGAAACGTCTTGCAGTGCTAGAATCATTCACCATGAGAGGTCACAAACTGTTTCAGCACAACAATAAAACACTAAGACTACTATATTAACAGTTTGGTTTTGGCACTTTCAAGGAATTTTTACACTTTGCTGAAAGAGTCTGTTAACCCCTTTTTTGTTTTTTGACCGCATTTACCTTACGTACAGTAAGTAAAGTAAAGTAAAAAAATATATATGTATTTTAAGATTTTTTTAAAGGAATAGCTCAACGGTTAATCCGCAAACCGGTTGATCCGGACCCGGATAAACGGGAGTTGACTGTAATTCAGAAAAAAACTGAGTATTTTGTCACGGAACGTCAAAATAATGCTCCACAAAATATGTGTGTGCCGCGTCTATGGGGCTCTTGTAGGAGGGACCCTGGGTACGGTGCACGTGGAGTGGTACCAGGCCCTTGTTGGATGTAGGGGAGCTGCGTGGGGGCTGGTGGTGGAGTCTGTTGACAGGGGGGCCTTAGGGCATGCACATCATTCCGTCTCCTAGGGTGTGCAAAAAGGGATGTGATGTGACCAGTTACACAATAAACAAGATCACTTTTTTACTCCCAGTATAGATAGATACAAAAGAGTCTACTGGATTTGACGCCTGTCATTTTATCAATAGACATCTTGAACACAATATTATATTTTCATTGAGATGTGTGTAAACATATAGAGATAAGTTTCATCTTTGCTTCCTTTTAAGCTATGTTCTTATGCTTTCTTTCTGTTCACATAATGACTCCATTTCTATTCTTTCATTCTTGCCGTTAAGAAATGCCCTCAATAAATAAACTGTACTGCCAGTATATTGACTATTAACTTGACTCCCTTTGCTTGGAAAGTTAGGCATTTAACTGTGCATAATTTTATTTTCCTTTTTATCAAACTCCCACCAGACAACAGAGAAGTGAAAATGTGACTTTGTTCTGCTTTCAGAGTGCTTTAACTTTAAGCTTTTTTGTTCGTTTTGGTCCCTTAAAATGTGTGAAATATAAGACAAATCATGAAGTGGATACTTACATAATCTAAAATGGCTTTTATTAAATAAATGACTTCATATCGTCTTGACCAACATAAGAACAAATGCATGTGATTCAATATAGTCCAGATAGGCATTGCATCTTACCTATAAGATTTTATTATATAGATGAAACAGAATGCTGACATAAAAGTTTATCTGGATGCTTATGACATGGTGTTGAGAGGAAAAAGCTGTGAAAGTCTACAATAGTGGGTGATAACTTCGTCCAGTGAAGCCGTTTGTGAATGAAGTGCACAGCAAGTCACTGTGTGTGATGTCAGTCAAGAGCACTCCCCTGCCACAATACTAATGCCCCTTTCTTCCCCCCTATTCAATGGTGCCTACTTTTCACAAACTCCTCTCAGAAATTTTCCATGTGACTGCAGTGACGTCACAGAGCAACCTGGTCTACAAGAAGCTCTCAATAGACTAACCAAATGTGAAGCAAGATATGGACTACAAATAAACAAGGTTACTAGTAAGACAGTTGCAATGATCTTCAAAAATGGTGGAAGGTGAAGGGATGTAGACAGGAACTTTTCTGCAACAGGGACAGAATCTAAGAGAAGAGCTCCTTCAGGTACCTGGTAGTGGCTCTGCAAACACTGGGCACCTCATTTACTGCACACAAAAAGGAAAGAACCACACAGGTGATCACTGCAATGAACAACATCATAGATCTTCCATGTCTTTCCCTTGCTACAGCCATGAAGTTATTCAACTTGAAGGTAACCCCAATTGTGACTTATGGACTGCAGATGTAAATTGCTATCAGAAAAGAACACAGAAGACGTTGAAAAGTGAAAGCAACATACCTAAGAAAGGCATCTAGTTATGATATTACATGTATCGGTAATTTCATTTTTATTAGTGATGTGACCAGTTTCACAATAAACAAGATCACTTTTTCTACTGACACGACCCAGATGAACAATGTAGGCCTACATGTGAACAATGTGGAGATTGGTGATGGAAGTACCACATCAAAAAATGCAAAGAAAGAACTGCCTCAATTATGGTATGGCATATTGCAAAAATAGCCTACTTCATTTTATAATCTATGGTATCTCATATGCACATTTGTGCGGATTTCCTTTATTATTATTATATAGATGTAAGTTGATGAAGCCATGATTTCATTTAAATTTAACAGTGAATGAAAATAAGGTTAATACTAGCTAAACTAATATCACTGTTAACCTACCTAACCTAGAACTGTCACTAACCTTGAATCTAACTGCCACTAATCTAGAACTAATTGCCACTAACGAATTCAACATTTCTGGGCTTATGGGCAGTGATTTATCAGTTCCTGGTTTAACATTATATTGCAAACTGTATCAGCCATCTTCCGAGCGATGTTGTCAGCTGAGCGCTGGGGCACTTCGTTCATCAGACTTCCATATTTATCTGTAGCAAGATTGAGATTTGAACACTTCACTGTAAATTTCCATCTAATATTTATATTGAGGTTCCATATTTATACTTCTTTGCAAGGATTAGGTAGTGCTCTGCTGTGTGAGCTTGTCCTCTTCTGTCCTCTTTGGTCTGACTTGCTCCAAGTTGGTCTCCACTTAAAATGCAGCTGTGATTGGCTCAGGGTGATTAGCATCTTATACATTTTGGAATAGCTTTAGCTGTTTTTTTCTTTGTTTGAATATCAGATAGATTGTTTTTTATTGGTCAGGCCTATATCTTGGGTGGGTGTGTAAAGAGAGTTAAATAAAAACCTTGATTTTGAGATAAATTAATTTTCTGTACAGTAGAACTCAATTATCCAAATTAATTGGGACTGGACCCGATCCACATAATCAAATATCTGGGTAACTGGATAATCACAAAAAAAGAGTTCTGTAATTTATTTTAAAAAAGCTAAATTGTACTGTATTTACGTAAAGTGTCGCGTCTTGAACATATCAATCAGAGTCAGTTGTTTTGTTGACATTCTGTTGATTTTGTCTGCTACAATGATTTTGTCTGCTACAAATGTTGCTTTTTTCCAAATAATCGGACCAGAAAGAGGGTTTCCCAATACTCACTGGTGTAAAAGCCACTTGAATACAGTCTCAAAGCGATCCGGATCGTTGGAGTTCGGATAATTAAAGTTCTACTTTAGTTTACTTCCTTCATTGGTTATATTAGCCTACTCTCACATATTATGAAGTTTTTCATGATATTTTCCAAACTTGTATCTCATAAAAATAGAGAATGCAGTCTTGTGCTAACTTTCTATTCACTTAATTCCTAAAATTATGTGTTGCTTCAATTAACAAATGTGTGCCAGTACCTGTTTGAATATAAATGACCCCTAGAGGAATTTTAATCTTCATAGGCCAACAATTTACATGAATAACTTAATACAAATAAATGTAACATGATAATGATGACAATAATAACAATATCCTCTCCAACCCTACTCTTAAACACTCCATTTCAGAAAGGAGTTAAAAAGAATGGTATTAACTTGTTCAAACAATTGCCTCAGCATTTAAAAGATATTAAATTCAAGTAAATGTATGTTATCCCTTAAAGGATTTTTTTAATGTAATCAAGCTTCCACTATATTGAGGAATAAATAAATAATAAATAAATAAGCCTGTATCATCCCTAGTGGGCAAGGGCCTCCTACCTTCCGGTAGGGCTAGCTCAGTCAAACACATCTACTGTATCACTTCCACTCTTTGTGTCACATCTCACTTCACTTCACTTCACTTTTAGTTTTTCCATCTGTTTTCTACATTTAACCTTAGTTCTTTCCATTTTTTCCTGTTCTTGGCTATTCTTGTCCATTGTGGCCCCGCCGCTTCCAAAAATTCCTGTACCCATCTTTGTCTCGGCCTGCCTCTGCTCCTTTTGCCTGTCCTTGGGTCCCAAACTGTTATGGCTTATGCCCATCTTTCCTGGTTGAGTCTGGCTGCATGTCCTCCCCATCTCCATTTTAGTTTTGCAGCTGTCTCGGCTGCATCTTCTCCACCGCTTCTTAGCCTCAATTCTTCGTTTTTTACCCTGTCTTGGAGACTAATTCCTAAAATCTTTCTCTCCATTTTCCGTTGACATATTTGTATCCTTTTAGTTTGTGCGTCTGTAAGCAACCGTGTTTGGCAGCCGTATAAAAGGACCGGTATGACGCTGGTCTTTAGGACTTCCAATCTTAGTTTTATATAATGTCGTCCATTAGAATGAATTAGAGATTCCAGAACTTGCCCCCATTCCAGACTTATTTTTCTCCGGAGTTTTTTGTCTCTGCTTTCAGTAAGACTGATTAGTTGGCCCAGGTAGATATTGAGGAATACTACAACTCAATTTCCTACCCAACAGAATTATAAATGAGATTAATAATAGCTACAGTTATAGATTCTATCTTATGTAAATTTAGTACAACATCATTTATCCAAATGACCTTTTTATTTTTTATATTATTTATTTTTAAAGGATCTTCGTATAATATTTACATCATTACAAAGAAACAAACATGTTACACATTGAATAAAATTTATTCAGGGTGCTCACTCACAAAAGGAAAATCACATTAAGTTTAGTATAATTTATGTTGGGAGCCCTTCCTTATTAAAACAAAGGGCATTATTAATTGATAAACATAAACATTCTGTTCATAGATGCTTAATCCTTAGATAGAAACATCACCTTGAGAAACATCCGTCTTTTTTTGCTAAAATTCATTTCATATTCTTGCTAAAATGAATTGACGCTGTGTATACATTTATTTCTAGAATTAGTAAGAGTTTAGAGTTAAAAGTATTTATAGAAAATTTCATCACGGCTATTAATAAAGTCTAGTTAAAGCTAATTTGTTTCATGCCTACATTTTCTAGGCTTATACTGAAATACACCATGATGAAGAGCACAAATTGCAAATATAAATTTTATTTTTAATAAATCATCAATAATTTAACAAATTGGGTAGGCATGCCATACTTTAAAAGGACGTTAATTAATGTAAATAAATATCTCAATGAAAATAAATTTTGGAATCACAAAACATTCGAATACAGAGTGAAACAACAAGATAATATAATTATAATTTCACGTACAAAATCATTTGAAAGATTCCCTTGAAGACTTGAAAGAGCGCAGATCTCATCCTTGTTGGTTTTCTTGTATGAAGGTTGATCTTTATTTTCTATGTTCTCATGAAAAGAATCTAGTTTACAGTTAGTTCTCGTGATAATTTGATCTATAATATCTTCCATGAAGAGAAGCTACCATATTTGTTCTGGTGTCTGAATTTCCCCCAGGGACAGAGCTTTGACATTCAAATTTTTATCACATTTCTTCCATAGGCCTGACTGCTATTTATTGCAGTACAGGCTGGGATCTCCAGGAAAAAGAATTTATTTTCCCTAAATATTCGATCAATTACATTATTGGAATCACTGGCTTATGGTAATGGCAATACATCAGTGGCAGTATTACTTTGCAACTGTTCTTTGATGGAATTATTAGATTAATTTTCTCTCTCATCTTGGTCACCTTGAACTGTTTCTTTGGCATTGTTGTATTCCAGGTATTCATGATCAGTTTCAGGTTCTGAAATGTACTAACAGCTGTCATGGCTAGAATACTCATATTTATCTTCTGGTACATATGAATCATCAGAGTGTATGTCTACTTCAGAATCATCTGACGGAGGAACCAAAGCCATGTTCAGTATCCCCTTTGTGCGATCCAAAATGGTAAACGGTATTCTCTCCATTGTAGAAATCCAAATTTGACAAAATAGAATCCTTGATAAATCAAAAATAAAAACCTATGAGAACTAAATTCACAGGTAGACATACAGAAATCATGTGTTAGAAGCAATATCCGTCTAGAGGACGGGTGATTTTTACTTACACTTAGCGTAGCTCCTACTGAATCATTCGGTGTTACCGTGGTAATCACGTGAGCAAACAGGCGATGTATTCACATAGAAGACTAATACTTAATGCATTACTAACATCGCTACCCTTTTTTTTTGAGGATTAGTAAAACAGTTTGGTAACTGAGAAGCATGCATATAAATATTATTGGGGGTGCTTTGCACCTCCAATAAACTGTTCATGGGTGCTGAAAATGCAAAGCACTCCCGAAGTTGGTACCTATGGTCAGAGCGTACCAAGGGGGGGGGGGGGGCAAACGGGGCGGCCGCACCGGTCGCCGTAAAGAGGGGGGTGCCAAAATTGAAAAACATCTTATTTTAGTTTAAGAAAAAATAATTTTTTCAGGCAAAATATAAGGTTTTATTGGTCAAATTTTCTTTATTACTTTGTTAAATACTGCAGTAATATTATTTAGAAATAAACAAATATTTCGTTTAAAACTATTTATAGACAATACAAAATAATATATTTTTTTCAAACAAACTAACCTTATAATTCTTACAGTTTTATTTCATTCATATTTTTCTCTTTATAATGTGTTAAAGTAACATTCTACTTATTAAAAATAAATAATTGTGAACATTAAATTGTGTTTAAATTAAACTCATTGAACCTTGAACCTTTCAGTGTTGAAGGTGACTACCATCTAGTTAGCCCCGGGTGCCAAGTAGCCTTGGTACGCCACTGCCTATGGTGCATACCATATAAGGATCCAACTGATAATGATGCCATTTATCATTTTGCTTTGCAGGGAAATTAAAATCTTAGAGATTAAAAAGTAAGCTAATTTGTCAAGTAATTCTGTATGGGATTTATTACACAAATTGCTTTTGATATCAATACAATATAAAATTTATACATTTTGAATAATACAAATTATATGATGCAATGCGTGTGAAACTTTTTGGAATTAGTGTTTTGATGAATTATCTAAATACCGTACAAATAAAATAATTTGGATTACAATATAAAATTTATACATTTTGAATAATACAGATTATATGATGCCATGCTTGTGAAACTTTTTGGAATTAGTGTTTTGATGAATTATCTAAATACCGTACAAATAAAATAATTTGGATTAAAATACAAATGTACAAAATTTCAATAGCCAAAAGTAGTAACATTACTATAAGGCCTATACCAATAATTGTTGATTATTTTACTAATAAGATATGAGCAATTTGGATACTTATACAACATATGACACGCTTATTTACATTCTCTCCTCAACTCCATTATTTGGATAAAATCTGCATTTACATCATAACAGAACCAGCTGTTATACAGTATTTACAATTAAAAACATTTTATATTGCTAGTACCACACATTTGGCATTCATTACCTGGTAAATACAATTTTTTTATGTATCTACAAGAGAAGATATATAAGCTTTCATGAACCACAGATTATTGTCTCTGTTGGACATTACAATTATCTACAAGAACCTTAACTTTAGAAGATAACTTTTCATTTAAAATGCACTAACCCACTAACTCCTTAATTACTACATCTCTCAAAGAAGAAAAATGAAATTTATTAATCCTATTTAAAATTCAGTTTATTATTTGATACAAAACATTTTTCAAATGATGGCAGACAAACTCATTTATTTTCATTCATTCTTTGGTAGACATTTTATGAAGGGACATGTCCTAATATCAGACTGGTGCATAATTCACTTATTTCTTTTGACTTTGTGATTATGGGAATGCACCCTTGTGGTCAGCATACCAACTTCCAGATGGATAATGATGTTTTCATAATTAGACCAGGTACAGTTTTTCTTTATTTTGGTTACATTCCTACCGGTGTAAAATTTTAGGAAATATATTTCATTATAAACCACTCAAATCAAAGTCAGAAAATATCTTCAACTGGAGGGTGTCTTAAACAGTAAGCTCGAATGCTTCGGATCTTCAGTTTGTTTCTTAGGTGTTGAACTTGCTTTACAGATAATAGAATTTTGTTCGCAACTGATCAGAGTAAATTTATTAATTTCTGACACTTTAGCTTTGACTCTGTCATTCTAAATCAGTCGCTTTGACTCTGTCACTCTAAATCAGTCGGTTTCCTCAGCATGACTGCTTTCCTGTTCCACTCCTTACAGAGCACACAATGGTTTAGCCCTTAAAGGTGGTTAACAAACATGTAAACCGCAGTATACTCCAGATTGAAACCAGATTCATGTTCATACATCTACATATTTACATGACAATTATTGAGAGAGAAGATAAATATTTTGAGCTAAACAAATATTCAACCTACAATACTGATATGAAATTAAATAGTGAAGAGATATTTAACAGCGAAACAAATTGGAAAATATAATACAAAACTTAAAACATGGAGGAGTACATCACCCTTGCTTAACCTCACTGTGGATTAATGAATGAGGTATTTGTTCAAGGGAATATATCAACCTTTCTGAGATGTGTCTACAGACATAATAAGAGATAGGTGGTATGCATAAAAATTAGGCAATTGCTTTTACTACAAATTTATAGGAAACTCTAGTAAATAATTCGTTTGATATGCATAATGCTAAGTAGCACGAGCCTGTAGTATTTTGCTGCACCGCAGATCGCTGACAATGCATTTAGTTAAGTTATACTTAAATTATCATTACTTTTGTAAATGTATTGGTTTATTTTTTTGTTGCTTTAATTTAAAAAAAAAAATAATGCATTATTATTGAGGCAGATACAGTGTTTCTTGGATATTGCATCAAGTCCAGTATGGTGGTAGAAGTGAAACATAGTGGTCTCATGTTGTTTACATAGCTTAAATAGCATAGTTCTAACAATTCAATTAAAACTAATAAGAATATATTTACATAGCAACATGACACAATTGCACAAGTGTATTCAGTACTTTGAGTTTAAGTATAGAGTGTGTGAGAACACGAAGAATTGACGTGAATTAAGTAGTGGAAACTTTTGTCTCAGATAATAGGCCTACTAGACATATTTGCTGCTTCCAAAGGACTCTACAAATTGCAGTACATCTGTGCCATATTTCTGCAGTATATCTAGGGTCTAGGAAATAATACTAATTTAATTCATGATTTTCTACCTATTACTACAACTACCTTATTAATATTATTACCGCTACTAAAGAAAATAATAATAATAATAATAAATAATAATAAATAATAATATTAATAATAATGCCATCTAAGAATATTACCAAAGGCAAATTTAATGCTTCCAAGGTAATTTCAACCATTAAATTTGAGATTTCCTACTGTTGAAAACTTGAACATAACCATTGTTAGGGGGCCCAAATTAAAATTTGCATGGGGGCTCAACCTTTCTCCATTTCACCACTGCGCTGTATCCTTCCCTTCCTTAGTTTGCAGAACTTGTGATTTGTTTGGTAATACCAGTTTGTTTTTCTTGAATCACACGAACAAACACATCATTGAATTCATTGCCCACTTCTACATCAGACCCACCTGTTGTCATCTTAAGGAATTTCACAATTACCACTGAATTATACTCCAAAACACACAGGACATGTTTGCAAAGAATGAGTTTGTCTGCCTGCGGGACACAATTGGGGACGAGAATGTCATCTGCAGTGTTCTGATAGCCAGCAAGCAATTCCTATGCGCGGCTAGCAATTGCTTTTAAGCAAAAGTGCTTTATGTATACAATTTAGAGCAATTGATTTACCTTCCACCATTTGCTAGAGTGAAAGCAAAAACAATGGCATTTATGCATATCACTCATTCTTGATTCTGTTTACATTTCTGCATCTCAACTTGATGATATAAATATGGGGTATACCAAATGTGTGACATTCCTTCTTAGATATCTTACAATATTTAAGTTATTATATAAGTTGAACTTCCATATAACAAAGATTGTTAACAACAATAAACCCAGAACAAGCAATAATAATGTTACATGACCCTATTTATAATGATTAAGATATTTCATACTTTTACTATAAGTATTTTGAAATGAAACTATTATTCCAAGCTGGTAGAATAGTCCTACAGGCGGTATCAGTAGCAGATTAGTGCCCTTCCCAGCCTAGTGTAACATCTTTGTTCCCAGTCATCTGTTATCTGCAGCGTGCAGACCTATCAGCCACCTTTAGAAATTCCGAAAGAGAAATCTGTCTGTAGAAGATGGGTAATTAACTTGCCTTACTGTATTTGCAGAAACATATGGCCATTTCATTACTAGTTAACACATAAATAATGCACAATTAAAGTATGATGCCGATCAAATGGGTTAAGTTTTGATCAAGTTATGTGGCAACTCTGTAATGTCTCTTCCTTCGTTCTCTTTATTCCTTCTTTCCACCCTTTAAGAGACTGAAGTTTCTATGATGTACATTAGGTGATGTAAAACTGCTAACTAGAAACCTGACATCACAGTTATTTTTGAGTTGTGCGGACTAAAAGTAGCTATGGCATCTGTTTAATGAAACTCATTAAACCTTGAAACAAAATTAGCAGTAAAGAAATATTACTGATTTTTTTTATACTAAATAAGTACAGTGCAGTACAATTTACTTCAGTGTTACTGTGGTGTAGCATGTTACAGCAGTTTATATTTCCAAATTTTTCTGTTGTATGTAAGTACATTGTTTTTAGTTTTTACAAGCCCCTCGGTATAAAAGAAACCCTCATATAAAAATACGATTGGCTAGGGCCTACAAATATCGTAATGAGGTTTCACTGTACACATTTTAAAATTCTATGATCCTACCCGTGTTCTAAGAGCACCAGGGAAAATAAACATGTAGACTATCTATCTTACAGTCAAAATACTGGTCTAACATTAGTAGGCTACAATACTTAGTGTTTAACATTCACTTATAACCAATTTACAATAACTTTTATACATTCTATAACATTTTATTAATTATTTTGACTGAAAAGATCATTGTATTGTTGCAATACATGCATACAGTTACATGGAATTCTTATTTTAAGGGAAACTAAGAAGCAAAGAATGCTTAGCCTAAATACCAGGCCAGGTATCCAGGACAATTTTATTTTGTTGCACAACTAAAGGTATATTTTCAAAGTGAAGATTTTCAATCTTTTTTATTTATTTATTTCAAGTTTGACTAAATGCATTTAATGATAGAAATGTATGAGGTTTCATTTAACAGAAAAAGTTTATTCACATCACTGAATGTTGATTTTATTTTCAATGTGAGATATTTCAAATTTTTTTTTTTAAATAAATAAATTTCTAAAGTGATTTTTCTCCATTAAGTCAAAGTAGTTTTAAGATGGAAACCTAGTTTTTGGCAGTTGCCTTTTATAAAACTAAACTCTGTGGAGCGACATCCCCGAAGGGACAAGGCCTACCACCCGACCGCTGCGTCATCTATCTATAGACAGATGGCAGGAATGGGGGGCATATGGTCAGCATGCCGACACCCACGGCCGTTAATGGTGGTTTCCATGACCGGAGTTACCTTTTATAACCATTGACAATTTAGAGTTGTAAGTTAAGAAGAAACCTTAGAGAACTACAGATTAGAATAGCTCAGATTACAAGATTAGGTTTTGAGTAATTTAGATATTAAATGTACCATTACTGCTTAGATACATTTTCAAGCGTGTTAAAATTAAGAATTCAGTACTCACTGCTTTACATCATGGAAATTTTGTCATGCTATTATTTATTAGAGTAAAAATGTATCTATATTGGAGGATTGTTTAATATTCAAATTAAAGTTATGTTCTATTAATTCTACTAATCCCATGACTAATTTTTCGTTTACATTTTTAAATTTTCAATGGAAAAAAAAAAAGCACCTACAAAATAAACATTTTAATCTCATAGTTAAACATCTCATTGGAAATAAGACCTTCAATTGCTTTCACTAAGGCTTTAGGGCTAAGAGTCCAAGATACAGACTAAAACACAGATACAAAAAGGGCGAATCCCTATTTTAAGGGCAAGTGAGAAGTTAATTTTTCATAGTCTGAACCTATTTCATAGGCCTATATGGTTACACTGTTTAAGGTAATGTTGTTGACAGCAGTGGTCTTAAACATAGAGAAGTAAAAAATGGTTCTTAATTTAAGGGCAATAGAGAAGCAAATAACATTTAAATATCTAGTATTTCATGCCTATGCCCTTTCTTTAACTCCAGCTTTCATTTTGACATCCAAATGAATACCTGAATTTAAGAAAAAATATAGGAAAGGAGTGGTTTCCTCGTATTTCTTTAAAGGATGATACCGGCACTGAATGCAAAATGATACAGGCATACTTGAATTGGTTCCCAGTTCCTCCCAGAGCTAGAATGGGTTATTTTCAGGTTGTTTTCATCTCTGGCCTAGTAGGTAGGTTAAAAGTTTTGTCTTGGCAGACACTTTGTGTCCAAAAATTCATCATGAATGAATATCTACTTACACTACTCTCAGAAAGTTTTTCCCTCCATCCTTCCGCAAAAGTTACTTTCTGTTGCATTTTCTTAGGCTTCTAAGCTTAACATAAGCATCACACTGAGCATCTCCTAATGGATGTGAAATACCATAATTGCATTTTAAATTTACTATGAAAAGATTAATGACAGTTGGATGTGCACTCTAAGGTTGAGGTAAACTCAGCCCATATTGGAAGTGGTAACTCACTTATTGGTGCAAAGTAGGTATGTAGAAAGTAATCAAAGAATTGACCCATTCAATTGTCTATAGGGTTGACAGCCATTAGAGCATTAAAATACAATGTTCAACTTATTGTGGAGCCAATAAAGGCGGTTCGAATAAAGTTTTTAGAAGCTGACCTATTTCATATTCCTTACTGTTAAATTCAGCACCAAACTTAAGAATTGAGTTTTCCTCCACCAAGATTGTGCAAGATGGAACCTACAATCTTTTAGTTTGGCATTAGGGAATAACGTAGGTGGAGCCATGGCTCATAGATGGTGTTATGGGCAATAGCTTATTTTTACCACATTCACATCTCACACAGCCATAGAACCAATTTGCATCGTTGATATTTGACCGAGGAACAGGAAACCAACTCATGCTGTTGACATTTAGTTTGGGAACCAAGTACAAAACTGATGAAAAAATATACATACATAACATACGTACCCATACTGTCCATTCCAAACATTTTAAGATAAAATAACAGGTATCAGACCTTCGTTTGAATAGATATATAAGCATTCATGAACCACAGATTATTGTCTCTGTTGGACATTACATGAGAATATTATAGGAGAAAAATTCCTCCGACACTGGGACTTGAACCCAGGACCTTTGGCTATTCGCGCCAATGCTCTACCAACTGAGCTAAGCCGGAGTTCAATTCACAGCACCAGATGGAACCTCTCTCCTATGGACTGATTGCCCTAATGGTCTACCTCACAGACATCTGGCGCTGTGAATTGAACTCCGGCTTAGCTCAGTTGGTAGAGCATTGGCGCGAATAGCCAACGGTCAAGTCCCAGTCTCGGAGGAATTTTTCTCCTATAATATTCTTCGTTTGAATGTTTTCACCCTACTGGGTAAGAGCAGATCTTGTGTAGAGACACTCCTTACAACCCAAGCCAAATTCACATGTCCATAGTCCATTGTGATTTGTGAATATTTAAGTCAAGTAAACATGACTTTAAAGAGTTTTTGGTGCAGTTGTTGTTAAGAGTGGTTTTGCTATTTTATTCTACATTATATATTTTGTATTAATATTTTATTTTTGTTTTATTAGTGTATTTTATTTGTTATATTAATTTGATGTTTTTAAAATGGATAGTGATCCTCAACAAGCGCATACTGGGGTTTCCTCATTAAAGAAATATAGATAAGGCAAAGGCTTCCGTGCTGGAGAGGAAATCTAGATACTGAATAAGTTACTTGTAAAACAAGTTGGATGACAGATATAGTTGCAAAAGTTTCATTGTCATTGGAGATTTTGCTATTGAGTGTTATCATGGGATTACAGAATGAAATACTCTACATAGGAAATAAAGGTTCCATCTTCCAACATGTTAGTATCCACACTTAGAGAGAACCATAGAAATCTTCAAGCATAAGGAAAATTTCAATTGAAAAGATATCATAATTCACATAAACAGCTCACTTCAAAATAGTCATATAGACACCTTTTGAAGGTGCTTGCCACAGATTTGCAAGAAATGTCTTGAAGACCATGTTCATCTGTATTACCGGATTTATTAAAAGAATACAGAAGTGCAGGCGAACTCAAATTGCCTCCTCTCACAAAGAAAAAAATAGTAGAAACATAATAAGATACTGGTGATTTTACCAAGGCTGTGATCAGAAGTAAGATTTATATCTCTTTTATCCCATAATGAGATTCCAATAAAGACAGAATACTTTCTGGACACCGAACTCTCAATTTTAATACAATACTTATACAAGGCACTGGCTTTCAAATGTGAGGAAAAAACCTGTTAGATAGAGAAGATCTGGTTGTTTAATGTCTCAGATATCTCCAAAATAACAGAAGATATTGAGAACAGGGGACACCTACATATTCCAGGGTGAAAGATCAAATCATAAGCCCGAAACATGCATTTTTTAAAAGACGAAGCTAGATCAGAGTATGAATAAACATAAAATGATAATCAGAAACACATTATGTTTATTATTACCATACTCAACTTCAGAGGTATCACTTTTATTTAATTCCACAAATTTCAATGTGAACCATGCTTTTCCTATATTACAATCACTGTTATTTCCTTTCTTAATACATTTGGAATTGACTGTAGGTTAATTTCTTCTGTTTACATCTGTTCTGTAGGCATCCAGGATAACATTAATTCTCCTTCTTAATGCATCCTTAGAGAAACCACTTGGACTGGGTAGGCTGACTTAGTAGAAGACTACAGTTTTGGTCTTCAAATTGATTTCAGTTAGCGCTGCAACCGAAACCTGAATTTTGTTGGCGATGGTGGAGGAGGGGGTGCTCGTTTTGTTTCTTTCTCTGCTGTCTGTAGGAATGCCTTAGAACTAAGGCCTCGCTTATGTAAAGTGTGAAGACACTGTAGGCGTAGTTCCACTAATTCAGAACCTTCCAAAGACATGCCACAACACTGGCTGATGTCCAAATACTTCAGGTTACTGCAGTTCCTTCCAATAGCTGAAAGGCTTTCATCTGTCAACTGTGAGCATCCCTGTAAAAGACATAAATAAACACTTTTTGTAACAGCCATTTCATAAATACGGGTGGGACATTATAGCAAATTATGAAAACTATTTTTGTTTATTACATATCATAAATAATAAACTAGAATCGGTTCTTCACATCCTATAAAATTTACAATGCCTTCTCCTCTACACTAAAGGCAAAGCATTATTTAAAAATTATTTAAAATTTATTTTAAATATTTTAAATTTGTTTTTCAAAATCTATTATAATAATTTGGACACTGATTTTAATTATGCAAAACAAAAGTTCATTTGTTGTTATGCTATTACTGATTTTAATTATGCAAAACAAAAGTTCATTTGTTGTTCTGCTATTACTGTTAGGGTCTTAATGTTGTTATTAATGAAGGTATGAGGGATTGAATACTAATTATAAACTGTTTCCAGGTTGTCAGAACATTTATTTAACTCATCAATAATAATTTAACAAAACTATCACCATTACGGGTGGCATTCAAGGAATTCTTGTGTTTAGCGGACAGCTGTGAGTGAGTGCTATTACTGATTTTAATTATGCAAAACAAAAGTTCATTTGTTGTTCTGCTATTACTGTTAGGGTCTTAATGTTGTTATTAATGAAGGTATGAGGGATTGAATACTAATTATAAACTGTTTCCAGGTTCTCAGAACATTTATTTAACTCATCAATAATAATTTAACAAAACTATCACCATTATGGGTGGCATTCAAGGAATTCTTGTGTTTAGCGGACAGCTGTGAGTGCTGAGGGATATTAAATGTGGATAACATATTAAAATTGCCTAGTAGGGATTTAGGATAATATGCTTTCTCAGTGAAGCGTGCACTGATTCTGATTTGACTCCACTCAGCATGTAGAAGTAACAGTGTAATAAGAATGTTAATTAAGCGTAGTAAATATGTAGCCTAACCTGTAAGTCCAAATGTTTCAGTCTTGATAATCTTCTCACGAAACTGATCACGCCATCATCAGTAATGTTATGACAGTTACTCATTATAAGAGTCTCAATACTTGGATTGTTTGCTGCTAGGTCTGTAACACCTTTGCTCGTTACCTGAAAATTGAGAAACTATGAATTAACAATAGAAAGGTACCATAAAGCCTTTGAATGACAAACAACAGTTGAGACTACTAAGGAAACAGAAATTACCGTACATTTATGATTTTTTCTTACTAACCTGCTGGCAAAGGCTAAGATTTAGATTTCGAAGCTCCAGAAAGTAGAAGGCATATTTAAGGCTAACATCAGTGATTCTGTTGCAACCACATAGATCTAATTCCTGCAAACCTGAAATAAAACATATATGTATGAATTACTTTCTAGCATCTGCAGAAAGGGTTAAAACCTGGATTGTCCATTCGAAAAATGGACAGTTCATAACCCTAACTAACACGCTAAAAGTGAACATAGGCATATAATGAAACTGTACATTAATTATTATTCTAACTTCTCACTGTAAGTAGTCATAAATTTATCAAGATGAGATTTTTTTTAAGTACATTATGAAAACAAAAAATTGAAACCATTTTAATTGGATTTTTTTGTCAAACATGCAAAACTAAGAAACTGATAATATTTTATAATTTTCATTCACCCAAAACAAATTGATATGTCATGTAATAAAGCATTTAATTCATATTATTAAAAAATCATGCATTGTGAACAGAAGTGAAAAAAGCTGTGAATAAATGTGCAAACATTTAAAACTGCTATTGATTCTAGAATAGAAGTGGTAAAATAAGTATATCAAATGAGTTAAAACACAGTAATTAACAGATATTTATTACTGGGTGCCTAAGTTGTGGGCCTAGGTGGCGTGGATGTTGCGTTGGTCTTGAAGGAGTGGGAGTATTTGGTGTGGTTTCAAGACCAACACAACACCCATGCCACCTAGGCCCACAACACAGGCACCCAGTAGCAGTTCGGAAACCGCTGATGATGTGCTAAAATAGTGCAAAACGTCCGTCCAGATCACCAAAGGTAATTCTAGAATGCAACATCAAGTGTTTAAGTTTTATAACTTTATTAATGCAATTAAGAATGGACACCCATACATACAGTTTATTGGTGTTATAAACTACATGTATATGTAAGGTTGTAACCCTAACTTGTGAATTTTTTCTTTTTCTAATTTGGAGGTAGCAATTCGAGACAACAGAAATGTCATGTATTTTTGTTTAAATAATCTAGTCAGTTTATCGTAGAGGGAAAATAATCTGGCTTAGGCCATATGGTACAAAACATTAATAAGAAGTAAATTATTGAGTTGAAAGATTTTGGAGTTTAGTTGAAAGTAAAGGAAAAAACTGCTTTTGAAAAAATAGGTAATGGTAAATGTGGCTTTGAGAAAATAGGCAAATTGGGTACATTAAGTTTAGGCTACACAGTTATAGGGCTGATTCCGAAAAACACAGGGGAATCATTCTGCATCATCTTATTATAGTCATATCATTAGGTTTAAACTGAGCTTACCTCTTAACCTCATCAATGAGAACCCTGATTGTACTTCATCAGTACCAATATCTTGATCTTCACACATCTGCAACACAACCTTCTTTCTTTTGGCATCATTCACAATTTCTTGTTCAGCTTTACTCCTTAATGATATTCTGTATAGGGGATCAGTATCATTTACAAAATCATTAACTTCAAATTCAACAGGTTTTGCTTCAACAGCTTGATCCTGATTATGAGAACTTGCTTCTTCACTGCCACTAGTCCTTGTGCCCATGCCTGTCAAACCAGCATCTGTTACTTTGTTACAACGTGTTAACTTGAGACATCTTAACCACACCTGATATTTACAGATTGCTTGTATTGAACTGTCTGTCACTGCATTAAAGCAGTAACCAAGATCTAAATGTGTCAGTTCTGGCAGATGTTCTGCAATACTGCAAACTGTTCTTTCATCAAGATTTAGTGCTGTTACGTAAAGCCTACGGAATAAAGGATTCACATATGAACATAACCCGTTCTCTAAGCCTTCACCTGTAACTTGCTCACAATGAGACAAGTTTAACTCTGTTAACTTTTTGAGATTAAAAAGCTGTGCCACACCAATGTTCGTTATGGCACGACAGTTCTGCATATTGAGTACCGTCAGATTTTTTAGATTATGACAGATAGCAAGGAGAGCATGATCAGTAATACGTGAACACAAGCTAAGGTCTAATTCTGTGAGCATTTTCTGGTGTTCAATGAATTTTAATATGCCTCTGTTGTTTAACTGTTCACAAGACTGAAGATGCAATGCTGATAATGTTAATGCTGGTACTTCTGCTAGTTGTGACAATGCTATCTCGTCAATCAATGTGTGACCAAACCTGAGCTTTTTTATCTTTCGAGCCTGGGAAGCTATGTATTTTAATATATTCCGGAATGTCAACACACTTTCCGAAGCCATTATAGTCCCAGACGACATATTACTAGGATAAAATTTGTGTAACAGACCAGTGTGAAATGATATTTGACATCCTGTTAATGATAAATCTTCCAGATTGGGAGCAATTGCGACAAATCTATTAAAGAGAGCATCTGATAAATATCTATTTGAAGCAAGACTCAGTTCCCTGAGCTTGGCTAAGGTCTTGCTGAGCAGAACAACATCAGATTCCTGCTCCAGCACTCTTCCTGACATGAGCAGTTCACGACACCCATTTACATTAAGTGCTTCTAAATGTGAACATCTTGATAAAATATCTACAAATGTTCTTTCTGATACATCGCAACTATGCATAGAAAGAGAGCGCATTTGTGGACAAAATCTATCCCAAAATTTTGTTAATTTTGCTCCTAGTTCTACTTCTTTGAAAACAAAAATCAAGAAAGTACCAAAGCTGTTTTCGAATACATGGAGAGGTCTTGACAGATCATCATGAAGCACTACAGCTTCGTTACTGTGAAGTTTCAGGTCTTTTGATGCCATATGCCACTGACGATTCACCTGTGAGGCACTGATCCTATCAGATAATGGCAGGAATTCCAGTATGTAAATTATGATCTGGAAAAAAAAAATAAAAAAAACATTTATGCAAACTGTTGTCACAATAGCACAAAACAAATTGGCTGAAAGGATCGCTGAATTATTTAAAGAAAGTAGTCTGTGGATTACTTTTCAGATTGTAAACTGTATAAATTGAAATGAATATTTACGGTCTTCAAATGCTTCAGTCAATAATCATGAAACTTAAGTTATATAATGAGGTACTGAACTTTTCAAGGACACCTGAGATGAAATTATGAATTAATTTTAAGAAGGAAAAATGAAAATGTGAATGACACGCATTCTCTAAAGCGTTGTTTAAACAAATTCGATGGACGTAAATTATATAAATTACTTTGGCAGATCTTACCTCAGTAGGAAGTTCTACTGCTACATTATCCGTTTTAGGCCTATCATTTTGCAGATTTTCATTTGACATTGTTATGAAAGATGCCATTTTAAACTTGTCCGGGCAATATATTGTCAGTACTGTACCGTACTTCAAAAACTTAAAAGCACTCCTTCACACACTCTCCGATCAGCTGATTTACTAAATTACATTTTTATCTGATTGCTAATGGTTATACGGTATTCCTTAAGATGGCAGGGTATTTCGTTATAATACAATCTTTGGTTACTAGATGTCTCGCAGTGAGACAGTGTAGTTGTTGGTTGGGTCGTCTAACTCGCAGGCTGTGAATTCCCTTGGTGACCGGCCCCACAACGATGTTGGTGCGTGCGCCCGATCGTTCGCTTCTGCGCAATCCTTGGGGTGAAAACATCTCCCTACCACTGGAAAAGCGTATTGTTACAGGAAGCGAGTAGTCTCGCTGACTAGCTGACTACGAGCGGACAAGCAAACAGCTGATCTCTTACTCACCATTCGTCATGTCACTGCATCGTAAAATGCATCGTGAATTGTATCAACATCAACAAACGTTTTGAACTCCAGCAAGAAATAAAGACATTGTCTGATTAGTTTTCTTTTTTCCGCCCATTTTCCTCCCACAAGATTATAACTAGTAGTCGATCAAAATGATTTCTTTGAAATCCACGTGGTTTTAGCCAATGTGACTTTTTTTAGCATATGTGAAAAAAGTTAGGCTACGTCTTGCCTTCGGTTTTGTTTTTATGAATTAGTGAGTTCACGAGTGACAGAGCGAACAGTGTTAAACATGTGACCAAAAAATGTTTTAAATTGTGGACATGTGGACACGGTTATTGACGTAATATGTTTTGTAAAGACTTCGAACACTATCGTGCATGAAATTGTGTAAGTACGAGTAAATACTTGAGTGCAAATTTGCCCTGAGTGCAGTTGAAATTAGTGATGATGTAAATCTGGCAGGGTCACATGCATCGTGTTTGTTAGTGAACGGTGACTAAGACAATGCAACATGTGAGAGATTTTATTCGGTAAGGCAGATTTCGCTAAAAAGTATGCTAGTAAAGACAGTTCATAAAAAGGGTCTTGGCGACGCTGAGGAAGACTGGACTGAACGTTGACGAAACCTGCTGCAATTTGCCAATTGTGAGCGGTAGCCTCGGACAGAACGTGGACGTCGTGACGCCTCGCATCGCGACGATGTCGCGCCGAAAACAGGCTAAGCCGCGAGCTCTTAAAAGTAAGTACTGCACTTACAGCATTATTGCATACCGTTAATAATGTAAATTTTCTAGAAATTGTAAAGTACGAACTGTTCAAAATTATCTTTAAAACGACGACTTTCGAAATAATTCGCGCAGAAAAATTGCAATTACGAGTAATTTGAACTTTATTAATTTTTTGAATGAGAAGTTAATTTTGAGATTATTTGTGTTGGTTTTTATTGTAGCCAGTAGAAGGACATTTAATAAGAAACAGCATACTCTCTATTTGCCCCATCCAACTAAATACAGTATATGACAATTATTAAATAATTTTTATTATTAAAGATATGCATTTTAAAACTAAACAAATTATTGTTAATGTTGCTGGTATTACCTCATTATAGAGAGTCGAAAATTATCTGCACATTTAGTATCATTCCCGAAATTAAATAATAATAATTAAGAGGAATTCTCTAGAATGCAAAGTACAATTACTTTAATATAACAACAACCGTATTTTTAAGCATAAAACTAACTACATTGAATGTTCTTATTAATATTACATTATTAAGAAAGAGAGATTATAGTCCTATATTTAATTTGTCTCCTTGTGTACTTAGATTGCAAAGTACAATGACATTAAATATAACATGCCGTATTTTTAACTATAAATATTGACGCTGTGTTAGCTTAAACTGTAATAACACGAAAGTTCTGATTAATATTGTATTAATAAGAAAGTGAGGATTGTAGACCTGTATTTACTTTGTCTCCACTCTAAAGGGCGAATTCGGAGAAGACAATGTTCGCTTTGCTTCATGCGGCTGTGAACGTATAGAAATTATTTGTAAACATCCTTGACGTATTGTCACTACGCGAAGAGTGCACGTGGTACCCCCTAGAGTCCAGACTGTACAGAAATGAGGAATTGACAATATTCTCAAATAACCTACAATAGTAATAAGTTATCGAGACACTTGGTTTTCGTGAGTGTCGTATTCACGAATTGTGGTTATTACCATTGATGAAGTGAAGATCTTTTGTTTCAAACACTCCTAGGCCAAAATATGTTTTGCATTCGCAAAAAAAGAAATAATTTGTTGTAATTTTGGTACGATTTTTTTCGTTATTTTGGACGAAATTTTATTTTTAAAGGAAATTTCGAGTTTCAGAAAGACATTTTGTTATATGGACCCAATGATAAATGTATGTGCAAGTGAATACCATTAATATTCAGTGAAGCAAGTTTATGTAGAGTAAGTTGACAGAGTTGTTGTATGATTATAAGTATAAGAAACTAAACAAAACATTTGTTTCAATTAAACATAACGTAATGGACATGTAGAGAAGTTAATTTAAACATAGGCGTAGCAACAATTTTAAATTTCGGACTAAATTCAATTCCTAGTCAATAAATTTTATACTAGCAGGTGCCCGCGGTTTCACCTGCGATTATTTACTCACCTCCTAGATGTTTTATTTAAATAATTTATTTACCATAAAAATATAATTTGAACATTATATTTATTAAGAGTGACATCTTTTATTTTTACATAAATTGAATAAATTACATGATTTCATTTTTAAATATATTGATTGACGTAAATATAAATAATTAAAACGAATCTTGTGCCGCCATATGGACATACAGATTCGAAATGAAACGATTAAAACGAACCACAGATTCATAAACCTTACCCTTACACGCAAATCACGCACAAACAATTAAAATTATTGATAGGCAAGAAGCTAAAAATCCGGATTTCAGGTGCATTTCACTATTCAAGTGCACTGCCCGAGAAGGAAACCTCTGATGCGAGTTCCCTAACCCAAAAAACCCCGCATATTGAGTTTTGTCCAAATCATTCAATGTTTTCTCATTTAAACATTTAATAATGATGATTCGAGATCAGCTTTCTTTACATAAGCGCTTGTATAAATTTCTGTATTGTAACTAGAAGAGTTTGCTTAATAATAGGAACGTGAATTGTTCCGATTAAGAAGTTTATTCTGATACTAAAGTCGCCTGGTTGCATCGCTGTTATGTATCATTTTAGTACTCTTTCTAACCTAACGTTTCAGATCTAATTCTACAATGCATGTGCCTTTGTATGAAAATAAATGCTCATTTATTGTTTCTTTTACTTTGCTTGAACCATCGTTTCGTATAGACAATTTATATACATGTGCGGAAAGTTTAATAGTAGAAGGTATTCGTAGCATAATCCTATAACGGAAATCAATTATGATGGAGCATTTATAGTGTTAATACTGTGAAGACTGGCCCACCATTTGCAATATTGTAGTGTATTTGAAGTTTACTTTCTTGAGATTTCTTTTTGTCTTTGCAGCATAAGTTCTGTTTCACATGTAAATGGTATTGTATATGCAGTACATCCAGTGAACAATTTGAATGTGAAAGATTGTGGGAGAGTAACAACTTGAATTCGAATAGCCTAAATTGAAAGCCCATATTTTTAGAAATTAAGAGATAATCTTTACGGCTAAAAACTTCCTCCCTTTTTTATGATACTACAAATACCATGTGTGCATAAATGTGACAGGCCAATATCAGTAGATTTACTGGCATGTAAAAGAACTCCTGCGGGACAAAATTCCGGCACACCTGCGACGGTCATAAGCCTAAGTTCCAGTACATCCCCGTCGTTAAATAACATATACCAACCAATGAGTGTTATTCTCAGAAAGTTAATTTTATCTACAGTTGTTATTGCTTAATTGAGATATTATCTGACGCCATTATTTTTGTCTTTTTAACATTAGCCTATGCTTAAGGTCAGCTTTATCACTTTCCATCTTTACCTTATTTAAAAGATCTTCTAAGTCTTTTGCATTTTCTGCAAGAATTGTATTATCTGCATGCCTGATGCTTCAAACGGTGCAGGGTGGAAAAGGGTTGAATACCACCACTCTAAAGGATGCAATTTTTTTTACTCGTGAAAAACTTTAAAAATCTATCGCTAGCATGTAAATTCGTGGAGGAAAGAATACATGAATTTCGTAGAACAACTCCTTCCACAGACTACCCCTCTTTCCGTTCCCCTAACAATTAACATTCACTACCACACAGTATTTAGGGTACGTATAGATCTGCGCTCCTCTTGCGCGCCGTGCAGCACGCGTGCCGCTCGTTGAAATTATTTTTACAGCGCTCCTCTTGCGTTCCATAGGAAAGCGACGAACCTACTGCGAACCACTAGCTTTCATCATTAGGCCTAATATTTTGTGTGTTTTTTGCTTAGAAAACGAGTTTGGAAAAAAGTCCTCAATTGCAAAACTTGTCTAACTCTTAAATATCGAAACAAAACCATTTTTAAACAAGAGTTGAAAAGTGTGTAAACAGTGTTAATATTTATATACCTTTTCCTGTACCTTTGCTGGCGTTAACTTTAATTTTCTCTCGCCGGTTACAAGAAAGCATAGATAACATCTTCTTCTTGCACTCTTCTGAGGACGTATTTATTTCCATTCCTATTTCCCTCCATGCATCCTCCTTTAATTTTTTTTTGTAGTTATCCTAATGTTTTGGGTTCCACAGTAGAGGTTTTGATTTGTAATTGTAAATATGTATCATCTGCAGATCTTCTCCTCGTACCACTCCATGATTATATCACATACAAGCTAGCTCATTCAATCTTGACTAATGTCCTTCAGAAAGGGACCAGTCACGTCAGCAAAATAGCACATGTTACAATAAACAAACAGCCAAATTTCCTGTACTCTGTTTGGAGACGACAATTCACTGCTATATAATTCATGCAGCACGGGTGCATGCAAGTGTTTTAACGAATGCTATTTATTTAATAACGTGATAATGCCCCCTATACTGTCAAAACTAAAAGGGGAAACTCTACACAGTCAAAGTAGCGAGATTATTGCTAATGTTTATGAGTAGGCCTACATGAAGGAAGAAGCCAAACATAAAGATCGATTTTCTCCAGCGTATTTTAAAGAAATTCAGAAAGTGCAAAGTAACGTACACAACATCTGACTCAGCTCCTGCTTCTGTATACCTATCCTTCCCCAAAAGGTGAGTAAGTGACTCGCATCAACCTATCATATAATTTTTTCATTTGCCAATTGTACAGTAAAGCTTGAGGAGCGGAGCGCTGTGAAAATAATTTCAGCGAGATGCACGCGAGCAGCACGCAACTACCAAAAACACGTCCAAATATGAAATCAGAAACCCTTTGTGTTCGTCGAAAAAACCGACAGGAGACGGATCGTGGCGAGCAGCACGCGAGCGGTTCGCGTGCACCTCAAAATGCCGTACACATCTGCGTGCCGAGCGGCACGCGTGCCGCACGGCGCGCAAGAGGAGCGCAGATCTATACGTACCCTTAAGTTGGTCAAGACAGTGCAGCGCCATATAATATTAATGTTATTACTTTAGTAACCTTATTTTGAAATGAACAGAAACTTTCAAAATATTAATTTAATAAAAAAAATTTGTTAATCAATTAAAAAAAAATAAACTTCTTTACTTGTGTCATTTTTACAGTAGGACAAGCGCAACATTCAATAAATATTATAAATAAATTCGTCAATTCATTTTCACATCTTGTACTTTAATTAAAAATACAAATCAAACGGATAGTTTGCATTAATAATACTGTACTCTCACTATAACTTACACCTGATAATAAATTGTCAGTCGTATATTACAGATCTTATTTAATATAAAATTATTGTACTGTAAATTTTAAAACAAAGAATAATTGGTTCATTATGTCAGATTGTAAAACCGATTTGTGTACATCACAACAAACACTATTTCATAACTCCTCGTCATTGTCATTATGCACGTCAGATCTGTTACTAGAACAATCTAAATTTATCATCACATCTCTTTCAATAATTTCGTCCTTGTTTATCTCCTTTTCCTTGGAGCCTCTCAGAGTGTGCCACATATTTTCTCCAATCTTTATATATATTTATATATATTGCTCGAGAATTTTTCGATGAAATCCATTGTGTTACCTATGATAAAATGAAGGCATTAAAATTTTCGCCAAGTTATATTTCAGAATATTTATAGTTAAATCTTTATTGTTAGGTTATTACTACATTTGGATAAAGAATTCATTTAGAATTATTATTTATATTCTATTTATTTTTTCGTTATGAATATTCATAATAACCTATTCCACAAAGGCTATAAATTGCTGCATTAATTAGTGCTGAATACGGATTAATTAGGGTTGGAAGTTAAAGTTAACTACAACGTGATGAGTGGTAGGACAGGTTCTCCAAAGCACACTACCAAAACATTACTTGAAGTTAATATTATTCAGGTTATATGGGAAACAAGTCTAGGCTATAATTATAATTTATTTATTTCTGTCTTAGTTTATATATATATTTTTTTTTATCGTGACAATATTGCTGGACAGCTTGCTTGAAAATGTCTCTCGCAATACGCACGTAGATTACTGTAGATGTGTACGGCATTCCTTGTTGCGACATTTGCACTTCCTAAGCTTGCATTTGTTTACATTACCTAGTTCTGCAGTACCCTAACAGGCTCAGTGTTGCCATTCTGATTTCTCGATATTACTAATTTCAGCGCTTAATTTTATTTTATTTTCCTAAAGTATTAGGTGAATTTGAAAATTATTAATAGGGTCCTTTTTTCCTTACCCACTCAATGGCATTAGACAATTTCTAAACAACCTAAAGGAAAATAATTTATTTTATGGAACTCGAGAGGTTCATTTTCGCGCTTACCCGAACCCGCAATTCTACTCTATTCTGTACTAACTTCATCCCTCGCAAATCCTACTTCCCTTAGATCTATTGTCCTCTCACCTACGTCTAGGGCTTCCAAATGGTCTCTTCCCTTCGGGTATCCCAGTCAAAATGTTGACAATTTTAGCCTCCTCGCGTGCAACATGTCAAGCCCATTTCGTCCTCCGTGATTTAATTGCCCTTACTATATACGGGTTATGAAGTTAGTCGTTATGCAGTTTTCCCCAGTCCCCATTTTCATCTCCCTTAAATCCAAATATTTTCCTAAGCACCCTGTTTTTCGAACATTCTCAGTTTGAGTTCTCTCAGAAGAGTAAGCGACGATGCCTCACATCCATATAATGCCACCGGCAAGATAACTGTCTTAACAGTTTTTTATTTCAAGATTTCTGGACAGAAGACGAGAAGATAAAAGTTTCTGAACTGCATAAAAACATTTTCTGATTTCAGTCGGCACTTAACTTCTACCTTACTAATATTTGTATCTGTAATTATTGCTTCCAGATATTTGAATTTTTCCACTTGTTTGAACGATTTACCGGCTATTGTAATATTTTGTAGCGCATTATTTTGACGTTCCAAGACCATATACTTGTTTTTTCTGTATTAATTTCCAATCTGACACTCCTGCTAGCATCGAAAAGACTTTTCAGAAATTCTCCCGATTGTGTTTATGTCATCGCCCAAAAGACAAACATCATCTGCATAAACTAAAATAGGGTGATTGCCATTTAATTATAGACCTATCTTATTTTCCTGAACTTGCCTAATAGCATATTCCAAAGCGAAAATAATCCTTGCATCAAGCCGTTTTTAATGCCAAGCGTAGCCTATCTGATACTACAAATTTCTTTACCCTTACTCTGCTGTAGGTTTCATGTACACACATTTTGATCAGCCTAACTAATTTATTTGGTATCCCAAACTCAAAGATATTTTACAATTTGTCTCCTATAACTGAATTACAAACATTTTAAAATTCTATTTATGGCTGGTGAACAGACTTATTATATTTCCACTTTTTCTCCAAGATCTAGCGGATACAAAATATTTGATCAATTATTGATCTGTTTCGCCTAAATCCACATTTGTAATCTCGAATGATTTACGTCCGCATATGGGGTAAATCTTGACAGAAGTACATTAGACAAAATTTTGTTTGATGCTGATAAGAGAGAAATTTTTCGATCCTTATGCCTATTACGAGTACATTCGGCTCATCTCCCTTTTTTATGAATCGGTGTAATAATAGATTATTTCCATTCCTCTGGCAATTATTCCTTTCTCTAAATCATAAGAATGATTTTATGGATCTCTGAGTATAATCTATCCCCACCTGCCTTAATTAATTCTGATGGAATTTTGTCAATGCCTGGAGATTTTTGTTTTTAGTTTACCTAGGCTATAGTTGTTTCTATTTCTGTTAGAGTCGTTCAGCAACCAAAGGCTCTGCTGTGAATGTTTCGCTTTCCGCACTTTGAACATTTCCATGCACATTTAATAATTGATTTACAAAAATGTTTCCACCTGTTCAAAATATTATTCGGAGCCGCGAGTATAGTGACATCATTGTCCTTACCCATGTCTGTTCTAGGTTGAAAACCTTTCTTGAACTGATCTATTCCCTTGTATCATATTAGTCTTTACTATTTTCTCTAATTCAATCGTTTTGTCCTTGAGATAGCTTCTTTTCTTTGTTCTAATGGTTCTATAGGTTTCTCGTTTAGTATTGTTCAGATTTTCGACAGTAGTTTCATTCGGATTCTGCAACCATTGTAGTTAGCCTGCTTTCTTGCATTTACTAATTTCATGCACTCATCATCGAACCTCGGTTTATTTGGTTTCAGCTCAAGCGGACCTAATTTTTCTTTTGCGGATATTTTAGTATTGTCGTTACTACTTTTCCAGGTTCTGCAATGTTTCCTAGAACGTCAACAATGGGCAATTTCTCTTATTTTTGTCAAAACAACCGAAGCCGTACTAAATTCCTTTTCAAAAAGTTTCAAAGTTTATTGTGGGGGAAAATTGAAAATTTGAACTTTTTGGAATTACCCCATCGGGTATAGGCTGTAAATTTACCAAATTTCTAGCTCATGTGGAAGTGGGTAAACATCGATATTACTAGGTGGATGATCTACTCGTATACTGTCGTAGATGTGAATGACATCACAACAATCCAGGCAGTTTTCCATACTTATTGGGCAGCTAGAAACACCAAATTTTGAACGCTTATGACTGCTAATATTTCTGCCAAATTTTACAATTCTCTCTGTCCTATAAGTGTGTAAAAAATTACAGGTACATGAGGAAAATTTACAAAATTTAAGACTTACCGTTTAGCTACTATAAGCCTCCAAGAAGGCCTTTAAGTTCCGTCGCTATTTTGAATGTTTTTTGGGGATAAAAAATGAAAAATCGGATCGTTTTGAAATATTTATTTCTATTACAAGCTATAAGTTATAAGTATGACGAATTTCATGTTTCTGGCTCGTCTGGAAGTGAGCAAACAATTATGTCAATGAGTGAGTTAGCCACGTGACTTTATACCATAGTGATGATTTGCTGTTTTTAAACCGTTAACTGGGCGTTACTCCGGTACCGGTCAACCGATTTGGCCCAAAATCATTATAGTTCGTCCCCAAAATAGAATTTTGGATTCAGGGGACATCAAAACGTACTTCCTCTACTTATACTGTAGTACCTATGGGACGGGCAGAGGAAGTAAGTAGGCATGCAAATTTTTATACTCGCGAGCACACATACATAAAATACTATACCTACTTACAGTTTCATTCAAGCAATTGCAATCAAGCATGTGTTAGGCCATAATGTTCAAGATAAGCGATATTTTGTTTAAAATCCGATAAACTTCTTCCTAAGATAATACGTGCATTTCACGAACATGGAAAAGTATATTAATTTAAATCCTTCTCATGAGCAGTTAAATATCTTTTTGCACGACGTAATTAATTAGTGGTACTTACGAATATTGTTGCCGTGGATCGTAACTTGACATTCCCGCACGCAATCTGGTTGCTATGAAAACAAAAGAGATCTCCGTGCGGTAAAAATTGCAAAAAGCACAAGTGCCGTAAGTAAAACCATCATAATGCAAGCCTTTATGGAAGACCGGAACCAAGGCTCCCAGAATGTAGCGACTTTAACAGGACAAATATTCGGTCCCCATAACAACCAACATTTAGGCCTATGCGAATCACTTTCTGAAATATAACATTCATCTTCAATAGTGTATAAACAAAATATTTTCAGCTAATATCTCAATTAATATAAATAAATTGATATAAATAATCATCGTGCAAAAAATAGCATGCAATACTCGTGCCGTAAGCGCATAACGGATCTCGGAAATTGGAAAAACTCGACGCAAGCGCCTCGTTTTTTCAAACTCTTTCCTCGATCCGTAAGCACCGCTTACGACACTTGTAGCGCAATATACTATTTGCTTTTCAGAACAAAGGTGACAGTATTGTTGGATATAAGTTACAGTAAGTACAGAAAGAGAACTTCAGGGAACAAGAAGGAAGTATATTTGTAGAGATTTTTATTTCCGGGATGAGTGGTAATTTTGTAGTCAGACTTAGGTCTGGACTCCTAATTTATTCATTAGCGAGTTAGTTCAGTTCAGACATTAGTTATTTGGAACTTTAGTGAAATGAATTACGACTTACAAGACACGTCCGCTAGGGCTACCTAACTTTTTTTTATGCCTGTTCAGTTTTGGAAACGTTAACGGTTTCAACGTTTATTAATTCGATCAGATACAACCACATATAGGTGAAACAGTTTTCATGAATAACATATTCTCATATTGATGATATTCATAAGCCTTTATTTTTATGTTTTTAACGAACCGATGCAGATTTAATTAATTTTAGTACACAAAGTATGGAGGATGCAGAAAATTCTATTAACCCAATCTAATTTACAGGCTTTTCCGTAAGGGATTAACATATTTCATATGTTGCTTCGATAAAATTAATGCAATCAAATGACACGTTCCCTATGGTATTGGCTGTATCAAAATGTTTTCGGTTATGTTCCACTAACTATATAGTACTAAATTTCCCTTAAAAGTGATAGGGTTAGAAATATAAAATGCATTTGTCATTTAGCTCAACTTCCGTGTTTCCAATGAAATCTAACTTATTCTTATATTTCCACCAAACGAAAATTGCTTGCATAGAGATATGTTGAAATGTTAAAATTAAATACTTTTTTAATCGTTCATTGGAAACATAAAATGTTCCATTTGCATATGCCATTTTTCAGTATTAATTGACCTTGCCAAATATTAAGACTAGCATTGTCGGAACTACTTTCCAGTTGTTCAACACTCATTTTCTAGAAAGGTGTCATACATCAGTCTGCTAGTTAAGTTGGCTGCATCTGCTTCTGACCCAAAGGTACGCGGATATAAAGCCGATAAGGCCGATAGATTTTTCGGGACGATTTTTTTATTATTATTATTATTATTATTATTCTGGGATCTTCTGGGAAGAAAAGAAAGCTATCAGCCCTGGATAGGCCTATTAGATTTTAGGCTCGATGGAGAACTTCAGGCCTGTATTACTTTACTATACTTTACTTTATACTACGTTATTTTACTCTTTATATGCCTAAGTGAAATGCTTTTCTGTTCCCAAGTTCCCGGAAGTTGCCAGTCTAGGTTGAAGACATAAATATGCGTAAATGCAACAGTTCTTTGTAGATTTATATGAATGTAAAATAACTGCAGCAGGATAAATTTCCAGCATACCGACAGTTACAATCCTATGTAGCAATATGGCACACAATCGTTGTTAAATAACCATAACGAACGAATATTTATTATGTTATATTACATTTTACTTTATTTTACTCTGCTTCGCTTTTCTTTTGCTTTTGGTTTAGTTTGCTTTGAAAAGGTAGAGCCAGACTGGAAAAATTAAATGGCATAGCCGGGATTTGAACCAGGATCTTCGGATTTCCGTGCCGCCACTCTTATCATTGAGCTGCCATTGCAACAAGTCGGTACAACTTTCAATTCTCTAACTGACTCACATGTCCGGTTTTCTTTACGTAATTTGGCCAAGGGGACCGAGCAAATCTTACTTCTTTTTTTAAAAGACAATCGTAGGTAAACGAACCACTTTGACTGTAGATAATATTAATTAAAAGGAGAAAATTATACCACTGAGTGGTATAATTTCCGGGTAACAAACTTTGATTTCTTCACATTGAAAATACTCTTTTAGTTAAAAATATTAGCATATGATTATTTTTATACTTTTATAACATTTTTTATATTTTTGATAAAAATTAAACATTTAAAAATTAACTACGCCTTTTTAATTATGAAGCAAAATTCGTCTACTTAATGGTTGAAAAGCGTTATCCTTAAGTTGGTATCCCTGTACCAGAAAATTAATAAAAACTGTCTGCGCTCTCCAAATAGGGCTGGCTCCATGGTGCGCAATTCATCACAAATGTATCTATTATTGCTAAGGTTAAATACTGTCTAAAAATTGTGTATGATACCCTGTATGATTACTTAATTTTGCTCGTAGGATTGCTACACTCGTCTTTATGGGCTCGTTTAGCAAACACAAGCTATTCCCAAAATAAAATCACGTTTTTAACACTTTGATTATATAAATATTTCTTACTCTCCCTGTGCTTATGACAACTTTCAGTAGGCTCTCAAGAAATTCATAGTCTATCCCTAAACTAACCCGACTTTCTGCTACACTTCCCTCTTTTTTGGGGGGGAGGGGTTTGTGCCCCCTTTGGGTCACTATTACATATGTCGGAAGCTTAGAACATATGATTTATGAAGTAGATCGGGTTTCGACCATTTTTGCCAAATCTGTGACGCTACTGCTTAACCTTTACCACTGGTGCCCATCACTCCCTTAATGAAACTCTGAACAGATTAATAGCAATTACTGGGAAAAGCTAGGAAAATATTAAACTACACAAAAAGAATTGGAATTTCCTAGAACAACTTTATTCATAAATTTAACATTTGGAATGAAATTTAACATTTGGAATGTAGAAAGTGAAAAGATATATTCTCTCTATTAAAACGACAACCTTCAAACTATGTATAACTTTATTTGTAAATTTAACATTTGGAATGTAGGATGTGAAAAGATATATTCTCTCTGTTAAAACGACAACCTTCAGACTAGTGCAAGGTGCAATAAAAGCCAATAATTTAAGTAATGTAACATTCTTAATAACCCCCTTTACTTAAAACTTCCCTTAATGTTAATCACCCTGTATTAATAATAAATAGTGCCTATTTTTAATCACTCTGTATCTAATATGGAATTTTCCAAGTGACTAGAAAAAGCAGAAATATTTGAAGTACAAATAGATATGAACCCATAAAATCATGTTAATCCCTCAAATTGAATCTTAAGTCCTTTTTCTATATGAATTCAGCCCTTCTATTAAAGTTTTACACATATTTCACTCTCTATCATAATATTACGTGATAACTGCTGAAACTTTAATTATTGCCTGAACGCAGAAGAACATGAGAAAACGAATGAAACGGACAGACATGAAAATACTGACAGACAAGACATCACAAAAACATTTGAATATGAATAGTTACATGGTGAATGGCGTAATTTCAAAATCCAAAAGTAGAAACCGGCATGATAACTTACTATTGAACTTTACAAATACCAAACGAAATTTAGATTGCCAAAATAGTGAGCACAGAATGAAGACTAATTTGTTAATTCAATTTAAAGTAGAAATGAAAAGGTCTCACCCAAAAACGCCGTGGAGAACAGTCATCGTCTTCACGGCAGAAACGCCCACCAGAATCACTCGAACTTAGTTTACATGTTATCCTCACAAGCACATGATCCCAACTGCCGTCACGTAACCACCGCTCTCACTTCCCTTGCGTTCATAAAGATGGCAGCGCGGTTGCGGACTACTTTCATGAACACGCTAAACCACGCTGTTTTAACTGGGCGCGTTTACTGATTTTACATTATTTCAGGGTTCATTTGCAGCTGGCTAATTTAGAAACATTTATTATTTCAAATGAGCCGAATTCACGGCTCAGGTTGAAGGGGTGAAATGTCGTTTTCTATGCAATTTTTTACTCTGAAAAAAAAAATAAAACCTGAAACAAGTCGACGCGGTCAATGATTTAGAAGCTATAGGCCTTAGGGTTTTTATATATACATACAAGTGCAAATTTTTACGTATGCCAGTAACGCATCAATTTATTGCAAAAAAATTCATTGAAATGTAAAATGTGAGTCAATGCTTGATATTATAAATATAATTTACATTATACATTATATATTACATAACAGTATAAAAATAACCTATTACATAATAGATCTAAAATTAGTTTTGTAATGAAGATTTTCCAATAATATCGTGTAGATCGGTGTGTCTCATATTTATTGGAAGTTGTCGTGGATAATCTTGTATAAATGTCGTTCCAACACAGGGAATCTCAGAAATAGGGATCATCACTGACAAGGAAGAAGTAAAAGAGATTGACCTACATTAAAATAACTTTAGATCTACATTCTATTTAATAGTCTATAATAGGTATAAAACAAGCTGACTTTTTATAAGAAATGGCCTAGGTACAGTAATGGCTGGTAACTTTATTTCATGTTCGAGGTCTATGATGAACGCTATCTTCTGATTGCTTTCTTTAAATAGGAAACTTGCAGCATTTTGTTAAAAATTGTGTCTGCTCTGATACTAAAGGTTTAAAAGTGCACATTTTCTTGAAGTCTCTTTCGCAATTACGTACATCAGTGTTAGCAATTTAATCGACTCTAGAAAGAGAGAGAGAGGAAGGGAACTTGAGGATGTGGGAAGGGGAAGGGACTTAATTAGAACCTCATCGCGCGCGCGACAAACTCTAATCACGAACACTGTGAGGAACACTCAGCAATCTGAAATATTTATCATTACTCCATAATTCTTTTAAAGCGTTTTGTGCTGTATGTATGCCTAGTTTTATTTGAACATAGACTTTATACTGGGTGCTTTCCTCGCTTTACATTTACTGGTCCTATGATTTTTAGGGAGAGATTCAACTTTCCTTAATCCACTCCATTTTGTTTTGCAATTTACTTCATTAACTGCCAGCCCTGCTAAACAGAATTGAAACACGAAATAAATGAGAGCAAGAGAATTCCGTCAACTTTTTGATAAGGGATTCTTTTGCTCGAAAGGTTTTGAAGATATCTTGGATAGGAATGTTTGGCTCAAAGCAGAAATTGCTTGAACAGTTTAAATTATATTTTAGTTGAACTGATTCACGATTTCCCATGCTAGGTGTTAAAGTACCATCGAGCTTGATCAATAATCTAAAATTGACAAATGGTATAATCAGCTTAATTCTCTTATTATTATTATTATTATTATTATTATTATTATTATTATTATTTTTTTTTTTATGCCCATAGTGCTTCCCTACCTTATAGTATGGCGTTAGTTGTAGATTTTGCATTTCACTCGCACTCGTACTTATCCGTGATAAATGTGATAAAGGTCTTATAGAGCATTTTCCACACTTTCTGATGGTGTCAATTGTAAAATCATACATAAATATCTCAAGGCCTGTTTTTTACAATAGCCTATCGTTATTTTGGCGCAAATCTATATTTTACATATCAATAACTTATCACGCGATAAATAAGAAACCAGTGATCAAAACCGAGAAATGATTTTTTTTTCATTGCCTGATGTTGGTATAAAATACTCTCTTTCCCTGGACAATAAATTTTATTATAAGAAGAAATATATTTTGTTTTATATTAAAATATAACTTACTTGAATATCCTCGGTTGTTAAAACAGAATAGTTAAGTAGCGAATAGCCTATTTTGTTATTGATTATACGTTGGTGACTAAGCGAGAAGAAATGTTTATAATTGCCTGAAATAGTTTGTTTAACAAACCAGAGCTCGATATCACATAGCATTAATAAGTTATCGCACTTTTGCCCAGAGCTGCATTTCGCGTCACGAGTTTATTCAGGTCTTCCTTTCTTGTCTTTCTCAGAGCTCAGTAGACCTGTTATATTTGTTGTGGAGTGAATTGAAGTGGTACTTGTATTCTTTATAAGTTGTTTGATACATATTTTTTACTATTTTATTATATTAATTATGAATGCCGAAACTAGAAAGCTTAGTATTGGCAGGCCCCGCAGTAAAGAACGAATTATAGTAGGCCTGCTGAATATATTAAATTTTTTCATAAAGAAAATTAACATCTCATATAGTTAAAGAGACAGCTACCGAATCTGAGAACGCCAGAAAAAAGGAGACCTTTCTTATAATGTATGCATTTAAATATCGATCTGAACTTGACTGTATCTTAGCTAGATAATTGTACTAGGATTGCCAATTATTACGTAAGTACGTATGCACATATGTCGTTAGCGTATTTAAATATTTAATAACTTAACTATAATCGTTCGAATTATTAAAAAGGTCTCTATCTAGTATCTATGCCTTTACATGCTTATCTTTTGTACGCCTAGAATCTTTTTCTTACCATTACTTACTTACTTACTTACTTACTTACTCAATGGCAATAGATAATTCCTAAGCAAGCTAAAGGAATATTATATATTTTATGGAACCCGAAGGTTCATTGCCGCGCTTACCTGAGTCAGCCATTCAACCCTATTCTGTGCTAACTCCATCCAATCATCACACACAAATCCTACTTCCCATAAATCCGTTCTAAGATTGTCCTCCCACCTACGTCTAGGTCTTCCACGTGGTCTTTTCTCTTCGGGTCTCCCAGTCAATACTTTTGAGATATGTCTTTCCTTCCTCATGCGGGCAACATGTCCAGCCCATTTCATCCTTCGCGATTTAATTACCCTTACTGTATCTGGTGATGCGTACAGGTCCTGAAGCTCAACGTTATGCAATTTTCTCCAGTCCCCATTGTCATCCCTCTTGGGCCTAAATATTTTTCGAAGCACCCTATTTTCAAACACTCTCAGACTATGTTCTTCCTGATCAGTTAGCGGCCATGTTTCACATCCATATAATACATTGCTTTCAGTAAAAAGTCAACTGTGGAGGTTAAAGAGAATCCATTTTCGAGGACGTGATGTTTAGTCTAAAAGTTTGTGCACCCCTGGTGTAGAGCTGTAGAGTGTGGAAGTGGGTGAAACATTTGCAAACATTGACCACTTAATAGCATGCTGCACATCATTAGGACTAAAGAGATGAAGATGATGCTTCATAACAGGATTATAACTCATTAAAGTCCGGATCCGAAGTCTGGAGTTTCCACATTTCCCGATTTAACGCACGTTTCCCTTTCTCCGCATTATGGCCAACACCTTCATAGGCTTTTCAGTTGTGTCAGCCTTCACTTACATTCCTACACGGTTTAATGCATCAGCTCATTTCCTTTCGATCACCTAGTTAATTATTTGTAACATAATATTTATTTCAATATTTTATGTACAGATTTATTTGACAATGTCGATACATTTCTTGTAAATGTTTAGTGACTATAAAATTCTATTCTATAATAATAAATTTTCTTTGAAGGAATTTCATTAATCAATATTATTAGCTCAATTATGTTATAAACTAGCATGTATCCGCTTCTTCGCCCGCATTTAATTACTCGACTGCTATAGGCTATGTTTTATTTAAATAATTTATTTAACAGGAAAGTAAATAAATATTATATATAGTTTTTATATAAATTGCATGAATTACATAATTTTATTCTTTATGATATTGTTTTACGTAATGAATATAATTAAACGAATAAAACGAATCTTGTGCTACCATTTGGGCATACAAATTCGAAATAAAACGATTTAAACGTACCGCAGACTCATGAACCTTACCAAAATCATGCATAAACAATTTAAACGATTGATAATTAAAAAGACTAAAAGCATTTCACGATTAAAGTTCGCTGCCCGGGGAAAAATACTTCAGATTCGAGTTCTGCAGCCCCCCCCCCCCACAAAATAGCAAAGTGAGTTTCGTCCAAATTATTCAATGCTTTCCCATTTAGGCTTGCATAGGCCTACATGATCCCCTTCTGTCCACCTATGTAAAAGAAAATCAGATCTCTGTGAGTCGAAAAAACAGATGAATCATGTAGAACGGGTTAACTAAAGGCTAGTTTACACGATGACACTAAGTTTCGTAACCACTTTCATGAAAGTGATTTCGTGAAACTAATTACACCCATTTTCTTCAAAACTAATTCCACATTTCATCTTATTTCTGAAGTTCAAGTTGCTGAAATCCCATACACTCATGAATCCAGGCATTTCACAGTTTCCTCTCCTCCCCATTTCATTTTACAAAACGCGAACAAGCTAAATAAGCGTATAATCTAAAAATTACTATTATAGTTTCGTGAAAAGTTGGAATCAGCCGAAACTCATTGTCGCCAGTACATCTCGCGCTTGCGCATTCAAGTAAAAAAACAGTTGCGAAACGTAATTTCGTCATATAAACTAGGCTTAAGTGATCGACAAATTGATGTGCTATATTTCAAAAATCGATTTGAGTGATTTTTTTAAGCAAGGCCACCTTCAATTAAATTCACAATTGAGTATATTCTTGTCAATAGATGATGTTGGATGTACACGGAAACACAAACTCAAATATTACATTAGATGGACATTACATTAGATACATTAGACGTATAGGCCTAGGTGATTTAGCCTATGATACACGAGAGATAACATATAATTTAGGAGCGGAATTTTAAAGCCCGAGCAGACTTAGAGGTCGGCGGTGTGAATTTTTCGAATAAATAGAATCTAACCCTACTTACCCTCGAGAAGCATACATTGTTAACAACTAGACTACCTACTAGCCCCATGTAAAGTAGGCCTACTGTACATTTTCATATTTCACCTTTCTATTTCCCCGTATGCTACAATGAGAGGGCAACCGGAAGAAATCTATGCTGTTTCCTAAAATCGGGGTAAATAAATTCCAAATCGACATTCCCTTTGCGTGAGGGGAAACCCTAAAGCTTCCCTCATATTGACTGGCCACGAGATTTGTGCCCACGCCATTATTCAGTAATTCACTTTTATGCAGTATGATAACTATGGAAATTGACATACCCTACTATTTCTACGTGAATTAATAATAATGACAATCGGCATGTATCTTGTGATGTTAAGTTTCCTGAGTCTTAAATTATGTCAGCAGTAGGCCTACTAATAGCTCAGAGTGGCAGAGTGGCAGATGGCGTATATCACCACCATAGACATTGGATAGCCGATGTATAAAGCTTACCTATAAAGCTTACCGATCAGTCAGTTTTAAAAGGGTTTATGCACGGCTTGCATTGTTTGGAAGCCACGATAAACTATAGATCCCTGTTTTCGAAGTAGCCTAACTTCAGCAATCATCAATCCATAGCAGAGTGTTTTCTTAAACCTAATAGCACCCTCACTAGAATAGAACTGTGGAAAGGACCAATGGTCGATTAGAAATTTGTGGTGAAATGGACAATATGCTACTCAACATATTATAAGTTATATAAATAAATAATACAATAATTTATTGCCGGATGAAGTAAAACGAATGCTAAGTGGGTGGCAAATAGCTTACTACGTTCAAAATAATAGAGAACAACCGTATTAATTTATTTTAATTTATTTGATTGCATTTACTTGGCTCATAAAGTTAAGCCCTTACGGCTTCTGTGCCATTACCTAGGAATGGGTACACAGGCATAAAATAAAATAAAAAAATTACTTGTGTAATTCTAACACTGTATGAAAAGTAGCTTCTTTTTAAGTCTATACTTATGTAATAACATTTTTACAATCATTATTTAAACACCCTATGCAGGCACTTTAATTTAGATGAATTTATTTTGTGTTATCAACAAGGTGTAGAGACAAGTATATGATAATGGCGCACTTATTAAATATTTTATGTAGCAATAAGACAGGAACAAAGAGAGTTCATTCAGAGGTTCTAATTTAGATTTGAAGATCTTTAATTATAAATAATTTGAAACTATAGTCCTGACCGCAGCTAAATTCCCTGGTTTAGGAAATGAACTTATCTCCTCCGCAGGGTTCCGGTTCAGGATCGCTTGGTTTTAAAGGCCAGTCTGAGCTATTCAGAGAGACGGCACCCATTACATTTTGGTAAACTACCTCTTCCCTTCAAAATGGATAGAACTTGAAAAATAAATCTTGCAGAGTAGCGACTATATTACATAAGCTCCTCAACCATTAATTAGCCGTGTCTTTACCAAGTTGCGTATGTACTCTTGCAAATAATCCCAAGCTATAAGACGAAGACTTATTACTCACGAACCATTACGGCAATATGTAATGGACTTTATTTTATTCTGGACACAAAGTATATCCTCTTTTCCCTGTGCAGGGTCCAGTTACATTCTGCCCTGCTATACCTAACATTAATTGTATTTCCTATCCCCAACAGTAGCCCCGTCCCCTTTTTGTCCGTAACACACCTTCATTTCCAGATCCCGTGGGACTTAAAATACAGAGAGAATAAAAACAGCCGGAGTAGGCTGCAAGTTGAGGCTCGCAAGTGGGAAGAGGGTGGTGGGGGGAGTGGCGGGAATTCCTGTGGGAGCGTGCCTCCCGCCTGAAAGGGGTGAGTGTGGCGGGTGGGGGGATTCAGCGGTTCATCTGTTGACCGATTGCGAGCCGCCCCGTACCTCCGGCTGGAATCCCTCATTTGTCCAGGAATGACGTGTGGGTGAGCGAGATGGAAAGAGTCCAACAGGGGACGGATTTGTCAACCGCCTGCTTCCACTACTGCAGGCCTAACATTCCAACTGCCAAGATGAGATTACCCTGGTATTATGCTGATATTTCACTAGTTTACCGAGGTTAAATGATGCGTTTTGCCTGACCCCCACTGGGAGGATGAAGGGCTACAGCAAATAAATAGGGTTACGCTATCATAATTTGTGCGAAATGTAAAATGATCGAAGACAATTCTGAAAAACACGGTTGTCGGACGAGCTTTCCCCCCCGCTTAAAAATGCTGGTACGTCAATTCCTGTCATAATTTGAGAGGATTATTGACTATGAAGTATCGACTTTAATTCTCGATCTCGAATGTAATCTCATGTCACGGACCCCAGGGAGGGAACCATTGCTGAACCCTACATCAGTTTGCTTCAGAATAATGCACAGGCATTTGTACTTGTATAATAATTATAAATGCAACATATTTGACAGTCACTAGTATGTCCAGTTTTATGCGAAATATAAATGTTGTGTTTGTGAAAAATCGAAGAAAATACTAGAATTATCATTAGAAAATACTAAAACTTTTATACATGGGCTTTTGGACTTCTAAATCGTTGCTAAATCTGAAAATAAGGAAAGGTAACTGAGTAAATATTATTAAACCCATTTTAAAATTTTAGTAATTTTTTTTAGAAATATTTGTTAACCTAATGAGAAGTGATATTCATCCGAGGGAAGCTGTTCTTTAACTTCCACAATTATTTACTGAAAGCAAATAGTGTTGAAACATTTAATAGAAATTCCATGGATGACGGTGAGCATTAAAATGTAGCACATATACCGTCTGTCTAGAAGTTAGAAAAAGGTAGGCCTACTCAAATTACGGAAAGGAGAGGAACAAAGCAAAAGGAAGAAATACACAAACAAACGAGAAAAGCGATCGGAAAGAGAAAATGAAAGAAAGCGTAAGAAGAGAGAATACTAAGAAATTACTACATTTACGAGGAGTGATGAATAAAGTAAGCAAGAATCTTTTTTGAGAAAAGCAATTTTTAGTGATCTTAGTCAGTTATCAGAAGTAGGTTTAATGATCCTTCTAATGATATTTTTAAAGTTAAAAAAAAAAAAAATATATATATATATAGTCGGCGCTAAATTTTTAAATCGTGGGATGAGTAGGTTTGTCCGCTCTAGGTCAGGCTCGAAAGCTGACTAGTAGGCCTATGAGTCTCACACCTAATTAGATACTAGTTATGTGCTAAAGTGAGAGACTGACACTTTAATTAGCAAACCTCGTAACTCCAAAATACCAAACTTTACAGGAGAGAGTAAAATCATTGTAATCTTTTAAAATATAGGTCTGAGTATTAGCTGAAAAAACTAAAATATTTTACATCAGATGTTAAAACATTTTTCAAGATAGACTAGTTTTTAATTTTTACGTCTTTTACTGGAGTTAAGAGATATTCTTGTGAATTAATATGGAGTTACGAGTTTTGACACATTACACATTAATAAACCACGAATTGAATGTTATTTTTTATTCTACTGTCACTTATTGAATTCAAAGGCAGTTCAAATGTCAAAATAAATCTTGATAATTAGAACAGACTAAATAAACTAAAACTGAAATACAACAATTCGTTCTCTTCTTGACAAGGCAACAAAAAAGTAACAAATTTATAGTAACTTATGAAAAGTGTAAGAGTTATCCTCTTCCTGCATGTGAAATGGGACCAATTATTATCTGAAAATCGTAGCTTGAAGTCTATATTGATTGGTCGATTCTATCACTGAAGAACACGCTTACTTCTAGGTATCACTTGTTTCTTTTTCTACATTGTATGACCACATTTCTTCTACTTTACGCTTTACTTTGTACTCTATTCCCAATTATGTTCTGTTTTATATATGCCTTTTATTAGTATCAGTATACCAAAAGTTAATAATGATTTGATGCCACTTCTTTTTACTGTTCTGAGAAGTGTACGTATTTTCTTCATTATTCAGAGTTTCATCTCCTGAAGTGGGTCGACTGAATAGCAATCTTTAACGGACGGCCAAGCCAGCTTCTTTACTTTATCCTGAGAAAAACACCCCTGTTCTGCGATAATAACCTACCATCATTAGACTTATCTTCAATGTTGAGATTTTGCTCTCCTAATATAATTTGGGTCATCTGTAAAGCAGACAACATAAAGCCCACTTTAAAATACCCGCTGTCCCTCTAATACCAATTCTAGTATTTATTTTCCTCTCTCGACATCTTGAAAATAAAATTGTAATTTTCTTATGTAAAGTTTTTCTTAAGTAGACTTAGCGCTTTGTATGAATTTATAATTTATCGTAGCGGAAAATTCCAAAACTATTCAACTAAACAATTTAAGCTAATCTTGCCTAACCATCTTTATAATAAGTACTGAATAAATTATTAAACCTATTGGACACCAGCAAATGACAACAAAACACTAAGAAATATACAGCTGCAACATACATCCAGTAGCATTCTTGCCATGCTGTGGCATGCAACAGCTGAGAAGTTACAAGCTTTGCTAACGCACATACATGTTGGAGTTATGAGGTTTGTAAAATCAGACTTTTTTGCTATAAAAATTTTTTTCGAGATATTTACAGTGTGTTAGGGACTTCCTTAGAGGCACCAGATGGAGGCAATATTTACAGATTGACCAAACATGGATTGAAGCGACGACATACATCCGCAACGGCTAGCTGTATATTTTGGAGTCGTATAAACTTGGAAGAAAGCGTCAAGTCAGAATATTTATGGCATATCGTTACTCGTTTAGTTAGACTTATTTACTTATAAAAATCCGTCACAACCTGGAAATAATTGTTTTTGAATAAGTAGACTACGGAGTTTAATTCCGCTAAACGCTTTCTTTCCCTCTTCAAATCGGTCAAACTACAACCAAGATTTTAAGAGGGGACATACAGCTTTCGATGAAATTCATTGGTGAGAAATATGTGAATTTCATTATTTTTTTCTCAGCAATGAATTGCTCTTTAGTCTTGCAATCTGACATAGGCCTACTCTTTATTGACTATGTCTATAATTGCATACTATTTTCAAAATTAATCAAACTGTTACAGTTACGGGTAGTTATCATTTCAAAATGTCTGCCACGTTTCATTCACTGAACAGCCGTTTCCCTGATAACTTCCACAAATATAGATAATTCTGAGTGATTATTTTTCTGTGTGTTTGTTAATATCATGTGAACAACATAATCTAGGATCTTTGAAATATCTTCAGTATAAGTATTTTAAATTTTTTTATATTTTCTTTTTCGTTAAATTATATATATTAAAAAAATACTTATTCTGAAGATACTTCAAAGATCCTAGATTATGTTGTTCACAAGATATTAACAGACACTCAGAAAAATAATCACTCAAAAATATCTATATTTGTGGAAGTTATGAGGGAAACGGCTGTTCAGTGCATGAAACATGGCAGCCATTTTGAAACGATAATTACCCTTAACTGTAACAGTTTGATTAATTTTGAAAATAGTATGCACTTGTAGAACTAGTCAATAAAGAGCATGTCAGACTGCAGAGCAATTCTTGCTGAGAAAAAAAAAAAAATGAAATTAACATATTTTTCACTAATGAATTTCATCGAAAGCTGTATGTCCCCCCTTAACTGCAAAATTTTAATGCTCATGATAGTACAAACAACTTTACTCTATGATTCTACGAAAAGTTGAATACTTGACAAATGAAAGCCTCTCAGAAATTAACTGTGTTTAGAACTAGAAAGGATGCAGATTGTGCCTATGCAGTCATAAAACAATGGGGACAGTATGGCGATTCTTACGTGGGTGCAGGTGAAGGAGATAAACTTAATGTTTCTTGTAGTTGTCACATCAATGCCAATAACTTCCTGTCCATTGTATTTGCACTGCATATCAGCTCTTTCGTGCCTTATCGCTTTTATACCATGCCCAGCTACAAGCATATTATAAACGTTATCAAACATCATTTTTCTATACTTAAAATGAGTGTATTAATGCCCCTGCATACCTGGTAGCAGATGCATTTTTTGCACTATTATAAACTAAAGAACAATTGAATGGAATACCGGTACTGCAATACATGAAGTCTGAACTTCATAAAATAATTTATACCATTTGTTTTCGATATTATGAACCCGTTTATGGTCTTACTGTAGCCTAAATATATTATGTCTTAGATCAGACACATCATTCATTGATGGACGACTGTCTCAGCTGCTTCCACAATTGCGCTTTGCTAACATACCCACATACATATACCCACTCCATGGTCCCTTATAGTTCTTGTATGGATGGGCATTATTCCCCAAAGCTTCCATCTGTTCCTTGTTGTATTCTCTGGCATTTCTCAGATAATGACTATTTTGACCTAAGAATGCTATTCACATCTTATCATATCTATCTGCAAGGCGGATGGCTCACAACTAAATTACCATCGCCTCTGTTTTATAACCGTACATCACAATGGTACCAAATGATATGTCTGTATACTAGACTTGCTACACTCTCCCGTGATGCACATTATCTAATGGTACCATCGCCTTAATTTGAAAAAAGTAGTTGCTATGATTTATGCCCCATCCCTCGTATCCTAACGTGTATGTACATATTTTATTATATTTCGACACGTAACAGACAGTTTCTGTTTTCAATTTGTATGCGAAATATACGAAGGTTTTTTACTTAATAAACAACAGCATTGTACAAATTTAGACGTGTTATGTGTGTACCAATAAGAAAGATAATTGAGGGTATACAGTAGAAAAAATAACAGCTTATTCGTAACACGAACTTTAAAGGATATTAAACTTAAAAATAATCTCTAAACATGTTACAGGTAGGCCTATTCTTTATTTTCCACCAAATAGTGGGAATTGTCTATAAGAAGCCAATTTTACTAAAGGACAAAATATGAGTAATTTTCCTTTTAAAGACTATTATGATGGAGATGCATGATATGCATAATTTAGACATTATTGTAGGCTACAATCCAGAAGGTCGCGAGCCCGATTACCAGTGGGATTGTTAGAATAATCCATTTGGCTTAATCCTTGCAATAGCAGTATTGTCCTGGGGTCACCAGCTTTTAACATTAATCTGTAATAAGACATTTTCCCGAGGTTAAAGGCGATCGGTACACATCGAGTTTCATAGTTAATCACATATAAACTATGCGATTCGTATGATTTCTTGTCTGTCTTTTTACAATTATTTACAGGACCAATATTCTAGTTGGTAATAATTATTTGTGATTTACAGGGCTTTAAACAGTATACGTACACATTCAATAATATTACGTCTTTCTGAAATACTGAGTATTTATTATTTACACACTTAATAGAATATCAATTAAGAAAGGTAAAACTATCTGATGTTTAATGTGATAGAGATATTCTGTAAGTCCTATGTAGAAAGAAGTAACCTATGAGCCATGCTATCTCAAACATTTATGCAACTTTTGGCTAACCCACGGAATACACAGATTGGGACATGTGTACTTTCCCTCATTTAAATTCTTCTTCTTCTTCTTCTTGTATGGCCCTACAGCCCAATGCGGGCCTTCGCCTCCTTCAATGTCCTCATCCACACTCCTCTATCCTTTATCAGTTGAGTCCATCTCTTTATTCCATATTTCCTGATGTCGTCCTGAACCGAGTCCCACCATCTGTTCCTAGGTCTTCCCCTCGTCCTTCTTCCTTCTGGTTGCGTATAGCAAACTTGATGCACTTTTCTGTCATTCGTCATCCTACCAACGTGTCCCACCCATCTAAGCCTGTTTAATCTAATGAAGGATATGATGTCTGTGTCACCATACATTGCCATCAACTCGGTATTATATCTTCTCCGCCAGTTAGCTCCATCATATATTGCTCCCAGTATCCTTCTTAATATCTTTCTTTCAAAAACTGCAAGCCTATTGCAGATTTCGACATTTAGTGTCCATGTTTCTGAACCATACAGGACGACTGGTCTAATTAATGTTTCTCATTTAAATTAAAATATGTAATTATGATTTCAGACTGTGAAAAACTTAGTATTAGCACCTCCGTTTATATTGGTAGATAATTATTATATTTATGAGAATTATATGAATTAATCATATTTTCCTTGCTAAATTCTTGGCACAACTTATTTTATTTTATAGTAATCACAGCTCAGGTATTACTTTCTTTAAGTACTCTGTGCTTCGTTTGCAGTCGTCTGTAGTCTGGTGGACTTCCTGAGCTCGTATTTGATGTCAGTAATTTAACATTGATGTGGTTATGACATGACAAAGAGCTTTCCACTTAGTGCGGGTGTTGGCTCAAATCCGGATTGGAAAATTAACCTGAGTTGAAATTCGTGTGTGATTTCCAGAAGTGTGGAAATTCATTTCTTAGCCTATTAAACATCATCATCATTATTTCCGTCATAATGTCTTCAAAACAGCCATGGTGATAATTATCATTTCTTGGCTTGGTTCTACAGCGGTTCGGTGTTGATAATGATGGAGTGGGCGCCACAGTATAATGCATATACTGAATATTTCTGTCTTTGTTTGTCGAACCCGCCTCCGGTCAGTCAGTCGATCGTCGAGCACTCCCCTCTAGCTTCAGGGTAGGAAGCGAAGAACACCTTAATTTTATTACTTGAATAATAAAGCAGTTTCTTTGAACACTGAAGGAATTTTCAGTTTATTCAATACGTTGGAAATACAAGTACAGTCGTTGACAATGATTACAAAATTTGATATTAAACAATTAATATTGTTAAAAGTTCTCGGTAGATCGTTGCTGGTGATACAATTTTGCTGCCGTATATGATTTTAGCTAATCGCGATTGAAAGTAAGAATTCTTCTAAGTCGATTAATTCCCCAGCGAAAATTTTATAAGTCCAATTAATACTGTGATATATTCCAGTGGACACAATGCCATGGAGTCTAAGTGAATTTAATTACTGTGGGCACGAGTCCACAAAGATAAGTAGAGTTGACTGCTGTAGGCGCCTCGAAGTAGAGTTGAATTGACTGCTCTAGGCACGGGGCCTTGAAGTAGAGTGATTTTACACCGCCACGGTAGGCCTAAGGAAAGCTCTCTTGGACAAACATTTATCCCTACTCTTCTTAATTATTATTCGTGAATCCCGGCACGTGGTACTATGGATCTATTCTTATTGGCGATTCTCCCGACCAATAATAATATGTTAGTCACCCACGGAAATCAATTGGATTTCCCTTATTATCAAAACCCACAATTTAGCGTCTCGGATTTCTAAGAAGGTTTAAGTGGAAAAACCCGGAGAGCGTGTTGTATCACCAGTCAAATCAGAAGCTTCGACCTGCACATAATAGCCGACTTCTTAAAATAACTAAGTGTATCAATACCCTTCTGCTCGGATCTGGGAAGTTGCAGTCGCAGCGTACCTGACTACCTGCAGTTGACTTATCCCGCATCCGTTAGGTATGCTAGGGAAATTCCTAACTTCTCTGTCTATTCCTCTCTTACCATCACAATCTCATTTTAATGAACATTTAAAATGATATTGTTAAACACTTTTCTTTTGCCTTATTTCTAGTTAATAATATTTCTAATGGATGTTCCGTCTTTTTACGGTCATTTTAAGACCAAACACGGGCTATAAGATTTTATGACTTTATTTTGAATGAATTTGGGCAATTACTCTGTCGTTTATTATATTTAATTTGGTTATCTTATTTATTTCTTTTTGCCGAAGTATCTGAACTGCAATAGTTCATGACTTGTATTCTTGATTGTAGTCCCTGGAAAGATTCATGACTCAAAAGTGGTTTCTGGTTTCCATCAATCCAATCTCTTTTAAATGTTTAGTGTGGATTTTATGGAAATTCGTGGAGTCGTGGTTAGAATTTACGAGCTCTTAGTCAAGATGAAGATAAAATGTTGTAAAATTTAGCACAAAAAAGAGCAATAATTTATCGAATTATTTAATTTTTACTATCCCCTATATCAGGGCCGGGAAGGAAAGCACTGGAAGTGCGAAGTTATCCTCCCTCTCGTCACTACTATTCTCTTTCAATTGCAGGTAGAGACAACTAAACCGGTTAATTCTGGGACTAGTCGAGTGGCAGACAGAAAGAATACGGAAGGGGGCGAATGTAGGGGTAGATCATTTCGCACTTCCAGTGCATTACTTCCCGAGCCTGCCCTATATTGTACTAGTCATTCCACCGTATCATGTGTAATACCCCTCTCGCAGGGGCGTATCGAAGTTTTTTTCGGGAGGGGCGGTGATAAATCTAATACTATTATCACGTAGGCCTACAATTATATCGAATCTTCACTCGTTAGAATAACATAACTATAAAACGATACTCAAACAAAGTAAACTGGTTGGTTTGGTGATGTGTACGTTACAGTCACACCTTAATCTAACTAAGGTGAAGGCATTAAAACAGTTGAGTCATAGAACAAAATTAAGTTTTCTTGTTTTCCCACTATTGGAAAATTTAACAAGAACTGCTCGCTTTACCGCTATAATCTACCCGAAGGGCAATACTGCTAGCTTGATCAGCTCTTAGTAGCTAAGCGAGCTAAGCTTTAGCCGCTTATAAGAAAAATTTGATTTTAGACTTAATTTTGTATATACTTAGACAATGCAGTAACAACATTTCTATTTCACGCATTTTTTTAGTCAGGATGTGCATAAACTGCCTACTATTTGTCAAATTAAAATGTCCTTATGTGCAACATATTAGCACGATTTAACGTTTCGGGGGGAGGGGCGATAGCCCTCTCGTAAGTGGCATGATGTTAGTCCCTGAACAATAAAAACTAAACTCCGTGGCGCTGCATCCCTGAAGAGATTAATCCTACCATCCGACCGCAGCGTCATTTACCACAGGCAGATGGAAGTATTGGGGTGCATGTGATCTGCATGCCGATACCCAGACCGTTATAGATGGTTTCCGGGACCTAAGCCGCTACTACTTAGTCACATAGCTCCTCAGTTTGGATCACGAGGCTGATTGCACTCCGTTCCAGACCTCGTTAAGAAAATTTACGAGGATGTACCGAAGGGTGGCCATGCGGATCCGTAGCCAATGATTCTAGACCACGCAGGGGATCCTGAGCAATAAAATCTATATATTTTGTAATTTGAAATTAACTTATGAAGGACTTTCGATTTTCAAACTCCAGGTTCTTATATAGCTATGTAGAATTTGAAATGAGGAAGAATGACTTATGACACTCAGAAAATGCTATGAATGGGATTTTCTTCACTCTCTGAGGAATTACCAGATTGGGATTCATCTGTCTTAAGAATAGTTTGTACAATTAATGGAAATAGCCGTAATGACATTGCTTTCGGAAAGCTTCTAATAGGAATTTACAGCAGATAATAAAACTATTATAACTATTATAATAACCTGTTTGTAACTAACTATATGGTTGATGAGTCAAAGAAATGTTTGTGTCTGATGACCTAATCAAAGTAAGGATTATTTGTCTCAAAATCTCGACCACTTTCTGCTGTAAAGTAAAGTGCAATACTAATTTATGGACCAAAGGCATTTAATGATCTCTGACTTCCAGCTAATGGCATGGCTTTCTAGGTTTCCTATAGCTAGGGCCTATGCGTTGCTTTGTAACCCGCTGCAGTGGGGCACACTGTACCTGGAATCCGGGAGCTTTGAACGGTTATTAAAACATGCAAATAGGTGGTAGGTCTGTAATAAGCCTCCGTTATCTGCTGTAGGATAGCCATCGGAGCGGCTGGCAGATCATGATGGAAACATCTATCTGCCCAGCACGCTCTCTATCGAAATCCATATTGATTAGTTACATTTCAAATGACGTCATGTATATATATGTGTGTGATGGCTGTATGGGGAAGCCTAAATTGTATTTAGATGGATTGAGCCGAAATGGATATGAGTTTATGATTGTGGAGTGGACCAATCAAATAATCCTATGGGCTGGGTTTTCTATTTGTTTATCAATGTCAGTTTCACTATAGCAAACATTTGCTTCGAAATATGATGGACAAACAAACAGAGGACTTTCATATTTAACTTTATCGATGATTTTTTGGAATGTTTGCGAATGTATATACACTTAAACAAATATATGCTTGTAATGGACAAACTATCGCTGGCATAATAATGACGTTATAATAATGAGGTACTCATTGATTTTAGGAGAGGGTGGTTGTTTAAATTTTTAAGGACTTCGTTCCATGTGTATAGGGCTTTGAATATGCCAGGGGAAATAGCAGAATGATTACACGCTGGTTGAAATGAATAATAGAGGGACACGTTAATTTTATGCACTATTTCAGTAGCTCTCATCGTAACACATGCAATGTATTGCTAGATACATTTTCCAAATAAGTAGGTATTTACACTGTATGTTACATAACTGATTACAGCAGCTTTTATTTTTTTACTGTCTACATCTATTCTCAACAGTAATTGCTGTGTCACATAAATGCTGAGAACGCATATATTATCCCGATTCCTTTTATTGCGCCCGATTTCTCTCCAATTCCTTTCTTTGTTTACCAATTAATACTGCCTCGTTACCTCTAATTTCTTTTATATTCTATTTTCCCTGACTCTATTACACAACTCACACACCTTCCTCCTCACTAACACTTCAGTGCCGGGAACCCTTGCACAGAGAACAGAAGCACTGAGCAGACACTTGAACAGAGAAAGAAACACTGAGCAGACATTTGCACAGATAATACATTGAACTCAAACTTGCAGTGAATAATAGAGGACAGAAAAGGAACTGAGCGGACACTTACACAGGGAAAGATGAACTGAACGGGCATATATACAGAGGATAGGTGAATCAGCGGGCACTTGAACAAAGGATTGCTGAACGGCAGGCACAAGGGGCAGGTGAACTGAGTTCAATTATATTATATTATGTTATACTATATTATATTATACTATATTACATTATATTATATTTAATGTTGGCACTTACTTAATTACACATATTATCAGATTTACATTGCTAAAACACATGTTTACAAAATTATGCTAAAATACATATTTACAAATAGTATTAAAAACTTTATATATATATATATAAAACAGTATCTAAAATCTATATATTATAATCTGCTTAACAGCAGTAGTCCAAAAAATTGCAGCCAGTCGTCTAGTATTTAGAGCTTGTAGTAATAAAAAGTTTAAATTAGGTAGTTTTTAATATACACAAAACAAAAATATTTTCTAGGGGCTTAGATGACAATTTGAATATAATGAACTCTGTTATTACTCAAGCAATCCTGCAAATATCAATAAAAATAGGGCCATATTTAAAGTCTTCATTGGTTTATGTGTGCTTTTTGAAAGTATAAGGCGGAAAGAAACCTCATACTATTAATACTCCCTTATAGAACAGCCATGAAATTTATGAATGGATAGCGCAACATGTGGCTCGCGGGCCGCTGATTGGACACACAGGCGGCATTTGTACTTGAGTATTCTCCGTATGTAAAATAATAGGTCGATATTAGATACTAGGGAATTCGTATGGGTGCAAAAGGACTTGGTCGATGTTGACATTTTGTGTTGAAGTGGATTGACATTCGCTCGCTTTTGAACTGCACAAGGTAAAAATTGAAAGGTGAAGAGGGAGAGGAAAAGATTGCATTCTTTTTTTCTTAAAAAAAAAAGAGGGGTTGAAGAATGTACTTTATTTAACCTATAGCACTACAAATAGGTACTGCAGAAGGGTACCTTAAGGTATCCATCTAAAGGTCTTTGGATATTTTGAAGAAGCATAGAAAAGTTGTGGATCCAGCGTAGCTTGAATTCCATCGGGATTGCCCAACCTTCGCATGAATAGGTGATATAGGAGAGGTGATATTAGAGGAGTCTCCTTGCTATATCACTCCCGAGGGAGGCCACTATGCTCCCGCGATGTGTTATATGGTCTCTAGTATAGGTGGCAGCTTCAAGAACTCATGTGTCGAATTCCTACTTATACGAGAGCGGAGACCATATCCTGCTACAAGAAGTTACGCCCCTCTTGAGGAATGGCAAATCCTCTGGGGGCTGCAGAGAGAAAGAGATGGATATGAGATGGACAGACAGACGGTGAAACATTACAGACCTTAATGTTATGGCGTGAAAAAGAAGCAAAGAGGAGGAGCATGCCACACGACTCTATATGCCACAAGTGTAACTTGGAAATAAGCCAGAATGTGTGTTCTAGTTTGTCGTAGGCTAATATTGAGTGATTTTCTTTGTATTAATGAAGGCTGTAACTTACTTGGAGTGCATTTATTTTTCTCATACTATACTTAAGTGGTAGTACGAAATTAGACTAATATTAAAACACTTTACTTTTAGTTCCATAACATAAAAGGATGATTCTATTTAAAAAAAACACACATAGGCCTATAGATTTCCTTAAATGCAAATCAGTTTGGTGCTGTATATTCCATGTATAGTATTGTTGCGAATAGCATTTTTCACATAATATTATTTGATAAATAGCACGTTAAATTTTTAAAAAATTAAAAGATTCCCTAATGAAGTGCCTTATGACCAATTTCCATACATATTACAGTGTTTAGTGTGTGAAAAATAATATCAATAGTTTCAGAATGAGTTACGCTTACCACAACCATGAAACGAGAAACTATGATCAAATGAGAAATTAACATGGTGCTTATACAATTCAATATAATATCAATTTTATGTCTCTTCAGTTGTACGATAGTTTACCTACATGCACAAAACACTTAGGTTATGGCGAATTCAAAATACCTACTCGTAAAAAAAATCAAAATCAAATAACTGTTTGCTTTGCTATATTTATTTTTGTTAATTTTAATGGAAAATAAATGTTAAATTATTTGTCATTTGGATTTGAATTATATAATTTGTTTTGTTGAATGATAATATTAATTTAATCTCGAGCTAAATTGTGATAAGTGATAACCTTATTTTTCATTAAATTTCACTGGTGTTTATAGGGGTTGCTGATCGGCAGTATGTTTATTTTTTGAAGTTTGGGATTCTTCTAAAATATACTAAATTTTTGGGTTTTGGTGAAGTACTTATTAAGGTCCTCAAAATTCCATACAAATAGTTAATTCTTTATTTATTTATTTATTTATATATTATTTCTGTCACTACAGATTGCAATACATACAAAGTATACCATATCAACTAAACAAATGGCGGACAATCCATAACAGAATGAAATGCACATTGAAATCAACGAAAAGAAACAAAATATACATTAAATACAATCAAACAAAGTAAACCCACAAAACAAAATAAAACAAAAACTGCATAGAATGATACGTGAAAATATTAAATCTAACAAGGAAGCAATAATTAAATGATAAAATGATAATGATCTGAGGATGTACGTTTGATTTCTTTTACTATACAATGAATGTCCAACATACTTGAATTGTAGGACATTTATTCTACACTCCATTTACTCATATAATCTTCGTATGGTTACCATACATTGTTACTATTTCGGATCCTAGTCGATATATTTTCTATAAATGATGGAAAATTTTAAATTCAGAATTATAATTGAAATAAAAATTAATTTATGTGATATCAAAAGCGATGTAAAACTTCAATAATTAATACGTTTTGTTTTTGGTACTGGTATGTTTTTTACGTACGTACTGTTAATTTATTGGAATTGTTTTCGTTTTACTAGGTTTTTTAAAAATATTTGAACTTTGACAGTTGCATGTAAGCATGCAATATGTATTATATTATTAATATTAGGCTAATATTGTATAATAGCCTAAATACATTAAGGAATTAAAAATAAATGAATTCTAATATTTACATTAAAATGTTCATCTTGTTCCCCTTGGGCACGTTTGCTCCACAACTTTTCTTGAGAAATTATGATCTGTTTCACAGACGGTTGTGGGAATGGTATCTAGCAGATTTAGAGAATCGAGACCTTTCCACAATGCAGGTTACTGCTGGAGCAGTAATGACGCAATGATCATTGGAAGAAATTCTGATTATTTTTTTGTTCCCTATATTAACATTAAATTAATTGTGTCTCCTAAGAATGCATCAGATTATCTTATTTTGTAATAAAATATTGGAAAATAAGTCTAACAGAATTTGAAATTCTATGTAAATCACAGAATGATACACAATAAATACGTATTCTTAACTTTTTCACTGATACTGGAGTATAAATTCTTCACCTCAAAACTGTTTAAAAACAGAGTATAAATTTAATAGAGTAATGCTTTATGTAAAATGTGAGGATTTTTATCCCTGTGTTACGATTGTTATTCATGGGAACCAGTTGTTCCGCTGAAGTTTTCCTGATCAATTTAAAACCTAGAGCCCGTGATGAATTCATTTGATGATTGCTTATATTAATAAATAAATTAACTCCTGAAAGGATGAAGCGTTAAAAACGTAACTAATAAAACTTACAATTATTAGTTCTGTTGATACTGTAGTGTAAATATTCAAATTATCACAAAACCGTATTAGTGTAAATATTATAAATAAAGACACATTATAACTACATTAACTCACTACATTAACTCACTCATAATACTTAGTGTACTAGTATTATGAGTAGTACTAGTGTACTAGTTGTATGTATACAATCAGAAAGTAGAACTTCTTCTTTAGGTTGAGATAAGAATGATTCTTGGAAGTATTATTTTGTCGTCGGCCTTTCGTATAACATTGAAAGAATCAACACGGTAAAGGGGTTCTAATAAAATATGCATGCAATGAATGTAGAGAAGTCCCAAACTAGAAAATGCGCGTTTCTTATTCAAGCTTATGGAAACAGTGTGGAGGTCAGTACGTCGGTATGACATCGGACCGGACCGTTGTGGTTCAATTTTATTACCCTAGGGTACGCGCGATATGGCCGTCCGCTCCCTCCATAAGATCCGTCCAGGATTCGTCGTAAAATACACAACAGGATTACCAGACATTGGATCTTGTTTCTAGTTCCTACAAAAATAACCCTGTTTGTTAATTACAAGATTGGATTCCGTTGCTATGGACACCAGTTCTCTCCCTTACCTAATGCACTCTGCAAAATCACACCCAAACTCTTACATTAACCAATTATTTTTCTGGAAAATAAATCTGAAAGTAGTTGAGTTTAGGATTATATATTATACTTTATTACCTTTGATCTCTGTGTAAGAAAATGGACGTATAATTTTCATTTCCCGTATGAATTATTATCAATAAGTAGAATATTGATGTACCAGCCTGAGGTTTTTAACTTATTTGAAACACATAATCAATGGTGAATTCAAACAATAATGGACTTGCCTACCTTAGGCGACGGTAAATTTTAAGAAGTACGATGTAATTCAAATCTCCGTCCTGTTACCAAATTTCAAACGAATGGACAGGTTGTTATCTCGGTAAGTGTTCAATTGGACATAGAACTATAAACCATTCTCATCATTTACTGTTAGATCCAAAATGGGTTAATAGTAGGCCTACATTATACAACGACATTTATTAAGGTACGAGTATGTTTAGGAACGAACGATGCGTGTTTCATAATTTTCTTACGATTATCCTAATTGCCATTATAGGAAAGTAACGTATTACTCTTTGTTCAACCTTAGATGAATAAGTTTTGAGATTTTAGATTCATAAAAAATAAAATCAGGTAAACTGATATAACCAAGTGCCAGTATTTTTTTTAAAATCAGTGATACACGCAATTATGATAGGCCCATGCATAAAAGTTAACTCCAAAAACAAAATGTGCCGGCAATAATAATAATGATGCAATAGACCTACGATTCGCTGATATCTCTGTTTCAATTTAAAGCAGCCTTAAAGGTTATGAATGAATAATAAGCATATGAAATCTATCTGTCAGGAATTATATTAGGTATATTGCTGCACAGGAACGAATAAGAAAAATACTCACAGTAAAATATAGCCTAATCTAAATATCGGTAGTCTACATAACCATAGAATACACATTATAATATCAATATTCAACGGCTAGTTGTTATAAATCGTTTATTTAAATTATTATTTAGCCACACTGACATCATTATGAAGAAACAAATCAATCAAGGTTGCTAACAATATGAATAAACGATTGGCAATTTGTTAAGTTTTTTAATACATTGTGGGCCTTGAAAGAATATTGATTACAAAATTAATATTGATATACTCGTTACTTCGGTACCGGTCAACCGATTTGGCCCTAATTCAATAAGCTTGTACCCAAGAACGTCATAAATTCGTATACCAAGTTTCAAGAAAATCCGATAAAGCGTATTTGAGTTATCCACGCCTTACTGATATATTACCATAAAAAGGCACTAAATTGGGCATTATTCCGGTACCGCCCAACCGATCTGGTCCAATATCAATAGACTTCTTCCAAGGGACATTATAAATTCGTATACCAAGTTTCATGAAAATCCGATAAAGCGTATTTGAGTTATTGCGCCTTTAAAATATACACTAAATTGGGTTTTACTCCGGTACCGGTGAACCGATTTGGTCCAATATCAATAGGGTTCTTCCCATGGACATTATAAACGTGTATACCAAGTTTCATTAAAATTCGACAAAGCTTATTTGAGTTATCGCGCGTACAGACACACGGACGGACGGACGGACGGACAGACGGACAGACATTTTTCGTCCCCCACACAATCTCATAAAGTACCATACTGGCACTTAATAATTCGGACGACAGAGACAGTAATCTGTTAGCAAGTCCCCGTAGTTCTTGTCTTCTGCTTTAGATGGTGTACTGTCAAGTTGAAGCATATTCTTGCCCCTTTTCTTGAAACGAACGGATTTTTACAAGACGAAATGTTCTCAGTTTAGTACAATATTACAATTAACGTGAACATAATTTACAGTCTGTTTATTGAGTAGTTTCATCTGCTGTTCTTAAAATTCCAAGATCGTTCAGTTTTCGATAACAACACTGATGGAAAAAGGATTTTTATCAATGGAACTAAATGTGCAGTGAGGTAGAGATTGACGTACTAATTTGAAATCTGTTTTCATTCTTTTCCTAACACGTCATATAGTTTTCTATTTATTCGTTGTCTTTTTATTATCACATCTGATTTGGTGATTATCCATCTAACGGCAATTTTTAAATAGCATTGAATCGTCATCCCTTCTTTTAGACGTTAATCAATAATTGCTTAAATGCGGACATCACCTTAGCATAGGCTTTCGTAGCTACTATTTGAAACATGCAAAAAAGAAAGTTCTATTTAACAAAAATAACTTTTGAAATATATTCATAAAAAAAAGTGTGCGTGGAACGCCACGCGACAGAAGTGAAATTTGTTTTAATTTTTGGATTTTTTCAATTTTAGATTATTGGATTTTTTCAATTTTGGATTGTTGGACTTTTTATATTGGGTTTTTGAACTTTTTTGATTTTGGATTTTTTTAATTTTTGATCTTTTGTTTTTTATTTTAGAATTTAGAATTTTTTAATGTTAGATTTTTAATTTTAGATTATTAAATTTTAGATCTTTGAATTTTTATTTTTTCTATTTTTTTATTTTTAAATTTTGTATTTTTATTTTTTAAATTCTGGATCTTTGAATTTTTAATTTTTAATTTTTAGATTTTTTATTTTTTTTTATTTTAGATTTTTTAATTTTTAATTCTTTGATTTTTTAAATTTTGGATAAGCCTAATCATTGAGTTGATTGTTTTCTGTGCAGTCCGTTCCGTCACACCTCACTAATTTCGTGACGATTTTGAGCGTTACACAAGCTCTTGATTTACCCCTACCGCGGCTAAAGAAGTTTCACTTCAAAAATCTTGTTTTGCAAATCCCTCGCTTATAGTAGGCCTATGCTTTGCATTATTATAACGCCTGAAACTTACGACTAGAAAACCCGGACAACATATTTGTAAGGGTAAAGCATTAGGTGGAATCGTGCATGGCGTGGGGAGTCGAGAACGCCTGCAACTCACGACTAGAAAACCCGCATAGCATATTTGTAACAGAGCGATGGGTGAAATCGTTCATGGCATGAGGAATCGAGAACTCCTGTAGCTTACTTAAATGTAACTTTATTTCTATCACATTGATGTATTATGTGTAATTTAAAATCTATACGTGGTCTGAAAAAACGGAAGGTATATCCATAATCTACACGAAAATTTGGTGTAGAAAGGTATAATTTTATATTTGGCGATTAAAATCAGTTTTATTTTATAGACCAGTGTAATCTATATCACACCTGAGTTAAGACAATCTGTATCAAAATGGATATCTTATGATACCGTTACGAAAAATTATTAAAGGTGTCAAAGTGTAAAATCAACTTTTAACTTAATATCCGTCGTAAAGTAGGCCTATAGCAGTGGCCGCCCTCATGGCTGAGTGTTTAGTCTGTTCGCCTCCCATCGCTGGATCCGGGATGGACTCTCGGTGGATATATGTGAAATTTATGGCGGGAAAATAATGTCGGGCAGGTTTTTTCGGGGTGATCCCGTTTCTCTTACCAGATATCATTCCATCGGTGCTCCATTCATCATAATACGGCCAATTGGTTGCAATAAAGGAAAGGGATTTTCAAACCCCGTTGTTCCCGCATGACGATACATTTTTGTAGATTTCTAACTAAACCAATGTTACAGCAAAATCAAAAGTGTAAATTTCTGTTATACTGCAACGTCTTTTTATACTTTATTGGCAATTCATACCGAAGACTAGACATCAGACATCCACTTTCCCTATATCAACGAACTAAAGTAATAAATGAATATAGACACATTGTCTAGTGTGGTAAAACTTGGTTCGTAGAATTGCATGATAAGACTTTAGTCTAACGGAGTCTGAAATAATGCAGAGAAAAATTCCTCTGACATCGGGATTCGAAACGGGGACTTCCAGCCGTACATGCCTAGGCTGTACATGTTTAGCTGTACATGTTTAGTTGCCATACCCAATAAACGGACCATATTTCGAAATACAAATTCTAAAAAGAAAGTAGCTTGGTTATAATAAATAAATTTGGACATTTGATCTTGGTTTTCTAGGATATTTTGTAAAAACACGATATATTATAATTATTACCTGTAAATAACTGAAAACAAATATACAGTATATTGACCTTTTTATTTTGAAATGTATATGAAAAGGAAGGTAATTACCTATCATTCATAGCACTAGCATATTCAATAAGAATTATCATTAATAACATCTTGTACGTAAAATATTTAGCATATTCCGTTTTATTTTTTATTTTTTTAGTAACCACACCTCTTCCTATTTTATTTTCTTTAATTTCTTTCGTCTTTTCTACTATTCCTCAGTTTCTCATAATTTTTTTTATATTATTTGCTTTGTGAACTTCATTTCAGTATAGTAATGAGTAAATCAAACCATTGCATTTTTATCTCAGGACAATTTAGATAGTTTTATCCTTTTTAAAAGTTAGAAATAGGAATAATAATCCCCATTTTTATTTTAAGAAGCCACATTTACAGTAAAATAGTTCTTAGAGAAAACATTTTACTTCGTTTTCTCTCTGCTACTTTTTTATGTTCTTTCTAGATAGAGGATTTAGAATTTCAAGCAGCAGTATTGAATAAGTGCATATGTTAAACCATGAGATATAGACTACCCTATGGAGAGGTGAGGAGTTGAAGTATAAAGCACAAGGTGATTCGATACGGTTTGGATGTTGAATTGAGAAAAAAAGAAAGGTGAAAGAAGAAAGAAACAAAGAGGGTTGGGAAATGTAGAAGAAGAAAAGTGTTATCCCGTGCTGGGAGCATCGGACATTTATATCTATGTGACAGTGAGGTCCACACGGGATCATATCGTGTCCTAACTCCACGGGTTTAATAGCTGGCAATAAACTGCCGCCGGCATATCTCCCGAGACTCAGCCGTCAGGTATAAGACGCTCCTCCTAGTGACCCTAGGTGCTCTCTTACTACCCATATAAACCATACTATTTTTGTAATTAGTCTATTCCATAAGGGCTTTGTTATGCATTTTGGCATTGAAACTGATCAGTCAGTCCACCGTGTGGCCGTTTTCAGGCTCCAGCATTTCGAAAAGACAGATACCTTACTTACTCGCGTAATTCAAGCACTTTTTAACTCTAATTTTTTAATATAAAATAGGATGCGTGATTTATACGAATAAATTATTAAACCATTACGAAAATGTTTAAATTTGATTTAACTTATTTGAATGAACAACAAGCATTAACTTACAGTATTCCATTATTGATCTTCCTCAGGAGTATATTCTTGTTCAGATTCACTCCGCGTATTCAATCACTTTTAATTTGAAACTTGCAGTATGATTTGAATATTTTTTGGACATTAAGGTATCTTACTGCACTTTATATCTTTGAACTGGATATCTTATTATTCAATGACTGCACACGAACTACCTGTTTGCGATACCGTAGCACAATTCAATATGTTTTCACATTCCAAGCAGGTAGCAGGACTTAGAAATCTACCGTTATACAGGAAAAATTCTAAATTATATTGTCACACTTCACAGTGAAAGCAAGGATTTTGACTGACAACATAACTGTACTTACTAGTTTGTGGAAAGAGTTTCACAAAATAATAAATGTATAAAATATTACAGAATATGGAAATTTAGGTTTTACGTTATAATTTACGGTGGGTGAATTGCGTGGATAAATACGGTTTTAATAATTGTATAATAACTACAATTTTTAACTTAATTCAATTGATTCAATTTGATGAACAAAGGGGAGTGGATTAGTGAAAATCTTACATAAAGATCAAACCAGTTTTGTGTTTTTTGGTTCTCAGAAAGATTTCAAGGACAACATTAAAAAATTACATTCATACTCCTCACAGTCTGAAGTATAGATTAATTCACTGTGAAGTTATTTAAAAAGAAGGAATAGTTCTTAACCCTCAATTTTGTTACCAGCAGTTAGCATTGCTGTGTTGGTAATAGCATTTTAATTAATAATATAGATATATGATTGGTGCACAATATTATTTTAAAGAATAGTTTTACTTTAGAGACAGTTCAAGTCGGATAATGCAGGATAAATTTTTCACGTTAGTGCAGCGATCTCCAATTTTTAAAAAAGGAAAGGTTCCCTACATTAATAAATTTGTTGACGTGCTTTGATAATAATACTAATAATAATCCAGTGTACTGATATGTAACTCCATATAGGCCACATGAAAAATAAAATCGATATTTTTTAGACATTTTATTTCTACCATCGTGAGACTTATTTAATTAATTACGATTGTGCATGTTGAGAACATTTAGTTATTCATGATGGAAGATCATGTGCAGCTGCATGTAGAGAACTAGTAGAATTCTGTTTGGCATTGTATGTCAGTAATTAGTCTTTGCTATATCTGCTACAGCTAAGGAACTTTATAGGTCGTGACATGTTATTAAGGAATTGATAGGTTTTATCATGTTATTGTAACCTTCGCAACAAGTTGACAAAGTGTATTGTATCTTCTGAAGGACGGAGTTAAGGACGTAATAAACAACGGAATTATCCAAGAATTTCTTGAAGGTAGCCTATTAGACCTTTACAACTCCTCTGCTAGTTTACGTTTTAGAATCTTCTCTTCAGGTAAGAGCAACTATACTGTCCAAATGACCTAGATACTTGACTACAGTAGTGCGATTTATAAGAAAATACTGAAATCGTTATGAGAACTTAAAAGTGCTCATTGCCTCTTTTGGGATGGAATTTCGCTTCCGACATTCTCTAGAGTAACAGAACAATGATCACACTACGTAATCCCAAGAAATGTTAAAAACGCTGCCTTTATCCTTGATATTTCACCGTTGTATGTAAGAAACCATTTACCATCATTTTTATAATGAGACAACCAGCTATCTTTCCCGACAGTGGAATAATTAAGTTCTCATCCTTTATGAGGTTTACTTAAAATTTTCCACCAAAAAGGAATTTCCGCAATCATAACATTTACTGCTTCCATCATTGAGAATTGTCTGACCCGTTTAAATGTATTGGATAATAAATATTCTTGTTAATATTACAGTTCGTTCTGATATAAAATTCTTCTGGCTGCATTATTGTTATGGTTATCTTCACACAATCTCAGGAGTTTCCTTCTAGAAGCCAATTCCGTATAGAGTTTTCGAGAATGAAAAAAAGGAAAAAGGGTAAAGAAATGAAAATCGTCGTAAGGAAAAGGACTGATATGATCATTTAGTTTCGGATTGTGTCTTTGAGTTGCAATCTTGCGGGCAATTGTCTATTTGGTCTGGAATTACATGAGATGACCATTCCTTGCTCTTCTTACCAATTTCTTCGCGACAATGTGTTTTTCCACAGGATCTGGCCGCTTATCGTCGTCATATCTGGCGTCCAGACGCTGGTTAACTCGTCCCACGTTATGTGAAACCAACTTACGGCATCGGGCGTGCTCGGCGAATAGAAATTGTGTGTCAGAATGGAATTATCTTTTTAAATTTAAAACAGTCGACGAATACACAGTCCTATATCGTAATTTAATTGTGTTTTTCTTTGTAGATTACGCTACATCTACTTGTAATCAGATCATTTAAAGGGAATTACTATATTATACTATATTATTATTACTATTTATCATATTTTTATCATATTTATACAAATACAAATACATATTTATACAAGTAAAATAAAACAATTTTCAAATTTCAAAAGTAACTACAACTACTATTTAAAAAGAGGAAATGAAATATTGGCTATATCTTCACAAAAAGTATTAACATTTAGTAAGTAATACACTCGAATGACCAAGACTGCTCGTGTGCAGTTTCAAAAATATCAAAGTGAAGAAAGAGGAGAGAGAAAGAAATAGAGTGTACAATGTGATTAACTAAAAAAGAAAGTAAAAACTATTAAACATAAATACATAAAAGGAGTGAAACAAAAATTACTTAAATGCTAAAAAATTACAAAAAATTCTTGACATATCTATTAAATTTAATTGTGGAGTATGCTGAGAGATCAGGATATTTTCTGATAAATGAGTTATAATAATAATTATAGTTGATATTTCTTTTCCAATAGCCTATGTGCTGTAATACTAGATTTTATGTGATTGTGCTAAAAAGTGCAAATTTTGTTGTAATTGAATGCATGCATCATTTTATTTGTCTGTAGTTACTTCTAAATTTTCTTCCACTAATTATTTGTTTAGACCCCAACATAATTGCTTTAGAATTCGTGATAATTAAACCATTATTTCAATATGCATTTGGAAGTAAATCTGAATATTTTTCAGCTTTAAGCCCCATAACAATTAAAACTATTATTTTACAAACGATTCTTGATATTTGTTACATATTGTCATTGATCCTGACTTCAATAGGCCTATATATTAATAGTTGAGAGAATTATTTTAACATAATATGACTTAAATAATAAATTAGCACCATAATCATTTAATTATTAAAAAATCAGTTTTATCATAAACATCAATAGTAATTATTAAAAAAATAGATTTTCGTAAACAGTATTTCTGAAATATGTTAGCAAAAACAAATGAAGTCAGTGGAATCATTGACAGAAACTAAACAAAACTGCTGCTGTTTTATAATAATAATAACAATAATAATATAGGCCTATATTATAGTTTCCTTTGAAAACGTGTACACCGTTGGAGGAAAAAATGACCGGACACTTCAAGCGTCACTTTGCCTTATTTCCGTTCGACTGAGCGCCTGATACACAAAACTAAAATCAGGATAGTGAGGATCGTATTCCGAAATTGCTGAATAACGGTTTCAACTACATGTGTGCGCAGAAGACCCGGGTTGGAATCTGCCTTAGAGTTTTTATTTCCCTTTTTGGTTATTTTTCTCTCACTGGAAACTAATAAAATATGAGAATACTTTAGGAGAAAAATTCCCCCGACACTAGGGCTCGAGCCCACGACCTTCGGCTTTACGTGCCGATGCTCTGCCACTTGAGCTAGTCTGAGCTTGATTCACAGTAGAGAATTGGCACGTAAAGCCAAAGGACGTGGGCTCGAGTCCTACAGAAATAATATACTGTGTTGTGTATTGAATACTGTGTAATATTAAAAGAAACAATGTATTATGTTTTCATGAACACATATCTAAGTTATAATTAACGTGCATTATATTTTGAATTCGTTTAAAGTTAAAATAAAAGAGTTTAGTAACGTCGGCGTCTTCTTCCCAATTACCCTTGAATTAAATCAGTAGCTCAGTTCTTGAAACTTCTGCCATCGCCATAAAGAGTATTGATTACTAAAATTAATAACATTACTAATAATAATGATAAAAGTAATAATATGTGGAAGAATAACGTTAAAGACAAAACAATGCATTCCGGTGTTTATATATTATTCAGTATAGTTATGTAATTCTTTGTACATGTCGTATACAGTGTATATTTTTGTTATTCAGATTGATTTTTTTCTTTCAGGTAAGTGACTGGCTCTTTTATTCGATGCAATATTATGTAAGTACCAAAATGATATTCTTTTTACTGCACGTGTATTTTATAAGTAATTCTAGCCTTCTGACTTGAGTAATTGACTGGTTGCGTAGAAGTTTTTCTTGAGTTTGTTTAAACACAAGGGAAAGGAATATTTTTGTTTATTCTTATCCGAAAAGGATTTAATTTATTTTGTTTAAATACAGGAGAAAGAATTGTTATTACTTATTATGTATCTAACTTTACCTTGCAAGTATTAAAATTTCTGTTAAAAATTTCATAATACTAATTATCAGTCTTTAAAAAATGAGAATAAAAGGGTTTGGACTAGATTCGAATTCGGCACCTTTCGAATACAAGATAACAATGCCACTGCATATGTCCTACGCTATGTAACAGAGACAACAAATTCTTCTTTCAAGAAGCAATATGACGTGGCAGTGGAGCTTCAAAAGTTTTGACCTCTATAATGAAAAAAAAAACCTTTTATATAGGCTACATAGGCCTATATATATAATATTTTATATAAACAGTCGAAACAGCTTATAACGGCATCGCTTGTGCCGACGTATTGGTTTAACGGCGAAATCTAACAGTCCCGCCTAAATCGTATATAAACTCTGTATTTTAAAAATAGCTTAGTACTAATTCACTTATTAGGACTTATCGCATAAAACGACGTATTTTTATAACATTTTCGGAGAATGTATCGGCTATATCGGTTGATATTTTTTACGTTTTTAGGATTGGCGACAAAAATGTTATGGTTATTTTTAAATTGTATTCGCTTTCAGTAAACTGTGGATTTCAAATCAGTATGTCTCTTAAGTCAAGTATGTCTATATTTTTTTTATGGAACCCGAAGGTTCATTGCCGCGCTTACACGAGTCTGCCATCCAACCCTATTATGTGCTAATATAAGTCCATCCAACCATCCGTCGAAAATCCCTATTTTCGAACACTCTCAGATTACGTTCTTCTCGAAGACTACGGGACCATGTCTCTCATCCATATAATATAACCGACAGGATAATTGTAATGTTGAAGAGAAGTCACACATATGGCGATTAGAAAACGGGCAAACATAATGTCAGCATCGCGACACCCAACGATTCCTAAATTGTGGAAGGACAAACGTGAATGTGATACATTTCTGCAATTCATTGACTGGAACGAGAATATTTCATTCGTGACTATTATAGCAAATACAAGTTCAAAAAATAAAATTTACGGAGTTGAAATATTCAGAAAAAAATCCTGTTTGTGCGACTATAGTCTATAACGACCGCAAAATGGTGGTCTCTTCAGAGTCGTTTTAGCCGGGTTTGACTGTTATATAATAATAATAATAATAATAATAATAATAATAATAATAATAATAATAATAATAATCACACCCCACCAACACATCACAGCAGAAAACAAACGCACATCCATAGTTACGCACATAGTTAGTGCACTACCACGAGTCTGAAAGGAAGGTAGGGAGAAATGCGACCCTTCGCTTTAGTGGCGAGGAGAGACTTATTGTTGGCACTGTATTTTTTAATAACATTTTAAACATTTTATATAAACATAATTTAATCCTATTTGTATTGCAACATAATTGCAATAATTTTTTTACAGGAATGCATAGTAGAAAAAATTGTAGGTTTTCGATCCAAAAGAAAATCGAAGAAATTATTTCAATTAATGAAAAGTTTATCACAAGGATAATTTGCTAATGTGCTAAAATTAACAACAAAACAATGCTTAAAGATAAGAACTTATACCATACTTACTGACTTAAAATGTTACAGGTTTTGCCACTATACACTTCCAACCGATAACATTTTAATTATAATCACATGAATAATCTGACTTTTGAAAATATCACAGATACAATCCCTAAAAGAAAATCCACTTATTATAGAGATGCACATACAAATAGCAATGTATCCACACCATTTTATGATAACATTTGGCCTATCTCTCAAAATGTCTGTTAAAATAATAGCCATTTTATATTCTGCCCTCTGCTATTTAGAAACTTCAAATATTTGATTTTTCCTATTTTTTTCTGGATTCCATTCTATAGTAGGACTACATAACATAAGTACTTATGCCTACACACAAAAACTGACTACTATTTAATTATTTATTTATTTATTCGGGAAACTCTTTGCAATTATTATGATACATAACAATTATTTAAGCCTAAAATTAAGAACATTGCTTAAATTCACAGTTTCCTCGACCGTATTTAAGCATAAAATTAAGAACATTGCTTAAATTCACAGTTTCCTCGACCGTATTTAAACATAAAATTAAGAACATTGCTTAAATTCACAATTTCCTCGACCGTATGACAACAAATTCTATAGAATAGTACAGACTGCATAGCTTCCCTGCCTGCCAGTAAGTTAAACATTCCTCTACATTATTCATCTTCAGCAGATTGATCCGTCCGTACTGGTAAGTTCAAGATGATGTCAAGATTTTGTGAATCTCGAGATAAGCGCAAAGTTTTAATGAATTGGAGTGACTCATAGTAAGGAAAAGGGGGGGGGGGGCGAGAAGGGGGTGGCGGAACCAAGCGGACTTGTTCCCTTCCTGTCCTAATCTACTCATATTTCCAAGAACCATGGACGTCGGACTTGAAGATAAGACAAAGTTTGGGCAGGAGTTTAAGCTGGACAACAAGAAACTTAAGGCGGAACCTAGCCAAAGTTAGCGTCGCTTGCTACAATCGAAATCAAAGTCTCGAGAAGGATACAGACACTGACAGCTTGGTTTGAGTAAACAAAAAGACACATCATCATCTGCGGCAGCAGCAGGAATAGGAAATAGCTTTCCTTACTCATAGGAGCTTATGATTACATATGTCTTGTCAGTATATGAGAGTAGCTCCTTCCCTATCTGTCCGGCTTATTGTTATGGAACTGACGTAGTTACTGCGTCACACTAGGGTTGGCGCGAGAATTGTGAGGGGGGTGGGCGAATGTTGGAGAATCTTATAGTGATGAAGATGATGCGAGATGAAGTTGAATCTTGTATAACAGACACAGCATCTGCCAGAGTTGACGTACTAAGTTTCGCCCCAAGTTTTCGGGAAGGCGGGGTGCCTCCACGTGCCCTACACACGCGGTGTTGTCTTGATAGCATGTGACGGCGCGTCTATAAACTTGGACGCTTGGATTATGGAAGTTCGCACTTTGCTGCCTGGAATAATATAGACACGTCGCTATCTCATAATTAAGAATTTTAAAGGGCGTTTCTACTTTCATGTTGACATCAATAGACTTCGTTCGTCTCGATAACATTTCATGGATGGATGTATCAAGCTATATAGAACGATTTAGTATAAGCTTTCAAGTAAGTCCATCTGATTATGCCCTTCTTACTTAATTACTTACGTACTTACTTACATACATACGTACTTACTTACATACTTAGTTACTTACTCAATGCCAATAGACAATTTCTAAGGAAGCTAAGGGAATATTATCTTTTTTATGGAACCCGAAGGTTCATTGCCGCGCTTGCATGAGCCTGCCATTCAACCCTATTCTGTGCTAAGTCCATCCAACCATCCGTCGAAAATCCTGCTTCCCTTAAATCTATTGTAATATTGTCTCCCACCTAAGTCTAGGTCTTCCAGGTGGTCTCTTCCCTTCGGGTCTCCCAGTCAATTTTTTTTAGATGTCTTTTCTCCCTATTCGCACAACATGTGCAACCCATTTCTTCTTTCATGATTTAAATACTCTCACTATATTTGGTGAAGAATACAGATTATGAAGTTCGTCACTAAGCAGTTTTCTTCAGTCCCCGTTTTTATCTCTCTTCTCTTAGGTCCGAATATTTTCCTAAGCATCCTGTTTTCGAACATTCTCAGATTATGTTCTTCCCGAAGAGCAAGGGACAATGTCTTTCATCCATATAATACAACCAGCAGGATAATTGTCTTATAAAATTTAATTTTTAGATTTCTGAACAGAAGACGAGATCTAAAAAGTTTCTGAACTGCATAAAACGAGCATTTATTAATTTTAGTTGACATTTACTTGTATGAAAAATATACTTGTCTTAGTTTTTCTGTGTTAATTTCCAATCCGATATTCCCACACAATATTTTACAATCATCAACGCTTCTAAGGATGTCCAGTCTCACTTATTGAAAAATAACCTTACATGTTAGATATGGTGGGGTAAACAATTTGAATTAAATATATATGCCTATTCGATGTTACTTGGTTGTCCTTCGCTGTGAAGGCTTTAAAACCAAGTTTATGTATGATTATAATAACAAAGATTATTATGATACGTTCTTCAGAAATATTCTGCCTTAAAGGTAAAACATTGCGCTCAGTAAAATGCAAGTATTTTAAAGGATGACTAATACCTTAAATTATACCGTTGTTTAGTACACATTTTCTACACATTTTCTTAGACGTATTTGGTTGGTCTTCTACGTTCTGTAGACTTTACAAACCCAGCTTATTATCGACTTTGTAGATCAAATGTTTATGTTCATGAGATATGTGTTGAACTGCTACAGTGCTGCATTAATGGTAGCACATTAGCACTCTGTCACCAAAGGGAGCCCTTTTAAGGATGGTCAGACTTATTCCTTGAACTACTGCACTATGCACAGTAATCTTTTTACTGGGCTGTAAACTATAGTTAGATCTAGCTGGTTGGCAGTCCAGCTTGTCTGAACCGCCGTAATTTTCAATTCCCAGTAGCGTTCGCCGCCCGCACTATGACGGAAATAGCAAAATTGTTTATACCATTTGCAATGTTTTATTGCCACCTCATAATTGAAGCATGTCAGCCTGGTGCACAATGTACCTTGCTAGCAACGGATGTATATATATGGGGTTTTGGTTTGATGGGTCCCCGTTGCATTAATGGAGGCCGGTTTGATATACTGGTCTAGCGAGGTTTATATTTTGATGCATCGGAGCGGGGATGCATTATCTAGCAATTAATTGAAAATGCACATCATCGCGATATAGGTTTACCTAAAATGCATTTACCACACCAGTAACTCCCCTTTCCTCTCCGCTATATGCACGTCCATCCTTTTGATGATGCATTGGAGGTCAAAATAGCATCAATACATTAACCCACTCACAATAAATGCTTAATGATAAAGGTGCAGATGTGCTCAGGTCGTAGCCAAACTCTCTGTCTCTCTCTCTCTCTACATTAATGTATGCGTGTGTACAAATATCAATTATCGATAAATGTACTGCAGGTTAGCCAATGAGAATGTGCAGCTCAATTTTGACTATGATGCGATTCGTCAATGCGGTGGTTGTGGTTACTATAGTAACACCACAGCCCGCACATTAATTCTACATCGAACACAAAAACAAGGTAGTCAGTGCATGGAAATTTGTAGAAAATCTGCAATTTATGAACGGTTTATATGCGTTGCTCTTTTCTCAAGAGTACATTTTCTAGATAGGTTATAAACAGGGTTAGGAATTTCAGGTGCAATTTCCATATGGAAAAAGGAAGGGAAAACTATTAAACTAATAGACATATCGTCCCCTTAGAATGAAAACCTCCCATCTCAAAACAGAAGCAAGAATACTTTTAGTTTATTATTAGATAGAAAAACACGTATCTCAACTATTTGTCAGCCAATATTACAATAATAACATGTGTGCTGCCCTCTAGAGTGGAAAAACGAAACCTAGTGTATTGCTGGGAAGCATTATTATTCCCTTCATCTAAGGGTAACCATATGATAAAGTATAGTTCTGAAAGGGCTAAAGTATGTAGATATAATACAGTCCAAGGTTTAGGCCTATGCTCACATTATGAACTAACTATAACTTCAACTAGTTCAAAAGTTAGCACAGAACAAGGTTGAATGGTGGGCTTATATAAGTGCGGCAATGAACCTTCGGGTTCCTTAAAATATATGATATTCCTATAGGCCTAGCTTGCTTAGAAATTGTCTATTGCCATTGAGTAAGTACGTAAGTTCAGAAATACACCAACCATTGCCTTCTAGATAAATAAAACACATTACATTGTACTTCAGACACTGTCATAATCGGCTCCACTTAACACACAGTAAAATGCAATATTTTCAGTGGCTGGGACGACTTACTTGCAAACAAGAACTGGAAGTTCAGCTCCGCAATAACGAACGGTAGCCATTTTGCTCCATTTGAAACGCCTTGTATGCGAGTAACTTCAACTCATTCCAGTCATATTAAATTAAATCTTAATAGTTTCCTTAATTTCCTAAGTATTCCTAAAAAAATTCTACTCTGTGATTTGGAATTAGGTCTTTATACGATGATCTCCTATCTCTATTATCTAGAATACTTGTTTTGAAGCTCCTTTCTCGTTACATATTCCGAATGTGGGTCTACCTTATTTTTTGACATAACTGTTTAATATTAATTTAATATGCACCAAAACGTACGAAACTTAACTGCGTCAGTGAATTTCTTTATCTGTGGGCTTTTCAGCTAATCACGCTTAAAACCCAACACCTTTATCAATATTTTTTCTGCATATCTGGATTTTTGTCTCTTGTTCATATGTTGTGTTCATAAAGCGTGGAAATATTTATGTTTTAACATCTACGGTAATGAATATTTATTTCTTAGTAGGCCTAATCGAGAATAACTCGTTAGCACATAATACAAATCTATTCTTCTTCCTCTTTCTTCTAACTTAGATTTTCTTCAGGTTTCATTTTGAGGACATAACAGATACTGATGAATCATATAGGGCCGCTGGGTGCCCGAAGTTGACTGAAAATTATTCAGGAGCTTCAGAAGTGGGCCAAAATAGCCGGGGGCTCAAAGGCCGCTCATAAGGACTAAGGGATTCCGAGGGGAGAAGTAGAGTGCTTGTAACTGTCAAAGTGTTTAGAAAAACGCTTAAATATGTAAATTGATAAAACTCTTCTCAATTGGTTATTAAAGCTAGAACTGAGTAGGCCTACTTCAGTGCAGAATTTGAAAGTTACTGCCATAACTTAAAAGAATTGCTGGCAAAATAATATGCAAATAGGCCTATGTATGGAGTTTATAATTCTATATACTCTAGACCATAGTATCAAAAATGCGGTACGCGAACCAAATTCAGCCCATAAAGAAGTTTAGGTAGGCCTGCAGAGGTATTTAGTCAAACGCACTGCTTGCGAAAAATTGATAACATTGGATAAGGAAAAGATAAGTTTGGTTTAACAGCCAGGGAAAAATCTCGTTTTAAAATGCAGCTCACATTTCTGTCAATTCCAGCTGATGGCACCACGAAGGAAAAGTTCAGAGAAAGAAAGCATTTTTTAGTATTACAACTTTCTTCTATATCAAAGATTTTTTCATATTTTAATACTATCTATGGATGGGAGCAAACCGTTTCATCTTTGAAGTGTCGAAAATTGAAATACAGAAGCAACTTGAAACGGCCAGCATTAATTATGAGATGTTTTGTTTATTCAATAGACTAAATTACACCCTCAGATTACCAAAATTGTTAATTAAAAAATCAAATTTCTTACATTTTACTTGAGTTTTAAATTGTTTACATTACACTATACTTTTCAGCATCAGCCTTTTTTCCTTTATAAAATGAATTTATCCGGATCCCAATGAGACTTAATCTAACGACACAATAGTTTGGAGATCCCTGCTCTGAAGTATACACATCTATTTTCAAATCAGTATCTGTGAATCTACGCCCTGAAGCCTTACGGTTCTGGTCTGAATGAGGAATTTGAACAGAGTCCGCGGCAGTTAAGGTTTGGTAGTTGTTTTGAATTTCACATATAAATAATGTTCCTGCATGGAAGAATCATGGTACTCCATGAAAGCTTTACCACTGAATCCGTTCATTATAATTACATTAGCATTGTAACGTTATGAATACCTTTGCCATTAAACTGAGTTTGATCTGGTGCCAGGTAATCCTGGACATCAAAGACGAAATCAAACAAGTGTTTAGAGCGATTTCCTCGGCATACCAACAAGTCATTGTAATACGAACAGCCTATATTACTAATTTCATCCCCCAGAACATCCACCTCAAAAACCTTGTGCTGCTGTGGTTCATTAGTTCAACTGACGTCACGTATTAATTAATAATGCATAAGTTTATAAATCAGTGTTTTGCCATCATTTGACTGGCCTCTCTTTCTGGCTCGCCCTTTCTCTATTCCTCTCATAGTGAGCATCAGTAACGTTCTAAACCGCTACAGCAATGATGGAGTGGATCCGCATGCATTTGCATGAGTGGTGGTGGAACGAGTAAGTGCATATATTAACCTAATCTGATGGTATGTGTGTGATGACTAGGGATGGGTTTGTTTCAGCATTGCAATGTGCAATATCGAGAGATTTTCAAAACCGAACTCCAGTTTGAATGTTAGTAGTAGTGTAACAAAACCACGGAAACCAAATGGTAACCAGAACCTCAAAACTGCTTTACTAATGGAAGTGTGGGAAACCAGGATCCCACTGTTACCACACATGTACAAAACATATACAACGCTCCATGGTCTCCAGTGTATGGACATCTAACCCCAACTTGATGACAGTTGCGTTTATATATATATCTACCTGTGCCCTAATCAGAAGGCTCATTGCCTTTTTAAATCTCCTGTAGTGGTTTTGTAAAATTCCAACGCTGGTATCATTATATTATACAGCATACTAAACCAGGAATCCGTTTGGTATCCCTGTTAGGGGCGGAATTTCAGTTTTCATAAATCGACCATCGTGCATTGCTGATGTATTATTCACAATTGAAATTGATTTGGTTTTTATGTGTAAGCAACTCAAATGGTATTCGCAGTAATTTTATGCTAGAGATAGAGACATTTGTTTGAAACCCATACAAACTAATGTTTATCTACTAGTAATATATAACGGTCATACACTAATAACTAAGGCCCGAATATTTATGACCTAAAAAGTCAGAGATATGCAAGATAATATGATCTTAACATACCAAAACACGGCCTAAAAGAGACCATTATGATCAAAAAACACATTTTAACGAATCACACAAAAGTCAACATTAGTTAAACGTTAAAACAAGCTATTTTAACCGGACAGTTCTGGGTTTCAGGCCGCCGTGGAGCCAACGGTGGGGAAACGCCCGCGAGATGGAAACGCTATGAAGGCGAAAGCGATGCTGCCGTTGCTGCCAGCGCCGTAGCGTTTCCCCACCAACGCCGAGACCCAGAATAGCCCAGTTTTCGGAGTGATTTTAAAGGGTTTAATCGATTTGTACAAACTTTTGTTTAAGAGCAACACCTTACGATCAAAACGCGTGTTTAACTTTTACTGTGAGGCCAGTTTTAGCAGATTGCCAGCAGTTTTAGCAAAACACCTGTTTTCCCATTTCAGCGATTTTCTGAAAACGTTAAAAATATTTTTAGATTACATTTTTACCACAGGTAGGTGTCACAGGTAGCTTCAATTTCAGCGTAATATATCTGTCTACGGTACATACAAGCAGAGTAATAAAATGTTGAAAAATCGCGTTTGTAAATGCTTTTCGATTTTTCTTGCAAAAGTTATGAATCGATTTTTATCATGTGGGACACATTTTCTTCGTCTTTTTAAGCTCTCTCGTGCTATTTTTCGTTTTCCCCATATTTTCTTTTTGATATCTTAGAATTAAAAAAAAAAAACACATGTTTTCATTTTTTTTTTCACCATGATGCTATTAATCGATATTTTCAAAAACATATATAATCAGTTACTACTATTTCCCTTCTAATTATCGCGTAGAGAAAGTTGCCACTTTATTTAAATAAAATGAGCATTTTTTGTTACCTAGCCTGGACTACTACTTGCTCTTTCTTTCTATTATAGGCCTATGATTAGACTAGAGGTTGTGTAACCTCGTTTGACGCGAGTACTTCTCTTGATTTTAAATCTAAATTTTTGAATTATTTTAAAACAGCATTTGGAAAATATATAGTTTTGAAGAATTCATTATTCGTGAAAATTATCTATTCAAGTGAACAATTAAATTATAATCTTCTCTATTTATAGCTAAGTCACCGAATATTAATGTACCGTAGTATTAAGCTAGATATTTTAAAATCTTCAACACAGAATTTCTTTAATTTTCTCCTAACATTTTTTGCTATTTAAATTTCGAGGCAATATATAAAATGTCTAGGTAAAATATGAAACATTGTAAAAAACAAAATAATTTTGCAAACAATAATTAGAAGTCACCTGATAAATAAAATAATTTATACACTAGGAATTCTATATTTATTAACTCGTTTGTAAGTACGTACAGTATCCCGATTTTTACAGGTTACGAGTTACTAATTAATGTAAGCGGATTTTAACGCTAGGATCTCTTAGAGCTTCCACTTAGAGCTTAGGTTGCTTTTACTTGCACTTGGATAATCTAATATGGAAATATGTTCCAAACAAGTCGATACACACAGCGGCAAGGTAATTATCTCGTTGAGAATGCAGATGCTGCTTAAGTTTACAGAAATAGGGGTTGTTTAAGTGGACACCTAAAAATGTGCTAATCTGTTATTACGTATCTTCGTAATCAGTATTGAAGAAGATATTATGGACGAATGGAGTGCTAGCAGAAATTCCCATTCATTTTGCTGGTTCTTGTAATACTCATTTTGTTACATACTTGTCAGAAAGTATATGAATGTGACTGACTAGTTGCAAGCTGATCAGAGAGAACAATAATACAGTATTATGATTCGTGTTTGCAATCCAGCACAAAATCCATTTGCTGGAATTTTGAAATTATCACTATTATTTATAAATTAAAGTAAAAATAAAATACCAGTAATATAGTATTATCGTTATAATAGCTATTTCATTGTTTTACCTTTTACAATACTAATATTTCTGCAAAGATCCAATTTATCGTAGATGTACCGACTTTCCTAAATAATGATAAAATGGCTCACATTAAATTTCTTTTTACTTGTAATATACCAATAACGTGCTGTTCAATGATTTTCTTTTGGGAATAATCTTCACAAAGTCAGAATTCAGCTTTAAATTAATTTCCATCTTTTTCGGAAGGGCTGGTATTTCTTGGAAAGAACACCAGAGAGCCCATTTTCCGTTTCGGCATTATATTGCTTAAAAATGGATATAAAGAAAACTAAGAGACCAGCAGACGCATTGAAGCAAACAAACATAAAAAAGGGATTTATTATTAATCGATTCAGAAAATAAATTTGTGCGCTTTTATGAAGTACAGGAGTATTTTTATGAGTTTAACTCTGGATAGTAACGCTGGAAAGGTCACACATCCATCTCATTTGGGTAAGAAATAAAATAAACACTGAGCTTGTTTATAGTATAATAAAATAGCATATATTTGAAATATATTTTTTCAATAAGTTACAAATAACTATAGCTGTAGTTAAGCTTAACCACTGGAAAAGAAGTAGTACGCTAGCATATGCATTAGAAAAATTTGTTTAAACATAGGTCAATTAAAAAAAAAATCAGCCTCAGATTTTAATTTGCAAGATGGAATAGTAATATTGTATGCAATAATTATAAGTTCTTTACTCCTGGGTAGTTAAGATGAGATCTACCTCTAAAGATAATTGGTCTGATATGTCAGAAATATTCATCTTCATCTTGATGTGGCTAGCTTGAGAATTTCCAGCATCTAATTATTTCAAGTTACCCTTCTCTGAAGGAGTTTTCAAGACATTCCCCTATAAGCGTTGGGTTAAATTGTTCCGTTATACTGGGCGCACGTATTTGTTTTTAGCTCATCTTTATAGTCGCAGTACATCTCATTTGCTAATTGCCTGTGTGCTTCCACCCTCAATAATAATTAACATCAGTGTTTCCTACCCTCCATCTTGCCTCTGGCGGCACCTTGACGCGTCAAGACTTGTGCAAGACTGTTTTCTTCTCGGGAGTGCAATTCAGCAGATACAATACATAGTAAACACTCTTTAGTAGCCACTTCGTCCATTTGTATTGCAATCAGCCGGGAAACAACCACTCTGTTCATGCATATATTAGAACAACCTTCTTTAGAATTAAAAAAAATTACATCTTATTAGTGTGGCCAAGCAATGAAGAAGTGTATTAACTTCTTTCACTGGCCATGTTTCTCCTCTATATCCCAGTTGCATAATAAATATTCCAAAAATAAATTATTCCGTATAACTGAGGGTTTATTTTCCAAGCTTTTATGCTCTTATACAATAAGAATTATATTTACCTGAAATACCTCCTCTTATTTGAATCTCACATTGGTCTGCTGTTCTCTCAATATGGAAAAGGACCAATATAGGATCTTACATTTATAAAGTAGGACATGAAGAGACATTTTTAAATGAGGGATCACCACAAGTCTGGGTCTCTTGAGTTTAACACAATTACATTATTTCGAAGTAGTTTTAGCGACAGACTTTATTTAGTTTTTATAAGCGAACGATATTTCCACATTTTAACTGTTAAGGTAAACATCATTTTCTTAACGATATTATATTGTCATCTTAGCATCTTCAGTCCCATGCTTCGAAACTTAAGTTATTATAGCCGAACTAATTCTAACTTGACAATATGAAGAAAATGTTTAAATTATTATATTATTTTATTTTACAGTCTTCCTTAAAGATACAGGAAGCCAAGCTCACAAAGATGAACATAAAATTCCTTCTTTATCGTGGTTTTTAAAATAATATAAAAAATACATCCACAGAATTCCGTATTTCCCAATCTTATTTTAACAAAATCTTATCTTTGAAACAATATTGTTGTCAAGAATATGTGATATATATGAACTATTATTTTAATATATCATTGAATATTATAGGTAAAGATTCTCTGTGGGCGTTTGTTCAATGTGAGACAAATATAACGGGATAAATGTACACATTGAAACAAAATTTATTCCATAGCTTGAAACAGTCGAATATTGTTCTTTTAAATAGACTACAGCATGTAAGTCTCGGAATTGTGGGAGAACATAATAGTTCATGAGTGGAAATGAAATTGCTTTTATGTAGTCCGAGCTATGTTATAGGTTACAATGGATGTGCAATAAGCAAGAAATTGTGCGCTGTGTAATTGTTATTGAAATTACTAGCGCTCGCTACAGCACGCAGGTTGCGCGGTTTCTAATGCCCACAAGCAATTCTTGTGAATTCGGGCTAGGGATATAGCGCAGCAAATAATCACTTCAATTTACATTATTATGCATACAAACATGCATAAGGATAGTTCTTTTATTGTGTGCAGCGCAAATGCCAGAATAAAGTATATAAATAAGAGCTTATTGTTTCTATTCCAGCTCAAACATTTTAGAACAAACATATTTTACCAACACTGTATCAGGAACAACCTTGATGTGGCAAAGGAGCTGGTTGTTAAATGTTTTTTATCCAAGTTAACTGAACGTAGTTACAAAACACGGAATTAACACATTTTATGATTTTTTTAGTAAGTCATTTGTGGACACTGTCGTTAAAAAATCTTACGCGAAACAAGTAATTTCCTTCGAGAAAATTGGCAAAAATGAAATTCTCTTAATATAAAGTGATTGTAAAAATGAAGAGAAAGTCGTTCTCGCGTTTCGAATCGTATCCCCGAAGCATGCATAACCCAAATAAAATCTAACGTAATGCACTCACTTAACTTTCTTTACCCAAAGCATGGACAAAACACATTTCTCACTTTACATTCCGATACAAAATAAGAGGAGCGTTGCAAGGAGTGCGTATTGTGTTGTTTTAATCTGATGCAAAGCTTTATTGTTTACCTGGCAAAACTGTGTTTCTGCAAACAGAGGTTCGCTTATAAGTGCCATTCAGATAAATTTCACGAAATAATATTTCAAATGAAAGCTTTATCTCCTAGCATAAGTACCTCATTTAAACAACAATGGTAGAGCTGTCTTCGAGAAATTCGCGAAAACAATATTTTCCTTAAGTTATGTAGAGTTTCGTTAAAAGTAAGAGAGAGTCGTCGCCAATCTTCGTGTCACATCGCCAAAAACCCATTATAAAATTTTGTTATACGATTTTTCATTTTAGAGCTAGGCTGTTCATAGGTACACAAACACACACACTGGCATGTTTTTAGAAGAAGCACTTTTGGATTCAGCATAGGGTAGGCTATCTGAAAACTTGTTTTTATGTTTAAAACTCGACATCGCATTTCGGAGTCGAACACGATATTTCCCCTACCTATTGAATCTATGGTATGGAGAGGAAGTAAAAGGAGAATATATGAAATTCTTACCTTTACCCCCATCTATGGAAAGGACATTTCACTACTTTTATTAAGTGCTAGTATGGTACCTTATGAGATTGGGTGTGGGACGGGAAAATGTATGTCCGTCGTCCGTGTGTATGTACGCGCAATAACTCAAATACACTTTATCGAATTTTCATGAAATTTGGTATACGCATTTTTAACGTCCTAAGCAACAAGCCTATGTATTTTGGACCAAATCGGGTGATCGAGTAACGACTAATTAAATGTTACATGCTTTTTAAATGTGAAATCATGACTATACTACAATGCCGCGTTGCTTAATCATGAGGGTCTTGACTCCAATGCAGTCAGATGTTTGTTTACTTTGTTGATAAAGTTGAAATGAGTACTACATGAATACTGTTATATACGGAAGGTATATTACTGTGAAATAACTAGGCCTACGTACATTAAGCGGAGTTCTTTGCCAGTGCATTTTGTGAAATGTTGACATAGGCTATTTTAAGAATTTCTTATATCAGTGTAAACGAGTATGAATTACGGTTAATTATCAAACTTTAGACTATTGTTTTTCCACAAGCCCTGCTTAGTGAATCGATCTGGAGCTTAAGTCGGATAGATTACAAAACTTACTTCTTTTTGTGTATATCATAATTGCAATTATCACTGATTAAACAAAAGCGTTCTGGCACTTTGTTTCATCATTTTACCTGGTTTTATTTCACACTCATTTGTGAATCACTTTTTCTTTTGCGGTGTCTAATTATTTAGTAGACGACATTGAATGAATGAATGATTGAAGACTAGTGGCATAGATACCTCATAGACCCATTAGGAGCTCCTTAGTCGTAGGGCCACATCTGCTAATCCCGCAGGGATATTTATAGGTCATTACTTGTGGGACTGAGTAGTACTATCGACGAGAAATTACGATATCCGTGACAAGAACTCATCACTGAACAGGTTGAACGCGAAAGGGATTGTCCTGGCCCTCCCCATTATCACACGATTGTCTGACCATAAGAGTCCAACAGGTAAAGCGGGTCTCCTCGTGATGCGCATCGAAATATAAATAATGAACAATACCTAAGTGAAGGTAATCTAAATTAATGAAAAAAAAAATTGATAAATGTTAAGCAGATCTCCGCTCTGCTTGCTATGAAAACAGCCAGCCCAGCATTTGAATCTGGGAGATGCCGGCTTGGCGAGCAGAAAGGCTGAATGTAATGAGACCTCCTGAATTTTCAGATAACTGTACATCTGTTATTTAATTGTAATACTGCTGAATTTTTAGTCAGCACTAATGTTACATTACCTATAATACAAGAACAATGGGGAAATGTAAGAAAGAATGTCAGGTTAAATATAAATGAAAAAGCAGGGAAAATAATTTTGGGCAGGTAAGTTTGAAGGTGGATTGTAATCAAGTGGTGGTTTAGAAGAGGGGGTGTAATTAAATTCTCAAATATGTATGGGGTTATAAGGGTTGAAAATGAAATTCCGTAGTATCCAGAATGAAAGGAATACTAGTTTGAGGCTATTGATCACTCCAAGATGTTTCCTGTTGGGATGTAACCGATAGTGCCCTGAGGGAGAAGGTGACCTGGCATTGGATTCCAAAGGAATTTCCTATTAGCTTAGGGTCCTCCAGAGCTTGTGAAGTCCCATGAGAAAGCCTGGATACAGGTTATGATAAGGGACTATGGGATACTCATATTCACCTCCGGGGTCTGAAATATTTCATGTGACATGTTATAGAGATACATTATATATACATTTGCCAGCGTGCAAAAGAGTAATTTTTTTAATAATTCACTCTAAAATTTAGTGAGCAGGGACATTTGTACGATTACTATTAGAAATGAAATACAAAGGACAAATTTAGAATTGTGAATGTTAGAAAAATCATTAAAAGAATTGAGAAGTAACATGGATGAGAAAAGAAATTAGGCATATGGTGAGAAAAAGAGCGGTCTATTAGATGACAGTGCAGAAGCTGAAAGAAGAAATGCGTAGAAAAATTGGCCGATAAAATGAAAGAGATAGCCCAGGTAATGACATGATTAAAAAATTCTCGATGGTAATGAAAAAAGACGAAATTTGAATTGATTATCATTAATCCATTGACTCAAGAAAGTATAATCATAATCGTTTTAATTCATCAGAATAATTTTTACGAATCTAAGAACTGCTACATTGTAGCCTATCTTTGTCACATAGGAGGGAATGCGTAGGCTCTCCTCACGCAGAGGGCCCGGGATCGATTTCTATAACACATTCTCATTTTTTCATCACAACGTAATTTGTTCCTTTGTTAAGAGTGGCATTTCTCCAAAATTTGGTTTTATTGTTTAATTAATAAATGTAACATAAGATTTGAGGCTTTCTCGGCGCTGATTATTAATAATGGTTTCGCGGGTTAAAAGCCAAGTGAAGGAATATATAACATCCAAGCTTTCGGTCGCTTTGATGTTATATATCCTTTCACTCGGCTTATAGCCCGCGAAACGATTATTAATAAATTTAATCTTTGAGCACTAGTTAAAACTAAGGCCTGCATGTCTAAAATGGATTGAGTAAACTGGGAGTGCAGTAATGATCTACCACTTCTCTGACGCTGCAGGGCTGCGTATTGCCTAATTGGATTTCTGTAGGTGCATTGAATGAAAAATGTGTTAAAAATAAAGAGGCCTACGTTTCTAGCGTTTGAGAAATGTTAAACAATGGGACTGTTTAGGACGAATGCATTCGTATAATGCGGAGGTCACATAGCACTGCTCATTATGATATTTCACTCCAAATGTTATTGTTTTCCTGTGGACTGCATATTCAGAAAGCCGTAAGCGGGATTACGTGTGATATTAATTACTTAGTTACTTAGGAGATATGATAAAAGTGAAAAGAGAATATAACATTGCTTAAGAAATACTTAGATGACCAAGACGTGCCCGAGGTGCTGGCTTTCGCTCCTTGCCTACGCCAATCGTCTAAGATGGCGGGAGCCGTTCCAGTAGAGCATTTGAAATCAAAACAAAGTACGCTGGTTGATGTTTTTAAACGTGAGTTCATTCAGCGTACCAATATTCAACTTCGCGAGGAAGAAGGCCTACTTTTGTTTTGTTTCTATTACGTAGAACAATCATTTGGTACACATCCGTTAGATATGTGAAGATATTTCACTAATACGAACATGGAAGAGTTTGTTGATGGCGAATTAACATAACTATTTCGATAAAAGTTTCTTCAACATCTTAAACTAAAAACTGTGAAAATATTGAATCGGTGGTAAGGCCAGTTGATCAACGATCAGGAGATCGTATCAGCTACAAATTCCAGTATATTCCAATTCTTAATTCGGAGAATTTATCCGCAGATTTGTTGGGAATTATAAAATTCATAAAAGTAACAAAGATACTTATTATAAGTGTTACAACAACTTTTACTTAAATTGTACACCATAGACATATACTGGTCATTAATTTCTTAAAATTAATTTTTTTATATATATATCATTTAACAGAATATTAAAATTCTGAAAAATAAAATAAAGGCTACCATGATTATATCATATATTTATTTTGCGCTCTATATTTTTACTTAAAACTGTAAAGTGAATCTGGAATATAGGCTATGAATATTAATTTACAACATAGACTTCCATAATTGTAATTTTATTATCTATATAATATTTCAGATTGCATATCGTTGTAAAAATAAGACTTGATCTAAAAATTGTAACCAACAAAATCTATCACTGATTGCTTATGCTCAACTAGAGCGCTCCTATTACGATAGGTAAATCAGAAACAATAGGCGAAGTTCGCAAGAAGCGTTCACTAACTTCGTATTGCCTGATATAGGTAGTAGGCGTAGTACAGAGAAAAAAAACGAACAAAATGAACTTTATTAAAGAAAATTAATAAATTGGAGCATTTTACATTTGCAATTTTACGTTTATATTTCAAGCAAAAAGAGTCAGTTAAAGAATACGAATATAGTTGGTAAAACATCTTTATTTATTTGTTACCAAATCTTTTGTCATTTTTAACATTCACGTACGGTGTGTTCTTTTTTAAAAATTTTAGTATGACAAATTAATGGAGTATCTTGTGATTTTTTTGAAGTATGAAACTTAATTGGTAACATCTGTACGAGTAAAGAGATATGAATCTTTACATTTACTACATGCATTTGTGATGTGGTACAGTTATTGTGGCATGACTGTACCGTTGCAAGCAGCTGTAATGTCTTGTTAATATTTTACTGACGTTACATGAGTTATAGAGGGTGTCATATTTGTTACAAGGAACTAAGAATGGGTTGGAAGTTTAGTTGGATGGCTGGAGACGGAGAAGATGGGTGGGGTGAAGGTGGTAAGAAGGTGCGCGGAAAGAGCGAAGAACAGGGAGGGGAGGAAAGGAGAATTTGTATAATTAGCCGGCTGCGGTAATTATGTCGGGGCTGTCTAAGTAGCGGGTACACAAATGTGTGTGTGTGTGTATTTGTCTGGTACATGGCAATCTAATAGAGTGAACATCGCAACCAGATATATATCCTGCTTATGCGAAAGCTTACAAAAAATTCTGCGCTTTGAATTTGAACTCCAAACTACTTAATAAGACTTACATACGCACCCTTCATTATATATCAATTGTTGGTTCGACACTTCATCTTCATTGGCAATTGTAATCGGCACAACAGAAATTTATACTGGTATCCTTACAACTTGTGATTATTTCCCCTCGATATCGAATTCCTCACAGTTTTCTTTGGTCTTAAAACAGTTCTCTTCTTTAGTCCTAAATTGACCTTCTCTAAATTTAACATTATGATTGTGGTAACAGGGTACTTAGCTTGTTCGCTGCGGCTTGCAAGAAAGGTTGTCGGGAAGATCTTAAATTGCTGTATTCTATTTGGTGAGCATATATTTAGAACAATATTCGGATATATTGCTCCCGAGTCTAACTAGTTATCTGTTTATTTATTGTATTTTATAGTATGGTATTGTATTTTATTTTATCTTATTTTCTCAACTCTGTATAAGAGTTCCAGTATTCTTCACGAGATGTAAAATTACACAATCATTTTCAGTAAGATGACATTTCCATTGCGTTTCGGGAATCGATTCAAAGTGACTGCGATGATGAAAATGGTCAACCTATCAGCGTAAATATTTGAACGTGGTAAAACTGAATGGAACTTCAACGTGAACATCGACCGTAACATGGAAAGGAAACTGCAGGAAAAGTTCACTGATGTTTTTTTGTCGTTCCTTAAGTGGTTTCATGGTATTTTATACAGTATAACAATACTTTAATTCATTCTCAGTAAAAAAAAGCTTTGCAATGCCAGTACCATAGGTACTGTGTATAGGAATAGAAAATATTTTTCGAGCCCGGAATTCAAACTTGTGTTTTTAACATAAATTTATGTTTTGAGGTTCTCTGAATTCAAAAATATTACTTTCAGAAACATGTCTGTGTGTGTCTAGAACGAAAAATCGTATGGAAACAAAATCTTGTATTTGGGGATGTAACACAAAGATTAGCGGCGACTTCTCTTAATTTTAATGTCACTTTACATGAAAAAAAATAATAATAATTTTTCGAGATTTTCTTGAAAACTGCTCTAACGATTTTTAAACAAATTTTGTACATTAGATGCTTACACTAAGAGCTAAACCTTTTATTCGGATTATTTTTTCTTAAAAATTCTCTGAAGGGTAGTTATAAGTTATAAGCTACTCGCTGTTTTTAGAAACTCAATATTGCATGATGAACAGTAATGCTTTGAATCAGGTTGAAACAACTGAATACCCACTTCTGTTTAAATTTCTTGAACGAATTCCATAATATCACAGTATAGATAATATGCTTAACATATGATATTGTATGGTATATTATTTATTATAATAGACCTATATTATTATTCTAAGAGCCAAAACTTTTAAGTGGGTAGATGAAGTTATGTGTATCACATTAGATTTTTCATAGCGCCATCGTTGATCGTGTTACGGTATCTGAAAATCCTGCATATATATTCCCTACCAATAAAGTCTTGGTTAAAAATAAAACACTAACAAAATTAGAATCGAAATTATATACATCTCACTACATTGTAGATATTCCAACGTCTGCGGTGTAGTCTTAGGGGCATATAAAATAATGTGGAGTTAGGTGGGTCAATCCATTGAAGCGAGTGGTAAGTTGAAAACACTGGTTGAATTCCCGAGCGGGATGATTTTTCTTGTGATAATCTTAACTTCTGTGAACTACGGTATAATTACAGCTGCTCGAATGAAATTCATGATTGGAAGACCATTTTGTTTATACATTTATTTATTAATTAATTATGATAATGATCATAATGACAGCAATTTATATTAATGGTGATGATAATAACATTCCTCATTATAAAGGGAGGTATGGAAAATTTAATTTCTATAGTTTATTAATTGTTTGGAAAATATATAATGCAGCTTGAATACTCTCATTTGTTATCATCTAAATCAGTAGTTGTAATTCGCGTTAATTGTAGTCGTGCGTCATTAGGTTCTAGTGTAAGAAGAGTAATTGTTTTGTTGTATGCAAGGCAATAAATTTAAAAAAAGAGTTGTGCTGGTTTAAAACGGCAGTCCCAGTATCTTTCACTCCCATGTTGATTTTTAACACAGGCCACCCATCTTTTACCTCTCGTGATAAAATAAACAGCTAAACCCGTTACATGCGCCTAAATTGCAGTATAGTGAATGTTTATTAGGAGGGCGAAGTAAAAAATAAAATAACGTTTTGTGTAGGGTACGTTTTGTTTATTTTTAAATAACGATTTTTGCATATTTTTTCTCCCCTCTCGGTTGTCAGTTTTATTTGTACTCTGGGATCGAACTCAGCTTTTTTCACATAAACTAGCGTTCATCTCCATTACGGTGTACATTCTAATATATCGACAAAAATGCAGTGGAGTGTGGTCCAGTGACTGTTGGGGATCCCTCGAGTATACAATGTCCCAGTATTTGAGATGTATAATGAACCGACATTTGCCGGTTCCCTTGGGTGCTTATAACTAAAATTCTGAAACCTCCACCACCACCGCTAACCCCATTTCCCCTCCCTCGACCCTGCTATGCTTCGGTCCGAATTTTTACCGCCTCTGCTATCTGTATTATACTGTATACCTATTAGCCTAGGTCTCACCCTCCCCACCACCTATTCAAACCCCTCCAAAAACAACACTCCGTTAGCTGTATATACACAGAGCAATTCTCTTGGCACAGTACTTGTTTTTTCTCTCTCCATTTGTGGAGTGGGGTGGTGTTATGTTCTATGGACCAAACCTCTTTTTTTGGGTGCATGAGAAGTAGAGATGCTTTGACCGTTGTTAATTTCATTTCCTTCCGTTTCAGTGGAAATGCAAGAACTTTTTAAGTGACCATTTTTCTTAGATATAAATAAAAATGAATCATAGCAAGAAAATTACTCGAAAACTTTAATAGTACCCTTATAATAATATTAATAATGTTAATAATACTAATAATAACAATAATAATAAGTTAATAAAATTAACTTATTACTAATAATAATATCAATAATATATAATTATTCTTACTATAAAAAGTCCAAAAATGCTAACCAACAAAAGTACCATATAGTTCAGCGCTCCCTAAGCATAGCTGTATGCATAAAGAGAAATATAATATATGGGCTTGTTCTTCAAGTAAAACATCATATTCAACCACTTACATGGACAAATATTTGGGTACATACATACAATTTCCTGGGGAAAGTATCCTGTCTGGAACGGGATGCGTTATTATTATCGTGGTGTGCCGTGCTAAATTGTTGTATTTGAATTTTATGAAGGTATCTTACACTAATTTCCTTTCTTTTTCTAATTTTTTCATAAATTTTTTATGTTTTTCATTAAAGTCTAATTTTATAATTTGACAATTAATTTATTAAATAATTTACATCACAACCTATGCGATTGTAGTTCCCCTGTCAGGTTTTTATGTTTATTTTGGTCTGCATTTTCTGTTGACTTCATTTTTATCAGTAACATTATTAATTACTGTTGTCGTACATACGTGTGATGTGTTCGATTTGGTGGAGGTATCTTTCCCTAATTTCATTTCCTTTTTATATTGTTTCCATTTTTTGTATCTATTGTATTTTTTCATTCATTTCTAATTGTATAATTTAACAGTTTAGTTATCAAATAATTTGAATCATACCCTACGTGATCGCAGTTCCTCTGTTGGTTTTCTCTGTTTATTTGGTTCTACATTTCTGCTGACTTTTTTGTTTATCAACATTAATAATTATTATCGTCTTAACGAATTCATCCTACCAAGCAACCGCGTTCATGACTTAACACATGATTGAATTCATGCAATTTGTTTTCAAGCATCACACCCTTCTGGCCTTGTGTATTGAAGGCCCAGCCTCTATGTTGACAAACCCCTTCCCCCCACTGGGGTGAACCATTCCAATATCCGGTTATGGGAGATAAGTTATATCCCTGCAAGGGATAATTATTTCCACACCCATTAAACACTTTAAATTTACATACATACTTATTGAGGAAAAATACCTTATATATGAACCAACCATTGAATTTTACAAGGACAAGTATTCTACCCACTCAGTCCATTAATAACAGGCACGGGAGACAATCCCACGTGTATTTTACGACTAACTCAAACTCGCCAGATTTGTCACCATCAGATTTCCACATCTTTGGTCCATTAAAAGAGCACCTTGGAGGGCGGAAGTTCAAGTCTGATGAAGACGTCCAATAGGCGGTGCACGAGTGGCCACAGCGTCAACCAAAATAATTTTTCTCACGCGGTACCGAAGCACTTTCTGTCCGATGGCGCAAGCGCATTGAACTGGGAGGGGACTATGTGGAAAAATAATGTACAAGCAAGCATTCTTCCTGCAGTAAAATAGTGGGAAAAATAATTGCGGTTTTCATTTAATTCTCCCTCGTACTTACTGGAAACTTTAACACTGGTAGTAAACCTATTAGGAATACCCTTCTGGTAAAATAACAAATCACATACTGAATGTGGGTTCGGATGCTGGAGGAGTTAACTAGCATAGAGATGAGCCTTGCGTCTGAGGTTACGGATGCTCTCTAGCCCTAGAACGTCATGTAATTGAGGCATTCATCCTTTGATAATGGAATTTCGAGGTTCTTGCTTTTCGGTAATATTTAATACGGCTAGGTATCGCTACTGTAAAAACGTTTGGGAATATAGGTATTTACAGAGTGTTAATGAATAACACCGTAATATTTTACCTGTGTACAGAGGGGACATAGTCAAGCAACTTTTGTTAGGAGACTATTGCTCTATGGAATCAATTTTTCCTATTACAGCATAATATCTCCCAAGCCATGGCCGCCACTGACTTCTAACATTTGAAAACAATGCAAAACAAAGAAACTTCGTCGTTAACACTGTAGTTATGAATAAAAAAAATTATTGCAGTGGCGGCCAGGCATGTGAATAAACTGTAAATTTTGCACATTATGAAAACTCTAAATTATAATATACCTGTTGATGAATGATTAAGAATAAGGTTTTTATCGATCATTAAGAAGACATGAAGTCAATTTAATGAAAATTTTACCACATTTGGCTTAATTATTGACTTATGAGCACCGAATTGTAATGACTTTAGTGTCCTGTAGCTTACAGATTTTGCCTCATAGAGCAAAAAAAATCCTAATAAAAGTTGATTGTCTATGTCTCCTCTATACACAGGTAAAATATTTCGGTGTTATTCATTAACACTCTGTATGTGTGGGAAATACTGTCACTGGTTGTAGTTTGCTCGATTTAACTTGTATTCCCCATCCTATAAAACACTTCTGATTGGAGCCACCGAACGGTGAAACGTTGCGTTTATTTACAGCAGAGAAAATAAGATTTAATATGACAATATAAATCCTATATAAAATCGACAGGAGTTATTGTTTATCAGGTTTTAACTTGAAGATAGCAATGAACTTTGATGGTTATAACAGAACGTTAGTCGTTACAGTGACAAATTAGTCAGATCCCATTACGTAATGTGTCACCCGGGATGCAGAATTTAGTTGTACACTCTATTTTTGAACATAATAATTAGGAAGCAATATGCTGTAAATGTCACTGTGTGATGGATGATGTTAACAAATCATTAGTGAGGTGCCTACCACAGTGCGTTGCTGTATTTATGCAACAAGGAAATTAATGCTTTATAGAATTACAAGGTTTATTACTAGGGCAACAGTAAAGTATAAATAACAACAACAAAATCATATAAATATTTGATACTTTATTTCTGTTTGCGGCAGTTACAATCATAGGAATGTATAAATTTCAAAAGCTTAATAAACCCTCTTGATTCAACTTTTCCATCATTTGTATTAATAAATAAATATTTTAAACATTAAATTGTACAATTAAAACAACAAATTGCAGCAAAGCTCGATTAAAATCAAACAATGGAAATAAATGCCAATTTTTATTAATTTATTTTAACTCATCTTCATGAGGCAAGTAAAGAAAAATAACATTTGTGTCAAATTAAATAATTACGAACACAGTGTACAGTACAGTACTAGCCGTACACAGTGTACAGTACTAGACGTATGGTAGGCCTACGTTAATTTAACGAAATAACTTAATTTTCGTTACATTTCTAAGTGCCTTCATGTTTGTATGGAAGGATACCAAAATAATAAATGTAATTATTCAAAGTAACAGAAAATTGAAAATATATTTTACATAAAAAGAAAGAATAAAAATGGTTGACCTAGTCAAAAATGTGGTAAAAATATTCCTTATCTTATAAGAAATCACCAGCTTATGACCTATGTTGCATGAAATTACACTGACAAGAATTAGATTCTCTGACTCCAAAACAAGGAGAAGCTAAGACTCCTTTATACTGTGATCACTAGGACCCTGTGTTTTGAAAATGCTGACGAGAAAAAGAAGTATGTTATTAATGTCTTAAATGCAATTTTGTAGATAGGTAAAGCACAAATCATTACTCATGGATTATAACTAAACTTAAGACTTCCTAATTATCCTATTATTACATTATTATATAAAGACCAAATACATATTTATGTGCGGAAAAGTTATAAATTATAACATAATTACAAAAGTTTATTTGGATGGGAAACAATATTAGTTAAAACAAGTTGCAAGAAAGCATACTTATTTCAGCATATTAATATATATAAAATTACCGTTTCCTCAGTTTAATAATATTTTATTTACTGAGGAATCAAAATTGGCTGGCCTCATTGATGTCATGTATCGTTCTTCTTTTTCTATTTTCATTTACTCCCAAATCTGTGTACCACCCAGATGCTGAACGGTTAATAAATTTACTTAAAGAATAAAATTATGGTGAGGTGCTGAGCGATTAAAAAACTAAGTTTTTTTTTTAAATTAAAATTGTTGTTGTTATATAAACAGGCTAACAACATAAAAATTAAAATTAAAAGTGGGCTAAATTCAGGAAACGTTTTCTGTCACGTGCAACAAGCGTCTATCATCCAGTGGCGGACCCAGGGTCCGCGGCTCCCGTTTCTTGGTTTTTATTTTTTGTTGATTTGACGTTTTATTCTAATAAAATAACATTCAAATTTAATTGAAATCAAAATAAAATACAAGCATTTGGTACCCAGCCTATTTCTATCTGAGGTTTGTAAAAAGGAAGTTGAATAGTATTGAATAGCATTTATATTGTAGATGCCTTATGCCAGATGCATAGACTAGCCGTGACAACGCACAATACAGCAGTTGTTCGAGTTTATATATTATTATTATTATTATTATTATTATTATTATTATTATTATTATTATGAATATTTAATTGATTTCTTATGAATTATGTTAGACAAGAACTTACTTTAAGTTAAAAGTAAAAAGTTTGATATTTGATTAATTACTTTAATTTTTATGTATTATGTAAAACGGAAGATTTTTGGGCAGAACTGAAACTCTGGACAAAAGTAATTTTAGACTGCTGAGAAATTTGGAGGAATCACCCAGAGGACCTAAAAACTCATTATTTTGCACTTCATTAAAAAAAAACGAACTCTCATTTTTGGGATATTCCATAGCATCACTCACCTCATTAATTGCAAACTTCCATTTATATCCCCCCCTTCAATAAGTTCTGAAAGAGCAATTGAAATTAAGTATGTATAAAACAACGATACTCCCAGAAGTCTTCTGTGGATATGAATCTTGCATAGCAGGTTATAAATGTGTATAGCACAGTAAGTTGAGGGCAGCACAGTATACAGGGTGTTTCAAGAATACTTTTACAAACTTCGGGCATGGGTTCCTTACACCAAAAGAAGGAAAAAAGCACAAAAAGATTTCGCATAAAATTTCAGGTTCATATTTTAATAGCTTTCGGAGGAAATAGATTTCAATTTTGATTTAAAAATCAATTAAATCACTTAGTTTCTCAAAAACAAATTTAAATATTAAAATCAAATTTAAAAATTCAATTTTGGTTTAAATTTTAATTAATCGTGAAAAAGTTTTAGAACAATTAGTACAGAAAATCACTCTCGACATTTCGGACATCCCTTAAGAAAAAGCAGATTTTATATCACGGTTGATGAATACCTTAACGCTTGAACACAGTTCTTACATATAAGTTTATGTAAGCTAATCCACCTGGCACAGCTAGTAATTAATATTATTCCAGCACATAGAGAATCTACCACTATATCCGAGATCGATATTATTCGAGGATATTAATGTATAAGCAGCTACAGGCCTATTGAGGAGCGTCATGTTATATACTATGGATGATATTCACTAGAGCTAATTTGCCAGTAATTGTACTGAGCTAAGTTGTCGATACGGTTGAAATTGGCTAGAGTTAATTAGCAAGGAGCTTGGGCGCATGCGCTGCAAGTGATGGGAGTGCAGGAGGCTGCAGTACCGACACATGAATTGGCTCCGGTAGGTGTATGCGTGACAGAGTGGTGAGTGCTGTATGAAACGAATTCCTCTGGGACGAGCACCGTGTATTGAACTAGCAGATAGAGAGAGATACAAACGGACGGACAATTTTAACTGATGTGTCGTTCCCTCATGAGAATATTCTTTATTCCACATTGTTTCATTCGAGCGCGCTCAAATCCACCCCAACAGGCAAGCCTGCAGTGTTGTATAGTCACATCTGAAAACAAACAACACACTATTGTCTGATCTATTTTGTATTTCGTATGACGTTTCATCGCTCATATTAAAACATGTGCGCGGCTTCCTATTTAAACATCAAAATGTTACCTATGTACAGTATGTCGTAAATACTGTAAAAATGACTTAGGGCTATTCCAGCTCTCTAGTGGGTCGAATCATGTGACCCCGTCCTTCAATACAGGATTAATTCATTAAAATCGTCTCTCTCCCCAGAATTATAATCATTCCCGTTTCGTGTTCCCATTCACGTAGATTTGTCACTCAGAAGACTTTGTAGAATTGACTGATAAAATTGTACTTCATTCGTGGAAGAACTATGGTTGAACTAGGGTTTCCAAATGGCCGACGGTTGCCAAATGGCCCCAGGCCGCTTATTACTGTCTTTTAAGTCGGTAAGCCGGTGGCCTGTCGGTAAAGTACAAAATCCGTGGCTGAGATAATTATTGTTATACTGTATATATAAAAAAAGATAATTTTCGTGTAATCTGAGGGAAATTTGCATATCCAGTTCATGCATAGATAGTGTAGAGGTTTCCAACACTGATTTCATTAAATATTTTATTTTGTTTTTATCCCTTCCAGCAATGTCTTGTTGAAAGTACATTTAGCATCATGAGCAATCTATGGAACCCTGAAAGAAAGGCTTTGTGTGAATCTTGTGAAAGCAGAACATTGTATGCAGCCTAATTTGAAATTATCATGCCAATACATTATTCAATTCGTTAAAACTTAAAAAAAAAAGTTTTGAAAGCAATAAGCAACAGCGGAAAGACGATTTTCTTAAGGAGTAACACTGTAACACATGTAGCTTTGTACTGTATGTTCAGCCAAAAAAATTGTATTACAGTAAATAAGATCATTTTGTAAATTTATTGGTACCGCTAGTTGTCACTTTTATTAATATTACGTAAAATATGTTTCGGTGAAACCTACAATTTAGAACGTCCACTACTCCACTCATTGATATAACGCTCTTGCAAAGTCGGTTTTGTAATTTGGAATTGGCAACGCTACAAATAACCTAAAGTAACGATCCACACAGATAGGCCTAATACCTCGAAACCCAGTTTCACATGAGTATGAACAGTGTGAATGACAGTACATGGATGAGCGATGCACAAGATCAACCTTTTGTGAAACTGGGATCCAAGGTACCCTATTGGACCATCCTGCATTATAGACTAGTCTCGAACTCGCTCCATCGCACTAGCATGCTTCTTTCCTTTTAAAGATACATTAGGAAGTTGTCGATTCACCTCAGACGGAGAAGTGAACATGCAGTACACACAAAGAGTTTTTAGCCAAAGAAAACCATCGTCACTGGTCGGATTTGAACATGCAAGCCGAATTCTCTATTACATAGTATAGTACGTTATGTGCTGGACCGTGAATCGGAATAAAAAATATAACAAAAGAAGGCAAGTCTGTCTGGGTCAAATAACTGAATAGGACAACAGGTGGTAGGGAGAAGCGGAGAAGTGCAGCATGCTGATGAAAAGGCCGAATGCAGAACACAATATTGCAACATTCACCCTGCTCTTTCACTCCAACCATTTTCTGTCCTGTCAAATTGAGGTCAATGCCGTTATAATTGCAATAAAATTACAGAATAATCTAGATCGAGGATTTATCATAAGTACCTTATTTTGTTAAGATCTGCTGTACTTTCTTTTATCGCAGTAAGACGTATGCAGTTTTCTCCATTACCCTGTGAGATTAAACCACTAGTCTTTAAAACTTGGTCGATATACACTGTGTTTCAAAAATGCTTTTACAAACTTCGGGCATGGGTTCCTTACACCAAAATAAGGAAAAAAGTTCATATGAACATATGTCCCATAATCCTTGTTTTCTCAGATGGAGAAACTTTTCATCGACGTGTCATGGAAGCCTGCGAAAACATTCGACACCATCTCGGAGTATTTGAAAGGGTGCGACAGTCCATGATTCGACGAGTGCATGCATGTCTAGAAGCAAGAGGAGGACATTTCCAGCATTTGTTACGAGTTTTGTGTGTTGACGTGTTATGAGTGTATCAATGTGTTGAACAGTTCCTAATGAGCTGCTTGATTGAGAAGTAGCGGCTCCAGTCATGGGAACTGTCATTAAAGCCGTGGGTCTCGGCATGCTGACCACATGCCCCAATCCTGCGACCTGACTATAGTAGATGAAGCAGTGGTAAGATGGTAGTCCTAGTCCCTTCAGGGATGCAGCGCCAGGGAGTTTTATATATATATACACACAAAGTTTTAATGGGCATCAAAATTTCTATTTTTAACTTTGTAGCATATTTAGTATAGACTATGCAGTCTAAAAAATGTTTTATTAATCTATAGACTAGCCTATATAATTGTTCACATAAAGGTACCGAAAAATTTCGTTTAAATACAGCTGGTATAAGCTCATCTTTGAACTAGGTTGCATTCCAGCCCATCCTGTTAACACCCTAGAAGTCACCTCACTGCAAAAGTAAACCTGTCACAAAAACCGTAGAGACTTCACTATGTAAGTGCGCATTTTGTTTGCATTGTCTGTCGGTATGATCATGTATCAATCTTTCTTGATTTCTCGTCACGAACTCATAAAAAAACTACTTCGCACATAAACGCCTGCTTTCTTGGTCTACAGTTTTCTCTACTTATCAGAAAATCACGACCTCAAGAAAGTTTCCATCTAAATTTTACCATGTCTGTTCCTTCTCACAATATTGTGGTGTTCCTCGATCTTCACTATCGAGACAGCTCGGCTGTGGAATTCCGTACCTGAGGATATAAAAGATTTTCGAATACCCATAATGTTCAAGGTCAGATTAGTCTACCACTTGAACGCCAACCACCAAATTGTTTTTTACCTGTTCGTTATTTTCTGTACTATTATTTTATTATTTTTCCACATGTGTAATGTTAATAATCATTAAACTAACATTGAATTTAATTTTTATACAGTAAAACTTCAATTATCCACACTCCATCTATCCTTATCGACAATTAACCGGATCGCTTTGAGGCCATATTTAAGTGGTTTTTGCAGCAGCGAGCATTGGGAGACCGTGTTTTAGGGCCGATTATTTGCGAAAAAGCAAAACTTTAAGTCGACAAAATCGAAGTTTGTCAGCAAAATAACTGACTTTGACCGATAAGTTTAACATGTGAACTTCATGTACTGCAGAATTTAGATTTTTTTTTGTAGAAATTATATTTTGTCATGTTTATCCAATTATCTGGATCGGGTCCGGTCTCAATTAATCCGCATAATTGAAGTTCTTCTGTGGTTTAATTTTGTATCTAATTAATTACGTATAATACTGAATTAACTGTTACTTACATATTATGTTATCACTTTATTAAGATCACCGGTATCATTATACACTTAAATTAAGCTATTAAGTTATAGTGCCCTCCTCAGGTTAGTAAAAGAGAAGAACTTAAGATCTTAACTACACCAGAGGAAATAATGAAATAAATAGTTAAATATATTATAAGAGACGATGTTGATCTCCAACTGCGAGTAGGAACAAACGTTCAATCTTCAAACATTTAGGAAATTAATTATCTTTGAATTAACAAAGTATTTACTGAAAGGGAGAGTGAGCGTAATACGTCACCAACAACATTATGAAAAAAAAAGCAGCCTACATAGAAGGAGCCTCTGGAAAGAATAGTGTTGGAAAGTTGTTGTGTCTTGGGTGTTTCCCTTAGGGACTAGCTTCTTCCTTTTCTTTCTTTTCTTCCTGGAGCTCCCGACTTCGTCGTCAGTGAGTGGCTGGGGCAGGAGCTGAGGGAGTTGTTGACTCCCTAGGGAACACCAAGGCTGGAGCCAGACAAGTCCCATAGGACGCGATGGTCCTCTGCAAGTACACACACAGACAGAACAACCTTGATGCCAGGGTAAAAGTTTTCTTCCTCAAGGGATTTCATGTTACTGGGGTATCCACACTATTGCTGTATTATGTCTCCTAGCTTTTGTGACTACTGTTCACCCACTAAGGTGTTTCCTGTTCGTGCAAAAAAGCTTTTCTGCTTTTAGTGTATTTGTATTCTTCAGCAGCAACAATGTTTATTTATTTTGTAATTGTGCAGATTGGGAACCATAAACATCACCAGCAAAGTGCAACAACCTTGTACCACCTTGGAGTAAATGTTAATCTCGTGGTATTCTGGAGGAAATAAAATTGATATTATACATCTTCCTGGGGTTTTGCTGGTTCCTTTACCTACAGTGTTTCTGGTCTAAGTGCTTGAAATACTTTCAAATGAATTATAGGTTAGCATACGCCTGTAAGGAAAAAGTTTCCACCTATCACCAACTTAATTGTACACAACTTTCAAAAAATAACGATAAATTGCTTGTATTACGTTGACTTGTGTGTGTATATATATATATACACACACACAAGTTTATATATATATATATATATATATATATATATAAACAAGTCGTGAATGACAAACAAACATTATACAAAGGTACAAACAATTATGACTTATTTATCAGTTGACCGAAATAGAGTTGTATAGCATTGATATTAATTTATTTGTCTAGAAAATTATACGCTAGAAATATAGAAACTTCAATCCAGTCTTATTAATGTTGTTAGAAGCTCTAAATAAAATATGAAAGTATACTTACTTACTTACTCAATGGCAATAGATAATAGTATACATAGTATACATACACAATTTACAAAGTGTAAAAAGCAATTAAAATAGTTGAATAGTAAAGTATCTTATCACAAATGAAGCATTAAGATCTGTTACTATTCCAATCACTAGCGATAAGTAATTATGTACAGTACTTATTATGTTTCAACCCCTTCACTGTTCCTGCTGATAAACTTTCTGGATCAAGGATCAAATAAGACTCAGAGATGAAGGTATTGCACGTCATTTGGTTAGACTACATCTGCTTAGGAAATGAATATGAAACACATGCTGGCAATGAAGCCCGTCCATTCGTTCGTAAGAACTACACGTGTTAATTTCTATTTCTGGCGTCGTTCTCGGTCAATTTCGTATGACTTATTCTCCAATGCATAGACAGGTTTACGACTTTCCACAGTTATGTATGTTATTGTTCAAACCTCAAAGGAAAACACTCACGTTCTATTGTTTTTATATAATGCTTTTAATGTAACCTACATACTAAGGAATGTTGTAGAGAAAGTGCCACAGATGAAAAATTTACAATTCCACAACAAAGGACAAATTATACGGCGTATTATCGACTCAATTTAACAAGTGCAAGGCAACTACTACTTTGAATAGTGCTGGTTTATTTCTTCCACCTTAAACCCTCAATAAAGCCGGTAATTGAGCATCTTACACACACTATTGAAATATGTAGGCCAATGAATTGCAATGCATAACTATTCAGTAGTCCAGAATGCATGATATAAAATATTTTCACAGATGGCTATCACAGCTTATCCTAACTGTGTTGTTACAAAAGAAAATACTATCACATCAGAGCTTATAAAATGTGAAAACAGTCGCAAAGATGTAGAGTCACAATATAAATTAGATTTAAAACATAACTTATCTTCTGTTGGTGTCTTCTTAGTCAATGTATAAAATAGATCCCACCAAGTTGTTTAGAGATGGATTTAGGCCCAAAGTTAGGCCATCTTCAGTCCATAGTCGCACTGTGCAGATCTTGTGTATGTGGCAATGTATAGGCCTACATATTACAATAATGTCTTGTGTATAAAATACTCTTTCATCGGTTTTATTGAAGTGTAAGATGGAAGTAACAAACCAGATTCAATTTGACCTTCAGTGGAATAAAATATATTAACAATTACTACTTTTCCCAGAGCATTATCGTGACAGATGAACTACATTTTAATTTTTAATACGATTAAGAGAATAACAGTATTGACCTGAAGTACAGCATTACATCAGAATTCTACTTCCAATTAGTGTTACTCTAAAATACACCAAAATATGTATTTATATTACGAGTTGCAGCGAGAGGTAAAGTTGTCTGTTAATGATTCCGCCTTTTTCTTTGCTAAGTAATCGCAATAATTATAATTCGAGGTCAGCATTTACTCAAGAATATTCCATTCATATGCCGCGTGTTTCGTATTGACCAATAAAGTTTAGCGATTCCTCGGATATAGACCAATCAAGTAATATACTTGCTGTGAACATAAGGACGCATTTTATCTGACAAATCGTCAGCTCTTTTCTTGAAACGTAAGGTATCAAACGTGCAATGGTTAATACGCCACATACTGCCTCTAAACAAAATGAAAACACATTATTTTATACAACATAATTTGTTTAAAAATTGAAATAATGTAAATGTGCATTGATTAAAAATACAATTTTGATTCGGTGCAAGCCAGTTCATTTGCTTTTATTGCGTTCTGATGTTACAGTCTACGACGACGATCTCCATCTTGTGATACGCACTATTGGTAGCATTGTTAACTCGAATCGATTCATCGAATCGATGCATGGACTCTTCATTCATTTAGTATGCCGTGATCTCACAGCGGGTAGAATATTGAAAATAAATAAAGAAGATAATTATTATTTACAAAATCCGTTACCATTTATTTATGGAATAGTCTTAATAAATCGTCGAACTTGGTTCTCGCAAATATATCGATAAACTCGAAATCTCTCGTGGGATTACCTACGATGAAATCCTAACCTCTCGTATGTTTCCATGTTAGTTTTCCACCACTTAGCTGGAGTTGTTATCGAAACAGATGATCCTATGCAGAATATTCCCATCCGAATATTTTGTTGATAAAATATTAGGAGAACAACTTCATAATGGAAATACAATTAATAAAGGTATTATTCATTTACATAGAAATTCAAGTTCTGTTTTGTTTCTGGTGGCCATTAGTGAAGCACAACACGTTAAACCCGGTGAGCATTAAACAAAATTAACAAATGTCATTTCGCGTTTGACGTCCTGGATGCATTAATGGCTTCCCAGGAGGAATGAACAGATCACATATTTTGTTATGTTTTACTGAAATTTTTGTGGAACAGTGTGATTGACCTTATTAAAATTCGTTTGAAATTCATATAACTTTATTTGTTCACACTTTCAATTTCAGGTCATAGGAGAACAAATTCAAAACTGAGTTCATCCATCTCCCATGTATTAAATGTGTACAGGACCCAATTAACGTCTATAGAACGATTAAAAAACAGCATTGTTTCATTTAAGTAGCCTACGGTTAATTTTTGCAGTAATGTTATTAATTCAGAGACAAGTATTGTGCATTTTAATTTTAACTTTTTCATTACATTAAATCTTTTTCTTATTCATCTTCTTCTTCTTCTTCTTCTTCATCACATCATAATATCATTTTACTTCTTTTTCATCTTCTTTTAATTACTAAATAACCCCCTTCATCAAACAAAGGATTTTTCGAAGCGGTATTGGCGAGGATCACTTTCAGATCTCAAGACCAGTCGATTGATTTCCACTCTTATATTATAATATAAATCATGCTTTCAGATTCCTAGATATTTAATATCCGGCGTAGTAGTTACCTACACTTGCCAGGCCTTGGACTTCTTGGGTAGAGTGTAGGCCTATTTTAATAGCGAGGGTATAAGGCATTTTAAAGTTATGTCAGCTCCTCGGACAAAATGAAGTTCATTAGTACTGCATGTTGTTTTTTTAGGTATTTCATTCTCGAAGGAGAATTTCCAATTGTAATTTGATCACTACCTAACTGAATCTCCCTTGCCCATTGACTTCAATCAGAAATGTCTTAAAGAGATTCCAACTTTGTCCTGCCCTTCCGATAGGCCTAAGGGCATTGGCTTATATAACCGTGAAAGAAGTCAACCCAGGGGGTGGGGTTTCCGGATTTTTGCCCCATCTGTGAGACGAATGTCGGGTAACTTTAGGCCCTTTTGGTTCCCGGTTATCATCTGACGTCATTATCATCTTCATCCCGTCCTCACTTTGTTTAGAGTGAATGTGTGTGTGAGGTGGCCCCGGCATTAGGAGGCCCTCCATGTCCTTCTCTGGTAAAAAATGTGTGTGATCCAATATATAATCCTCCCGACAGGACGCGGCCCTGTAAGGCCCTGGCGGCGTTGGTCGTTTAAACGTCCCTAAAAGGGAGAGGTAAAACCACTGCCTTCTAAACTGTATTAATCGTGTAATTCTCGAGACGGCGGTGGGTAAAACTAAGGAGGAGGAGAAGAAGAAGAAGAAGAAGTCCACCCAAAAAATAAAACAAGTTGGAGATGCTCCTTCCAATAGACCATGTCGTTACGTAGGCCTACTACATTATATCGATAATTCAATATACACTGAGGTATGATACATTCTATTATTCTGTTATTTTTCTGATCAGTTTTGATTTACGCATTTCGGCGATTTGATATGAAGACACTCAACATGGTTTGAGAGAGGATGTGTACTCTAGAGCCTTGGACTACTAGATGGTAGCTAGATAATTTTGGATTATGTTGTACGTAACCCGGTGAGATTTGTCCCCGAGACTTACTGGACATGACAAGTTTAATTGATACGTAATTAAAGCTAATGAAGGCACCTATAGCTCGTGCGTCTTATGTCTTGAACCACAATGCTAGTAAGATAAGACGTAATAGAGGTTAATTGGCGCCCACCAAAATTACAAACAGCTACTGTAAGATACGTACTAATACCACTGCGTAAAACAGGCGGCGCGGTAAATGCTTGTATTGTGACCCTGCAGTATATTATGCATAGACTACAATAGATTATGGTATTACTATTTACTGTGTGAAAAAATATTTTTACCTACATCACACTAAGTATTTTTTTATTATGAGGCGTTGCTCATTTATTTAAACTAAAATACTTTTCTTGTTGCTCTGTGAATAATGTGTGATAATTCCTACTAATAAGTTGTTATAATTATAACAACTCCATTCGGTACCGTTTGTGGTGAATTATCAAAGATAATTTTAAATGTTATAAATGTTAAGGTTTTATCTATTTAAAAAGTTTGTAATGCAATTCTTGTTAAATTATCTTGATAATCAAGGAAAATATTCGACCTGTACCATAGGCCTGATTCAGGACATGATTATAAATTCATGTTATAGTATCATATGACTGTATAAAGAACATTGTATAACCGGGTGATAATTTATATAGAAATAATTATGACTATACCATAGCCTATGTACCTAAGTTAAATAAGTACACTGTAATAATAAATTGAAATTTCATAATACAATCCATTGCATATGGATGTTTTTTTTTCTTATTTTCTTTCTAAGATATTAAGTAAAAGTTTATCAACAATAATAATAAAATTAGTGGTAGTAACCTTGTATCAGATAACAATTTCTGAGATTTGCTAAATTTGTGGTGTAAGAGTGGACTTTAGTTACTAAAAAACTTATAATAAATTGTTGTTTTTGTCAAAGCCAATAAAGATTCTATAAAGATTTCTTTTTGTTTCTGTAGAAAGGCCGATTAATGATATCAGAATTAAAGCTAGAAAAATATACCAAATGAATAATGATCGCAAAAATATGTGCAAAAGTAAATTAATGTATTTTTAATTCAAATTTAAGTGTATAATAGCCTATACTAAATTGATAATCAAAAAAGTTCAGCATCGACTCCAGTTCAAAACGCTCGTGCCGAAGTTGGTGCTTATACAATTCCTATCTGGCCATAGTAAGTTGAATCATATTTCGAGCGATTTAACATCAATGTCCCAGATGATTATTCATGCTTCTGTAGATCCTCTCAAACTTGCTTTTGACCGTCCTTAATTTGGAAGATCAAGATTTACTCTAAATTTTCACCTGAAATTTCGTGACATTGAACTGGCAAAACCTGTGTTTCATGTATTTTAAAAACTGTATATTTAATAAGCTTTCATCATTCATAAAATTCAATTTGTAGTAAATCGAATGTATTTGTTAAAACTATAAGCTTAATATGCTAATGCAGGATAGAATTCTCTCTTTTTCTGTAAATTCAATAATGATGTTAATACCAATAATAATACAATAATAACAATAGCAATGACATAACAACAACAACAACACGTTGTCATCCTCTTTTGACAAGGAAAAAATCATTGATAAAATTATCCAAATCTTTAAAATCAATATTTTAAATTTTTTGTTTGATTTCCAACTGAATTTCTCTTTAAAAATCCAAGTATGTTTTTCATATTTGGTTTTGTTTTCCATCATTTCCAGATCTTAACACAGAATACTGGTACCCATATCCTTCGCTCTTTCCGTGAAATACATCTACAATACATTTTCGAATGCATTTGTAAATTCTGCAATAAACACCCATCTTTAACTCCTTCATATAATCGTCTGGATTTTTCAGCAACAAACCAATAACGGCCTAACAAGTAGCATATGCTATATCTCAGAGGAACGAATAACTGATTTTGTTTATGTGAATGTACACAAGATTCTTTTGACTCATTTAGACATTATCTTTTTAAAAATATTACTGGGACACTAATTTAATTTTCAATTGGAATAGAATGATTCTATAAGAGGAAATATTCATTGAAAACTTATGTGAATTTAATTTGAAAATTATATTTTGTGATTCAGTTCAACTATTCATCATTCTTGTTCTGAGCTGAAGTTGGAATTTTTTTCATAGGGGGGATCCATAAATTTGTTTATTTATTTTATGTTATTTTTAATTTTATGATACCAAACATTATAACTAAATTGCCTTTTAAAATTAATCACATAAAAATTACATTACAATAACAGCCAATGCAACTAATATCGTCATGTACGCATTGAATCTACGGCAACCGCATAGGCAAGGCAACTGTTACGACAAGAACAGGAGATCATGACCTAATAATGGTTCTTATTAAAAAAAAAAAAGTTGCCAATATACGCCGATTTCATGTGTACTTTCTTCCCTCCTGCATTTCAGCACTGCTTGTACTCATAGTTTGTTGCTGCTTCTATTATTTCTAAAACAACGCTTACAAATCTTTGTATCCATTTAATCTCGTAATGCCAATTTCCATGTAAGTCTTTGAACGTTTAGCCTTCATTATTTATATTGTTATTTTACACACACAATGGTTTTCACGATCTATTTTACATATATTTTCGATTTAGCTGGAAGAATTTCAGTATATATATATATATATATATATATATATATATATATATACTGAAATTCTTATATATATATATATATATATATATATATATATATAAAAGGCAGGTAAACAACCGTACGAAAGTGTAAAAGCCTCCTTTATGCCATTACGATTTTTTCATATTCTGGAGACGTTCAAAACTTAAAAAAAATTATTGACGTGACTCTTTATAGATAATAATCTATGTACAGATAATAATCTATGTATAGATAATAATCTATATATAGATAATGATCTATATATGATTAAGTATCATTATTATTCAATTTCCAAATGAACAGAACCCTATTTTACCAACTGGCAAATGAGGGTTATAGAAGAAACATATATGCAGAATATAAAACAAAATATACGCATTACAATTTTGCAAATACACTATTAACGATACTCTGTTTATTTAAGAAGAGAAGATAAAATTTAAATATAATATTAACTGATTATGTCCATGCATAAATAAGTGACAATGAAACAATAGGTGCCTAACAGACTGACTTTCCTCTTTACATTCACAGTTTGCAGAGGTAGAAATTTTAAACCTATAGGCCTATAAGTATTCACAAAATGTTCCTTGCCCTGTAGATTTACTCTAGATTGTCACCTGAAATTCTGTGGCAGTGAACTGGCAAAACCTCTGTTTCATGTATTTTAAAAACTGGATATTTAATAAGCTTTCATCATAAAGTTCAATTTGTTGTAAATCGAATGTAATTGTTAAACTATAACCGTAATATGCTAATGCAGGTTGGGGTTCTCTTTTTTTTTTAGCCATAATATAGTTTGTAATAAAAAATGTACAAGCTAATATTGCACTCTTGGGAAAACAACTTTGTGCTGCTGTTACACACATATTACACATAAAAATAAATAAATAATAAATGTGCTTGATGCAAATGAAGAAATTTAGAAAAAATGTCTTACTGCTTCCACTATTACAATACGTAAGTATTACCATAAAAAAATAAATGGGTTTGTTACAAATGAAGAAATTTAGAAAGAAATGCACTTCTAGATACTGCACAGACCCTGTCGACTTGGAAGCTGATGGTCTTAGGCTTCATGCAGATAATTCCTACCATCGTGAAATGTTATTAATGGTAGCATTACGACCCAACCATACACAGCGTAATTGTCAAATACAACTTCATTAACCAATAAATTACTCTGTGAAGAGTGCGTGGAGGGGAGGACAGGGTACGTAAACAAAATACTGTTATAATGACGCGCTTAATGACCAAGGTGGACGGCACTGGACCTCCCACGGCTGCTGCAAGTTCTGCACAAACACAAGGGGAATAGTAATAATCATTAATTTGCGAGTTTACTACATTGCATTCGACTGAAGCAGCCATAATGCTATATGAAGAAGATACACTAGTGATATCTAATACATCTAGCAGCTTACTTCATCTATTAAAAAGTAATTTCAACTAAAATTAAAATTAGTCAAACATTAAAAACACTTTCTTCTCCACTTACATTATTTATGTAGAACCGGTTTCCAGGGAAGAAGCTCCCTCATCCTCAGCTGATGGTTGACCATCTTCCCTGGAAACCGGTTCTACATAAATAATGTAAGTGGAGCAAAAAGTGTTTTTAATGTTTGACTAATTTTAATTTTAATTGAACATGCTCTACTGTATAAAAGACTTCATACTGATTTTAATAATTTCAACTAATTTTGAATTTAGGCCTACATAGATTTTTCATAGGTAATCCCACGAGAGTTGACGAGTTTAGCGATAGATTCGCGACTGTGCAGTGACTTTTATTGAAACGAATTTATGCCATTTCAGTCTGTTTATTAGAGAATTTCCCTTCCGTCCAATTACACGAAAAAATGTGATGCAAGTCGAATAAGTGGAACCTCTCGTAAGAAAGTTATTGTTAAGAACTTTTCCAGACGTCGGCTGAACCATTCGTCATTATATTGAATTTTAGATGCGTATTCGTATTGTGACATCAATCATTGTCTATCATCCTCCGGGTTGGCTTTTCTGTTATTCCAGGGTCGTGAAAGTCAATCAGTCGTTTAAGTTACCCATTGTTTCTCTTATTGATCATAAGCACGTGTTCACTATTGCAAAGTAGCGGTTAATTCTGCTTAGTAATGAGTCCGTCTTACAATCTAATCGTTTCGCCAAGCTGGATCCTGCAGCATGAATTACATTTCCGAATTCACTACAGTTTTGTTTTATTTTATTTACCCGATCATAGGTACTACAGGCATAGGAGGTATTATTTTCGGCGTATAATTTTGATTTCGTGTATTCAGCTCAAAGGGTAAAAATAGTTTTAAAACATATTTTGCTCTATGTGTGTCTGTGATACCCGAATTACTGCTCTTTACTGGATTAAAATTCGTGAAACTTCTTCTTCTTAAGTGAGTTTTACCTCCCCCTGGTAGGTACACTTACGCGCACCTTTCGGAGGAGGGGTTAATGGATCACATACATATTCTTATGACCAGATAAGGGCATGGAGGACTTCCCCGGATGAGTGATCATCCTAATGCCGGGGCCACCTCCGAGACAAAGCGAACACATAGGACGAGATACACCAGTCACACAAACACTCATTCCAAACAAGGCGCGGATGGAATGAAGGTGATAGTGACGGCTAAATGATATCCAGGGACAACGAGGACCTAATGTTTCCAGAGATTCGATTTGCAGGTGACGAAAAACCCCGGGAACCCCCCCCCCCCCCCCTAGGCAACTTGTCCCGACCAGAATCCAACTCGGCCCTCTGCGTGAGAAAGCGGACGCGTCTCCTACGCCACAGCTGTAGACAAAATTCTCGAAACTAAAAAAACGACAAGCTGCATGGTCTCTTGGTTACCATTACTGACTTCGATTCCGGTGGCCTGAGTTCAATTCCCGACATATCCTCGGACCCCCTTGGATTTTTCTGAGGTAGGGATATTTGGAACGGGGAGCACTCAGCGTAGTGAGAACATCAAGGGAGCTAGAACGTCACGAAAACCAACATTAGACCTAACGGTTGTGGGTATCGGCATTCTGACCATCCCCTCATTTGTGATTTTCATGTAAATGTCCATTTAACGTGGGATTTAATTTTTGCAATGCAAACATGACTGCGAGATTATAAAGGTTAAAGGATAATGCAATGCTTTTATAATCTGTATGTTTGTGTGTAACCATCTTCAATGGTATTCGAATAAAATTCCTGGAAGTATGCGATCATCACTGTTCAATCTGGTTGACTACTATAATCCCACATATAACCAAAAAGAAACGTTAGTATTTAAGTGCTATTCTTCTATTCCCTTTGATCTGTAAAAGCTTTGCATTGCAGTGGGCATTTCGAAATAATCACATAATGCTTTGCGTTTTGTAAATTGTTTCGAATTCAATAAAACTATAGTTTTTTCTCCAGTAGTACATTAATGTATATCAGTTCTTTTTTAATTTATTTTTAATCATTATTATTGTTATCATTATGTATTTCATGTTTTTGCCCTGGCTGAGTGGTAGAGAAGGCCTTATGGCCTCCGCCAGGTTAAATAAATAAATAAATAAATAAAGTTTCGTATTTATCTGAAGAGTATTGCTGTAAAATGAAAGTTTTTATGAATAATTGCTTAGAATGAATAATTTGGAAATGAAACAGTATATATTATAAATAAAATCAGGTAAACTGATGTAACAAAGTGCCAGAATGCTTTTGTGTAATCAGTTATAATTGAAATTATGATATGCAGTAAATAAGTTGTTTTTTTAATTTTTTTTATTGATTTCCGAGGTAAACTCCAGATTTATTACTTAAGTAGAGCTTTGGGGAGAACAAATGTATAGTTTTTTAATCAGCTTTAAATCGTCCAGCATCAGCAGAACTATACAGATTTGTGATATCTTGACAATCGCACACTCACATAAAAATACAAAAAAGATATGTCAAATTGGCCGGCTACGGGAATTGAACCAGGAACAACCAAAACGTGAGTCCAAGACGTTACCATCTCAGCTACCTCGTTCAATTTAACGATCTACTTTCATAAGCGTATGTGAAGGAATAATGTTATTTGTCATAGCTAACTGTATTGCAATTTCCAAAGCCGTATATGAATACTGTAAAACAATATGTTGTCATGATAACTAACTTGCATTTGATAAATGCTTTCTTATATGTTACCATAAAATAGGCACTAAATTGGGCTTTACTCCAGTACCGGTCAACCGATTTTGTCCAATATCAATAGAGTTCTTCCCATGGACGTTATAAATGCATATACCAACTTTCATGAAAATCCGATAAAGCGTATTTGAGTTATCGCGCACACAATCTCTTAAAGTACCATACTTGCACTTAATAATTCAAGAAAAATATTTTGTCACTGTCCCTGGTTACCGATATGCTAATTTATACACATGGAATTCTTAATATTTACATGATATTTTTAATGGTGATATAAAGACAGGATCTGCTATCCTGAGTTTTCATCCTGCTTTACACAGATTCGTTGTTGAGGAGGGAGTTAAAAAGCAGCGGGTAAGACTCACATGAGGAAGGTGTTAGCAAGTTGAGGGGCTTAAGTAAGGCGTCTGCATGGGAAGTGTGGTTTCTACAGGACAAGACGCTAAACCTGCCTAAGTGGAAACTAAGTAATAAAAGTTTCCTGATATGTCTTCAACAGGAAGGCCCAAGTGGAATTTAATTACAACCCACCTCAACTGCCGATAAGTGTCTAACCACTAAGCCAGAGGTTTCTGATTACAACTCTCTGGTACAGATGTTGAGCTTGTAGGGGTGCAAGTATTTCATCATAGTAAGAGAAATTCACCAGTTCGTTTACGCATTTGTGGTATTTAACATAATCAGTAATTTAAAAAAAAAATTTACACTTAATTTTGAAGTCAGATGTATATTACTTGATCCTGTCCCTTCAAGGGATGAAGGGCCACGAGTTTAGTTTAGTTTAGAGAATATTATAGGAGAAAAAATCCTCCGATACTGGGTGCTCTGGGTTAACTCAGTTGGTAGGGCAGTGGCCGGACAGCTAAAGGTCCTGGGTTCAAATCCCAGAGTCAGAAGAATTTTTCTCCTATAATATTATCATGTAATGTCCAACAGAGAAAATAAGCTGTGGTTCATGAATGCATATATATCCATAGTTTAGTTTAGTTTTCCATAAGGTAGGTCTTTTTCTTTCATTTCTTTCAATGTGACGCAGTAGTCTTGTCTCAAGTAGTCTTGCCTCGACGAATATGAAGATGAAACATTATGTCTACAATTAGAATTACAGTATTTGGCTGAATAACAAGAGTACGATTGTAACGGTAAAATAAATAATAGACAATAGTCTAAAAGTAATTTTAAAAGTTTTCTCGAAAAATATACAGATATACAAAGAAGAGATAATCAACATACTTCTATGGATAAAATAAAGAAGTAAAAATATATTAGCTTCTAGATCTAAAAGATAAATCGCGGCCATACAGTCTTCACTACTCACCATTACATTCTGTTAGGAGATTGTTCTGTTGGACACTACTGGTTCATTGGGCTGTTAAAATCCTTTGGTATCCAGCAGTTGTTATTGGATACAGAAAAGAGAGAGGAAGAAATAAATCTAAAGAGTTTGTTGCTAAAAGGTTCGTGCAAAGAGGAAGGGTTAAGCGACGACACAGAAGAGGACTTAATTAAGGCCATTGATATTCTCAGTGGTTGTCGATTTTTTCTTACTTTTGTTGCCTAGTGACAGTGCTTAGACTTCAAAGAAGATTCACTTTTTGTTTGTAAGCTGTAATAACCTTTGAATGCTGTCCAGAGGAAGCTGTTTACTGGAAAGAACAGAGGAGGTTAACGTTACTTGAGGTGTTTGGTATTTCTACTGGGAATAGAAAACAGGAATTAACTTCCTATATATACAGAATAAGAATGCTGCCAGTCCACAGAAAAGCACTTTACTTATGTAAAACTTTCCAGTTCTGTACTATTTACGGAAATAATCACATTAAGGTTCTTTGAGTTCTGCTTACAAAGTGAGAAGCGTTATTTGTCGCTGGAGAATTACTTGTAAAAAATATTAAATTTCTTTAATGTAAGAATCCAACAATAAATAACCAAGAATGTTGTCCACGATTAATATAACTTTCATAGATACTAACTTTTTAAAAGCCCCTGCAATTAAATTTTGAAATTGATATGCACGAATATAGACCATCCACAGAGGCCTAATACTATTGTATATGTCTTACTCAGAATAGAGGTGTACATATTCTGTTTTTAGCTTGCTTGCCCCTTTGAAATTCTGCAACCAGTCACAGCTTTTAACTTGCTTGACTAGAAAGCAAGCCAGATTACAACGACGATAAGAAATACTGTCGCTATGAGTCACAAGCTCTTCATAACTTGGTGGGTTGCACAGGACCTAAGGAAACTGCAAGGCCTGGCGGAAAGAATATGAAACTGGGTATAGCAGTGCACTGTCGGTCGCGGTGGTCTAGAGGTAGCGTGCCCGCCTCTAGATCCGCAGGGCGCGGGATCAAACCCGGCCGCGGTCGATGGATTTTTCAGGACGTAAAAATCCTGGGCACGGAGTCCTCCGGGAGGGACTTTAAGCTGTGGGTCCCGTGTCGTAGATTTACGGCACGTAAAAGAACTCCAAGCCTAAATTAGAGCCTCTGGACAAAATTTCTCGGCCCTTTCACGTCCACGAAATACTTAGTTTCCAGAGGGGGGTTGCGAGGCGATGAGCTTACCACCTGTCCCTCTACCCTCTCTCGGAAAATAAGCATATCAAAATTAGTATAGGTAATGTAACCTCCATTGGAGGCCCCGCCTGGGGATCATAGGGTACCAGATACAGATAGCAGTGCACTGGTAAGTCGTGCAGTTACGTAGTTGAGGAACTTCAGATGTGTTTAGAGAATTTTACCATGAAGGAAGCCGAGGAGAAACTAAAATGTGGGCAGTTTGAATTATCAATGAACAAAGGTACTAGTCCGGCATGGGAAAAATTTTCAAACATTTTCGAGAAAACATCATAAAATCATTAATAACAATAACAAAAATCCCTTTAGGCAAGCCTACAAGCTGAGGTAGATTTCGAAGTGCTTTTGTTTTAATTTACTGTCGCTGCTTAGCACTCTTCTTCTTTAGCCTTGGCATGACAAACCCGCAATAATAACTGCAAAAAAGAGGAAAGAGAATTTTTTCAAACATTCAAATCTCGCCTTATATGAGAACTATCAAGAAACTAGTTATTGATTTGTAGAGTACACATCAAGAGCTTTTCAACGATACCCCACAAGACGTAGTTTCAAAGATTTCTAATTTCTATCCCCATACCTCCACCCCCACTCCCAAAACCCCCGAATCGTTGGTGTCACAATGAACTCCATAAGGAGTACTCTAATTTATTCAATCAAAGTTTCCCTCTATACTTCATAGGGGCCGAGATATAAATGTTTTAAAATTTCAACCTCCTCCCCCGACCACCCTCTTGCGCCAATTTTGCTCATTAACGAACTTGTCTGAACTATTGGGCCTAGAAATAACATAATAAAATTTGATTCAAATATCTTGAAAATTACGGCCGCTAGCGTGTAAAGATATATATATATATATATATATATATATATATATATATATATATATATATCACACCGCGAGAGGCAATGGCAAATCTCCGCGGTATCATCCTTGCCTGAATCACCTCAGACGAGTCGTGGTCATCACCCCACGGCTTCGTCCCGGGTCTGGACCTGCCTTCGGGCAGAACACTCATCATCATCATATATCACAATTTTTTTTAACAGGCGGTGGTTTCGTACTTAGGGAGGCACGAAACGTAAAGATATGAACGAATTTTTTGAAAGTCGTTAGGTAGATTTTTCTTCGAAATCTACCTAATAATAAAAATAATAATTGTGTTAAGATGCTAAAACGATTTTTAATACTTTATCCACCTTTTATTTATCTGCATGGTGAATTTCTTCTACCAGCATGTAGAAAAGCAAGAAAGAATTACCTACACTTAGCAACTACAGTTGTTTAGCTGATAGGAATGTCGCAAGCTTATTCTGGCTTGCCTAGGTTAGGTTTGACCTGACCCATCAAGCTTAAAGAAATCTGCCTGCTTCCTAGCTATGACGCTGGCAACTTGCTTGCCTGGCGTTCAAGCGGGTATGGGCAAGCTATAATCGAGATTTGTACACCTCTAACTCAGAAACTTTCAGTGAATAGAGTGAGTACACCAAAGAACTCACGTTCAGTTTGAAATACTAAATATTTTATGGTAGACTTTAGTATAAGATAGCATAGCATAATTAAACATTACTTTAGCACGTCATCCTACAAACCGGAAGGTTACGGGTTCGATCCCCGATGAGGTCGTTCGAGTTTTTCAATTGGCCTAGTCCAGGGGAAGTCAACTACGTCTTGTGATGACGTTCGTGGAGCAAGAGCATGCGGATCCCTTGTGTGTGACGTCAGCAAGAGCGCACGGTAGTAGGGGTGTTTAGAGTACGCTAGAGCTAGGTACTAGAGGACCTATTCACTTTAGCTCTGTGGGTAGAACAACTTCTGGTTGGAAATACGGAGCATTTTTCAAAGTTATTGCAAGTACGCGATCCTGATAGTGTTCTCTCTGCAGAACATGTGTTAGTTCTGCAAAACATTCTTCTTCAGTTCGAATCGAGGTTTCAGGATGTGGAAAACCTTTCTCCAATGTTTAAACGTTTTGCTACCCCATATTCAGTTAATGTCAAAGACGTTCCTTGCCGGTATCAGTTGGAACTGCTAAACTTACAATGCGACGATCTGTTAAAGGACAAATAGGCCTACGAACGTAAAGTGGTCTTGGGTAAATTTTACAGAAATTTCTCTGAAACCAGATTCCCGAGACTTGCCGCACGAATATTATGTAATTTTGGATCGACATATGTGGCCGAACAATTTTTTTCACTAATGAAACGTGCAAAGCTCAAATCAAGAAGTACATTGTTAAATCACAACCTAAATGTAGTCTTCGATTAAATATTGCTCAAACATTACGTCCCAACATTGATAAACTTGTTAAAGAAAAAGAGACAGGAAAGTCAGAAAATTGTTACTGTAATCTTGTATCATCTAAGGTGCAGACGAGCTTGTATAGTAAATAATTCAGTTCATTTTTTTTATAATTTTTACTGTAGTGAATTATGTTAATTCAAATGATAGTAGCCTATTGTCTATTTTTGTCAAAGAACATAGATTTTGTGGAAAGGGAATTGTTCTCACAGAATAGAAATATATAATTATTTATAATATGTTAAACTGCTGCGCTGTAATTAACCGATAAACTATCAAAAAAATCGATTGATGTTTCATTAACTCGGAAACACGTATTACGTAAGTTCTAACCCCCTAAATTCCCGCTGCCCGCAATACTAACGCCCCTCTCTTCCCCCCTGTTCACTGATGCCTACATTTCACATGCTCCTCGCAGAGATATAACACGAGCAGTGAGAGCAGTAAGCAGTGACGTCACAGAGCAAGCTTCTGTCTTCCCCTGGCCTAGTCCTTCTGGTGACACTATGGTCCTGGGGTCGATTCAGCCTCTTACAGAAATGAGTACCAGGAGCATTCCTGGGGGTAAAGGCGGTAGGTGCGTAAGGCTGACAACCTTTAACCGTCACTTTCCGAATGTTTAAAATATGGAAGCCTCGACCTCCTGGAATCATCTGGGCCTCCATGGCTTGTATAGGAAACACTTAACTTGTTTTTAGCATATCATACCAGCGCAGTAAGATAAAATGGACCGTCTAGATGCAAACCCCGACATTTCCACTTTTCATCGAAAATGTGTTATGCTCTTGTATAGCTACTTGCCATTCTAATCTATCATTTAATGTGACCATTGAGTGCAAACGAAGATGCAATATATATATATATATATATATATATATATATATATATATATATATATATATATATATATATAAGTATTCATTTCACTCTGATAAAATTAGGTTGTAAATACAAACCTCGACATTTCCTCGTAATTATGAGGTGCAACAGCGACATTTCCATGCAGCTATTACTGATGTCACGTGATGATCGCCAGGCGTGTCATGAGGTGATTTCATGCGCTAATAGTAAGAAACGTAGCTTCTTTGGTCTTATTACCTAATTATAACTCAGGACAAATATCTCTGCCGGTTTCGTGTTTACGAACTACCTCCACGGTGATGTCATCGTATTGTGCAGTACACTCGGCACGAAATATCCAGTCACCTATAACCTGATGAGGGGCCATTGTGTCGTGCTTCGGACACCCTCATTAAGTATCAGTACGGTATACGTAACTCATGGGATCAGTAGCTCCAGCAGGATTAAATGGTAGACTAAAACTGCAAGCATTTTTAAAACACGGCACATTACTGTGAATGACATTCTGTCACAGATGGTTCTTAGGCTACTTCTCCTTTCCTCCTCTCACTCCCTGCAAGGACCTATATGTGGACTTAAACATCGACAGCAGCTCTCATTGCTCAGCGGCATTCCTAAATGTCCTGGGTTATATTTAATTTCTTGGTTTGAACTCAAGAATTGTGTTCAGAGGAAATAACTGAGGTCAATAATGTAATTACATGTAATAATATGATAAGTAGTATGTAGTAACCATGTTCACAATAACAGTAACACAAATAAAAGAAAGCATATTGATGCTGTATGATTTTCAGTGCATTTAGAAGCAAACACAGACATTTACAATATTTAAGTTTAGTCTATTATTTTGGACAATTTGAATTGATTCTTGACTATGGCAGGTGAATATGGGCATTTTGTTACAATTTCAAGGCACCTGCAATATAGGCTTCTTATAAAATATTAGTTTCCACACGTTTTTATTGTTTCCTGTAAAATTTAGTGAAGTGGATATTTCGGGGTTTGCACCTGTACACCTCAAATGCTGTAACATAGCCACTGATTTAGGCCTATTATGCCCGGTTTCTACAAACTAGTGAATTACCTATGGGTAAATTATCCATGGACAAATTAGTTCCATTTAACCTACAATGATATAATGAGCAAGGCCTTGGAGTTGTACAGTTAATTTAATTCAGAAGGCTTTGATTCTCATTGTTATTGATCCTATGAAAGGTTAAATTTTATCCAGCCATCCATAAAAGGATAAATTAACCCGAAGATTTACCCTTGGAAAGATCTAGCCCGAGTTTGTAGGAACATTTTTTCTGTCATTTTCATATTTACCCAGAGGACATTTATCTAGAAACTCGCCACAAGTGTATGTGATTGCTATCTTTAAATTATTTGTGTTTGTGTGGTGTTATTTTTGTGTAAATTCTGTCCATTGGATAATTTACCCATAGGTAATTCGCGAGTTTATAGAAACCGGCCATTAATAGCTTAGTCTATTCAAGAGTTTTTTTCTTCAAAAATTAACTGACAACTTTTGGAAAAGTTTATAACATTAATCTTATTTCGATGGATATAGTTATAATCCTTTTACCGCTTCTATTGATCTTTCTTTTAGAACAATATGGAAAACGAAGTAGAATTAAATTGTCATCTAATAAGAATTAATTAAAATTACTTACTTTCTCAACCAATTGCAATAAACAATTCCTAAGCAAGTAAAGGAATATTGTCTATTTTATGGAACCCGGAGGTTCATTGCTGCGCTTACGTCATGAGCCCGCCATCAAACTCTATTCTTTGCTAACTCCATCCAGGAGAATGTCAGGCGCACTGAAAAAACGAAGACGGTTAGTTTACTTTCTCGTTATGTCTCTCGGGTAAGGCTAAAAATCGTGTAAAACATTTTTTCAGCCTTACGAAGATCGGGAAACCAGCTGGTATATAATATAATATATTATTTAATATAGTATAGTATAATATATAATATAGTATAGAATAATATATAATATAGTATAATATATTATAATATGATATTGTATAATATAATATAGTATAATATATAATGTAGTATAGTATATTATAATATAATATAGTATATATATTATATAGTATAATATATAATATATATTACAATATAGCATAATATAGTATAGTATAATATAATATTGTATAATGTAATATAATATTGTATAATGTAATATAATATAATATAATGTAATGTAAAGTAATGTAATATCATGCAATGTCATACAATGTTATGAAATGTAATGTCATGCAATTCAATGTAATTAAATGCAAAATAATATAATTTACTGTACACTGAAATCTTTAATGTTGAACGATGGATGATTAGATAAAATAACTAATAAATTATTTTACAGTACAATTTTCTTCGGAAACATTAATATAATATTAATAATAAATATTATAAAAAAACATTCCTATTACTAATAAGACTAAAACATGCTATGAAGAGAAAATAATTCATTTTAAATATGGCCACTGCTTTCCAGCACATTCTGAATTTCTAAGCTGGACTCCATTCAGTGACAAAACACAAATGGAACGGCTTTGTCATAATATTCTCCGTTGTTTCTTTTAGAATGAGAGTAACTTGGAATTCTCCTGAGCCCTTTCAATTTTGTAGGCGCCACCCTGCGCTAAAAGGTTATGCACGATTTTATTAAGAGAGAGACAGAGGATGCTTAGCTTTTTTGTTTTCCTGAGAATAAAAATTGCATATTAGAATACACTTTTCTACTAGAAAAGAGATGACCAGATAGAAGAATAGGAAGAATGCCATAACGACGTAAAAGAGTGGGGATAAAGGGAGGAAGAAAAGGTTAGTTCCCTAGACACATGCAATGGCAACATGGCAGCACCGCGAGAGTGTACAGTGAGTCCACCATTGGGGGATATACATCATAATCCATGTGTCGGGTCGCTCGGGGACATCATTTCAAGCCTGCTGCAGGCTAGGTTAGGTGGTTCTAGTGCCCGTCTGCATGAGGACTGGAAAATTTTTGCTGTAATTTGTGCGGGAGGGTTCATCTCTAGGGATCTCATTTTACTCGAGCTAATGGGGACCCCCGTGCGCGTTATCAATTCCAATTCCAAAGGGGGGCCGGGGGAGGGAGGAGGAGAGCAGTATAACGGCTCGTGTTATTGTTAGGGGCGAAGTAGTAACTGGACCGGTACGGTAGTAGGGAGACTACCCCCTTGGGAATGTATACCCTCTGTACAGTACGCAGTGCAAGTCTATCTACTGTACAGGGGCGGACTGCTTGCAACAAGGATTAATATTATAATCACAGACAAAAATTAGTAATTGATTCCATGTGCATTTAACTTTATCCATAACTTAATCCTTTTCGGTCATCCATATCTTGTTAAAGTACTTTAAACAGTATATGCTTCTTGTTAGAAGCTGAGCAGTCATAATCTTCTAAACCTATTTAACTCTCTTCACTGGATTAAATGTAAAAGAACTTCTCAGCACGAATGCTAGTGCAACTAATTCTTTTGAAATCCATAAATATAATTACATAGGCTTTCATGGCCGAGTCTTGCCAGTTTCGGCGAGCGATTACAACATTCCGCTTTCGACGATGCTCGTCACAGTGACGGGCGAATCGTCAGGACCAGACCCAAGGTGTGATGTGATTCCATTCCCCTACTTCCCTTCCATTCGTGATCTTCATTGCTAGGGAAAACCGGTTGCATGGATAGCCGAAGGTCCTGGGTTCGAATCCCAGTGTCAGAAGAATTTTTCTCCTATAACTTAATATTCTCATGTATTGTCCAAAAGAGACAATCTGTGATTCATGAATACATATATCCATATTATAGTCTGATTTTTATATCCTTCTATTACTACAAACAGCTGAGAAGAGTATAGGCAGCTATTTTTCTACACGATGGAAATAGTAGCCTACAAGAATTTAATATTGTTGAAACCAGGACATTTTATTCCATTAATTTTGAATTCGTAACCATAGGCGTACCGAGGGGGGGGGTTTTGGGGGTTTGAACCCCCCCCCCCCATTGATTAAAAAAAGGAAAATTGTATAATTTTTTTAAGTCTGCCCATAAATTACGTAATACAAGTATAAAGCGTGGGATGCTTAAAACTCGTTATTTTGCATCTTAATTTTTAAAATTTTCCGGGGGAGGACCCCGGAAGCTTACAACTCGTTATTTTGCATCTTAATTTTTAAAATTTTCCAGGGGAGGACCCCGGACCCCCCTCTCCCTGGGGGGTATCCCATACCCCGCGGATGTTATAACCCCCCCCCCATATGGTCGGCCTGGTTACGCCTATGTTCATAACTATTAACTAGACTACATTTTATCGAGCGAGGTGGTCGAGATGGTAACATTCAGGAGATGCCGGGTTCAACCCTGCGGCCGGTTTGACTTAGGGTTTTCATGGTTTCACCAGTCGTAAAGGTAAATACGAATTGAATATTTAGCTACCACGACTTATCGCAGCTATTTTATTCTGTATCATATTCATTAAAACTTAATATAAGTTGAAATAAACAGACGCCATAAACACATCAACAATAGAAACAGATGCACATCAATACTTACCTGTCCTACTGGTAATTACACAGAACCTGACTCCTGATATAACCTCGATGTTCAGAGAAGTATAAGTAAAGCTGAATTAAAATAATATATTATATGCATATGTATTTCGAAATTCCAATAAGAATAGTTATTACAGTAAGATACACATATATTTCGTTTTACAGTTTTTATCTTTCCTGCTGATGGTGCATGTTGCCGATATAGGGCACTACTAACAAATCTTATGCATGCCGTAGTTGGTCCACAAAAAAAATATATATATTTTGAGAGTAATCGTCCTAAAATAGATTAGATCGATACAAGTGAAATCCAACAATGCAGGCGAAAATAATTTACATATAGGCTTAACGGCTCATTCCTCTGAGTATACGCAAAGCCTAAAGCCTCTTGATACAGTATTGGGAATTACCAGTTGAAAATCAATTCTAGGGGAAAATATTTCATGACAATTTCAAACATGTTTGACTTATCAATTGTGAGATGTAGTAGTAGTAGTAAGTGACTTCTTCTCACCCACTCTACTCAGTGAGATGTAGCACAACATAATTTTTATTCCACACTTTACTTGTAAGAATTAAAAGACCGGTAATAAAGAGTGAGTGTGTGTGTGTGTGTGTGTGAGAGAGAGAGAGAGAGAGAGAGAGAGAGAGAGAGAGAGAGAGAGAGAGAGAGAGAGAGAAAGAAAGAAAGAAAGAGAAATTACTGTAATCTTGTGTTTAAATATCTGTATAAGAAGGGCACGCCTCGTGGTTTGGAAGAAATGTTTGTGCTTATCTGACCAAAACAAGCAGAGAAATCTTTCTCCCCTTGCTTGGTATCCTTCGCTTTGGAGCCTTTGGAAATTCGATTTCCCTTCTCGGGTCTAACCTCTCTTCTCCTCCATTCGCTGTCTTATACTCGATTTATTGACTTTCTAAGGTTTCATCTGATTGCTCTCCCCATTTATATCTTGATATGAAATGTTTTACAATATTCTCTCTTAATGCAATGTTTTCTGTTACATTTCTTTCTTCACTACACTATAATGGAAGGCCGAGAAATGTCCCAGGCCATACAGGTACTAAATTAGACTGTTCGTTTACTACAGTGACGTAATATATGACGGAAGGTCACGGGTACTGCCGGATCCGATTAGTACTCGTAGAATACAAAATTTGGTTCGTTCTGCAGCGGTTGAAATAAGAGTAGGCCTATGATTCCATTAGATTCAGTGCTATACTTCCTATACCGTGTGCTGTGTGAGTAATTATTTACTAGCAAGTACAGTATGTCGTAATGGAGATCCCCCTCTGAAGCAGCAAAGATTTCTCAAAGTTCTGAAAAGAGTATTAACAATAATGCATGCAACTGATGAGTTTCAATTCGTTTGTGGTAATTTTTACTTTATTGAAAATGAAATTAATATGTTATAAGCATATCATAACTAATTGGCTTTAGACATTTTTAGCACTAACTAAAATATTTTCATCATTCACTAATCTTTGAAATAAACCTTTACATTATATTCTCCAATGTTGTAGGACGTTAGTTAAATAACTAATACTTAACTAAAGAAGTAGCGGCCCTCTGAAGCAGCAAAGATTTTTCAAAGTTCTGAAAAGAGTATTAACAATAATGCATGCAACTGATGAGTTTCAATTCGTTTGTGGTAATTTTTACTTTATTGAAAATGAAATTAATATGTTATAAGCATATCATAACTAATTGGCTTTAGACATTTTTAGCACTAACTAAAATATTTTCATCATTCACTAATCTTTGAAATAAACCTTTACATTATATTCTCCAATGTTGTAGGACGTTAGTTAAATAACTAATACTTAACTAAAGAAGTAGCGGCCCCGTTCGATAAAAATATTCACAAAGACAGTGGGAATCGATATGCTGACCGCGTGACTCTAATTCTGCCACCTACAGATGAATTCAAAAGACTGCGTAGGTGACATAGCTGGCTCTTCCCCTTCACGGGATATAACACCATGGAGATAGTTTATTGCATTTTTAGATATTATTTTTATATCTTTTTCCGTGCCCATAATAACTTTTTTTCGTTCCTTATAATTTCATGTCTAGTGATTTTCGACTAACCAGGGCGTAATACCAAACTTTCAGTGAATTCTCTAGAGGTATATTAGTCTCAAAATTAAGGCAGTGCGTTCCATTTCGCCCGTGCAATATAGAGAAGTTGAAAACTGCGTTCCTGAAACATAGACGCGTTGTATTTGTATGCCATCTCCAAGTTTGTACAACCAGCGAACCAGTCTCATACTAGGGAAGGGGCATTAAGCAAGTTTTATTCGTATGGGAATTTTATACTCACCTATATGCAGTACTTGTATGGCTGGCAGTGGAGTCTAAACTATAGGCAATCACCAGTCTCACTAGACACACTATTACACCGCAATTCCGCCTGACAAATGTGCAGATATAACCAGAGAATATTCGCTGCTGCTCCTAGCTCTGCTTCCGGAAGACGGCCATCAAATTCTCTGCCACTGTTACCCATTCGGTGGTATACACAAAATGTCTCTTTACAAATTAAATCTTATTTCCTCTTAGAATTAGTGCTAATGCATATTTGTAACCGGTTAATTCAATTTACCTCGTCCATTGCGCCTGCAATGTTAGTCGTAGTTATTATTTTTAAATGAATTAGGCCTACATTTAAATGAATATGTTAACTTAACTATAATCACAGATAATAAAATATTTTTTTGCAAGTTGAACTAACAATCTTTCTTTACTAAATCATAATAGAGTGATTATTCCTTAAGTTGTATAAAGAACTTCGTAGAGGAAATGGGCTACTGTTTGAACCTAGTTGCAAGTTCCATTTCAGTTTTAACACTTATAACATGCACTAATCTCTGTATAAATGTTTCATTACTTTTTGTCGTGGTTTCAAGATAAATTTATTAATCTTTCTTTAAACAAGGAAGGTGACAAATAAGTATAAATTAGGTAGACTCAATACTATACTTGATCCAAGATGTCTACGGAGCAAAAGTAAACAACCTAATGTGAAAGTACAAAACACAGTTCACAAGAGTTCGATTTTGAGTCTGTTTAGTTGATTACATACAATAAAGTCAATTGAACTTTCTTTTTTAGATTCTCAATTCTCAATGTTTTGTAAATATTTACAATCTGCATCTTCTCGCCGCTGGACAAACCTTTTCCTCGCACATTTTTCTTTATTGGTGACGTAAATTCTGAAGGTCCTGGTTCGCAATTTTTTTCTATTATTAGAGACCATGCTTATTAATTTTACCTACAATATATGGTGTAGCCTACTTCATCACACATTATGTAAATGAAAATTAGAATGAATTAATTAATTACGTTATACAAATTTTTTGTAGTGACTTATGTCACTTGTTTTTCTTCAGAACAACAAATTTGCCAAGGCAACGATAAAGACAAATTAAATCTTATTTAATAGACACATGTTGTAAAACTTGTAAGCCAATGGTATAAATACGAAAGCAATCAACTCACTTAACAGAACTTATGTTTTCACAATTACATAAGATATAAATAATTATACGATATGGAAGTAAACATATAACTGAGCTTGTCGCACTATCGTGAAGTATGCGCTAGTGAGATTAACCAATGAAACGACAAAGCAAGTCTGTTGTTTACTTTGCTCCGTACACATCTTGGATCAAGTATAGTTTATAATATTTCCACAAGAAGAAGAGTAGACAGCTTTTTGTTTCGTATTTTGAATATAATCGACGTCTTGCTCATCTCATTTCAATTAAAATTATAATTTTTTTTTTCTATATCTATCTATAGGGGAGATATTTATCATGCGTACTTAGTTACATTTCTTGTGAACAACTATGGCCAATTTTAAAATCTTGTTTCAGTAAGCAGGATATTCTTCATTGAGTTCAAAAATAATTTTGTCATAATGTGTTTGGCGTTTCAGTAAAATACAGAATTTTACTAGGGAAAGTACACTTTTGTTGTTAATTAACATTCAACTTATTTGTAGGCTAGTTCTAATTTGAATTCATAATATATTATAGGGTACACTACTAAATAATGTACGTACAGAGATTTAGCGAGTTACAGTTTGCTGTACTCTGATAGTGAAATGTACGAATGGAGTATTTATAGTATTACTCTTTTATTATTACCTTAGATTAAAAATTTTCCACTAAGGTTTTTTTGTTAAAATCTCAGCATTCTTGACATCGAAATGACACACGAAACACATTTAACTGATAAGTGTTCAGCTCTCGAGAAACACGAAGATATAGTCTTAAAAAGCTGAAGTTCAACATTCGGGATAAGATAAGCCCTTTTATGGTTATTATAGAGGATTTTTATACAGGAACTACAGTTGAATATAAATGCCTGATATTTTGAATCGCCCGTTGTTTTTGAATGTCTGGTTGCAACGCGTCTCTTGGTAGGGCGGCAATATGAAGTGTTACGATGTGAAGAAGGTATTTTCGCCGCTGGGGACATAATGGCTTCTGACCTTCCATGGTTATAGGCCCCGAGATATCTATTCCTTGCAATGCACTCAACCGATATACTGTACGCAGTGGAAGGAATCTAAAGCCCATGGAAAAGGGACCAGCTGTTCTAAAACGTTTGCAGATTAATTCGTTTATTCGCGTAACATGATAAAAGAAAAAAATAGTAGACTATGATTCACAATAATGTCTCGATTAGTGGAGGTTGATGAACTGAGACTACCTTGACTTACAGAAAACTCAAAGATATGAAAATATAAGTTAGAGAAATGTAAAGAGGTGAAAATAAGAAATAAATCGAAATGGAATGATGTTTCACGGGTTAAGACCACGGGGGGAAAAATTATAAAACTCAGGGCCCTGTTTCATAGAATTTTTACACTCCTATTATTAGCAAATAGGCCTACATAATAATATTAGTTATTATTATTATTAGTCTTCTGTTTCATAAGAATATTTTCTAATAATATTAGTTATGAGTTCATGGCTCTAAATTATTAGTAAATACTGCTAATATTATTAGTAAACTGTTTCATAGACTGCAGAACTAATAAAATTTACTGATAATATTAGGTGTTTTTCTATAAGTGTTTTTGGACATAAGAGTATAATTAATCTCAAACCCGTGATCTTAAATTTGTTATAAATGAATTGCTCTGATTTAGTCATAAATTTAGAAAAAGCTTACAAAGGAATTTTTATCATAAGTTTTTAGGATTTGAGGTTAGATTTTAGTACATAAACCTACTGCTTTCTTGATTAAGTGCCTGGCAGATTTATTAATTTCTTAGAGCTACTTATTAATTATTACATTTATGAAGATTATGTAGCCCGTGCTGCTTTGAAATAGTATTGAAAAAATGACTGAGAACGGAAAAAACACAAACAACAATCCAAACATAGCCTCCAAATCAAACAGATGGCTAATAAAGTAATAATATTAGTGAAGAGATTTTATGAGTAGTGTTTATATCACTATGAAACAAGATTTTGTTAAGTAATAAGTAATATTATGAGATCTAATATTATTAACTAATATTATTAGCAAGTTCTATGAAACAGGGCCCAGGTATTGAAGTCCTACTAGTTATGAGTGTTATGAATGACGAATGAATGAATTGTGTTTGGACATTTTAGGCTTAGTGAAAGCCTTAAGACCTTAACTACACCAGTGGGAAATATAAATAAAATACTGACATTTTAAGCTGTCTTTATTATCTACCTAGCAGTACCTGACTGGCATTTCTCCTTTTATCTTGTAAGGTGTTCCCTGTACAGGCCATGGAGGCTCAGAGGGTTCCAGGAGGTTGAGGCTCCGAGATTTTGGACATTCGTAAGATTGGTAAGATTGTCAGCCTTACGCACCGGCCACCTTTACCCCCAGGATTGCTCCTGGTACTCATTTCTGTTAGAGGCTGAGTCGAACTTCATTACTTCGTTTACTGCGACTTGTTACATTCTAGTATACAAGAAAGGTGAGGTATTACAAATTCCAGTAATAATGGAAGGAAAGTGAAGATTTTTCTTCTTACTCGTTGCTGCAAGTCAGCAAGATTTTATTTTATTGCAGCTGCCGAATTAGTGGTGGTCGCTCCTAATTGTACAAATAACCAGCGCAGTGTATGGTTCATCGTATGAACAAGGTGTGTTTATTAACTTAATTCCCGGTTCAGGGATGATTTATTGGCTTGGATATAGACCCTGGTTAGGCGGTAAGGCAACGGTAGTTCTGCCCGATCCCAGTGATAAATCTGGGTGAGATTTAATGAGATAGCTGGGCACCTGTCCATCTTGCTGGGTTTGGACATATGGCCATCAAACCAAGGAGCTCCTAGGGTTAGGACCCTGTGCTGTAAAACATAATTATTATTAGTTTGCAAAAAAGTTTAACAGTTACCTGGATTGTTTTACTCTGAACAACAACATAGGTGTATAAAACTCGCAAACTCAGTGTCACATAAACCCATTCATTCATTATAAAATTTTATTGTTGGTAAATGAAGTTTAGAATTTTGTATTCTAATTAAAACTTACGTGAGGTGAAATTGAAGTGAAAACCACAGAAGTGAAAACCACAGAAGACAATCCATTCGACCATTAATTTTTAGATAAAAGAAAAAGCAATTAGCTTCGTTTCTTCAAACTCCAAACTCTGAAATTCTTAAATTGAATCCAAATTAAAGAAGAGAAAATTTAATTGAACTCTGGCTAGTATAAGCTACTGTAATTAGTAATTTAAATATTAGTAACAAAAAGAGTCCTTCGTTTAAGTGTCAATGGCTGAAGACTAGTGACAAAACTGGATTGTAGCTATTGTCACAAACCTTTTGTTCTAGAAATTGCACATATATGCTTATGAGGAGAGATGGGAAAATCGTTGTAGAATAATTGTTTGTGGCAAATTTCACCAATTCCTTGGCAACGTCCGTCTATTGTTTTGCCCTTTACGTGTTTATTCAACACAAGCAGATAGGAATGTGTACTGGGGGAAACAATTGACACACATTGACCGCTTGCGATTTGTGTATACATTTGTATAACGTTACAGACATTGGTCTGCTTCAGGGGTGAGCGAATCTAACAACTGCTATTAAAGGCATACTTAAACAGGTACCGGTAGTGGACATGTGTGCAATAGAGTTTTCCTCCGATGTGGATGGGTTGTTTGCTTTTAGGGGTGTAAATGAGGAAACTAGGAATGAGGAAGGAATAGGAAAATTGCGTTTAGGGTTGTGCTGTGTTACCAGAAAGCTTTAGACTACAGTAGAACTCCAACTATCCGGATCACCAATTATCCGGATCGCTTTGAGGATGTATTCAAGTGGTTTTTGCAGCAGCGAGCATTGGAAACACTCTTTCTTGGCCGATGATTTGCGAAAAATAAAACTTTTAGCCGACAAAATTGACAGTTCGTCAGCAAAAGAACCGATTCTGGCCGATATGTATTTATTTATTTACTCACGTCCCTGTGATCATTAAAATGATATGGGAATATATATTATAATACATGTTATATAACAAAAGCACTACATTTTCCAAACAAATTAACATTTTGTATACTTAGATTATGAGTTCAAGTGAATTACATTAATAGCACTGATTAAGTCAATACAAGTTTTGACCATTATTAGATTGAGTTTAGGCTAAGATTTAAAAATTCTTCTATTTTATACATTGGATTAGATGTAAGCCAGTTTCAAGATGTGACATTTTATGTAAGTACAGTCCTGTACATTTAGTCTTTCTTTTTAAAGAAATGACTTTTTATCATTATTTATCCATTTATCCGTATATTTGATTATCCGGATCGGGTCCGGTCCCAATTAACCCGTATGATTGGCGTTATATTGTGCATCGATGAATATTTGATAATTGGAAAAGGTTAGACTTAAAATCCAATTATTATTAATTACTAGAAAAATATTCCGTTCTTCGCATGAGCGCTAAGTATTATTTAGATGATATAGAATGTAAACAAGTTGTAATAGTATGCGTCAAATGTCAGAAAAAAACTAACCTTAATTTCAAAGTGTCACCTATATATCCTATTTAATAATTATTACACTTCTGCTGGAGTGTGTTTCGCCTGATTTAAACTAGCAATACAAGGTTTTAAGGGGAATTGAAATTTATTTTTAGACGCATTTCTAATTGTATTTTATTCCCTGGACTTTCCTCTTTGAAATGGTCTACCATACGTAATTATACTATAATTCTATGCATGCTATTTTTTCTGAAACGTTCAAGACTATGGCGCAGGAAAGTTTTAACTTTGACGCTCGATTGGTTTTTGGATGAAAATTGAGATTTTTAAAATTATTGTTGTATTTTATTCTCAGGATTTTCTTTCTTAAAATTATATATCATACATAATTGTACTGTAATTCTATCTGTGCATTTGTTTTTCTTAGAAGATCCAGACTATGGCGCAGGGATGTTTTAATTTTAAACGCTCGTTTCCCGTAAGTTTACTTGTTTCTGTATAAAAGGTACATACAGCTTCTACGTAACCTATAATCTTGAAATTTCCAGGATTTGTTTATTCAGACGTCTTACGTACACTGAAAAAACACTTTTTGAATTGGTTAATTTATGAAATATTTAAAGATCATGAGGTACTTAAAACGTCGATAAAAACAATTATAAATAAAAAATGACATTTTTTTATGAAAAAACCTTTCTTTCAACACTGTAAACGGATCAAGTGGCTAGCTATAGCAGTTTTTGAGAAAAGATACATTGTATTTAACATTGTAAAGGTAGCCCATTCCGTTTTCCCTTTATATAATATTGTAGTCTTAAGAAACATAAATCCCATGGCAACGTTAAGAGTAGCATGTGTAGATTGTACGTAGTGCTTCTAATCATTAATAGACCGTAGAAGCCATTAGTATCTCGCTAAAAATTTTATAGAAAGTATGCCAAAAGAAAAATCATAAAGAACCTGTGCGGAATCAAGCTGTGTTTGGTGCAGCACAGCTTGGTACTTTTCTAGCTTGTAGACCTGTAATGACACTTCTTACTTTCTCTGCCAGTATCATAGACACTACAGTTGCACTATAGGTCATACGTGCAAATAATGTAGTGTAGTGTATTTATTTCTCACAAAAAAATTCTTACATATAAACCACATTATTTACATTAACCGGCGCACGGGTCGGTGTCGACCATACGTGCTCATTGCATACACTTGTAAATAACAATGATAGTGGTAGGACTTAAAAGACTAATTTGAAAAAAATCAGCTCAAAGTAATTAAAAATAGGAATGTATTTTAAAATATCAGCTAGATAGCCTGATAGATTTAGAATTGCATAATATAACAACCAAAAGAATTAGCAGTACATAATGTAATGGAACATGTTAACTTAGTAAACAATAATAAAAAAATACATACCGTGGAATTTTCTATTACCATATTTAGATTTACATAATGTAAACGTAGACGGAAGTGCGTTCTTTGACTCCCATGCACATTCTCTTGCAAGGTTGAGTTGTTGGTAAAGCAATACTTTTATTTCCTGTAATGTTGTGGACAAGATGAGCTATTATTACCCTTCAAACAGTTCGTTAAAAAATTAACAGAAACTCTAGCTATCAATAAGATCAGCCTATTGTACAAAATTTAAATCCTCTATATATCCATCTTCAATAGAATGGAGAATATTTTAAAAGAAAGATCGTTGAAATATCAATGATATGTTTCATTGTGACATCCCTAGAAAATGACTAACATAAATATACATTGTTTTGTGTGTGTGTGTGTGTGTGCGTGTGTATGCGTGTGCGCGCTTTTTGTTTCGAGCTACGCACACTATTGCTGAAGAAAAATAGGGGTATTTTTTTAACTCGGGTTTTCGAAACATGTACTGCATTTTCGATGAAAACGTGGATTTTTAAAGTAGAATACAATACTTTTCCAACTATGGTATCTATAGGGAAAGAAATAGTGGAAAATCCAGTCGGAGAAGGCTATTGAAATAAAGCTAGCTCCCTTCTTGGACTACAATACGTAATGCTTTTCTCACCCCTGCCGTACTCTATTTTGGTCGCACAAAGCTCTCCATTCCCTGGCGAAACACATTTTCTCAACAATAGCTATTGACTTTGTAGCATTAGTTATGTCAGCTTTTAACCTCATGCTGTCCAGAATCTGAGGAATGCGTAATTCATTATTGTCATTCTTGAATGCAAAACATCATACTGTCTTTTCAGGAGGTACATATTTCACACTCCCTTTGTTGATGGAGATAAGATAATGAACCGCTATAATAGACAGTAAGGAAATGCACAAAATTATGTATTGTCTCACATTTACAATTTAATAATACTCAAGGATAATATGGTCATTAATAGAATGCAATTTATGTTGGAAATATATAGGAATATAGGCCTGTAGTTGCAAATTGAATTTACAGTGGTGAACACAGTCGAAAAAATGAAAACTATTCTAAATGAAAACTATTATATTGCTTTTCCTTATGTGATTAGTCAACAACAAGTTGTCTGTCACAATTATGCACACATAAATGCCATCTCCTTGCACCGGGATCGAAATCCCGAAACTATGAACCGGAATCGTGTGCTTTATTCACTGTAGACCAAATAAATGTTTAAAACATGAATAGTTTTGCTATCTTGGACGTTGAATGAGTAAAATGAAAAAAAAAATGCATATATTCGAAGGAGCTATACATTTCTGACAATTGCCTGTGTATAATGTCTCGTCGTTCCTAATATTTTGAAATAAAGTATAATCGTAGCAGTCGGTTAGCCCTAAATATCGCTTTAAATTAGGTTATGTTATAATAATAAGACAGTATTAGTTGATTTATGGGACATTTAGTAATGTGTATTGCTTAACAAGCTTTTTCTTCCCATTAAGATTATATTAATGAGGGGTAGTGTAAGCCCTTCGGCTTCTCAACACTACGACCTTAATAGATCTATTGTGAATAACCTTTACCCTATTCTAACAGTCACCACTTTAATTTAAGTCTTTTTAATATAGACTATAATTTTTCCTGGGTGATGTCCAGTCCTGAACCCGGGGATTTTTCTTTACTGAAAACCCCACTACCCGGTTGGGAATCAAACCAGGACCACCAGGGTGGAAGGCAAGTATGCTACCTATACACTCATATCGGCGGACTTTTTCTCCCCATTAAATGCATTGTTCAGTTAGCAGGCTAATACAGCCAAATCTGGCTTAGTTGAATATGAAATAGTCTAAATTATTCGTAAGTGTTCTATTAATTATTATGGATTCAGATTTGCAGGTGATGGTGAAAATGTGAATTTATAAGAAAAATGTCTATTCTCTACTCGATCCCACCTTTTAAAAGTTACAATTATTTATAGAATTATGAATAATTTTATATTGAACTACCATGTTTCACTGCTATTGTGATATCTACATTTGATATTTCATGCCTATAATGTAGTCGGGTCACTGAAGTTAGATTTAACGAAACAATGATTAATTATTATTTTCAGGTATAGGAAACTACCCATAGGGATTTCCTACAAGTTGACTCCAGCAACCACAATCCTCTCTGGACCCGCCTCCGGTTCGAGTTGGTTTTTATGTTAGGACCAAAACAAAAGGAATAAGAGTGTAATTCAAATGTCACGTTTTTATTCAACTTCCATTTTGTCGTTAAAGTATCCCAACGACGAGACGACCTATAATTGAATAACTGCACTATTTTGCATTTATTATTTATAGTTTTATCGAATGGTTAACGTTGCTCATCAGTAGGGCCCGGATTCTTATGTAATTACATTTTCTATTCCCTTACTTGTAGACTACTAAAAATGAAAAATGTCGGATATTTGAGCTTCTGATATGGTTAGAGTTTGGTTTCATTTTACATATTTTTACATATTCCTAGCAACATTACATATTTTACATATTATGTAACGAGTGTTACATTTTTGTACATAAAATCTAGGAAATCATAAAAAAATGAAAATGTTATATTATTTTATTTTATTTTTCAGTGACTAATAAAATACTTGTCTTATCTTCTTTTACATTTACATAGCATACAAATAATGATTATCGTGTGTCTTCTAAGCAGGTAGGCCTACTCAACTCAAATGGGACAATCGGGTTCAAAAAGTGAATTTTCAGGGCACGAGGACAAAAGGTTTTGCTACAATACATATTTCTCCACAACCTTAAATGCATTACATTTTTTTTAAATACCTGAAGCATTTTTTACTATTACTGTGATTTTTTAAATCAGCCTATAAGTTGCACTCACAGTCAAAACTGGAGGTAGCGTATAGAAGCTTTTGTAAACATTTTCGTACAGGCCTATTTATTACATTAAAGGTATTAATTTTAAACTACATCTTTTTTTATTATATATTTTATTACACATTTCCCTGATATTTACTACATTTTTATGTACATATTTCGCACATTAATATTACATAAAAATCCGGGCCCTACTCATCAGCATTTATGATATCTCGAGAGGTAGTCACAATGTCCGTGTGATAAAAATGACAGATGAACCTTGAAATTATGTTATTGTATATCCAACTCATATGTTTCTCGTTAAAAGTGAAATCCACAATTTACCTTCCGCAACGGAATAACTTCTAACCGCCTTATAAGGTTACATTTTCTTATTGATCTCTCTTATAGCTAATGCTTTTAAAGCTAATCATGTAATAATAGTGTTAGTATTATAGAATCGTTAACTTACCTCATCAGGAACGTTAGGGGAAGATCCTTCGTCGAAATAACTTAGCCGTCCCGGTTGGTCTCTGCCAGCGAAACCGGATCACTCGAAAACTTTTATACCCTTAGCAACCAGGGAAGGCGGTTGAGGCCAGGTAGGTTCCTTCACCCGCTTGGACCCTCACATTTACAAGGGCAGGAGATTTAGGACCAACCGTAATTTCCTCCCCATGAGTCACCTAGTCTACTTCAATCAATCAATTTTAGATTTTTTAATATGCCATTTTATCTTAAAATGTTTGTTATATATCAATTCTACACATAATTACAAGAAAAATGACACCAAACAATGTATAATTTACTTTAATAGGAACATAGGACTTGAAAGCAGTTTTCTCGTAACTTTTATTTATGTATTTGTTAGAAATGTTCCTATTAAAGTAAATTATACATTGTTTGGTGTCATTTTTCTTGTAATTATGTGTAGAATTGATATATAACAAACATTTTAAGATAAAATGGCATATTAAAAAATCTAAGATTGTAGATAAGTAGACTAGGTGACTCATGGGGAGGAAATTACGGTTGGTCCTAAATCTCCTGCCCTTGTAAATGTGAGGGTCCAAGCGGGTAAAGGAACCTACCTGGCCTCAACCGCCTTCCCTGGTTCCTAAGGGTATAGACGTGATGTAGAAGTATATAAATTATGGTTTGCGCATCATCTAATGGCACACGTTGGCTAGTCTTTCAGAGTTTAACAAAAAGGTAGGCAAAAACTTGGGGAAACATTCCTTGCATATGAAGGATGAAATTTTTTTTATGAACGTGGGTCCAAAAATGCTTCATTTCCTTGTTAGAGCCTTTTCTATACACCTGCACCACTTAACAGAATACTCGAAAACAGAACTGTGGAAAACAGAGAATCATATGAAATGAAACTAAAAAACAGAACTTTGGGTAGTCGAACATCAAATTAAATATGTTCAAAATGCCTTAGCTTAGCAGGGTTACAGCCATCAACCCACCGTTGCACGGACTCCATGATGCGCTGAAGTATCCCTGGAGTATCTCGTATTATCTGGAGCCTTGCAGAATATAAATAATACTTATATATATATATATATATATATATTACTGATAAAGGGCTCATCGGCTAAGGAAATTGAATGTCTCAAACGTCAGTATTAAGGAGACTTAAAGCTTGAACTTCCACACATATACGATTGATCCATCATTGTAAAATACCTATAGATCAAAACATCAACATAGATCAACATCTACTTATGTACGTAAGTTAAATACTGAAATTCTTCCTTTCAATTGGTATTATCTTAGTTGTTCTGCAGGGGATTAAAAAAAAAAAGTAATACACTGACATGACGCAGAAACCGACCATCCAATTCTCGGTAAAGGAGCCGGTCTCCTTAGCCGTGGTAGCTAAGGCATGCTGCTTTGGACCCGCGGTGAAGGGTTCGAGTCCCGTCTCGGGCATGGATGTTTGTGTGTGATAAGGAAAACAAGGTAAACAAACGGTGAAACAAGACAAAAATTCAGAAAAATTGGTGTATGACTGGTTAAATTTATATATATATATAATATAACTATGAAGACATCAGACTTCATTAACATCATCGAAATTCCCCTTTCCAAAGATGTAAAAAGTGATAATTCATGTCGAAACCGCAACAACCAATTCATTTCAGTATAACTCAATTGTATTGGTTACTAAAACTTCTGTTTGAGAATGTTTCTACAAATGGAATGTTTAAATATAAAGAAGCAGTTCGTTGTAAATGCATAGGCCTATGTATGTCTGTTAACCCGTAAGGAAAATTACAAGATTCACCCTCAGGTAGAGAACGCCATGTGATTATTATACGTCCGATTTTTTTAAATTTACGTACTGTATACTGAGCTTGCCTAATGCCAATAACTCTATTTGATTTATGAAATCAAATCCCTAGGAGAGGATATACGTAACATTTGCGAGAAAGCAAGTACATATCATGGCAATCTCGATTTCGGAGACAGTAAGTCACCTACAGGAAAATCAAATGTTAGGACGAACTAGCTAAATCCTCCTCCCTAAACGACAAGTAAGTGAACGTGTCATAAAAGCCGGGTTTATGAGACGTATACCGAATTACCTTGTCAACTTCCGGCGGCGGGATTATAATATAGGAAAAGCAGTGAGAAGGGGTGTAGAGATATTCACTCTTTTTAGACTCCGTCAGCGAGCATTCACATTGCCAGTTCTGTTTTATGTGATTTAGATTGTCCATCTCCCACTCCACCCCTCATCTAGAAGGGACTGCTTTAACGAAATAACGAACTATGTCCATGAAAACCATACCCCGGTCTTCAAATCGCAGATACATAGAATTATGAAGCAGTATTTGAGGAATTGTTCAAAGCCTAGAAGTGTTATCGTTTGAAAGAAATGATGTGAAGAATATTTTTAAAAACTTATTATAACCGATCTGCCTTTAACTAGAACCATAGGCGTAACCAGGCCGACCATATGGGGGGGGGTTATAACATCCGCGGGGTCTGGGGAGTATGGAATACGGGGTCCTCCCCCGGAAAATTTTAAAAATTAAGATGCAAAATAACGAGTTTTAAGCTTCCGGGGGCCCTCCCCCGGAAAATTTTAAAAATTAAGACGCAAAATAACGAGTTTTAAGCTTCCGGGGTACTCCCCCGGAAAATTTTTAAAATTAAGACGCAAAATAACGAATTTTAAGCTTCCGGGGTTCTCCCCCGGAAAATTTTAAAAATTAAGACGCAAAATAACGAGTTTTAAGCTTCCGGGGGTCCTCCCCCGGAAAAGTTTTAAAAATTAAGACTCAAAATAACGAGTTTTAAGCTTCCCACGCTTTATACTTGTATTAAGTAATTTATGGGCAGACTTAAAAAAATTATAGAATTTTCCTTTTTTTAATCAATGGGGGGGGGGGGGTTCAAACCCCCAACCCCCCCCCTCGGTACGCCTATGACTAGAACAGAATGTCATACTTTTTCAAATGCAGCTTTCCTCCCACTCACATCTCCATTCGAGTTCAGTGTTTGCACCTTGTTCAATTTCTTACGTCTACCAGCAGTTCGTCCGCGTGAAAAAATTGAAACTTTAAATTCTTTGTTAATAGCTCGCTGCTTGTCGCTGTATTTTGTAAGACGCTAGTATGGAAATACCAGTTTGCGGCGTGAATCCTACAGAGACAAGTTTTGATAATATGTATTAAATATTATATTACTTCATTATATACAAAACTTAATAAGCCTGCTTAAAATTTATACACCTATTGTACTCAGCCTGCAATAGAAAGAGGTATAAGATAAAGTTATCCTTGTACAGGCCATGGAGGCCTTTAGGGTTCCATGAGGTTGAAGCTTTCAGGTTTGGAAACATTCGGGACGTGAAGGTGGTAAAGTAGTTAACCTTACGTACCACCTTTACCCTCAGGAGTGCTCGTGGTACTCATTAACAGAAACCACTAACAGTAACTAACATCAACAGAAGTAAGTACCGGTACCAACAATAATCCCGGAGGTAGGCAGTCGATGTGCAAAACTGATAAGTGATAACCTTTCACCTTCTAGTGCAAACTTCCTTAAAAAAAATCAGATTAACATCGTCCAGCATCAACAAAATTATACAGATTTGTGATACCTTGACAGTCGCACACTCACATAAAATTTAAAAAAATGTATCAAATTGGCCGGCTACGGAATTTGTACCAAGGACCACCAGAATGTAAGTCCAACATGTTACCATGACGTAACTGGACTTTAGATTATCTTCAAAATTTACTATTTTCTCAAAGTTGAAAAGATTGAAGTAAAAATTCTGTAAATAGAACATTTTTTAATGAAAAAAAAACACGGAATATATACAGTACATGTACCCTTTTTCCAAGAAAGTGATAAGGTTTTAGAGTAACCAAACGACGAAATATATCTACCCTCGTTAAATTGCCTTTTATCTAAGTGGGATTATGCTGCCAACACCTGTGTGTAGCAGTGATGTTAGCGGAATTAATTATTCTCTGTCGTGAAAAGACAATATTCAAGAGAAATGGACAAGTGAGCTGTCGTGATATGAATCCGCTGTTTACGTGTCAAGCGGCGTCCTTGCTAAAAAGACATGTCCGACGCCACATAGGCAAACGTCCTGTCGGGGATAAGAGTTATCTTTACACTACAACGTGCACTTCTGATTGCCTTATTGTCAACTCTCTCATAGCGAGATACTTTGTTCTTTCTGTTCTTCGGTCCGGAATTTGGTACCATTGCTTCAAACATATAATATTTTCATAAACTCTACAGTATCTAGTGTAACCATAATTTCATTTGAGGAAAATAGCCTTGAGTTTTAGTTTCGTTGTTAATGATAATCTGAATACTTAAGTTAGCATACAGAGTGATCATTTTGTAAACTATCATATCGCCGGCAGTATTACCTAATGCGCGTTACATTCAAACTCAGCATCACAAAATAAGACCCGAATAAAGCTAATTCAGGCTAAGTTAAAAAATCATATTCGTTCATCTGTTGATAATAATATCAATAATAATTATTCAGCACCTCAGTCTCAACGCTTCTTTTATTTCAGCCTAGGCCTTTCGATATTACACAACCATCTACAGAACACCTTTTCTTTTTTAAATAAAACGCTACAAAATATGTAAAATTTTAAAATGTAACGCTACAAAATAAGACGCTCTGAAGATGATTGTGTGAGACCAAAAGGCCTAGGCTGAAAAAATGAAAGAACGCTTGAGATTGACGTACTGAATAATTTTTATAATTGTAGGCAAGTCGATCTGGTTAGCGCAGTAAGTATGGCGCTGGCTTTCTGAGCCCAGGATTGAGGGTTCGATCCCGGATCTGATTCGTAGCATTCATGTGTACAAGTATATGTGTTGTAGCTATGCATGGACGTAAAAGAACTCCTGTGAGCCAAAATTTCCACACACCGGTGACGGTCAAAGGCCTGATTTAAAGCATATTTTGGTGATGAATGATCATACATTCAAAACAATCCTTTCGTACAATTGAAATCATTACCCAACGATTGACCCAAGACTTGTCATTAGGCCTACTTCCGATAGTGAAAATGGGGAAACCTGATGATCTCTACACCTATATTGCCTTGAGATTAATTGTTATTTTTATACACAGCATTTTTTTCAATTAAAAATACATTTAAATGGAATGTGCAAGTGAATCCCTTTAAAATCACAGAAAGCATTTCTAAGGATCGACAAGAACCGCATCCACCGTGCACAAAGAACTGCTCAGGCAAATACAAAGGAAGCCAGGACCAAGAGATGGCAATGTGAGAGAAAGAAGAGGCAAAGAATGAAGATTGTAATAATTATGTTCCTGGAATGCATTGATATATTGTTAAACTTTTATGCGCAAATATTTTAAAACTGAATTTTCATATACATTTCTCATGTCAGAATGTATTAGAGCTAGGATGCTTAAGATTTGCACACTTCTTATCATATGTTAACATAGATCTGGTATCAGATTTACTTTGATACCATGTTTATTATAATATTTAGTGATATTTTATGTTGTAAATTTGTGTGACGGTTGAACCCGGAATTCAAACATAAATCTCTTAAAAGTGGGTCCCGGAAGAAACTGTCTGGCATGCGATTACGATGGCAGAAATTGTATGCGATTACTAGACTTCGGACTTTTAAGTCGTTAAAAATGCTGTTTTAGGCTCAAAAAATTGGAAAATAGGTTCTAAAAATCGTAAAATAGTCTCTTATAAAATCGTTAAGTTGCAAGTTCTCTGAAATATCTCAATTGCAATGCAGAATATTATATTTATTGAAGTCACCATTAATCAACAATCATGATAAAAAAAACAGATATAAGCCTATCGTACCCAGAATTGTATAGACCTATTACTAGGGCCTGTATTACTACCATAACAGTGATAACCTAATCCCTGCGCCCAGAAGCTACGCACGCTAGCATATTCAACCCCTTCAGATTCAGAGTTTTTTTTAACTGGGTGTGGGAATCGGGAGAAAAACACTACATTTTCTTGGGAATTCCAAGGAATTTTTCTACTGAAGACGAAACATTCCTTACTATTTAACTAAGTCACAAATGTGTCATGTACTGCACATTCAGAGCTAAAAATTTAGTACGAACTGAAAATAAATGCTAGAATTTATAACAAAAAATAACTTATTTTGAACTTTAGATGAAAAACAAGCAAAAAGGCAATATTTGGCTCTAACGTAAAAATAGGCTGTTTTAGGTCCATAAAAGTATCAGTTTTAGGCATAGTCACTTATGAAACATGCATTTACAAGTTTTCGTCTATATATCACTTCAGGATTAAAATAGGTTTGTACCTAAAATCCGAAGTCTAGTGATTACAGTTATATGCTAAAACCTCCACCAAATTTTTGCCTATGTTAATATTGTATAAAAACCTTTCAGTCATAGTCTATTAGATAGATTACTATAAATTTCAGATCCGCTATAATGTAACGAAGAGAATAGAAGTGTGATCTCGAGTTACCTCACAAGGTTATGCTTGTATTAAACTCCATTGCATGACGGTAACAGGAACCACTCTCGAAATACACGACACACATACACATAGGCCTATATTGTATTGAATATTCAAGAGCCATGCACAATCTGAAGCTCATGTTAACAAAGGTAAAATATAATAAAATGCCAACCACAAGTTATATCGAGAATGCAAGCCACCTTGCCTCTGTAATTTATGGAAGGCTACATTACTTACCTCTTGCATTGTTCAGCGTATCACCTTCCATTACTAAATTAGATTTCGATCTGATGTGGCTTTGTATAATGTTTTGCATGAAGCTTCTAGAGCAGGAATAACAAAATGTTCTAGTAATGATTACTAGACTGAAAATTGCTTTTATTTTACGCTAGCCTATGTCAAATTAAGTTATTTACAATCTTCAAAACAACCAAGAAAATGTAAATTTCCGGACTACACTTGCTCCAACATCTGAATATAACATGAGAAACATTAGGATAAAACCTATCGTGTGCCCTTTAAAATTCAATATCCCAGTGAATATAACTGTGCTATCATCATTCATTTTATTACATACTTTATTAATAATACCTCAGTAATATTATAAGTAAGATATTATAATTAATCATAATATATAGTAATCCAAAACAGTTGAAAGACCAAATTAATAAGTTAGGTTTACCTACATATATTTAGCAACAAATACAAAAATCAATCATCTTGCATACAACACCCATTGTTATTCTAGCGAGATGCGAACCCATGGATTAAAATCTTGTCCAGATGGTCGATTAGCTCCTATAATTCCTGCTTACTTGCGAAGTTAAATAAATGGTGCAAAAGTACGTTGCACAAACTTTCTCACATATACGTGTTAAAGGCTAGCACAGAAAAAATTAAATTAAAGAGACAATTAAATTTTACTTATTACATTTTCATAAAACTAACAAGTATCTAGAACGGAAAGCATCAGGGTCGATCTTTATGTTCAATGCTTTTACCGTGAAATAATAATAATAATAATAATAATAATAATAATAATAACTAATACTAATAAAATCAGGTAAACTGATGTAACAAAGTGCCAGTATGTTTTTGTTTAATCAGTTATGACTGCAATTATGATATCCAGAATATGTTTTTTTCTTTTTAATTGATTTCCAAGTTAAGCTCCAGATTTATTCATTAAGCAGGGCTTACCGAAGAAGAAAGGTCTACCATCTCGGCCACCTGGGTCCTTTTAACGGTCTAGTTGGATAAGCGCATGTAAATCAATAGTGTTTTTGTCAAAGCTACCTGTATTTTAATTTCCAAGGCCTTATAAGATCACAGTAAAACAATAGGCTATGTTGTCAAGATAACTGATTTTAATTTTTTTTATAAATTCTTTCGAATACGTATATTACCATAAAATAGGCACTAAATTGAGCATTACTCCGAAACAGGTCAACCGATTTTATCCATTATGAATAGACGTCTTCCCATGGACATTATAAATGTGTATACCAAGTTTCATAAAAATCCGGTAAAGCGTATTTGGGTTACCGCGTCTTTAAAATATACACTAAATTGGGTTTTACTCCGGTACCGGTCTACCGATTTGGTCCAATATCAGTAGACATCTTTCCACGTACATTATAAATGGGTATACAAAATTTCAGGAAAATCCAATAGGCTATAGCATATTCGAGTTATCGCGACTTCTTATATATTAACATAAAAACACTAAATTGGGCATTATTCCGGTACTGGCCAACCGATTTGGTCCAATATCAATAAACGTCTTCCCATGGACATTATAAATGCGTATACGAAGTTTCATAAATATCCGAGAAAGCGTATTTGAGTTATTGCGCCTTTAAAGTAGACCCTAAATTGGGTTTTACTCCGGTACCGGTCAACAGTAGTGATGAGCAAATGCAAGACCAAGACCAAGACCAAGGCGGTCTTGGTCTTGGTCTTGGTATTGCACTCTCAGTCTTGGTCTTGGTCTTGCATAGGTAACCCTGGTCTTGGTCTTGGTCTCGGTCTTGCATCAGTAGTCTTGGTCTTTGTCTCGGTCTTGCATACTCGGTCTTGGTCTTGTTGCAAGAGTCTTGCAGTTTTCTTTTACGCATCTTACTGTGATCAATGGCGTTTACATGATTTAAAGTTACACCGATTACATGTGTGTTATTGCTTGCGAAAGTAACGAAAACTAATTGCTTTTAGTTCCTTTGACTATGTAAACAGTAATGTGACGTCATGCTGTTTGCCGAAACGTCCATGGTGATGTAGGTTAGAACGGTAAACTTTGAGTGTTTATTTAAATATTCTCTGTTATCCTATTGCAGAACTTTACACTCAAAATCCAAGAGATGCTATACACTATTTGAGAGTGTAAAATTATGAATATTATATTGTAAAATTTCAAATTGAACGGCTGCGGGGACAAGAAGTAATATTAACAGGATGTGTATGAAATGTTTTAAAGATTTCCGCATAGGAGAGAGGTTCTATCTGACATGTTTAAAACTGTATAATATAGTAACAAAACATAACGGCATTGAAGCAGATGCTTTAGAAATTGTGCAATCTATAGGAAATCACACAATGTCCATTCGAAACCCAAACCATAGGCTGCAATAAATAATATTTCTCTTTGCATATACCCTAGTTCTAATTTATAACACATTGTGAACAGATCATTTCTGCACTTTAAAGATTTCCGCTACCCCCATAAATTACTTTCTACTTGCTTTCAAGTTTCGGGCCTTCAACTAATTGGGTCATAATTAATCATAACTATTCTTCCTGCAAGCAAATATTTCTAGACCAGCCATTTTCTACTTTTAGTATCTTTTCCCATTCGATATGCATCCTTAATATAAATCAGCAGCAATAACTAAAACATCGCCACTGTTGTGTCAATAACAAAATTGTAGTAGTAAAAATAAATTTCAGTGGATGTCCTACCTATCATCAGCAAAATGTAGGCCTGTATAGCTACAGTACAATCAGATACGTAACTGTAAAGTAATAACTAGCAAATACCCGTCAAATAAGTTCCTGTTTTAATTAATCTACGGTTTAATTGTGTTTAATTGAATAATTATGAAGAATGCCGGGCGTATAACCTGATTTTTTAGGACTTCACTTTATTTTGAAATTTTCTGCAAGGAGAATGGAATGAGCTGAATAGCTGTGTTATATTTTGTTCAAGTAGACAGGAAAGATTCTAAAAGTGAGAGTAGGTGTAAAAAAGGATGTCATCGTTAATGAAATAGGCTACTGAACATGTTAATAGGCGTTTTAAGTTACGGGGATACTGTTTAAAGTTTCAAATCCTCAGTCATAGGCCGCCCCATGGCTGAGTGGTTAGACCGCTCGCCCTCCACCGCATACACAACGAAGCTTTATATAAAAAAATTCAAGTAGCAAGACTGCAAGAGTCTTGCAGCTTGGTCTTGTTCTTGCCAGAGTCTTGCAGGGTTGGTCTTGGTCTTGGTCTCGGTCTTGCTTGGTCGGTCTTGGTCTTGGTCTTGCTAAGGCTGATGCAGTCTTGGTCTTGGTCTCGGTCTTGCATTTTCTGCAAGACCAAGACCAAGACTGCAAGACCAAGACTGGTCTCGCTCATCACTAGTCAACAGATTAGGTTCAAATTCAATATGGCACTTCCATGGACGTCATAAATGGGTATACCAAGTTTCATGGAAATCCGATACAATCTATTAAAATAGGCACTAAATTGGGCATTACTCCGGTACCGGTGAACCGATTTGGTTCAATATCAATAGGGTTCTTCCCATTGACATTATAAATATGTTTTCCAAGTTTCATGAAAATCCGAAAAAGCGTATTTGAGTTATGGCGCGTACAGACACACGGACGGACAGACAGACGGACAGACATTTTTCGTCCCCACACACAATCTCATAAAGTACCATACTAGCACTTAATAATCAATGGCAGTAAAACTGCATATTATTAGTACTACTACTACGGGAAAATTCAAATATAAATCGCATCTTGGGATGAGTCGGTCCCACCCAACCTATCCTCACCGATGCAGTTTCTTTTATACCACGATCTAGAGAATTCTTCAGTCCTAGTATTATGAAGAAACTCGTGATTGGACTTTGGAGGTGTGACGTCTTACCGCTAGACGAGAGGTGGCAGGCTGACAAACCTTGCGGGAAATATAATATGTCACATTTTCGTAACCTACAAATAGTGTATCGTACATTATTGGAAAATGCAAGGGCGCTTCGCTACGGCTACCGCCTCCGCTTCGCGCACTTAACTATGTGGTTAGTGTTATGCATTATTTAGCTTTTTGTAGAGGTGGATACAAGACACTTGCGACAATATACAAGGGCAGTTGGTCACTCTGCTTCGCTCAGAAACAAAATACATCACACAGTCCGTGCAAATGTGAATATCGAATGGGGGAGCTTAAGGGCGACTTATATTTGAATTTCGCCACTACTACTACTACTTAGGTTATATTGCACGCTTTTTCTGCATGTAGGTCATATCACGTGTTTAGTATGTTTGCGTGAACCATTAGTCTATATCAGCGTTTCTTAACCTTTTTGAACCCGAGGACCTCTAAAATGTCTAAAAAATTTTACGGACCCCTAATTTTACATGCCATTGTTAAAAGTAGGCTATTTGTAGGCCTATATTCTTAATATTTTCGGTATTAAATTATAGGTCGTTATAACGAAATACTTTTTTTTAATCCGACGGAAACACAGTTATGGAATGAAACTATTGACAGTAAAATTGTATTTTGAACAGACTTTAATATGTATTACCAATTTGATAATATAATTAGGAATTATGTTATTACTCACTTTTAATGAGACGTTTGAGCTTGTCGCCTCTTGCAGAGTTCCTGGATATTTGGCTCAATATTAGTCAAATTTAGTCGAAGATCAGCAGATACTAATGTATTATGTTTTTCTGTATTATTTCTGTTTCTGTATTATGTTTTAGTTAAACGAGCGATGAAAATCCCTTCTCACAAAGATAGGTTGTTGAAAACTGCATGGCACCTCTAATAACAAAATTCCGACAAAGTCTTATTTTTTAGGGTTTTGAATGAAAGAGGGAACCTTAGACGTCAGTGTATCAGGGGTTTGAAACTGTGGTCCGTAACTGCAAAAGTAAGGAAACTTGCAATATGACCTGTATTTTAGAAGATTTTAAAAACTTTGACATCTAGTGTCCATTTTATGTGAAAAATTTCTACTTCTTTACTTCCCACTTGCTTTATGATATTTTTTTATTACTTATGTCTGCGGATCATAGGTTGAGAAACGCTGGTCTATATTAACAACTCATTCGCGTCATATTTCTATTGTTTAGTGATGTCTTCTTATGCGGTATTCGGTTTAAACGATTATAATATCCAGTGACATAGCGGCGAGAATTATAGAAAATAAGCAAGTCCTACAAACCCGGCGTTCGCCTTTGCGAACGAGGAAACCATGAAAAACCCAAGTCAATTTGGGCGGCCACGAGGTTTGATTTGAACTCAGGACCTCTTCCCTGTTTGCCTATACCACCTCGCTGTAATTGGTTTTGGTGTGTTCATTGCGACTGAGCTAAACTGATTGCATTTCACAACAATAAGTACATTAGGCCTATAGTTTTCTTGTTACTAGGGGCAACAAAATGTCATTCATATTTTAATTTACATGTATGTTCTGAAATTCGCATTTAAGCTGCCCTTATTTCATTTTTATCTTTATATCTATTACATGTACAAAGAAATGTGTTAAACAAAAAATGTTCATTTTAAATTTCTCTACAACTTTACTGTGGTAGGTTTTCATGTATCGCCTACTGTAATGGATATAATCTAGAAAAATTGAAAATGGATACGAGTAAAGTACCACTTAAGTCATTTTTGCAGAAATACGGATAGGCCTATAGCCATTTTATTAGTCATAGATAAGAGTTTCCAATTTTAAATTTTTATTAAAATCGTTAGAGTCATTTTTTCACAAATCAAATTTTTTTAAAAAGTTTTAATGAAAAGTCCCCTTAATATTTCAGTTGTAAAACTAAATTTCTGGGCGGTTCGACAAAATTTCGAAAAAGTGCTTAATTCAAAAAATGAAGTAAATACAATGAACCGTTTACCCACTGTGCTTGTCCACAGACGGACGGACAGACGGACAGACGGACAGACGGACAGACAGACGGACAGACAGACGGACAGACAGACGGACAGACGTCATTCCAAAAAATACTTTTTTCGGTTTCTAGGCTCCATGAAACATGCTCTCCTGGTGTTATCTCGACTTTGATTTTTTGTCACGATCACAATACTTTCTCTATACTACGTATATGCGAGAAAGTAAAAAGTAATAATAGTAGGCCTAATTGTAATAATATTAATAATAATAATTACAAAAAACCTTAACTTAAAACAGATGCATATCAACAGTTACATGGCCTACTGATACCCATATATCCCAACACATGATATGACTTCAGAGCTGAAACAATAATTGTTATTATAAATAAAGCTGAACTAAAAAATAACATATTGAACAAGTAACTATAAAAAGTAGTAGATGACAAATATATTGAGATTTATATTATAATTTTTCTTGATATTATCAGTGGTTGTGATGTAGAAAGTGTTAACATGCTGAAATTATTTTAAAGAATGCATTAATTAGGCCTCAGACATTTATGAAAGTAATTAAAATTGATATTTAATACATGCATTGGTTAAATAACTATTAAAGCAAACTACCAACATATATTTGTAAAACTAATTTAAAGTAAATCTGATATTAGATAGTATGGTAGTGTTGCTTGACTGCATGTTTTGTGACGATATTTATGAAATACTTCAGGGCATGGAAAACCCCAGTTAGGATTAATGGTTTTGAAAGTCGAACCACAAACCTCCAAATATGTACAGAACAGTATATTTAATCAATATTCTACCACTATAGGTTAATTAAATGCATAATACTATCCCTCCCTTTTCCATGCCTTCATAAAGAAGTGGGATCATCCTCTGGGGAGAGGGTGAAAGACTAACCCCATATTGGAATCACGCAGCAATGTCACTACATATGTTTTTAGAGTGGATACTAAATACAACCCCATAAGGAACATTTTGTAATACACACAACAGGCGTTCAGAAAGTTTCTAGGTTCCTCCTTAGTCAAGCTTTGCCGGATCTGACTTGGTTCAGGATTGAATTCCTCTAGGACAGTTTCAACTAAGGTATGTTTCTCTGTTACATAGAAACCTCTATGATTGAATTAAAATACAGAATAAATTATTAAGTGCCAGATACCTTTCTCAAACTCGAGTTTTCCCTTGAAAAAATATATCTTTTGTTTCTAAAAATCGCACTAAAAACGAAAATTTCTCCACAAAATTCCTTGAATGCAACATGACAATTTTCAAATTTAGTAGTATCTGAAATAAAAAGATTTTTCACTTTTTTCTTCTTCTCGGTTTCACCCAACTTTGGGGTACGTTGAATCAGTCACTTATTAGTGTTTTGTGTTTTAATTTTAGCCCAGTATTGCTTCATTTTTTATTATCTTGCTTTTCTTTCGTCTTCACTGATCTGGATCATTCGTTTGGTCTTGATTTTGACGTGAAACCTGTCTTTCTTGACTTTGTTTTTTTTTCAGTTTTATCTATGAACATTTTTTCTGTGATTATAAGTTCTTTTAAACCAGTTTGGTTTGGTCTTTTTGTTGCGGAAATATTCAAAAAAAATTTTGGTCAGTCTATTTGGGTTCATTCTGAGGATGTGTCCATAAAAGTCAATTCTTCTTTTCCTTTTTTCACTTTATTAATGTTCATAACCACAGTTCCTGAATTCGTTACCAAAACTAGGTATCTCTAGTAATTTGGTTTAACGATCTCCCTTCCCTTAATTAACCAGAATTGTTCATTAAGGGAAATGAAGTCAATTGTTTGCTAATACTCCAATTACAATTTGTGGATTGATATGTGACACAGTTTTGAATGGTTTGTGTTTTATTCTAGGGGAGGAGGAATGGGAGTCCGAGTGCGGGGAAGAGCCGCCCGAAGGCGCCGCGTCTGATGATATGATCCCGCCAACAGCCGGGGATGAGGGCTCCCCTGTACCCACTGCCACGGGTTCGTCATCCTCTCCCCCACCTACTTTAGTCAGGCAACCCAATGGGGACATCGCTTCCAACAGTAATATTAAAGGTAGGACTCATTTATTTGTACACATTAAAAGAGTATCTTCCGTTATCACATTAAATAAATTGAATAGTCCCGAGGCGAAATTATTAGGACTCCTACGGGGGGAAGAACATATAGGCCTGTATAATTTCAAAAAGTGTATTATATTTAAAACTTTCATCTTGTTCAATACTCCAAAGCATTTTGTTGTTTGTAATTAAGAAAACATGCCAAATATAATTTATGATTATAATTTTTTGGTTATTGCCAAGAGACGCGTGTAAGTGCTCTGTGGCGATGTTAAGCCGCGTATACATTTGCCCTCCGTCCGAGTGTCATTTTCCTCCTGCGCTCAGGTCCTCAAGCTTCACTATGCTATATAAATTTGTTAATAATCATGGTGTGGTCTGAGGAGAAGGCACTCCAGATGATAGACCTTTATAAATCGAAATCTTTTCTATGGAATCCAAAACAAAAGGACCACTTCAGAAGAAATTTAAAGGAGGATGCGTGGAGGGAAATAGGCATTCAAACGAATGAGACTGCGGAGGAATGCAAGAAGATGTTGGAAAATTTGCTTTCAGCTAACCGGCGTAAAAAAATGAAAGTAAACGCCAGCAAAGGTACAGGTGATGGCAAGTTATAAAATATAAATAATAACACGGTTACACACTTTTCAACTCTTGTCTAAAAATGGTTTTTTAAATATAATTTTGGTTGAAATATTTGTAAATTTTGTTCCATTAATACTTACAATATGCTACTGCACTTTCACAATAGCATTTTCCTATGGTATTTTTCAGTTACGACCCAAATATACGAATTTCTGCTTTTCCGGATATTGTCAATCCCAGCTAGTTTGGATAATAGGTGTTATACAGTTTTTGGCGTAGGCCTGTTATATGAAATTTCCTGTTGAAATCGCATGCTTAGATAGTTACACAATTGTATCAGGGGATCTAAATGTTTGTTACTTCTCTCCTCTGCTCATAACCCCTTCTGAATACCGTTTCTTCATAAACAATTAGCATTTCATACAAGCCTATTCATACAAGTTAAAAAAAAATCTCAGTAACTATACAAATGAATGCTGACTAAAGAAAGAAACCAATTTTTCATATTTTCATTGAAATAGTAAACCACATAATTCAAACGGAAAGCTACATAATGGCTATTTCTTGAATGGATGTTATTTGAGAAACTGATTTAGTTTGAGTGCATTTAGAATTATATACGACAATCTCTATAAGATTGTTACGTTCAGTTCTGAGACTTTTGTCTCCTGAAGTCATTACTGTCAAACTTTGCTTGCTCTTGATAGGTCAATATTTAATTTTACAACCGGAGTCGACTATAAATACCAAGGAAATGGCCCACATCTCGTTCTGAGTCGTTCCACTTTATAGGGTTTCCTTCTAAACTGCTACTTGAAGTATGGGTTTCTGACATAGAATATATCACAATGATTTTTTTTCACACTGTTATCATTCTTTCGAAATGGGGTGTTTTTTCACCTTTGAGATGTTTCATCCTCATACAATATGTGGCATTAATTTATAGCTACATGCTTACATCCGTTCATAAAGAAGTAACTAATAATTGAGAATAATGCACATGGGCCTGGAATTTTTATATTTTGGTCTGCTACTGCTTTTGTATCCAAATGAAAAAGATGAAACATATGATTGTTTATCCTATCAAATTATACAGAAATTCACATGGTGACACAGATACAAAATGTAGATGTAGACAGTTCTGTACTGTAGGCCTATACATAATATAAAATTTACTTATAAATACTAATAAACATTTAGACATTAAGTTTAATGTTGGGGCCCATCTTATGCTGCATCTGAAAGTCCTAACCCTGATGATGACGGCTAAGTAACAACAGTGATAATGTTAACGAAATAGAGATGTATGATTGACTAATTCCGGTGAAATCGTATGTCAGCCAATCAGAAGTTATTCGTCCAAATAGAAATAATGACTTATGAATGAAATAAGTACGACAGATTAAGTTATGTCCAGAATGTGTATAAATACAACCTTCTAAAATCTCTTTGGATTTTTTTTGCGATAATAAACCTTCTTTGATCTTGAGAATCTTGCAGCATTTGAGGAAGTCTTCAGTATGTTTTGAGTGCATATAGGCTTACTCTTAGGTAAAGCTTAGAGAAGAGACCCATTTATGGCTTAACAGTAGGTAATTTCCACTCATACATCTGAGTGTTTACTTCTTTTTTACTTCTTTTCTTAAATCAACAAATCCGGGATGCTGCATCTTCCTAATAATAGAAAAAGGAGTAAGCTAATGTAAGTTAACGTCTCTTGAGGACTAGGAAGGGAAAGTTGGTGAGTGACTGTGAGAGGTTAGGATTTGAGTGATGGGACGATAAGTAAGGAAAGCAGGAGCAAAAGGAGGAGGCTTGATAAAAAAAGGGAGAAGAGAAGCTGGCAATAAGACACATGTATACAAGGAAGCCAAAAGCTTGCTTGTACACGGATTTTGCATTAAGAATGCCTAATCTTACGGAGCTTCTGCTTCAACGTGGTCGGGTGCGAGATTGGTGCTTGGGATGGGAGGGGGATACTTACCTGAGAGAGAAGCAGATGCATCTTCTCAAGATGTGGTGAAAGCTTCATGAGACCATCTCTATAGTAGTCAGTGTACACCCGCTGCCCTATCTAACTGGATGACCAAGCTTAATTGAAAGGTTTGAATATCTGAGTTCTTCGGTTCACTTATTGATTTTATCCTTCTGCTAAGGAATGTTGCATCTTATAAATAATTTTTAAAATCTTAATTCTATGATTGCTGCGAAAAGTGAAAAACAAGTAGCTTATACCCACTACTGCTAAGTTCACATAATAAAAATTATTTTTAGACAGTCGAAGGTAAAAGTGCCCAGGCGGCGTGGTTCATGTTAATGTGCAATTTGTTCTGAGAGGAAAACTCCACACTATCCCTTGTTTAGAAAGAAAGGTAGAATGAGAGAAGAAACAAGAGACAAGAGAGTAAGCCTATAGGCAAATAATTGCAACCAAAAAAATAAAAAATGATTTTTCGGGGAGCAAAGTGCCATTTTGTTTGTGTATCCAGTTGAAAATTTTTCCTCTTCAGAATAGATATAAATATCTTCAGTGGGGTGAGATATCTTCAGTATCTAATATTTTTCTTTGACTTGACATAAATGCATGAGACGTATTCAGTTGCTCCAATGATGGTGATTGTGACGCCCTCCAACTCGCGTATCTTGGATCTGTGCCCTTGTGGTGAAATATATTTTGTGTCCGTAAAGTCATGGTGCACTTTTGACCGGTAAGTGCACAGTGAGTGCATCATCACCATGACTTTACGGACACACGGTATTTTACAGTTTTTATTAGATACCGGTGGCTGACAGCTTAAATGCTTAAAAATTTCTATTAGGGATAACTTACGGAATATTCAGTTTACGTAATAAAATAATTTCTTTTGTTTATTATGCCTCAAACTTGGATTTCAGTTAATTTTTTAGTTTTTAGTTTCAGGCCAGAATATTTATATTTTAACTGTCCAAAGTATCCCATGGACAAACAATAATTATTGTCAAGACAATATATTAATGCATCAGAATAATAAAATATTGGCAATACTGTATGGTTTTGCTTTGCCTTACAAAAATACAACTTAGAACAACGAATTATAATTATTATCGTTTTCCATTCTGCAATTGCTAAGAAATTTTCTGTGGCCATAATTTGCGTCTGAAAGATATCATTGCTTAGCCTATTTTTTTCCCCGAATTAAGTTCTCATTAAAGAAATATTGGATCTGAACGCTGATGGCTCTATCTACCCCATCTAACGAAATATTAAAAATTGAATATGGAAATTAGCAAGTGAAAGTAATCGTTAATGCCTCTATCCTTCTATCTTAAACGACCAAGCACAATACACCGTTGCTTATGGTTCGATCCCTGAACAACTTCGTCTTCTATAATGTACCATTCGTTCCATACTGGTAATAGATTGAATAGCTGCATTTTTCTATGCACATTTTTAAAATTCGTGGATAGAAGTAGTTTGGTAACAATAATTTACTTACGACACAGGAAGTAGGGTACGAAGCATTCACACTGGTCCAGCTGATAGTTTATAATTGTGTTACGTGACTGTCTAGCTGGACTGTATTATATGAAGCTCGCCATCAATCTGTCACTTATAAAAAATCAGTGTAGCACACTTAACATGATGGGAAAGATCGACTTGTTGGATATTTACACGGTCGAGATTTAATGCATTCTGTTCTTATCTGTAAGTGCAACCCTTTCACACAATGGCTTCCCGATAACGGATTCACTGTTTGACGTAGATTAGTCATACAATTCAGATATGATGTATTTTACTCTACTCGCGTGTTTATTTTCGTTGGATTAGGAAGAGAGGAATAATCAATACTTCACTGAAGTAGCATTTATCATATGTATTTAAGTTCTTAAAATTAACTAATTTAAAATTACAAACTTGAAAGAAGACATTTAGTTTAGCACCTTGGTCCCTATAGACCATATGGAGACCCATAGGGCTCTTGGTGGTTGAGGTCCTAGGATTTATAGACATTCCACTCTTGAAGTTGGTAAGGTTGTCAGTCGTACCATCGATAAATTTTTTTTTAAGAATTTTGTTTTATGTTTTATTCATTTCTGATAAATACTAAGAGGACCTCATGACCACTGTACCACCAGAAAGATTGCGCCATTTTCAAAATGGCAATGACATTGGAATCAAACTGTATACCTATCGGTTTGTAGTACTGTATGGTGCCTCAAATTACCGCAACACTGCGTATCTCCTTACCGTTACGTTATGTATTTCGATATTCCTAAAAACAGCTCTTAGCTAATTTACTTAAATTCTGTACACTAACTACATGTATTTGTTGTTCACATATTGTAAAGATGAGGTTGATATTTATTAAATTTTAAGAGAAAAATACAATTGATTTAAATAATAATGTGAAAGCTGGAAATAAATAATCATATTATAAAAAAAATATAAACTAAAAATGGAAAAAAATGTTTAAATTATCTTCAAAAATTAAACCGCCTTCAAGAGATAAAATACATAACATTGAAATCTGCTTTAATATTTATAATTGGGTTAAGTGTGTTAATCTAAGTACATATTGTCATCAGTCATCACCCTTCCCTGAAGGAGTCTTGAAGGGCCATCATCCCATAGCTTCGTTCCGGGTCTGAATCTGCCTTTGGGCAGAACGCTCATCATCATCATCATCATCATCATCATTCTATAAGATTTTGAACAGTATTTTTCCTCCTTATTCCCTCTAATAACAATACAATACACTGTGATACTTAAGCGTAGACCTAGTTTATTGACTTGTTATACATGAGATTATATTGAGTAGTACACTTACAGACATGAAATATAATGTATTAACATGGGGGTAAATGAAATAGCCACATAATTTTAATTGAGATTAAAAAATAGCATTGTATAGAAGTAAAATAACTGTCAAGTAGGCCTATATTGCCAACTAATATCGGAGACGATATTAAAATTATGTCTTAATAACTCTCCAATTATATTGTTTGGAGTGTCTTATGTACAGGAACTAAGCAAGATTTGTGTGCAAATCATTAAAAACATATGTACAGATTAAAATAATAAAATGACATAAGTTGCACACATATCTATGTTGCCAATCATTAAAATGTAGACGGGAAATGAATTTACCTTTTTATTGAGTGTCTTAACACAATAAATATAATAAATAATAATGTCCAAATTTTCATATTATAGTCTAAGCGAAACGTGCTCGTTTCTTGGTTATTATGATGTTCTCGCAGAATTCGTCGGTTGGCTTCCTACGTAGATACCCAGTGTGTTGTGGTGTAATGGTGAAGATGCATTTCGGCGATAATATTGTTATGCCATCATCAGTTCCTTGTTTCGATGACCCGAACTTGCAGAGAATGACTATGAATAAGATGAATGGGGAAAGCATGAATCATGAAAATTATATTTAAATAAAATCAGGTAAACTGATGTAACAAAGTGCCAGTATGTTTTTGTTTAATCAGTTATGACTGCAATTATGATATGCAGAATGTGTGTTTTTTTTAAATTGATTTCCAAGTTAAGCTCCAGATTTATTCATTAAGCAGGGCTTAGCCTACGGAAGAAGAAAGGTCTACCATCTCGGCCACCTGGGTCATTTTAACGGTCTAGTTGGATAAGCGCATGTAAATCAATATGTTTTTGTCATAGCTACCTGTATTTTAATTTCCAAGGCCTTAAAAGATCACAGTAAAACAATAGGCTATGTTGTCAAGATAACTGATTTTCATTTTTTTTATAAATTCTTTCGAATACGTATATTACCATAAAATATACACTAAATTGAGCATTACTCCGAAACAGGTCAACCGATTTTATCCATTATGAATAGACGTCTTCCCATGGACATTGTAAATGTGTATACCAAGTTTCATAAAAATCCGGTAAAGCGTATTTGAGTTACCGCGTCTTTAAAATATACACTAAATTGGGTTTTACTCCGGTACCGGTCAACGGATTAGGTTCAAATTCAATAGGACACTTCTTATGGACGTCATAAATGGGTATACCAAGTTTCATGGAAATCCGATACAGCATATTTGAGTGATGGCGCCTTTCTATTAGAAAGGCGCCATAATCTATTAAAATAGGCACTAAATTGGGCATTACTCCGGTACCGGTGAACCGATTTGGTTCAATATCAATAGGGTTCTTCCCATGGACATTATAAATGTGTTTTCCAAGTTTCATGAAAATCCGAAAAAGCGTATTTGAGTTATGGTGCGTACAGACACACGGACAGACAGACGGACAGACGGACAGACATTTTTTCGTCCACCACACAATCTCATAAAGTACCATACTGGCACTTAATAATTACACATTTTATTTTATTTATCCTAACTTATGGAATCTACTGCATCTATTCGTAGTCCTTAGCCACGTGGAGCTTAATCAGTCGGTCAGTATGGTGGTAGGAATTGCATTTTTGCTATTGAGAAGGACAATCACGTTAACACACACAGGGTTTTTATGAGGAAGAGTTCTAAGTGGTGGTGGTGGAGTCAGTAATTACGGTTCTTGTGGCAGACACGGTCCGATGTGACTTGAGTACGGAATCTATCTAATTATTTCCCAATGAGGCTGCCACTTGTACGACGCTTGCTTGCTGTTGCCTTGTGTTTTCTGGACCAGGACACTCTCCTTTACAATACTGCCGAACACTAAATGCAGCTTTAATACAGGGTGATCTGATTTTAACGGGGCGAGCGTTTTTAAAGCGGTTATTGTTATGTTGGAGGATTGATTGATGTTGTTTCTGTGTCTGCTTCTCAGTAAATGTGGCTTGGGCGTAATTATTATCCTTCCTTTTGAGGATACAAGTCCTCCTTGGTGATTTCTACGGTACTGACGCTATTATTACGTATCCAGAAATAACGGTATAACATGGAATCCCAGTTTTAGGATCCTAGTAGATTCAAAATGATAAAATGATACATTTTCTCAATCAATTTTTTAATATATTTTTTTTTAAATTCATTATTGAAGAAATACAGATGTACATTGTATACAAAATAAAGCAAAACTTTTTCTTTTGCCCCTGATAAGCAAAACTCATGTTTAGGGCTAGAAATGAATTACATTTTGCAGAAACAGATATATTTATGAAATGCACAGCATGAACATTAAATAAAAAAAAAAGGTTAACCGCGTTTACAATACCCAAAATTTAAAATATAAATTTATAATGTTACTAGAAAATTAACTTAATTTAACAAACTATGTTTATATATACACACAAATAAATGTAAGACAATATGATTGAAACAAATGAAAAGACAAAACAATTATAAGTTTTTATTATTAACATTAAAGAGTCTTTTTAATTTTCATGTTAAACTAGTTGAGGCTGTATTTTATGAAATCAGGGTGTTCAGCAACAAAATGTATTATACAGTTACAAACCGTAGTTTAGATCACGTAATTTCCCAGTAGTAGTCCTGCATTTTGTTTCCGCGAAACGAAACATGGTATTGTATTTTGTATTTTGACAATGTTTGAAGGAATAAATTTTGATAGGTTTTTATGGTAATAAGATAATAATGTAAACTTATAAAGCTGTTAAATTTTCATAACTTCGAATTCAGAATAAGCTTATAATAGTTTTGCAGGGTAGTCAATAAGCTTCTTTGAACAAATTTTTATTATTCTCTTTTGAAGTAAAACAAGTTTGAAACAATGGGCCTTAGATAAGCTACTCCAGCCAAGAATTGCTTACTGGATTTTCGATTCTACTACTGTCCGTAATGTAGAAATTGGAAGAAGATTCCGAAGGATGATAAATTTATATCTGGTTTTACGTATTTTATTAGTAATAAATGCAATATGCTTATCCCATGAGATATGGTTATCAATAATAATGCCTAAATATTTAACTCCAGAATTTCGTTTAAACATGGGCAATTACAATTTTGATTAGAATCACAAAAGGATTCATGCAATTTATATATAAGTTAGAACAGAATTGGGTCCAGCATTTAACAATAGATATTGAATACTAATGTCATTTAATTTCAATTGAATTTCATGATATATTGAATTGGTTGGAAGAGTCGGTAACCTAGGCACTGGATTTCTGTTCCCAAGGTAGTGGGTCTGAGCCCGACCCAGATAGATGGTATTAATGTGTGCATAAATTTAATCCTGGAGTAAAAATTCCTGCCCTCATGCAATTTCCTCAGACTTTCAGAGCAATACTCAACCACCATAAAACGAACATAACGCAAATAATTTATTTCAGTTCATTTTACATAATGTTACGTCACTATGTGCACAAGATTATATTGTACATCATAGGCCTACTTACGAATGAAATCTTAATAATACAGGCTACTTTATGCAATATAAGTGTTGAACATTTGATTAACATTTAATTACATTTATATTATGATTGAATTAATAAGAATATTAACAGCAAAAAGATTGTTGACTAAAAATATTTTATTTTACAGTTTTTATAAATCTTTAAGGAACTGGCATTTAAGCTTATATTATATATTATTAAAGTAACATTTTGACTTTTGGCTTGCAGCTTTGTTGTGTTGGCTGCATAATATGGTAAATTTAGTGAAATAACCTCAAATGAGTTTTAAAATTATAGATTGAGCCGAGGAGGAATACCTTAACTAACGTTCAGTATGCTTCACTCGACTTAAGTTAGAGAGGTGAGAGAGGGTATTGGTTATCTTACGAGTAATAATTCCGTTAGAAGCGTCACGGATTTCAGCCCATTTCAAGGCAGATATGTTATTCACTAGACCGCTAGTGCAAAAGGCTTATTATTGAGTATAAAAATCTTCGCTCCTATTCGCAATCGGCCGTGGAAGATTACATTAGCGGGGATAAAGCCCTTGTTATTAAAGAGCAATTACTCCACTACTTTATTAGGAATAGAAGGTCAAAAGATATAAAGAAATATAAAATAGCATTATGATTTAATATTTAGGTCTTATCAGTGCACTGTTCCTTACTGTAATAAAGTGGATGACTGTTATAGGTGTTTTATCGGAATAATGTGTTTTCATGATACGTTATCTTTAAAAGAATGTGAAATTACCTATTAAAATTTACCGGTAAGCACTGAAATCTTTAGCTGCTCAACTAGAAAGTAGAGTCTTAAGATGAAAATAATATGTATAGTTCTACAAGGTACAGAAGGTAGCCGCATGTTTTAAGTGCTAACTTGACACTGGCGAGAGATCTTGTGATGAAATACAATTGATAGATTTTAAATATGTAAGTAAGATGCGCCTTTTAACGTTTTATTTATGTCGGTAGCTCATCCAATAGCAAATATGCTTCCTTATATATTGCAAGCGACTTTATTTTATTTTAATTACTTCGGAATTTTAACGACATTGATGGCTTACTTTGTTGTAAAATTCTTATAGGGCTTGACCCTAAGCTTATTACTATAAAGTTTAAGTCAATCGATTTTTTATTTTCCATAAATGTCACAGAAGTACCGGTGATTTAAATTATTCTATAAATTCTGTATTTCTTATGCCTTTCATTGAAATAACAGCAAAAATTACAAATAACCCATTCATAGTAGAGATGTCAGTGATGCAGGCCAATATAGTAGGCTAATTAGCAAATATTGGCAATTAATTAGCAACTTGAGAAATTCAAGAATCTCGTTAGAAGTTAATGGTATTTAGTAAATGCAAGAGTTCAATTCCTTTCCGTGATATATCCTTTTATTGAAAATCAACTATGACTGTTGTGTAGAGAGATAAATAAATTATTATTAATTTCCAGTGAGATTTCTTGGATCATGAGTCTGGTCTACAAACTTCGCTCGACCAATTGGATAAGTACCGGTAATGTATATAACACTAGAACTGTAACTAGTTTTGGCACCTTCAACAATACTGAGTAATAATTTATAAAAATACAAACATTCTGCTATAGGGAAACGGTGTAATGGAATACGATGTAATATATGTGTTTAAAGAAAACTTCTTTCGTAGGAATGCTCTATAACTATGATAGCCTAATTGTAAAGGCTAAAAACTCCTCATCTTTTGTTGTATTAACGGAAACTATATTAGAACTAGTAGACTCTCATTTCCTAGCATTAATTTTTGAAACTACTCGCAGAAAGGAGAGGGAGAAAGAGGGAAGTAGGAAAGAGTGGTGATTTTTGTTTGTAAATATAATATGTCTGCATATAGACTAAAACTCTCTTGGCTCGTTGCGGGCTGTGCCCCCAGACTCCACTGAGGTTCTCGAAAGGATTTTTTTAATGAACTGACATCGTATCGGAGATAAAAAGTCCGTGTATTTAGACTGTCTTATAGCCTATTACCCCTTTGTCATAATAAACGTAAAAAACGTACGGGAAGACTTTAGAATTTTTCGGGGTAAAAAATAAAAATTTGAACATTTGGAATTTTGCCGTCGGTTACAAGCTAAAAGGTAGCTCATCTGAAAGTGGATAAACATTAATACCAGTGATTCAGTCGTCATTTAGCTAAGTGGCTTTATAGGAATTTCGTTAAATTAGATTATGTTAGTTTTTGTATAATATTTTTTTTAGGTATCCTTTACATAGGAGGCCTAGAATCTTTTTGCTTACATTAGTATAAAATATGATAGGCCTATATCCTCAATTACAAAGAGTTGTAAACTCAAGAAATACAAAACAAAACCTATTTATTAAAAGAGTACAGTATACTGGTCAATGAATTAAAATATGAAAATTACATCAAGGTTATACGAGTATAAGGTTAGGGTATATCGCTGTAAAAAAATTAAACGTTAAATCTTACGTGTGAACGTAGGGTCCTCTTCACTCTTGATGAAATGGGTATACATTACGACCTCAATACTAAGTTAGTGCTCATTCTGAATATAACAGGGTTAACATAGATCCGGTTGATGAAGTGAAGATGACCTTTTGAGATCAAAATGTATAATTTCAAAACTACTGCTGAGTTTGTATGTTTGACTAGAAAATGTAAGTTACTTTGATGATTTATTAGTAGGGTTCGGATATTTATGACCTAAAATAGTTGAAAATATGACTGCAAATATGCCCTTAAAAATGACTCAATATGAGCCAAAAATCCTAAGTATGACCTAATAAAATAAAATATTTTCAAAAAATAAATATTCCGATTCAAAACGTTTAAAGACACTAAATTCTTACATCACATGAATTCAGATAATAACTTTTTAACCAATTTGGTGATTTACAGTTTTACTTGAAATGAACTTCTATTTTCTTAAGAATTTTCTCCTGTTTGCTCGCTTCATCAGCTCCAATTACTCCTAATATTTTTTAGACTTGCGTGCTCCAATAAAATATAATTGCATTAATTTAAAAATTTAAGTTACCTATTTATTTGGCATAAACATTAAATTAATTAGATAATTTTCAAATTTAACCCGACCATGTAGTACATACACTATATAACTGTGCTCCTTTATAGAATTTATGACTTAAATATGACGTTAAATTGCAAATATGGACAAAATATGACCAAGACCACAAAAATGACCAAATATGACTTTATATGCAAAATAAAAACGTTCCGATTAAGATAACAAGCGTGCAATTCGTGTTTAATTTGTTTTTGCGGCGAGAATGGAGGTCAGGATGAAAATATGACATGTCATTAACATCCGAACCCTACTTATTAGTAAGAAATAGTAAAAGCTTTTTTCCACTTTTCCAAAAAGCTATGGTACACACTACATTTAAAAATTGAATCTGCTTCGGTATAGTAGGTAAAATATCTTAACTGTTGTGCTATAAGTATTTCAGTATGTTCTTGAGGATAACCTTGGTGGTAAGCACGTGATCTTCACACTTGTAACGTTAAACAATCTTGTTTGAAAGCCTGGATTAATGTAATGCATGGGCGGAAGGAGGTATATAAACATAAATTAGATTGCAAACTGAGATCTTAGTGCTTTGGCGAAGTGCCTAAATAGATCGCATTTCACAAGTCAGAATACCTGCTTCAGAAGCACCACTTCAATTTGGAATTGTATTTTTACCGCATCTAGTAAATTCATCATTACAAGAATGAGCTCGGTTTCCCGGTGTCGTCTTCGTCATTCCACATCCTCTTCTCTCTTGTGCGTTCGAGATTAATTTGCAATGCAAAACATCACTAACCTATACAGCTCAAGAACTGCAAACTTGGCGGTGGGCATATAGACATTTCTAATAAAACGATCTGTACATTAATTATAATGCTGAAACGCCAGCTTCAAAGGAGATATTAATAATGGCTTCGATGAGTTTCAGACCGCAAAAATGGTCAACGTAAGCAAATATTTATTCGACTTGAAACTTGTTAAAAAAATTCTCTCTAAATTAATTACTTTTCTTTCAACTTTGGTTTTATGTTTAATTGAAATGGCTGACGTGATGGTTCTATCAGTCTAATTTTAATTAACGAGTTACGAGAACTATTTCCTGCAGCACGCACATGGGAAATAGCACCCTCCGCATCTCTTCCGGCTATAGTCCCTCTATTGAAATTAGGATCGATACAGATATACAATTTGTGCATGCCATTATCATTTGTTGAAGACAGGGTCATATATTAGGGTCCTCGTGTTTTAATCATTTGGAAGTGTGATGTGATTAGGCTACTATACGGTTCTTCAAAAATAGTTTTTGCTTATACCATTGTACTCTTTAAAGTTAATGCACTACTGTATAAGTTAATTGAGGGATTGCGCTACAAACCTGCCTTGAGTTCGGTGAGGTCATTCGAACTTTTTAAATCTCCCTAACCTTCTTGTGGTACTATGGACTTAGGGTCGACTCAAACAGAAATTAGTACCAGAAGTAATCTTAGGGGTAAAGGCTTTCGGTGCTGAACGTTAGCAACTTTTCACCGTCATGATCCGATTCTCTAAAAATCTAAAATACCAATCTATCTAATCTACAGCCTAAATCTATAAGAACCCTATAGCCCCACACAACCTATATAGTAGGGAGTATTTTACTTCAAATTGCATATTTGTAAAGCGTAGTTTTTTGTTGTTGTTATAAGGTACGGTATTTAATCAGTGCCGTATTTAAGCCTAGGCAGCTGCCTAGGGCGGCAGATTTGAAGGGGTGGCTTTTAAGCTGTTACTGTTTTTTTTGTAAGATATTTTATTCATAACTCTTCAAAATAGTAAACTAATGTAACGCCTAATGAAATAGAATTGAATAACATTGACAACAATACGCACCTGTTTATTTATTTACTTATTTGTTTATTTACTTATTTATTTATTTATTTATTTCTATATATTATTATTATTACTATTATTATTAGCCTACTATTTCAGTTACAATAATGCTTATTGTAGGTTAATTTGTGGTACATTCATGTGGAAATGAGGGGCGAAAATATTTTCCTCTGCCCAGGGGCGCTTAAGTAGCTAAATACGCCCCTGTATTTAATTCCTATAATGTTCATTTCACATTAAATTAGTATTGCGTACTGTGTAAATAAATTTTGTAAACTACAAACACAATTCACTGGCATAGCGATCAGACCTACATACTGCTCACCTTCAATCTTTCGCTCTTCTCTTTTTCCTCTCATCCTCTATTTCCCCTCTGATCCTCTATCGCTCCTCTTATCCTCTCTCATCCTCTCCCTCCCTTCTCTCACATTCTCTCTCCCCTCTTTTATCTCTTCTCTCTCTCCCACACCAAACCACATACATACACACTCACACAGAAACGTATATACCAGTAGGCTACACACTCACTCGCTCAATCACACTCTCAAACAACATTCACTCTACACTCATAAAGAAACTCGTTCATGCACTCCCACATACCACACAAACACATTCATGAATAAACAGACCAAGCACACACCTAGTCAATTAGCCTATAGTTCTTCGCACAAAAAAAAAAAAAATATATATATATATATTTTTTTTTACAGACTCAAAACTCTTACTTTGTTCTAAATATCTTTGATTCCATAGGACTTTTCAGCGTCATAAAAAGAGTAAATAAATAATGAAATATAACAAGTTAAATGGTTTAACTTGACTGAAGGACTTACTGAGTGTATTTAGTTAGGTGATAAAACGAATTCAGTTTGATCCAGTATGGATAATCCATCATCAGATCACGGTGAATTGAGCTGGCTTTGAGCTTATATTAAAAGGGGGGAGGGAGAGAGAGAGAGAGAGAGAAGAGGAAGAAATAGAAATATTGTATTGCCAATATATATAATTTGCAGAATTACCCACTTTAATAACATGGAGTTAATATTAACTTCCTTCTATGCTAAAGAGATAGGTTGAATGACAAGTAGTTCTTGTCAAAGTATCCTTGTCAAGATAAAATTCAGCATTTTTCGAATGCAATCACCAGTAATGCATTTTATTCGTCTAATCTTTGAATAAATGTTTAAAACACTTCTCTGGTGTTCAGTTCAACTACGCCATTGCTTGAAGTATAATAGCCATAGTAGCCATAGTTAAAAATAAATTAAATATTGAGCAAAACAAGTAATTCACCAACGTAATTGTGCGAATTCAACGGTACCTTACAATATGTGATTTTAAACTTCGAAAATGAGTGTTTATTTAACACTACTATTCTAAATTAATTTAGGCCTACTTACTTTAGATGAAAGAACAAAAAGATAACATCAGGACAACTACCCTTGCAATTTGAGGAGTACATGAATCAGTTACAGAACTCATCCACCTTCTTGCAAAGCTAATATTGCATACGGTACTCAAAAACATCCCTTCGGTCTGGAAGGAGCAGTCAGTAGGGCACTTACTTTCTGTTCCTAAGTTTGCGAGTTCGATACCGGCTCAGGTCATTTGTGTGTGCGTAAATACGACGGTCCCATGTATGCTGGTTTGCAGATATATAAAAGAATAACCACAGCATTTGGTTTCATGATCTTAAAGGATGCTTAGCTTAGTTGGTAGAGCATTGGCGCGAATAGCCAAAGGTCCTGGGTTCAAGTCCCAGTGTCGGAGGAATTTTTCTCCTATAATATGCTCATGTAATGTCCAACAGAGACAATAATCTGTGGTTCATGAATGCGTATATATCTGTCTAAAAGGATGCTGTTTAGTAGCCCTTCTTATTATGTAAAGCTAGGCACATAGTGTTAAACTAATTCACCGAGAATAAACTTGCATTTTTACAAATTGCAAATAAACAGTAGTAGGCCGCATTGTAATGTGTTGGCTGTTTCTTCCGTAGAACAGTTGGTTGCCGGTCGGGCGCTGTTATGTGCTTAGCACGCCTCGGATAGCCATTAGCGGCATAGCAGCTACTTAAAAGCACCCTCCTAACGATAATATCTACCGCATTCTTGCCTCACTACCCGTTTTTACAGTCTCCCATTCCCTGGGATCTCTGATATTGCTTTGCCAAACTCCCTGGTCCTGCTGGCTTGCCTTATGTAAAATAGTTTATGTTTATTATTATTTGATTCTCTGGGGACAAAACCAGGGTGTAATTTTTGTATTCAAAGAGGATAAAGATACTTTTTTTTTTTTTATAAGTAATAAAAGTTTATACGTTGCAAGTAGGAATATTGGCTCTTACAAAATTAATTTTATATTAACCATCTCCGAGATGAATATTATAGGCCTACTGCTTGTTAACTGAAAAATAAATGCTTTATTTATTCCTGAAAATAAGATCTATACTCTTGAAAATATCAAAACATATTAAAAGTGTGAGCACACATTTCAAATAAAATAAATCCACGTTTTATAAATTAAGTAAATGAATCACAAACACGATAATATATATATATATATATATATATATATATATATATATATATATATATATATATATATATATACATACATATATATATATGAAAGAAGTAATCTATGTTCTTACGGAGGCCGTGCAATCCACCAGGGGACCTAGGATGTATGAAATTCCTAGTCAAATACAACGTCCTACAACAACCTTCTAAATCAGGTTAGAAAGAAGTAATCTATGTTCTTACGGAGGCCGTGCAATCCACCAGGGAACCTAGGATGTATGAAGTTCCTAGTCAAATACAACGTCCTAAAACCTTCTAAATCAGGGTTAATCAACGTGAGGCCCGCGGGCCGCATGAGGCCGCGATATCAGTTTTTCAGGCTTCTAAATGTATAAATTACCCTCAAATACGAAATATGCTTCGTTTATCAACAGATATTAAAGCTAATATTGATGCATTAGTTAGTGAAAACCAACATCGTCAAATTTCCCACCATTTTTTGTAATTTAATATTTTTTTATAAATTAAAATAATAATACAAACGCTTTGTTCTTTGTATTACATACCTATTAAAACTCTGTGATAAAGTTGCATACGAAGTATTTTTTAATTCTGCCCTCCAAACTGCATTTTTTAAAAGCGGACCTTGGGGCACTTGCAGTTGGTTTAAAATATTGTTTTAGAGTAATTCTTCGTAGGTTAGTTATAAGCTGCTCAAATTTTCACAAACTCAATTCCTTGCTTATTGTAGGAAACTGAATGCGTACTCCCGCAATTCAATCACTTACTCTGGTGGAATAAATAATTATTGCAGCTTTTTATTTATAGTAGAATTAAAGATGACTCACAAAGGTTTTATGCTATATGTACCCTCTCGAGTTATTCAACTTAAAAAGTGTCCACGTAAATACAGCACGACTCTTACTAACCTCTTATTACTTAGAACGGTAACAGTTTGTTGCTCATTGTTCCATTAATTGTGTGACCAGGAGAGTTTTAATGTTTTTATTCTGTTTGGTAGCAGTTAGGGGCTCTGAACAGTTCGGTTCGCTGGCGCATACATGCGTAATTCCACTCCAGATATAACAAAATGGCTATTTAAACAAGATGGATATAGAATGATGGTGTGTTTGGTTTAAACCTGATGAATATGGAAATCTCGTAGCTGCCTAGGTAGTTGGGGAGAGGGGTGCTGTTTGATGAATTACCGCCACCGATTGGTATCTTGTGTGTTTTGCGGGCTTCATGCGTGCCTCCACCGCCCTTTACTCATTGCCATTACATCGATTAACGCATCGGAAATCCAATTATAGCTTTATGTTAATGAGCTGGATATGATGTACCGGTTTTCTTTCGCTGACAAATACATTAAATAATTTGTACGCCATGTTTCCTTGTCCAATATCCGCGCCAATCTGTCACTTTTAGTATCCGTATTTGTCACCTAAAGCTATATTTATCATCCTCTTCGCATTACGCTTACACAAAACAGATCAGGTTTATTATGGTTATCTGTAAAAAAAAAAAATGCATGGTTGACGGTTGCTGTTTATTTAGATAACTTCCACTTCAACGATTTTTACTATGAAACTTTCGTGTACTTCATAAAATCACATTAATACAGTGTGCAGTTAATAAAATTATTTTTAAAAAATAATAAAAACATTCATGTGGCTTTCCTCTTCCTATATGTCTATCTTGCAATTCTACCGCTTCACATTCTGGATGCCTTGCCCTGGGAGCTTTCACGAGCTTTATAAAAAATAATTATTGTAAACTTATTAAAATTGATAAAAATCATAAGATACATTTTCGAGGAGACGACAGGCGTTTTAAGTTAATTGAAAGTACGGAAGTACGATAAAGCCAACGACATGCTTCATGTAGGCCTATACCCTCAGAGGATTTTTTAATCAAAGTTTAAATGTTATTTTAGCACTGTTAAAAAAGAAATATTTAAACTCTTGATTGTATATATTTGAAATTGATGTTTTTGGAAACAGTGAAGCTCTGGTGAAATATCGAATTTCACGAGTTAATAATTGCCACCTTATTTCCCGCTGGTACATTTTGATCGAATAAAGTAAAAGATACATCAAATAAGGCCTATAAATGAGTAAAGACAGTCAGGTTAATATATTAGACTACATAGGTGCCTGTAATGCTCTCAGATGAGACAATGAACATGTAATTATCACGCCAAATATTAGTAGTATAAAAAATTAAATTGAATGACCGGCAAATAAATAAATAACGATTGATTTTTTTTGTTACTTTATGTTTTGTAGTTTTAATTGAAATTTATTTATTATTATTATTATTATTATTATTATTATTATTATTATTATTATTATTAACACAAACATTGCTGTAATTAGAATATTATCCGTTTAGAAATATGAGCTATATCAACGAAGAAATAAATTATACAAAATAATGAATAACAGTTTAAATTTATTGTAGGTCTGCACAGAGTGAAATGGTAAAGACATCTTTCTGTGCCTAAAGTTTTATTTTTTTCCCTCCAGTCTTCTCTGTCAGTCCAGTCCATATCGTGTAGATCTCTTTTTTTCATTCCTATGCTGCATCCATGAGATTCAAGGGCTGCCTCTGGTTCTTCTTCCAGGTGGACGCCATTCCCATACCCTTCTTGGTAGTCTTTCTTCTTCCATTCTTCTTAAATGTCCATACCAATTTAAGTGTTTATATCTTACAAAGTTCAAAATATAATTCTTGTTTTTCATTTTTCTCCCTCATAACTATATAATAATAATAATAATAATTCAATTCAATTCAATTCAATTATTTATTTAAAGAAGCTACAAACAATTTTTACAAATTTTAGACAGTAGGCTTCTAATGATGTATGATGAATTGATGAATTGATGAATTGATGAATTGTTGCTTATGATTATGTGTATGATAATGATACTGATATTATTAGTGATATACAACCGGAATTACATATTAATGCATAATTAAAGATCTGACTGTCATTCTGCAGTTTTAACCTAATTGAGTGTGTGGTCATAGCATTTCTGGTTAGCTTGCATAAGTCTGCTATGTCAATGGCATGAACACTGTATAGTCAGCACATTCAAGAGTTGTTATTTCATTGCAGACACAGAAAGTTTGTTTGTACTTGAAAAGCAGGTCATATTTTGTAATTATATGATTTTGCCATTTCTTATTAGCAACATATGACTGTGTTATGAACCCTTGTCAGTCTTGTGTGAATATAATAATAATAATAATAGTAATAATAATAACAATAATACCAATTAATAATAAAAATAATAATAATAATCACTGCTTGTGGAATATATCAGAATTTTTAAATAAGGCATTGCAAGCAATAGCCATTCTGTTGACAGGGATTGCATACGGTTGTTGAACCGCAAAAATTGTACGATTTCTTGTTCCTCGTGTAAGGGGTACAGATAGCCCTATGCTATCTAAAATTGATTTGCAATGTATTTCCCCACGAAAGACTTTAGCTATGAAATTAGCATCTGCAGAAACACGCCTATTATATAATGTTTCCAAATTTAATAACTTAAGTATATCATCATAGTCCAAATTTCTGTTAAACTTATTACGTATAAGGGAAACAAATTTTCTTTGTATTCGTTCCAGCTTATTACTGTCAGATATTGTAATGCTGTTATAAGCAACACTACAATATTCTAAGCCACTGCGAATTAAAAATTTGTAAAGAGTAAGTAATGACTCTATGCTTTTTAAATTTTGAGAAATTAAACGAACTAATCCAAGAGTTTTTAAAGCCTGTGTGAAAATATGGTCAATATGGACATGAAAATATAATTTTGAGTCAAGATAAACTCCAAGGTATTTTATATTTTCTGAACGTGCTATTATGTTTTGGCCAAGACGATAATTGTATATTATTTGGTTAGTTTTTCTACTAAATATCATACTCTGGGTCTTACTGGTGTTAATTATCATTAAATTTGATTTACACCACTGGTGTATGTAATCGATATTCCTTTGCAGTAATTTGCAGTCCGAAGCCGTAGATATTTTATTCCATATACATAGGTCGTCTGCGTATGCTATTTTCTTACATGTTAGCATATTAGATATGTCGTTAATAAAAACTAAGAACAAGAAGGGACCCAACACTGACCCCTGGGGTACACCATCTGGTATGTAAAAAGGCTCTGAAAAATAGTTAGATATTCTGACTCGAGCAGATCTGTTTCTTAAATAACTTGAAAACCAATTGACATACTTGTTATGTAGACCTAAATTACTCAATTTTTTAACAAGAAGTTCGTGATTTACTACATCAAATGCTCTGCTCAAGTAAAAAAATATGGCATCTGATTGCGATTGTGAGCAATTTTCTTTAAGTATGTCATTGAGAAAAGTGATAATATTGGTTGCTGTGGACATGTCCTTGGTAAAACCATGCTGGAAATCATTTAATTTATTTTTACTGAAAAATGAAATATGTTTATGAATGATGGTTTCAAAAATTTTTGAAAATGTATTTAATATGGCTATGGGCCTAAAATTTGCCAATTCTTTGCTTTTGCCTTTCTTGTGTACCGGTCTGATAGCAGAAATTTTCCAAATTGAAGGAAAAGTTTCTGTTTCCAGCGAAAGGTTATACACATATGTAAGTACAGGTGTCAGTATTGGGGCACACCCCTTAACAATAAAGCTTGGTATCTGGTCGAGTCCCGAACTCTTAGATGGTTTCAAGTGTCGAATAGCTACCAAGACATCGGAATCTACGATAGTTGGAACATGTAAGCATTCAGATGTGACAGTTTGAGCATAGGGCCCAGGTACTTCATTAGTGGGCGTATTTATAATCTGAAAATGCTCTGCGAAAATATTCACTAGCTTTGATGGTTCTGAAACAATGGTATTGTTAATTTTAACATGCAATACGGGATCGTTTTTATTTCGTAACTTCGAAACATAACTCCAAAATTTAGCAGGGTTTGACTTTAAATCTTGATCGACTGATTTGTACCATTTTTGCCTATCAGTTTTAATAGTTACTTTTACCAATCTTCGGTAATCTGAGAAACATTGATAATACAAATCAGTCGAGTGTTTTTTAAAAAGTCGATGATAATGTTTCTTTTTCCTTATATATAATTTAAGCTCTCTTGAAAACCAAGCCGGATATTTTGGTTTAACAGCAAATGTTTTAGGGATTGACTTATTAATTGCATCACTAACTAAATATGCAAGATTTTCAACAGCAGTGTCAGGTGATTTTTGATTATACACTGCGGACCAGTCAGATGAAGCCAATGTGTTGTATAGTTTATAATAGTCACCTTTGTGATAGCATAAACTTTCTGTTGGGAACTGAGTACCTTCACTCACTTGGCTAATTAAATTCATAACAATAGGGGGATGATAGTTATCAATATTCACCAGTGCATAATCCGGTATTGATACAGTGATCTCATCCAGACTTGTAAAAACTAAGTCTAATAAATTTTTACTAGGGACAGTGTCATTGATTTGAGACAAATTTAGGAAAGAGCATGTTTGGTGTACAATTTCACCTTTAATTTTATGATAGTGATATAAGTTAGGTGCAACACCTGCCAGCCAATTGAAACCAGGGATATTAAAATCACCGAGTAAAATGACCTGAAAGTTGTTACAATCTAAATTATTTTCGAGAAAATTAAAATACTGCTGAAATGCAGCAATACTCGTATTGGGCGCAAAATAATGGCATCCAATTAAAATAGGCTGAGCATTTTTGAGAGTTAACTCAATCCACACACATTCATCTGTCTGTTCTAATTCAGGTCTACGTTTATGCCTGACACTGTTGCTGATGGCAATTAAAGACCCTCCTCCCCGAGTTTGGCTAACTAGTGTATATTTTCTGTCAGATCTGTACACCTGATATATTTCAGGAAAATAATTGTGATCATAATGGTCATCATTTAACCATGTTTCAGTAAGACAAATGATGATGGGTTCATTTGTGTTAATATTGTCGAAAAGGTCCGTGGATTTAGTTCTTAAACCACGAACATTTTGGTAATAAATTTCAGTGCCTAAATTGCTGTTACTAAACATAGACTGATCCATATGATCACAACTATTTGCCATTTAGGGTTAAGGAGAGCCCCCTCCAAGGCTGCTTTTAGAAGATGTTCTGGCTAGCAGTGTATCCATAATCTTCCTAGGGGAAGATCTACTGGATTTTTCAGGAGTTTTTTCAGGAGGTTTACCCTGCGACTTCGTTGTAGGGTTACATACAACTGGGTCAGGACTGATGGGCGCGATTTGTTCCTTTTGTAGGCGGCCACGGAATGGAAAAAACAGCACCCCAATAATAATAATAATAATAATAATAATAATAATAATAATAATAATAATTATTATTATTATTATTTTTATTGTTATTATTATTATAAATATAACGATCATAATGATAACAAAACAACAATAATAAAAATATTAATAGGCCTAATAATAATACCGGTTATAGCTTAACATGTAATCGTAAGCCTATAAAACCATCTTTCCACATTATGCAGCATTCTGCTTATTCTGAAAGACCAGAGGTAACATATACGTATTCAAGTTAAGACGTTTTTATATATAATTTTCCTTTTGGTTCAATAAAAGATGTTAACAGAAAGTATTTTCTGATTTTCGTATAATTTATGTGTGCCCGTAAACATGACCAATTGAGCAATTTAACCTCTCTGTCTATATCCCTTCGGTTGAGGGCTTTTGGTTTGTGTCGTGTAGTGATTTAGCAGTTGCAACTGAGCGATCCATTAACGACATCAGATTAAAACAATCTGTGGAACCAGATGCAGATTGTGTGCGTGTGGAAAGTTTTGCTGGCCTCCCTCGATCCTAACGTGGTTACCTATCCATTGTCCGGTGTACGCAATGGAATTACATCTGTGAAACACGATTTGTGCTGCTCTTTATGTCTGGTGATATAACTCTGAAAAACAAATGCATTATCTATTTTTTACGTACAAAGCCTAATTGGCTGCCTCATATTTATATTTTAAAAAGTATTTAGAGGCACTAACAAATATACGGACACACAAGAAAGTAAAAATGTAAACAACGCTCAAATTAAACTAGCTTACTTTTGGATGAAACTAGATCCGAAACATTCAGACAATGGTCATTGCTCTTGTTTAGGAACCAATATTAATTTTTGTGAAGTTAGTAATAACAGTGATTATAAATACTACTTCTACTGCTGTTATTATAGAAATTATATACATGATGAATATGTAAAAATATATTATATTATGGTATATTTGCTTATTTATATAAATGGAGCATGAATTTATTTATTATAAAACGTCACATTAGAGATCTTCAAATATTTGTTTTCATTCTGAAGATCATTTTTATTTAATAGCCCAGCAAACAAGAGCTAAAAATTCATTGAATGTTGCAGATTTTTTGTTGTAATACATTTAAATTACTTTCTTTTAGCAATTTATTACACGTATTACGATAACCATAACCACATCATGTAGTTCTCTAGTAATGCTGCACTGATAATTTTTCTGGTTTTATTCTTAAATAAGTATAACATTTACTATATCGGATTTTATAAAAGAAAAGAATTATCTCCAGTATTTTAAATTAAAAGAACTTGTAGGGTAAGAAGTAGTTTGTATAGATCTTGAATGTATTTGAAGTGTGATTAGAGAAATAATATTTAGCTTTTCAATCTCACTTTAAATTAAAATACAAATTATATCAGAGACTGAATCAATGTGAGATATACTAGACATCATATTTAGACCAAGTATGAACACAGCTGTACAAATTATTAATAATTTTTATCCCAGGCCTATCTTATGTTCATTTTATCTTTATCAGAATGCAATCATGCTTTGTCAACGAATATAGGATCATAACTGTTTTAGTTAAATTTAAGCACAACATTTGTTATGCATAAATATTAATAATGCCTTTTATTAAGCTCGTTAAAAACAAAAATCTGTTCCTTATTGATAAATATTTGTAAAGTTGCATATTGATGCATAAGCCTTCCTGTAGAATCAACAGTTCCCAAATACATCAAATACGTGTCCTTTCTCGGACATCAGAATACGTATGACTAGCTTTGTTGTTTAATGCGTATTTCTGATGACTGTTTCATGTAAATTCTTGGTTTATATCTAAAATAAAATGCACAAAAATGAATATCCACGCTGCTATGGTCCTGCATGCTATGTATTATCCCTTGAAGCCAAGTAGTGTATATTATTTGTATAGCATAGAGCCATTTTACGGCACTCACACTCAACCAATCTTAACAAGTGATGTGCCAAAAGGAAGAGAATCTCTCGGAGCAGTGACGAATTACCCTTTCACTGTATAAATATTAACGATTCCTTTAAAAAAAAAAAAAAAAAAAAAAAAAAAAAAAAAAAAAAAAAAAAAAAAAAAAAAAAACGTCTCCGTTTCGCTCAAGTTAGCTGCACATTTTCTGCGGGTTAACCCGGTATTGTTGCACTGTACTTCATTCATGATAGTTCCGTTTTCACCCGCTTCCTCTTTACAATTTTGATCAAATTCGACACGCTTTTAGAGGACGTAATCTTGATTTTATCCAGTCAGAGACCTCTTCTTTGAACTGGAGATATCCGTAAACATTAATAGAATTTACACATCAAGTTAAAAACACTATTTTGTAAATTTAAATTTGATGAAATTTGGATTAATATAGCGAATGTGTCCTATGGGAGAGATCGTATTTATTTGGCTCAAAGAAGCTGTGATGGGGAGAAATCAATGGTATGTGAAAGGCAAGGAAAATCGAAGTCTCCAAACTTGGCTCTGTTGATGCATGTGGTACGACTCATTACAGTGCCAAGAAGAGAACAAATATGACAACTTATTTAGAGACATGCTTTTATTCAAATGAAGATCCAATAAATTTTCCATTTGAAAATTCGATAGAAAATACTGTTTCCACATTTCTCAGAAGTCCTCTAAATTCTGCTATTCCCTTCACCACACCTTCTCAAGTTGCATCTCTTATAACGTTATAAGAAAATTCCGACCTTCCAAAGCACCAGGCCCTGGCAGAGTCCATGCTTCTAAATATACCCAACACAACTTTAAAACGTAAATACCGTAGAAAATCTAATGTACGAGTATATGATGTACCGTACTTAAAACCTTACAGTTAACGTCTTGGCATTGTAAACGTATCACAATTTTGTTTCAAATATTTTTGCAGACTTTCTTGAAAGAGTGTTAAAAGTCTGATAGCTGTTTCATCCACGATTCGCAAACAACGCCGCCTTGCATGGATGAGGATGAAGCGGAATGGGCACTCCAGCTAGACGATTGCTTTCTCTAGGTCAGAATGTGTTTTTTTGCGACAATAGGAAAAGTCATTCTTAGAGTAGAGAAAATAACGTGAATGCCCACATGATGGTATCTGGATATATTTCAATTCGAAGAAAACATACTTCTCGCTCACGATTCTATTAGGATATTAATTTACATAAATATGCTACGTAAAAGTGGAAGAAATTTTAACAATCTACAAAAATTACATAAATAATAATAATAATAATAATAATAATAATAATAATAATAATAATAATAATAATAATAATAATAATTGATTTTCCTTTCATACAGATTACATTTTATAAGTGTGAGTCTGGTATTTGTGCGAGTGGTACGATTTTAATAGGATATTAATTTACATAAATACGCTACATATAACTGGAAGAAATTTTAAAAGTCTACAAAAATTACAAAAATAATAATCATACACATTATACTTTATTACTGTGAGTCTGGTATTTGTGCGAGTGCTACGATTCTAATAGGATATTAATTTATATAAATATTCTACGTATAACTGGAAGAAATTTTAACAGTCTACAAAAATTACAATAATAATAATTGCTTTTCCTGTCATATAGATTACACTTTATAACTGTGAGTCTGGTATTTGTGCGAGTGCAGATAGGCGTCCAGTGCTTCCGATAGCAGCAGGACACATCAATGAAATGTTGTTGTATAATTTATGGATTAATAATGTTTAAAGTACTAACATTCAAAGCTCTGGACTGAAATTGAAATGAAGGTATCGATATATATAGCTCGATTGTATCGGTGGCGCTGATGAATCACACGACCTAGGCGGTTCGGAATTCCGATACGAATCCGTTACTACGGACATCAAAATGACATCCAAAACAGCCATCGGGGATACGATTAATTCTTTTTCCTCCGCCAAGTGTCTGAAACGTACGTATTTCACAATTTTAAGTCAAAGAATTATATTGATGGCCTCCATTGCAGATATTGGAGTAAAAATTGAGCAATTTATTAAAAAGGCTTATTAGAGCGTTGCAGTATTTCATGTGAAAGAAATATCAACAAGGAGTTCTGGATATAATGTGTAATCTACACTTTGCTCAGGGAAATTATATGAATAAATACCGTACATATCCATACTTTGCTCATGGAAATTAAATGAAAAATATGTGATCTTTGAGGGAAAATTATATGTAAAACTCAAAAGGCACATGCTCATGCACTAGCCAAATATACAGTTAGATTTGTAACGTATATATGTACGTCTTGATAATGTGTCTAAATGTGATAAAGGGCAAACAAAAGTTTATAATAAGAAGAAACAAGACTAAACTAATCCAAATTCCATGGCAGTAGGCCTACGTCCCAAGGCAAATAATGCGTCATTTGCCTTCATCTATCAATATCATTGGCAGATGCCATGATTGGAGTCTTTTGGTCATTATGTTGACTCGCTTAGCCGGTACGGTTGGGGTTTCTTGATGGAAATACCTTGTTAAGTATCCAGTAATTGTTTCAACCCCGTTAGACTAGGTACACCTCTTTTAGACCTCCGTACCTCATCATTATTTCTTCACACTACTTGTGGCATCCATAGAGCCGCACATGCATACTGCTTTGCTTATCTCGTTAAAAACAATGAAATGTTTATTGCGACTGCAGCCGTGTTTCCTTTATCTTAAACTCCTCGTAAACTGTCAGCAAACTTTAATGCACGGTGCTTATGTAAAGGAAAAATAAATTGTTACAGATAGGCTCAACAACTGATTGCATAGGCTACCTTTTATTTATATCGCAGGCCACAGTACAATTATTTTAAGACGTTAACATAAGAGAAAATTATTTCAGATCCGGTGCATAAACTACAACATTGACCCTGGACTACAATCTATTTATAAAGTTTTCTCAGTTTCCATTGATCTGTATAACTTCGCAGTTTCATTCAATGTTGACAATACAATTGAATTATGGAATGAGACAACGTTGCTGATTAAGGCTTTTGAGTGCGAGGGTCGTCCACAAAGTAAGTTTCCCTAGGGCCGTTTACACAAACAAAACACAATTTGATGGAAACATTCATTGCAACAGGTACAACAAGTGTTCAGCTATTTTTTTAAACATATTCGCCACCGGAATTGAAACATTTGTCGTAACGTGGGACCAACGTTTCAATACATTTACACATACATAATTGTCCATTAGAATTGTCCATTAGAATCCATTAGAATCCAGCTGCCTGGGATTTGAAACACTGTGTCATAACCTCCGTTTCTCTGTCAATATCTACCATTCTCCGTCGTTTACTGTCATTTCTTGAGGGGTAGGAAAAGTTGAAAATCTCTGGGTTCGCGGTCCAAGCTGTAGAGTGGAGGCTCCAACACCTCCCTGCCAGTCTCCTGCAAACGATTGGCTAGGAGATGTTTCAACATCCACCCTGCAGCCCGGACCTCGCTCCCAGTAATTTCCATTTTTTCCTACACCTCAATAAATGACAAAGAATGACAGAGAAGCGGATATGATTGTCACACTGTGGTTCAAATCCCAGGCGGCAGACTTCTACGACACAAGTGTTCAAAAGCTGGTCCCACGGTATGACAAATCTCTCAATTCTCGAGGCGAATATGTTGAAAAACACCTGAACACTTGCTATGTCTGTCGCAATAAATATTTCCATGACATTTTGTTTTGTTTTTTTAAACGGCCCTAGATAAACTTACTTTGTTGACGGCCCTCGTACATTAACAGCAAGAAAACACATTGCTAGAATATCAGTAGGCCTATACACTGTGATTCATGCGGTTTGCACGTACCTCCAGAAAATGATTGTAAGCTAAATTTTCAAGTTGTTGAAAATGCTCATTGATCACAGTGTTTTGGAGCAATAAATGATTTAAACCATATCAGTCTCATTCATTCTTTCACTATACAAAAATTCTGCCTGGATTTATCAGCCCTGCATTGGTTTTCTATTCCTAAGTTTGTAGGTTCGACATCGATTTAGGTCAATGGCATTTATGTATGTGTAAATGTTCTTTCTAGTCTCAAGTCTGTATATTTACAGCATGTAAAATTCAAAATTCTTAACCATCAGATACAGTCACTGGCACTACACAAATGAGGTTAAATAACCGTAGGAAACAAAGAATTAATCATAGATGTGAAGAAGTGATTAGCATTTTTATAACACGAAGTTGTACATCGTATGTTAACACTGCTGTTGAAATCATGGGAGGAATAGGGTTTGTTACTAGAAATATCGCACGAAGACTGTAATACAGTAAAGCCTTTCGTACGTTCCTGTCCCCCTGGCTCGTTTTGAGAAGGTAACTATTCATCCAAAAGAAACTACGGGCACACTAGATTATTGTTATGATTAATATTATTAGCCTATTATTATTATTATTAACCTATTATTATTGTCGACTACGGTGGTCTATAGTCTATAGGTAGCGTGCCCACCTCTAGATCCAAAGGTCTCGGGATCAAACCCGGCCGCAGTCGATGGGTTTTTCAAGACGTAAAAATCGTGGGCAGGGAGTCCTCCGGGAGGGACTTTAAGCTGGGGGCCCGTGTCGTAGATTTACGGCACGTAAAACAACTCCAAGCCTAAATTAGAGCCTCTGGACAAAATTTCTCGGCTTACCATCTGTCCCTCTGCCCTCTCTTAGGAAAATAAGCGTAACAAACTTCACATCGGTAAACAGGAACCTCCACTTGGAGGCCCTTCGCCCCAAGATGGGGGCATAGGATTCGAGAGAGAGATTATTATTATTATTAATTTACTTTTTACGATATATTGAATGGAAAAATAAATTTACTTTGTGACACCTTTGACGTAGCCTGCACTAATTAGTAAAGTGTTGTATGACTTTGTCGTACAAATTTTAAGATTTGTGAAATCTGGAAATATCATAAAGCTGCTGTATTAGATATAGAATAGGAAGATTTAGCAGAGTTAGCAGCCACTAACTAATATTTGCAGGTATCAGGAATGTTGTTGACACGTAGCAATAAGGACGTTATGGGCAATAAAGATCTGGTTCGCAGTATAAGTACGTGCTAATAATCTTGAAAGCCTTGAATGACCCATTGCACTGAGATAACATCTGACGTACCAAACTAAACCCTCTTTTCCCTCTTTGTTAATCCTGTAATTTATTTTATTACTTTCCAATAATGTTCTTGAATTGATGCATCTAGTCAAAACATATCATCTTCCTTCTTTTATTTTCTTATCTCCTGTTTACGAAATTGTCCTTTGAGGTTTTAGTAATGAATTGTCCTCTGTTTTGCTTTGTTTTTCAGCTTCTTGCATTTTCTTTTGATTTTCCTTTTTATTTTCCTTTTTCTTTCCTTTCTTCATTTGTGGACTTTTTCTGCACTTGGTTAATACTGATATTGCAATTATTCTTTCTTTTAACTTGATCTTGCTTATTTCTTATCGGTGTTACATCTTCTTCTCTCTCACTTGCATTCTTTCCTATCCCTTTTTTTCCGTTATTCGGTTTCTCACTCCACTATGTTCATCGTTCATACTTTTTTGTCCTCTCTTCTTTTTGTTTCTGTACATCTCTTTCGTTTTTTTAATTTATCTTCATGTACTTGCACTTTATTTTGGCTTCCTGACTTCTTCCATGGTCTTGGTTTTTCTTATTGCCCTTTGTATGTTTATTATACTGTATTCTTAAATTAATGAATTTCATATTGATCCTTTGAGGGCAAATTTATATCATCAAGTTCAAAATCGTCACCTTATTTCCTCAATAAGGAATAAGGTGGCGATTTTGAACTTGATTATGTATTCTTAAACTTTCTTGTAATATTCTTTCGTTTTATCTACATCTTGCCAGTAAAACAGATCTTAGATGAATATTATAACAAGGTATAATTGATCTTGACGCGTGCTAGGAGCACAATTGTGTTGGAAATGGTACTTACAATTTGTAAAGTACCGGCCATTAGTTCCGTACAGCACCCAGTAACAAACTTGGCTAGCAAGATGAAGGTGTTGAATACTTAGGAGTGAGAGAAAATGGCCAGTGGTGACCAAACCTCTTACTGCACAAACATGAACATACTACGCCATAGTTTATGCAGGATTCAGGTATATTTATATCAGTTAATTATTTCTTTGGAAGTTAACTCTCTCTTTCTTGATGTTTGTTTCTGTATTTTATTGTTTCTTTCTTTCGTCCTTATTTTCCTCGTTCATTTCTTTGTTTCTTTCTCTCTTTTGTTAGTTTTCTCTCCTCCTCAAATCAAGTTTCCTGATTGTTTAGAATAGCGATTCAATAATTCCCTAAAAAAGAGAGAGAATTTCCCCGGAAGACCTCCGGGACACGTTTCTCTATGTCAGATCATCATTGATATATTTAGAAAAAAAAACTGATGCTTAATTCACAAATGAAGTTGTCTCTTAGTATAATATGTATGAATAGTATAATATGTATAATAGTATAATATGTATAATACAGTAGAATAGTATAATAGAATATTATAAAATGTATAATAGTATATTCACCAGACAAGCCTGAGTTTCTACAAACAGTGGGTGGCTTATAATTACCCTTCAGAGATTTTGAAAAAAAAAGTTTCATATAAAAGTTTTAGCTCTTTGTATAAGCATGTCATGTACAAAGATTTTTAAAAAATCGTTAGAGCCATTTTCGAGAAAATCAGGAAAAACGAAATTTTCTTAATGTAAGGTACCCTTAAAAATGAAAGTCGTCGCCAATCTTCGTATCCCCAGACGGTACCTAACCGAAATACAAAATGTTGTTTTCATACGATTTTCCTTTCTGGAGCACACACACAGACATGTTTCCGGGATTCAGGGAACCTCAAAACGTGTATTTCGAATTTCGAACTCAATACTTCTCCAGGCCTACCCATAGCACCTATGGTACGGGCACTGGAAGTAATAATAAAGATCATTTCTAATTCACGTGAGGGCTGGTCTGTCACGATATGACACAAAATGATATAATTAATAATTATTACTGCTGTATGCTGAATAATTTTCACATTGTATCTCGTCGTCTGTACCCAAACATCGTTTGAGATCATTGTTTGTGTTTTAAACGTGTTCACAAATTCATAGGTTCTCTTTTGTACACATGATTATTGAAACATTTATACATTTATTTATAAACAATTTAATCCACACTAATGTTTAACAAATCATTGTTTTTAGCTGGCTGCAAGGGTCCTGATGGTATTCTCTTGAGCTATATCGTCCACAATAATACCAATATTAAAATGAAAATATACCTGAATACTCATTATGTATCTCGCTGTGCATTTTATTAAATAAATGCTAGGGAATCACTTATTTCATTTGTTAAAACTGACTGTTAATCAATACATATTTAAAAGCAGGCTAAAGCGAGGAGTGCGGGGTTAAATAATAAATAGAAAATTGTATATTTTCTACATTTGATATAATTTTTGGTATTAGATTTAAGAGTAAATATTTTGGTAAAATAAAAACTCTTTGTTTTAAATGTGCTTTGGCTTTGGAAATCTGTGGTCCTAGTACCTAGTAATTACTTAATAACCTAGCATATGGAGTCTAACGTATAATCAGTCATAAGTATCATGAACATGAGTTTGCATCCACTTTCGAAATGATAATTTGCAGATTTTCTCTGTCAAGGTACTTCCCTCCGTCTTCAAAACAGATTTCTCTGCTGCTAAGAATTCCCTATTAATCTCGTGATCGTCTCATTCTAGATCGCTTTTATGCTGTAACTTACAGAGGAAATCAATGTAAGGACATAGTACCGAGATATGAAGACCAGAGGGAGATTTTTTGAATTTGAATTCATTTTATTTGAAGGATTATAAGCCTAGAACTAAAGATTTCCTAAAGAGAAGTAAGAGAGAAAGAATTGGCAAAGAGGATATGGAGAGATAAAGGTGAAGAGAGCAGGAGAGACGAAGAAAAAGAAATGAGATAAATGAGATAGAGAGAAATGTGAAGAAATAATAGACTATTTTAGAACATAAGAAGTCTGATTCCTGAGAATTTTTTCGGTCTAAAATCACTTGCAGTTAATGCAGAAGTTATACTGAACACATCTGAAGACTTAGATCTTTCGGTTCTTCTTCTTTTCTTTTTTTTTTAGCTATATTGAGATGACTGACTACTGGAACCACGCATCTTCTTAAAGTAGGAAAAATAGGCTGTTATATAATATAGTATATAAAAATATTCACAAATTATATTATTATTATTTAAGAGCACTTAGGCAGCAATGGCAGGGAAGTGTACTTTAAATTACATTGTTAACGTTCTCCACTGCGAAATTTTAGGCCTATAACCGGTTTACCATTTCAGTACAATTCTACTTGATTGATAGTCTTCAAAATACATTATAAGAGCAAATATCTTTCACAGATATTTAACATTTATATTCTTGCTCAAACACCTTTGATATTATAATATGGTGACTCGTGCTGAGAGTCATGTATGCCATATGTTTCTCTGCTATAAACTGTGTATATTTTTTCACTGTAAACTAGCCGTTCCCAAGCAATGGTCCGCGACCCCCTGGGGATCTGTGAGAATGATGATATATGTTAGGTCCGTGAAGAATACTGATTTAATGTACCATATTCTGTTTTATAAAAAAATATAACTGTTATCTCAGAATATACCAGGAACATACTAGTAAATGCTATTATCTGGCCGAAGATTCCAAGATGGACATCTCGCCTAAACCCTCACTTTGTCTTTCAGCAATAGAAACAAATATTGTGATGTCATATGTGATGAACTTTTTTGTGTTTGCTGTAATTAAATTACTAATGGTAGCCTATTTCTGATTCTTAGCGTAAATATGAATTGATGGTTAAAATCGGGCTCGAGCCATTTTCCGAAAGGAAACACTACAGCCATGCTATTTGCATCCATATATGTATGCGAATTTACAGTTTTGGTTCTTGTGTTCACAAAGAACAGTGCAGCAACAAACCTGAGGTTGAGTCAGATTTACGACGTTGGAGTACGTTCCATTTGAACTGATGGTTTGATGACCATTGACACTGACTGCTTCGAATAAGCTAAACGTATTTTAATTAATGTTTATGAGGAGGGATTTGTGGGATTCAAGGGGTGTATTTTAATATAATGTCATGTGCTAGATAGTAATTTATTAGCCTAAGGGCCGATTTCACCAGTTTTACTTAAATTTATATAATTTTCACATTATCCTATAATGCAGTAATTATAGTTTCAAAAATACTTCCCTTTTTAAAAACAATGACTGTTGTATGCTGTGCTGGAAGTGTATTTATATAGGCCCATATATTTCTGTAAGATAATATAACTTATTTAATTACTATATTATCCGGTTTTACAATGTACTTCCATTTACATTTTCCGGTAACCCAAGATTACACCTTTAATTTAATTTTCATTCTCCAATTCTGTCTATCTGCCCATAAATTCTCTTCAATATTTCTTCTTCTAATTGATGTGTGAATTCCTTGTATCCATGTGGTCGGTGGTCTCGCTCTTTTCTTCCTTTCTGGTGGTTCCCATTCCATAATCCTCCGTGGTAGTCTTTCCTCTGACATCCTTTTTGTATGTCCATACCATAAGAGCTGTTTTTCGTCTACAAAATCAGTGATCGAATTTGTGACATCCATTTTCTTCCTGATGACTTCGTTTCTGACTCTTTCCCGTCTAGATATCCCTGCAGACCGCCTCCAAAAGTCCATCTCTGTTGCCATTAATATTTTTATTACCTGGGATTTAACTGTCCACACTTCTGATCCATATGTCATAATGCTTCTAATAATTGTGTTAAATATTATTATACTATGTTACTAAATTACTATAATTACTATAAATTTGTTAAATATGTGTTGGCATTGAAATAGGGCACTTGGTAAACGAGTTAAGATAACAAGGTAAATGAGGTTAGATAACAATAACATCATGAAAAATATTCTTCGGGTATGACCTACATGTCTCAGCGTTTATTCACATGTGTTAAGAAATCTCTCAGATGATTCACTTATAATAAAATTGTGGTACTCTTCTGATCGAATGCGAATAGTGGACTTTGGTCACACCTGAAGAAGTTGTAGATTGGTAGTGGTTGAGGTTTTAGAGAAGAAGGGGTGTGCTGTAGAAGGAGGTTTGCCGGAGCGGCCGTGCGTCCGACTATAAGTTGTGGAGAGCTGTCACTTGCAGGCGCATGGAATAGGCTACCTGCCGAGCTGCTTCACAATAGTTAGACAGAGAGCGAACGAGGACCTTCAGTGATAACTTAATAAGTTTGCAGCTCCGTAACAATAGAACAGGGTGGTAGAGCATTACTTTTGTTTCCTAGTCCACCCTTCTCACTTCACTTCTTTTGATCGTGTATACGTATAGTCAGGAGTCAATTAGAGATCTCTACAAAATAGAAAGCTCTGTGTAAAATAACATGTCTTAAACACATTTTCAACCAATACCAAGAGTTGTTTTAAATTACTGATTAATAAACCTTCATATTCCTCACATCACAATTACATCGAAACTAGGATTCAAATTCAGAGTGGTCAGTAAGAAATGAGTGAATAGTAAGGTAAAAAGCATTAAAAAGTGTAATAGAAAAAAATGTACGACTTATTTTTGAAGAAAGTAAATTGCATTAATCGTTTGATCTCATCCATAGAAATGAAAAATTGAATCTCTCAAATTATTTGTATTGACTATTTAGCTCATGGGGTACGCCGCAGCGTAGTGGTTGAGGCGCTGCGCTACAAACTGGAAGGTCGCAGGTTCGATTCCCGATGAGGTCGTTGGAGTTTTTAATTGGCCTAATCTTTCTGGTGGCACTATGGCCCTGGAGTCGACTCAGCCTCTAATAGAAATGAGTACCAGGAGCAATCCTGGGGGTAATGGCGGCCGGTGCCTAAGGCTGACAACCTTACCACCTTCAAGTGCCGAACGTCTAAAATCTGGGAGCCTCAACATCCTGGAACCCTCTGGCCTTCCATGGCCTGTATAGGGATCACATCACTCACTTTACTATTTAGCTCCAAATCGGTTACCAGTCCAGCATGATAATATGTGGAATTTCAACCAATCAGAAGTGTCGTCTGCCGTCATAATTTTTTTTTTAATTTTTATAACTTTTATTTTATCGCACTCTTTTATATATTTATTTGTTTTTATATTTATTCAAATAAAAATACATATTTACACAAGTAAAGTAAATTTCAAAAATATTTACAACTGCTATTTAAAAAGGGAAAAGAAAGATAGGCTAATATTACATAATAATAATCTAGCACAAGAAATATTAACATTTAGAAATACACCCGAATGAGCAAGACTGCTCGTGCTCGGGTGCAGTTTCAAAAATATCAAAGTGAAGAAAGAGGCGAGACAAAGAAACATGTGTATAAAAACTGTGATTAACTAATAAAGAAAGTAAAAAATGTAAAACATAAATACATAAAAGGAATGAAACAAAAATGTCTTAAACAGCTAAAAATTACAGAAAATGCTTTACATATCGCTATTAAATTTAACAGTGGAGTATGCTGAGAGATCAGGATACTTCCTTACCATTGAGTTATAGACGCGGGGACCAAAATTAATGCCATGTTTTAATCCTGCCGATATGAGCTATGAGCACATGTTTTGTATATTCACAAGGACTATACACTGAAATATCTTCACACCTGTACTTTTTTTTACAAAAACACCGGAATCTAATCAAGAAGATTTTATGTACCGGTATTTATTTAATTCCTTTCTATTCATTCACATAAAATATTACCGATACTTAACAGGATAGTAGATGAGTGCGTATTTTATTACTTCTCTAGTTTACGAACTGCCATAATTTCACTGAATTCATATTATGCTTCGTTGTACGTTTCTGGTTAGTAATTAATAACTTGTTTTAAAACATACAAGCATGACTAGGTCTACAAGGTGGAAATGTCCATGTCCATAAAGGTGATGTTTCTTTAGTGTGATTGTTCGTCTAAGCAGTAGTATTCAGTTAATAAATCTAGCAGGGAACTTAAGAAAGAAGCAAGCCGTATCTGACAAGAGGAATGTTAACAGGTTGAGCATGCTCCCTAAATTGATTCAGATCCACACCCTAGGCTACGCGTTTCTCATGCAACAGCACAGAAATGCTTCGTGATGACTGAAATCTCCGTACGCAACCAATGTTATAAATTTTCTTTGCAAGGTTGTTCAATTCCCGCATTAATGAACGTGATAAAGTTGTTTTTGGAATGAACACATACCTTGCTATTTCCTTTATTACTCATAACGTCATTATGAATAAAATATTTACAGAATTGGTATAAATGATAATAATATTGCGACATTTTGATATTACATCAGTCATGCGAGATATAAAAAATAGAGGTTAAACTTACGATAAATACAGTGTCCGCTATTCATTAAGAATACTCCCAATGTAGAAAGCAAAATTAAAGTAGCGAGAAATTGTTGGGCAAAATTCAAATGTAAGTCGCCCATTTGATATTCACATTTGCACGGACTGTGTGATGTATTTTATTTCTGAGCGAAGCAGAATGACCAACTGTCCTTGTATATTGTCGCAAGTACCTTGTATCCACTGTCCTTTTATATTGTCGCAAGTGCCTTGTATGCAATGAATCAAAATCGTGGTGATGTGAACTCACCAAAGAGATCATTGCGCCGATTGATCCAAGAAACAGGCTACTCAAATGGCACGTGTCAAAGAACTGCAAAGAAATCAGGCGTACGAGCATACAGAGTGCATGAATTAGGAATCTCCCCAGGGCCGACACATCGGGGGTGCTGCCAGACCCAAGGGACCCGGGCCCGGTCCTCAAAGGGGCCCGCTGGATTCCGGTGATGTGATATAATTTTATGGAAAACTGGAAAAGTTTGATAAAGTGTTTTGTTACACGAGTAACGAGAAGGAAGCTCCACGGAGAAGGGAAGAGACAAATATCTGAATGAGGATGGTCGGCGTTCGGTGAGGGGCCCGCAACCAGTAGCCTACATGGTCCTGGGCCCGACCCCGAGATGTGGCGGCCCTGAATCTCCCAAAGGTACTCTGTAATTCAGAACAGTTGCACATGTCTGCTGTTATTAGTTGAGAAGTTGTAAGTATTTAAGTGTGTTCAGTTTTACACGGATCACACTATAATTCTTTCCTTGAGCGTTCAGTTTCATTTTCGATCGTATCTGCAGGCTTCATGATGCCTTATTTTTAGGGCTGAAAATCGATTAAAATTTTTAATCGAGTTAACGCTTGGCTTTAATCGATTAATCGACCGATTAGTCGACTGATTAATCGACAAACAGGTCGGTATTTTAAACGAAACCAAAGTGGACATTTAATATTGTTTTACACATTTAATAACTAACTTACTACATAATCGGAAGAAATCCTGAATTAATTAATACCATTATTAGTTAACTAGTGAAAAAATATATACAAAACTTACATTTCCGGTTACTTTTTCAGCCAAGACTTGAGACACACGAGATTGTTGACATTTGAATGTTCAAGACACGATCGTAGCTTGTTTACAATAACAGGCCTACCGGCAGCACTAAAAACTCTCTCACTCGGCAGTGAGAATGGAGTTTGGTCATTTGACCCATTTCTCGAAAAACGTTTTTCAGAATTCGACTAAACCGATTAATCGGAAAATGTAATTGATCGACGATTAAATATTTAATCGATTAATCGGTACAGCCCTACTTATTTTATTCCTTTAAGGAGTCGCATATTATAGATCTGGCAATTTTACGTGCACTTTAAATTTTATTTCTAGTTATTATGTGTTATTTTATTACGTATTTAAGGCAAACCATTGTATTCCTAGTATGCAGTGTGCATTTAAGAGTTAAGCACATGTACGCTCTAACAAAATGTCAGCCACATCGCCGTCGTCAAAAGCACTATCATTATTATCAATATCGTGAATCATATACCGCATAGATAAGCCTAAAAGGCTTATTGTGCAATAGCCATGTTCTAGCTAGTTATATTCTTCTTTCCTCGTTTGATTTATAATTCAGTAGCCTAGTTTATTATGGTAATATACCTCAAGAAGGAAAATCCTTTAAAACTAAATGTTATATTACGTTTCTTCCAATGGTGTGAGATAAATGATGACTTTTTCGTACTTACTGCTATTATAAGCTAAGAAAATATGGTATTTATCTACTTTTTAATTGAAAACCGTTCAAACGATTATGATATTTAAAATTTGAATTCCAACTGTTCTAAAACATAAAACTGTTCTTTGAAAAAAAAATAGGTAATGTAACGAGAGGCCCGGATTTTAACAATAAACTCACGAGCATCGAAGTAGGGTATAAGGTCTGATGGTGAAGGTTTCATTTACCTAAGAATATTTAGCGAATACTCACAGAATTAAGAATGTATTGAATATTATTAAAACCACGAAAATGAATTAAAATATAGCTATGTGTGACGCTGTAAGCGAGATAGCTTATGACGGGACAGTTCATAGCCTATATCATAATGCCATTGGCAATAATCATGCTTGATGAGACTTTTATAAGCTGTTTAATTTTGTATATTACTTCCTTGGCAAAAATCATCTTATTAATATTCTATTTACTACTATACAAGATTCTCTCAATAAGGTCACTAGCAATTCCATGAAGAACGAGTAACTTATGTCTTTTAGTATTTGATCAATTGAAATCTGAATAAATTTACATTTTAATGGTTTTACAATTGCCATACTTTCGTATTATGTGGGAGCATCTTTCATTAAGTAATTTTTAAAAACTAATTGTTTGTAATTAAACGTACGGGTACTGACTTCAAACTCTATACAGAGAAGGTAATGAAAAATAGAGTTAATTTATGGGATTGGAGAAAAAAACTTGACTCGGCTATCTGTTGGGGCGTGGAGGAGTCGACACGCAACAGTTTGCCTCACAGAGACGGTATTCATATTATATTTATGGGAGGGCAAACACGACAAATTTATTGTGTAATGTTCATTCCTATGCTGTGATGACATTTCACACATAATTATAAAATAATATATGCTACAACTTTGTGGTGGAATTTTATTTTGAATTAAAATTACTGACATTTTGGAAATTTATATTCGATGAAGCTATTGCGGTTATAGAACAAAACCAGGAAACTACGCCGATAGCATTTGCTGACGACATAACTTAGATTTTTCTGATCGAGACTGACAGTCTATCTCCTATAGACAGAAATGGGACCTCTAACATGTAAACATTCACAAACTAATGCCGAAAGGCCAAACTCAAACTCTCGACAGAGAAAAAACTAAGACGCTAATCTTAAAGGGGAATTTAGGAACGACCATTAAGAACGTTTGGTAATAATTTAATTACGATACTTTGAAGTAGAACTAATGTGTTTTTCGAGGAACGCTAAAACAGTGGAAAATACTCTTTTATACGTTGAAGGACGAGTAATCAGCAATTATTTACTCTTATCTTATTCTTAACTCTTATTTTAATCTTATTTCAGTTTGATTACTAAAGTTATAGTACTAATGCTGATTTCAGAAATTTTATTCATAGTTCCTACTTATATTTTGGTTTTGTTCTTAGGGTCATAATATTTATTATCTTATTGGAATTTCTTAGGCGTATATTATGCATATCACGAAGAAAAGTTGCCTCATACACATAGCAGTTGAGTAGTCCCATTACACAGCATAACTTAGCAGCTTGATGGCTTGGTCAAGATCTACATAGCATTTATACATAACACTGTGATTAAGATGAAACGCCGGCCAGTGACGGGTCCAGCGTACTCAGCATTCAAAAGTGTCCGCATGGCGTACAGGAAATTGATCCTTGTGGTAAATGCATTTCCAGTAACGTATCAAGGGTGAAAGTCGCATGTGATATTGTTCCGATTGTCATAAATGGTGATGGGGCGACTTGTTTTTCTCTTTCTTGATATGTGTATCTCTACACGCATAGAGTATACAACAAAGGCAACTGCATGCAATGGGGGGTCCGGAGCTTGTAGCTGCCCTCAGAATCCCCCCTGTCGCGTCCGGTCTCCCTGCTGATCTTGTAGAAACCCCCCACGGATGAGAACTTAATTCAACTGGGATCCCTTTAGGGGGCCCTACACTCTGCAGTCGGGGCTCCACGACATCCTCGAGCGCAATGGGAGAGTCTAGGAGATAAGGCCATATCAAACTATCCATGCCATTATATCTGCGTTTCATTCAGTTTCATTCCACTCTTTTTACACTACTTTACATCCACGCCAGAGCTTACCACTCTTTGCAGTTTCGCTCGATATAAAACCAAATTACCTGGTCACTACACAACGTTATTGTGCACGCTAACGTTGCTGTGAATATATACAGTGATATAGAAACTATCTGCAAATAAATTTTCCTTGGCTTAAAATAATTTAAAATGTGTTAATTTTTAAAAATTTGTAAACATAAGTAGGGAAGAGGATTAAAACTGAATTTAAAACACATTTTTAAAATGTTTTTCATAGAAATACATTTTTAATGTTATTTGTCGCAAAGATTCTTATCTTGTAAAATATTCTTTCCAGTAGGGTAATTCGACCGAAAAGTTAACCAATAATCAAAACTTAGCCTAAATTCAGTACATTTTGTTTTGACAACATTAGGTAATAGCGATGGATCGCAAGCATTTCAGGAACAGGTAACGAATCTAAAAAATCAGTAAATAAATGAGTTTAGTAGTTAATAATATCGTTAATTTTATCACTAACTACTTCATAAAATTTTGGTGTACAGTTTTCAACAATGCATGTATAAAGTTTTATTAGAATGGACACGTTCAAGAGCTGGTTTTTCTAAGATGCAGAAGATGAAGCTGTGTACGAAACACTGAGAACCGGTTTTCAGATTCCTTGCGAAATATATAATTATTGTAAGATATATAATATATTATAATTGATAAGTGTCAAAGTTATGATATTCTGTAGGCTAAAGACCACAATAAAAAGTGAAAGGAAGATCTTTATGTCAATGGATTAAATAAAGTTTTCATTTGATTTAACATTAATTCATTAAAACATTAATCCCACAAAGGCAAAGACTTCCCGCGAATCACAAAGTGAACTCGAAGGATTGATCGACGAGATAATCATAATAATCATAATTCTTCATGTACAAATCAAAATCAAAATAGACATTAATCAAACTAATGCCATGGAAAAGACTACACAATTTTGAACAGCCACGTATACTACAAATATATAGGATCTGTTAGTGCCTTTCCTAGATGATGCCTTTTTTTTTAATTAAAAAAAAAAAATTATTATTTATTAAATCTGTGGCTATTTGAGTCCACTACTTTCCCGCTGTTTTCACCATTAAGATTAACTATCGGGTTTTGGGATGACCCACACAATGTAAGTCAGACGTACAAGATTCAATCTACTAATTTGAAATGCGATATATTTCCATTTTTCTTTATAATTCCATGTGATATAACAGGTATAAAACCTATTGATCCTTAAACCAATTTCACACTATGACATTAAGTGTAGCACCAATCGTACATTTTAATTCTTTCATAGCTCATTTTATATAGTGTAGACTGCTGTTTAAGCATGGCATACAAGAGTGATTGATTAACAGTAACTCACATTTGAAGATGCTGTCGGTTAAATAATTGCTATGCAGTTTTTAACATAAGTTAAAAATACTGTCGAAGCTACTTATAAAAGACTGGCCTGAGACAGCGCTAGCCTTAATTCGGTAATGAGATTTTAACTTACTAATTGAGTAAAATGCTAATATGCAACAGTGTTATTGGAAGTCTCTATGTTATTTACATGTAATCTCAAAAAAGAATAAATGCTAGTGATCTTAGTTGTACAGACAGTTGGTGGTATATAAACACTCATATATGCATGCAAGTTAGCAAGAAGTTTTATATTTTTTCGTACTATAATTTTAAATTATTTATCTCCATCTCCTCTCCCTTCCTCATTCCCTTTCGGAGCTCGCAGTGTACACTCGATCATAGTCCTCCCATGAAACCCTGCTGCTGAGGAAAGAAATCGTGACATCCCGGATCTGGAGTATTAATAAGTACCTGAAGTTTCAGTTTTGCATAACAAGTTCTTGCTGGACTGATGGGTGGTTACAGAATGTTCTGCCCTGAAATATAACTGAAAGTTATGTTTTATTAAGCTTTATAGCGATAGAAACGAACCCGCGGTCTTCTTATTATTTGCCCATGAAACACCTGTAATACATGCTACAACTCATCGCTAGATTGTAATACGTTAAGTATTCTGAATAATTGAAATCAGTTGACTGTCCAATAACGACCAGCTAATTCTTAGGGAACTGTACTAAACTAAACAAAAACATTGAATTAAAGTCTGGTTATTCATTGGATGGCCAGTCGGCTTCAAAGGTTTCGGTGTTTCTTTATGTTAATTGATCTGACTGAATCGGTTTTGGGCTTCCGCTATCCAAAACAAAAGCAACGTTGCAATATTCTCTCATTGTTATCACTGACCTCAGTTCTTCCTTCGCTTTATTCAATTCACACGTGTTATTGTTTACTGTAACTTGATCTTGCAACAACGCATTCACTCCACGCGGAGTAGACGAGTAGCTGTCAGAATCGCCACAGGACATTCTTAGATTTTGATTGGCTGGGGTAACTAGCTGATTGGTGCGGTAAAACAAAGGACATGGGTTGAGCTGTCGGCAAACGTTTCCTCCTAACGAAAGGAAGCCGCCTGGGTATGCAATGAGTAACTGGACTATACTAAACACAGGCTAATGGACGAAATAAAATGTGTCATTAAAATTGTTATTCCTTTACATTCAAGAGCATTTTAGATAATATTAAGCTTAGTTTAGAAAAATCAAGAATGGTGTAATGAAATAAATTTAAGCTTATCATGTTAAGAAAACTAATTACCTATAAATAGACTCTATAGGCCTACAGTTCCTGTATATGTTTCAAGGAATCTTTTATTCGAAAATTTAAAAATATTCTTTGGCTATAATGCCGGTTGTCGACCAAGAGCTAAGCTAAGTTAGTTTAGCTTAGCTCACATACAGTGCGGGATTTCATATGTAGTTGTGCCGACAAAACTACATATGAAATCCGGCACAACTATATAAGAAATCCCTCACTGTATGTGAGCTAAGCTAAGCTAAGTTAGCTTAGCTCTTGGTTGATAACCGGCATAAGCCATGTAAATACTGAAAGCGGCCTAAAGCGTACGGATAAAGTAACTTAAGTTTACAAATGAAAACCATTTTAACATTTAATATGGGTGCTTTCAATCACATTAGCTATTCTTCCGTTACTATAAATTTTAATGTCATTCATAACTGGACGACTGTCAAGTTTCCATTTGTGAGCGTTTGAAGGGTGCTGAGTACATTTCCAGTTTATTTCAATGAAACCTATATTCAGTATTAATTTACATTTTTTAAATTGACAGCTTTAATTTGCTGGTTAGAAGGCAGGGAAATTCAATTTGGATGATGTCAATATTTATATTACAATTAGGAGGAATACATTTGAAACTACCCACGGTCAATAAGGCCATACCGCTCAATAAATAGCATTCTCAATCCGAGGAATGGAAGTCAAAATCCTGTCTAACAAACTCAATATCGATTACAAATGTACATAAAAGTCATTATACATCGAGGAAGTCTATTTTCTGTACAGTTTTTACGAGGGTAATTCAATAAGTATCCGCACTCTCTTTTTTAAATTTATTGTAACAAGAGTAAGCCTACAAAACTTTCGATTACCTAATTTTTCAACATAGTCCCCTGGCTTATCAATGCACTAGATCCATCGTTGCATAAGCTTCCTGATGCCAGCAGAAAAAAAAGTTTTTTGACTGAGTAGCAAGCCACGTATACTCGTATGCATGTATGTTCTTATTTCTTCAGTTCTTGGTCAGTCATATGCAGAACCATGGCTAATTTACATATGGTTTGCCACTTCATCGACAGACACTCTTCGGTTTCTCTGAACCACGATACGAACTTGCTCAATGTTGGCGTCACAAGTGGATGTGGATGGGCGTCCTTCACACTTGTTCGACCTGTTTTGAACTTTTCAATCCATTCGGGCTATGGTAAAATATTGCCCCATATTGTGCGGAAAGTCTTCGATGGATTTCGGCTTCTGGTAGGCTATATCTTCAGACGACAAAAAACAGATCACCGCTGTTCTTCTTTGGTGCAAACGCTGAGTGGTGCAGCCATGTTTAATGGGCAACAGCGCAACACACAGTGGAGTCATAACGCCTAACTGTTTAACATTCCACAAGGGGAGATAAATAAACAACGTGTCGACTTGCGCGAGTACAAAAGGTACAAGTAACCTGCAACAGATTTGGATAAGCATGGCCTGTTCGCAGGTAGAGTGTACTGGCCTTCTTACTAAGTAGGATATGGCGGGTTCGATTACCGGTCTAGAACAAATTTTCTCAAGATTATAATGTAAATGTCTTCAATGAGAAATACCTGAAAATTCTGAAATGTATAACTTACAGTTTTAAAGCTGTGATATATTTTGAGTTTATAAAACGAATCGCTTTCATAGTTACATGCTTCCTCTTCACTGTATTACTGTATTAATACTGTTTATTGAGAAATAGGTCTGGATTGTTGCTGGGCGTAACTCGTCTGGTTACTATTGTAATAAGCTGTCTCTATTTCCGTTAGTTAAAAACTGAAAATATTGAATTAAATGCAGTATTGACCTCTCTATTTAAATCTCATACTAATTTTGATACCTAGTAGAAATTAAAATGTTAACTCACCATAGCGTAGTTGTCGACCAGATTCCCTATCGTGTAGTGCGAAGTCAAGCTCATACTGCATGGAAGTTGAACTACACTTCCTTTAAGCTGGATGTTAAGAAAAACGTTTTCTCTAACTGTTAAGAATTACATCTTAAAGGAGGAAAATTTCTCCAGAGCTTTTTGTTTCAAATCCCAACATTAAAATAGATAAAAAAAAAAAATGTTTTCTATATGCAAATAACAGTCTTAATAAATGAGAACAAATTTAATAATAATAATAATAATAATAATAATAATAATAATAATAATAATAATAAACAGCGTTAGTAATATACTTTTTCTAACAATACTATTTTTAAGCTCATAAAAGTTCACCCAATAACATAATTATATTGTCATAAATCGTGTTGTTAATAGATGTGGAAAACTATTATGGAAAGATGGGTTCCCAATTGTGAAAAATTTGCCAAATTTAACTTTTATATTTTATACTTTGTTACCATAGGGCTACAGAGGGTTATTATTATTTCTGATGTGATCTTGTATTTTTTTTATTAGCCTATACTTACGTAGATCTTTTAACTTCCAATTTATGTCTTATATAGGCCCTGATATTCATAGTTTTCAGTTCTATTTGTATTTATCGAATAATTTAGTATTTTTCATATTAAAGTGAATCTGGTACTGTGATGTACTTTTCTGAACTCTTCACAGAGTTTCACTTATTTTATTTTATTTCGGCTTTCTTTGAAATTTAAAACACTAATTTACTACTTCTTCTGATGTTTTTCTTAAGTTTTTCATTCATTCATGCTTTCTTTCTATCTTTTTATTTCTTCTTTCTACCTTTGCTTTCTGTTTTCTCTCTTTATTTGTCTTTCTTTCTTATTTTTGTTACTTCATTATTTGTGTTTTTTTACATAGATATTAATTATTAATATATTTTTTTATTTCGCTTCTCTGTCTCTTATATCAAACTCCCTGCTTTTCGTCTTATATATTTTTAAACTTTCACACGTGTTATTAAGTTTTATCTTTGGTCCTCCTTGATAAAGAAAATGTTGTGGTCGGCATGCTGAAGCCTCTAATGCAAGCCTCTAATACTGTCATCAACTGATGGACCCGAAAGGCAGAGGTAGCGCGGTAATAGTCTTTTTGGGATATTGCTTCAAGGAGATAATTTCTTTTTTTATTTTTGCATTCTATACATTATTATTTCTATTTACTTTTCTATAATGATGGCTATCCTATTTCTAATTGTTAAATTGATGTTTCTTACTTATACCTACGATTTTTTTAAATTTTATTTTAATTAGGAATTTACTCTTAAAAAAACCTTATTGCATTTAGTGAAATCGTAGTTCATATGTTATAGAAATCAATATTAGTCTTCTTCAGTCTTCAATCCTTCGATTGGTTTGCAGCGATTCTCCATTCTGATCTTCTTTCCGCCTTCCTTTTGAATTCTTTGTATGTCTTACAGTTCATGTAGTCCTTAATTTGTTCCATGTACTGTAGTCTTGCTCTTCCTTTGCTATTCTTGCCTTCAATTGTGCCTTCGATAATGATTTTTAAAAGACTTTGGTACCTTAGTAAATACCCTATGAGTTTTATTCTTCTTTTTCTTATTTGGCTCCAAATTTCTTTCTATGCTTTTGCTCTCTCATAAACTTCCTCATTGGTAATTTTATCGATCCAGCTAATTTTCAGCATTTTTCTGTAGCACCATGTTTCAAATGCTTCTATTCTTCTTCTTTCTGATTTCAGGATTGACCAAGTTTCACATCCATACAACATTATGCACCATACATATGTTTTCATCAAATTCTTTCTTATTTCTAAACTAATATTATTGGATGTGAATAATTTATGTTTCTTACCAAAGGCAAGTTTTGTATTAGGTAGATTTCGAAGAAAAATCTACCTATTGCAATGGATACCATGTCATGATTTTCGAAAAATTCTTTCATATCTTTACGTTTCATGCTCCCCTAAGTACGAAACCACCGCCCGTTCAAAAAAAAAAATTTTGTGATATTTATATATATATATCTTTACACGATAGCGGCCGTAATTTTGAATATATTTGAACCAAATTTTAATATGTTATTTCTAGGCCCAATAGTTCGGACAAGTTCGTTAATGAGCAAAATTGGCCCAAGGGGGTGGTCGGGGGAGGGGGTTGAAATGTTTAGAAATGTATATCTTGGCCCCTATGAAGTATAGAGGGAAACTTTGTTTGAATAAATTAGAGTACTCCCTATGGAGTTCACAGTGACACTAACGATTCGGGGGTTCGAGTGAGGGTGGGGGTGGGGGTGGGGGATGAAAATTCGAAACTTTTGAAACCACGTCTTGTGGGGTATCGTTGAAAAGCTCTTGATGAGTACTCTACAAATCAATAAATAGTTTCTTGATAGCTCTCATATGACGCGAGATTTTAATGTTTGAAAATAATAACACTTGAAAGAATTATTATAATATCATAATTTTGTCTTGTTTAGCGGCTTTGCTAATTTTATTCATTGCTGATCTTGCGCACGGCCTCCCAGAATATTATATCCTATTATTGTTGTCAAAACAATTGATTGTAGGCTCTTCCTCTTTACTGCAGGTTTGCCATGCCAAGGCTAAAGAAGAAGAGTGCTATGCAGCGACAATAAATTAAACCAAAAGCACTTCGAAATCTACCTCCGCCTGTAGGCCTGCCTAAAGGGATTTTTCTAATTATAATTTCTTGTTTACTTCTTCCATCAGAAGTTATTTTGCTGACTAGTTTCATCCAATAACTCACCGTTCAATCTAATTTGTGTTTTATTAGTTCCTTTTTTCTGTTTTCTTTTTCCTCTCTTTTCTTGCAAGTTAAAACTTTTGTTTTCGATTTATTAATATTTAAGTGATAATTATTTCTTAATGTGTTTTCCAATCTATTAACAAAAAATTCTATATCTCTTTTATTTTCCATACTTGTATATTGGTATATTTGAGTAATGCCTATTGGTAGAGATGGATTCTTTCCTTGCGTAGTCGTGAACAATGCAGCGCGTGATCAAAGGCTATAAAGCTCGAGCTCTCTTTATGAGTACATACATCCACGTCCTCAAATGGTAAAGAGATCATTACCTGCCTCCTCTTTATTTATTTACTTTTTTATTTCAACAGCACAGCTGGAAGTGTTAATGCCTTAATTATGTGCTCTAGCATCGTGCAATACGTTCCACAAGACAGCTCCATTTTTAAATAGAAACAGACGTTAACGTCCATTACTCTTGGCATTCTTCTAAACTAATGCTTTCTACATAAAATAATGGGAAAATTATCAATAATATAAAATTATCAACCCATTGTAATATATTCCTATTCTTCTCTTAATAATATGAATCTCCGATTTTTATTATTACTATTAGCTGTGGTTAGCGTCGCTGACTACAGATCCGTCGGCCCAGGTTCGATCCCCGGTTCCTCGGATTTTTCTGAGGTAGGGAGGTCTGGTAGGGGTGCACTCAGCCTCGTCATTCAAATTGAGGAGCTACTTGATAGAGAATTAGCGGCTCCGGTCATGAAAACCACCATTAACGGCCTGGGTGTCGGCATACTGACCACATGCCCCCAATCCTCCCGTCTGCCTATGGTAGATGACGCAGCGGTCGGGTATTAGGCCTTGTCCCTTTTGGGAGGTTAGCGCCACGGAGTTAGAGCCACGGAGTTAGCTATTGGTGTTACCTAAGTACATCAAGGTCACGAGATAACTGCGAAAGTAGGTAACGTGTCTAAAATAAGGTGAGACCTACAAATATATATTCATATATCTCGCTTACTGTTCTTAAAAACAACAATACTACTAATTATGCAACGTAATATATTTAAAAAATATATTATTGGTGTGTATAGCTAAAGAGTTAAAATATTTTTTTTATTTTCGTGTCCTTGCCATAGGTACCGTTACCATAGATAAAGGAAGGAGGCCTATTGTTTTCGACCCCCAAATTCGAAGTTGAGTTTTTAACACAAATACACGTTTTGAGTCCCTTGAATCCAAAAATACTATTTTCAGAAACACATCTGTGTGTGTGTGTGTTTGTGAACAGACTAGCTCCAGAACGGAAAATCGTATGAAATCAAAATTTTGTATTTAGGTTAGGTGCCTTCTTAGGATGTGACACGAAGATTGATGACGACTATCTCTCACTTAAAAGTGAAGGATATTTCATTTTTCGCGATTTTCTCGAAAACATTATGTTTAATTTTGTACGTGGGGTGCTTATACTAAGAGCTGAAACATTTATTTTAATTTTTTTCGAAAATAATTATTTGAAGGGTAGATATAAGCCATCCACTCTGAACATGTATTCTTTGCAATATGGCTTCTTATTCTATATCAGAATGTGAAGTGATGAAGATGTATTGGCCATGCTTAGAGCAAAGAAAGTTAATAACTTTTAATTGGGTAACTTAGCCTTCAGAGACGCAATACGATGTGATAACGACATACTCTTCATTGTTACAACAAACTTACATGAAGAGCATGTTATATTTAATATATTATGCTAATAGACAAACTTTTATTTGAGCAGAGGAAGTTATGATTTTCACCTAAGTTTTTTTTTCATATAATTTCGTGAGAGAGGTTGCATTAGTTGAAAAAAAATGTGTAAGCTTGTGATTTTATAATGGGCATTCGTTAAATTTAATTAAATTCATTTTTGCCGTTACATAATAGAATTCCAGCCTTGTAACAAATCATTTTTCGGGAAAAAATAAATTTAAGTCGCACCTTGGATGAATGTCCCCGCCCGAGCACTCCCTCGCGAAGTACTTTCTTTTTTCCACTTCTTCTGTCCTCATATTACGCAGAAACTCGTGATTGGACGTTGGTAGTGTGACGTCATACCGGTAAACAAAAGTTGACAGGCTTACTAACCTCTGGAAGATATAATATGCCACATTTTCGAAGCCTACAAACAGTGTATCGTACATTATTCGAAAATGCAAGGGCGCTTCGCTTCGGCTACCGCCTCCGCTCGCGCACTTAACTAAGTGGATAGTGTTATGCATTATTTAGACTATGTGAAGAGGGGATTGTGGTCTGATCGGGAGTGCCGAGTGAGCTAGAGGGTTGTCATTTTGGTGTAAGGGTTGGTAGCTGGTATTTGGTACGATCGGGAGTGCCGAGATAACAAACGTGTGGTCGCCAATAGCAACGCATTGTTCGGAGCGTAAGGGGCGACTTACTCTTATCTTTCGCCCATTTTTCCTGTAATATAAGAAATGTGAAAGACCACAGTTCAAGTTTCAGTGTGAAAGGGCATAACTTATGTTGTACATACCAGTTTCTTACGTAGGCCTGTACCAGTTCACTATTGTTCTGTAGCACGTATCGATTACTGCTGGGAAAGGATTAATTCATTTTCAGGTTCAAGTTTTGTTAGACTACCGGTATAAATTTTCGGCATTACATAGCTGCATTGAATTTTAAGAACAAACCATACCTTACCGAAGAATTAACATTTTGAGCTACATATAGTTAAGAACTGGCTACGTGAGTGAGATGTAATGGTTATAAGAACGAATAGAATGATTTTCTCTGAACGCCATTGTTGTATATTTATACATGTGCTAGGGAAGTTAAGTTTGTAGGTATTGTTGCGTGATACAAATCTGAGATAAACCCGCGCTTCCACTTCTGTCGTAATAAAGTAATGGAGGACTTCAATGTTCAGATTTTTTTATTCTTGCACAGGGTAACAAATTATCAGCACGTCCGTTGGTCTCTTAACGCAACTTATTCCGTTCACAGAAGAAAAACGTCTAAATGTTGAATTGATTTTAAAGTTCTGGGGTGAGCAAGCTGTTCAAGTTCAGAGCGGTAAATGGACAAGTCTGTTTCCTGTTGGATAATTTTCATATTTTTTATAAAAAAATAGGGAATCCTCTAAACTCACCATTAGAACACGTTACTATACCAATTCCTTATCTATTCGTCATCCTATGTTCTCGTCATCCTGACAATTTTGTGATCGGTTTTTTCGCCACTTTGAATTAGTTGCCACCGGTATTTTAGCCACAACTCTTAAACAATACAGGCTGGAAGGGTATAATTCTGCGTATTAAAGGGGTCAGTAGACGTGTAAGTAAGGTTCGGATATTTATGGCATGATATATTTTTATCCTAGCCTCCACCACAAACACAAATTAAACACGAAATTCACGCATGTTATCCCAATCAAACGGTTTTTATTTTGCATGTAAAGTCGTATTTAGGTCATTTTTATGGTTTTTGTCATATTTTTGTCAATATGAGTAATTTAACGTCATATTTCAGTTATAAATTCGGTGAAGGAGCACAGTTGTACAAATATGCAGTAAATAGAAATTGGAATTATTTCTTAATTATTTTTTATGCCCAATTAATAGGTACTGGTAACTTAATTTTAAAATGTATCCAATTGTTCATATTAGATAGGGACATGCATTGTCTACAAAATATTAGTTGGAGCTGATGAAGCAAACAGAAGCAAATTCTTAAAAATTAGAATTTAATTAAAAGTAAAGATACAAGAGTATTGAAAGGCCTAGGCATAAAATAAAGATGGTTGAAGTTATGGTATAAATTATCTATTTTATTTTATTTTATTTTTTATTGATCTACATTCTAGAAATAAACATTCCTTTCAAGGTCACATAAAATTGTCGTAAACACTGAAACAAGTGTAGGCCTACAATGCCTTTACTCAAGGGATCAGGTGACTGTATCGAAGTCACCTAGTTGGTCAACGCAGATATTTTGCAAATAGTTGGAAGTTAGTGAATGCCGACGTTTTGAAACTCCGGTTGTTGTTCTGACAGGAGTAATTCTTGCGTAAGGTTGTGGGTGTGGGTACACCTCCCTTTCTCCCGAGCACATAGTTTTGATGGTGCTCCACAGCTTGGCATGGGACGAGCCACTTTGTAAATGCCGCAACTTGCCTCATTTATATCAGAGAGGTAGAAAACCCAACCAACTCCGATGTGAAGCGGGTGGCCTGGTATACTACACGCAGAGTGGCACATATAGTCACAGCAAACAGAGCTCACTACAGCTCACTGCATTAGCGGAGAAACGAACTAAGTTGCTTGTAATTTCCTTCTATAACGTTCCTTCCACGTGGCACTACATACTTATACTATTCCATTCATACGCCGTGTGTTCGATATTAACCAATCACGTTTAGCAATGCCTCGGATATAAACCAATCACGATCGTTTATCCCATAATATCCTTCTTCGGATCGTAAGGATGCAATTTTATCTGATAAAACGTCAGCTCGTTACTCTTTACCCAGACATATAGATAATTAAAAACTAAAATGCCATCGTCTTTTAGTGTTGTCATAGTGATAAAACGAAACTAGATTAATGTAGATTTTTAAAACTTTTTAAAACAGGCAAGTTCTTATAAGAGTTGAACATCGAACGAAGTTTTATGTTATTTTGAACAGTAAATTTTAGAAGGAAAATAATTTCAGTTTGCTTGTGCTTAGAACATAAATAACACAACTTTTTTGTAATTTCGTAAGTAGGAGATTTCAGGCTCTTTTGGTTGGCAGCAATTGTTTGAAACAAATCACTATTTGAAATAGTTAAACATCGCAGAAACATTTGAATAAAATATTGACCTATTTGTAAAGAAATGTATATGTCTTGAATTTATACGAAAGGCAAATAAGGAACCAATATTGATAAAGTCCTTCGCTGTGATAAGGAATTGCATACTTTGAATGAATGGGGAGAAATGAAGGTCTTAATTAATGTTTTGAGCGAAACAGTGTGTGGGCTTGTGTGTTTTGTCAAAAACTTTGTACTTTCGGTATGTAATTTATGGACCTAATTTTCATTGCCGATATAATTATTTATGTTATTTTGAATTGTAAATGATCAATAGGTACACGATAATAGCTGTGGTAGTAGGAACAATAGTATTTGTAGGGGTTAAAATGAAGGAAATGAGTAATCATTTATTTGTACGAAAGGGAAGAGAACGACAATGACGTCTGGTGATATCATCTACAATCTGTAAAACGTGCTAGCACCTTTTCTTTACCCTTAACGGACTCAGCCCATAAAATGGAACTTTACATAGAAGGAGAAAGTTTTGTTAAACAACGTTTACGGTTCAAAATAACATAGAAGGAGATTTTTTTTATTTATTTATTTTCTTGCACTGCAAGTGGGTCAACAACCCTGTGTCAGTGGTGCAATAAATACCAGCCATACATATAGTATATACAAAAATGACACTACACATTAAATATCACATTAAATACATATACATTACACATTAAATAAATACCAGCCATACATGCATACAAAAATGACACACTACACATACACTTACACATTAAATATCGCAACAGCTATCCACATACCTATATATATATATATATATATATATATATATATATATATATATATATATATGTTTCCATTTAAAACTATAACATATAAAAATTGCATCAAAGAAAAAAAATTATACATTTTCATATACCCTATTCAATACATTTTCAAAAATAATTTTGTTAAGTAACGTTTACGATTCAAAATAATATAAAAGTATAAGGCACGTCACCTCGGAAGCAAAACATTCTTTGGTTCTTGTTTCGAAAACTATGCTCAATTGACTAATGGGAATGTTCTCTACTGTGTGCAAAAAAATAACACAAGAAGCAAGGCAACTAGTGGTTTATCGACCTGAGAGTGAGAGTAAATTTGTCATCGCATATGCTTAATATTGATTCCGTGTGGTGCGTAAACAGTTTGTCAGACCTGTAATTACATGCAAGACATTCTAGCTATGTAAATAAGACGGATATATTTTTCATAACTAGACAACCAACATCAATAAACTAAGTGTCAACTTCAGAATTAACATAATGAAGCCGCCCACGCAAGTTGTCATTAATCATCAATTGAGAAGACTTGAATTGGCCAGGAGGTTTGGCTACCCCTGCTGTGCATTGTGTCCCTTGAGAGCGTGTGACAAAGCGGTCGCATGGGACATGAAGGCACAACTACGTGCCCGTACCAAGAAAACTGGAGCGCCCGTTCCCTATTCAAAGATTATATTGCTGCGAAATCCTATCAAACATTTGCTGTGCCCCCTATGTGTGGCAGCAACACACACATTCAGATCGACTCGAACGATTATTGACTGTATGCCTGCCCATGTATGGTTTGTACTTCAAGAAGAAGAACAAAGCTGGCAAACGTTATCTAATATTCATAAAATACGAGGATCATTCAATGATTAAAGAGACAAACTGACCTGGAGAAAAAACAGTTTATTTTTACAAAACAAGACTTTTCCTACTTTTCAACATAATCCCCATCAACATTTATGGACTCGTCCCAACGGGTTACTAGCTTTTTTTATACCGGCTGCAAAGAACTCTTTGCCTTAGTGTCGGAGCCAATTTCCCACAAATGTCTTGACATCCTCGTTATCCTGGAACTTCTTCCCACGTAATGCCTCCTTCAGAGTGGACCAAACAATTCGAGTTTCAAGTGAGAAAGTTGCAACTTCAACAGGCCGGCCAGAACGGTGTTCGTCAGTCACTGATTCTCGACCATTTTTGAACTGTTCTACCCACTTGTAAAAATTTCCACGGTTCATACAACTTTCACCATACACTTTAGTCATTCTAGAGTATATATTAGCTGGTTTTTCACCTTCAGCAATAAAAAAACGAATCACAAAACGTTATTCAACCAATGTGGAATTTTCAAGAAGACCCGACATCGTTAAACTTAATTTTGAGGTTATAAACAGAGCAATGTTGATCCATCAGCTGATTAAAACTCATCCCAGTGATGCCATCTTAAAATCCTAAATGTATCAAACTTGTACTACCAATCGTCTTTCCCCCAGACCAATTTGTCTCTTTAATTATTGAATGACCCTCGTAGAAGCTTTCATGGACTGGGATCTAACTTAAGACCTACAATTCTCTTGCCCAAACAATTCTTGGAGTCGCTTTATTTTCTGAGATATTCGTATTTACTGCCACTTTGTTTTTGATTCCCCTTTGGTTTTTACTTACAATAAGGCTACAATATTTAGATCATGGAGATGATCCAGTTTAAGGAACTACACTCATGAATATTTATGAAATACTTCCTTCTAGCTTTTTCTGTTTCTAATTTTTAGGTAAAGTACATTCGTGTTTTCTGATGTAGTAGTTGACTTTAGTATTCGTTTAAATAATATTTAGTATTAGTATTGTAAGAAGATTGTAATAGTATAGGGGAACATTGTAATTGGGTAATGCGGTTGTTACGATCTCAAGACAAATAAGTAAATATTTCGGAATAGTGGTATTAGATAGTTTTTAACAGTTACACCACATTATATTCACGTATGTTTACAAACATGTCATAAAGGCCAATTAAATCATATTACATTGTATAACATATTCAAATACCAGTATGCGTTTATAGTTCTTCTAGGCAGGGATATTAAATTCTCCTCTACTGGTAGTGTATAATATTTTTTTCTTTTGCTTCTTTAAATTCCAGTAATTTTCTGACTTAGATATATCAAGTTTATATCGAAGGTATATGTATTTTTTTCGATCACAATCCTCGTTATATCTGTAAGTAGCAAGCTAATGGGTTGTAGCACAATCAATCATTGGAATGACATCTCCTTTGGTAACAGGCTGTTGTCGGTCTATTCTGTACGAGTCACTGTAAAACATGTATACAATTTGAAGCAAATCTGTTTGGTTCTAAATCTCCAGAGCTTCCTCTTGCAATGAGACCCCAGGGACTTTATTACCGGAAACGAAATACAGTTCAATCCATTGTTTTTTTAATCCCTTGTTCTGGACAAATCGATTCTTTTGATTGTGGATAAATGCCAACGTGTTGTAGAACCCGTCTCTTTCTCCCACTATTTTCCTTTACTTGTGTGGAATTACTATAGAAACAAAATCGCCTTTCCTGTTTTATGCTTTTACTCGTAAATCGGTCCTGTAAGCAGTCCTATAATCCCATTGTGTGCGTATTTAACTCTTTGTACATGTGCGGGGGATTTTCCACACTACGTGTATACAGGCCCAATGGTGGGTTCAGCATCTGACTTTCTTATGTAATGCCTTTCCAGTATTGCTGCAAATCTACAAATTAAGAATCTACACTATCCCTAGTGCTAAAAGTGACATAAACCGTGTCTCAAATGCTAATTGACATTAATAAAATGTTTATACTTTAACCTTTTCACTGCTGCTGACATATAATTCGTTACCTCAAAAAAATTTATTTTAAAAAACAAAAGTGTAAGATTAATAGAAAAGTGTGTGTGTTTTTTATTTAACGTGAGGATTTTTTCCTCGTTTGCCATTGTCATCCATGGCATCCAGCTATTTCAATGAAATTTTCCCTATCAGTTTCAAACTTAAAGCTCACTGATGGTGTCACTTGATGATTGTTTATATTAAAATATAAATTCAATTCGGCACGTTGTATAATAAAATCATTCATGAGGATCGTTCGCTGTTTTTTTGGACAGCAGCTATTTTGTAAAATAATAATACATGTTAGATTCGTTTAAGAAGTATATACCGGGTAAGCGAGCCATATATGAGCAGACAAAGGTTATTGATTTTCTGGCGCACGGCTGCAAACATAAGGAATACAGTGACAACGCTTTGAACAAAGAAAAAAAATATATGACGAATTTTGCAACCATCATGAGAAATTTAACGTTTAAGAAAGCGTAAATAATTATAACATTTTCCATTTTTATCAAACTGAGTATGATCAATAATCATGCACAAATATTCTTAACCAAAAGCACATTTCGTATGTGACTGAAACGGAAATCGGTACTCTTGTGGCGTAAATATAGTGCGATAATGTGGAACTTTTTCTTTGTGCGTCTTGTGTTAGAAGTTCTACTGTCAAGCTGTCTAAAAATATATATGTTGAAGGCCAAACCACAGATTTATATTTCTTAGTTACTTTAAAGTATTTCGTGTGAACTGAAATATGAAATTCTATTACTTTGAAATGTTGCAGATTCACAGACATTACGTGCATACACTCATTACAAAAATGCAAGAGTTTCATAATAGATTTAAACCTATTACTCAAGTTCATACATCAAATGGGTTACTTTTTATTTTATTTACTACAAAACGAAGATTTTTTTACTGATACTCAGGCCTGTAATCGTCGCTGGTGGGCCCGAATTTTGTTTCGCAGGAGTCCTTTTCTATACCATAAAATCTACAGACATGGACTCTTGCATTTAAACATATAAATTCCATCGACCTGGGCCAGGATCGAGCCGGCGAAGTTGGGAATATAGAATAAGTAGCAGGTCGACATTTCACACATTACATAAATTGTTTTATACATATAATATATCTCTATATGTGTATGTATAAATATATATATACAGGGTGTTCCTAAACTATATGCCAAAAATGTAAAGGTAGGTAGAGTGGACCTAAATAAGCATAGGCTATTTCATATAGGAATGTGTGTGCGGTAATGATACATTAAAGCGCTAGCTTGTAAAGCTGAAAAGACAAGTAAAGACAAAAGAAAACACAAATTTATTCAAAGCCTTTCGAGCACCTCTTGTAAACTGTTAATAAACTATATATGTACAGCTTAATAATAGAGAATGTAGAGCTTTTGTATAGCACAAGAAGAATTTAACAAACCGAACAATATTCTTTCCATATACGGAGTCCAACTTATCCAATTATATTATTTATCTACTTGAAACATATAAACTATACTGTATTTCGTACCAAGGGGTTTTTCCTTTCTTTCGTATAACAAGGCTTAAAATAAGCTTTTATTTTGCACACGTGAACATGTTCAAAAAACATGTTCAAACTTCTGATGTAATATAGCGTTAGGAATGACTTAGTGAATTTGAACCACTGTAGCATATTTTTAGTATTATGTAAAACAAGAAACTTTGTATTTAGGCTATATTTTTTGACAATTTATTCTATCATGCTGTGACGTTAATGTATACAACAAGTTAACTATTCTAAACAAAATCTTGATGAGCGCGAAAAGAATAAAAAGGTCTTAATTCGAAATACAGAAACATTATAATAATTGAGCATTAGTATGTGAAATCTGCTTTAGGGCCTACAGAGTAATGTAGTGCACTTCTCATATTTTTCTGAGGGAGATGTTTGTGCAGCATAGCTTGTAAGCAGTATGGAAAGCTTTGAAGCTGGCCCATCGCCCACTGCTGGCAAGTAGCTCTGCTCAAAGCGAGATAGGAAACTGGACCTCCTGGAGAGACTTGGAGCAAACTGAGGACTGGCGGGGGGTTACCGATGTCATTCACAACTTGAGGCAGTTCGCCACAGTCCTCATTTGCCCACAATCTTGTCTCTAAATTAAACTTGTTCCGTGTTCAAGCATTTTGTTTAAAGGAAAAATCTTTATTAGAAAAGATATAATGTGCATGTATGAGGCGTGTTTTCATAGAAAGTACCGATGATTTTATAAAAATAACAGAACATTATTTTCCAAATACTTTATTATCATTCATTACCTTACACCTTACACTACTTCTCCACATAGTCACCGCCGTTATGCAAGCACTTGTAACGGAAACCAGTTTTTGTATGCCTTCGTCAAAGAATTATGCTGCCTGTGATGAAAGCCAAATCAGCACTTCTTGATGCAATCAGATCTTGAGTTTGTTTTTCTGTGTTGGCCGGGCATTGTCATGAACCAAAAGGATTCCACGCGAAAGCATTCCACGCATTTTGTTCTGTATTGTATTTCCTTGGTGGGAGACATTTCAATGAAGATGATGATGTGAAACAAGAAGTGCAAACTTGGCTTTCATCACAGGCGACGTTGTTCTTTGACGAAGGCATATAAAAACTGAGTTCCCGGCACAAGTGCCTGAATAACAGCAGTGGACAAGTGTGTAAGGTAATGAATGATGATAAAGTATTTGGAAAATTATGTTCGGTTAATTTAGAAAAATTATCGGTACTTTAAGCACAGCCTCAAATGTAAGGTTATTTGCATAAAAAGGCTTTTAATTATGACGTACTATAGGAGTTGATTCCATTCTACACACCGGAATATCGTTGATTTGATCCCCATAACGTCACTATGGGTTATTTTAATTTGTCTAGTCCTTCTGATAGCACTATGGTGCTGGGGTCGACTCGGCTTCCACCCGCAAAGGCTGCCAAAAGCAATTTTTTTTTTTAGTAAAGACGTTTGGTGCGCAAGAGTGAGAACCTTTCTCTATGTAGGCCTATCTATTGTCTAAAACTCCAGGCCTCTCAACTTCCAGAAACCCCAATCACGGCCAGTGTAATAGAAAGTACTTCACTTTCTAAGTTATATATTTATATTCATTGGTGTAAATTTTGTAGTTTATTATCTCAATTCAGTCTTTCGGGTATACGTTTGTACTAAGTAATGCAAAGAAAATGACAGCTGTATAGCTTACGGGACATATTGTTCAGTTCCCAAGTAACTTAGGCATGCATTAAATTATCTTCGAAAGCTAGTAGATGGTAAGTTGCTTGCCTTGAGAAGTAAAAGTTGGAGGCATAATGATTTTTAGCGCAAGAATGACCCTGGCGGATTTAAACTTTCGGGGAAGAAGTCAAGAGCGCCCTCTCTCTCCGTGGATTAAATCTCTTGGAGGAGGGTAACCATTCCGTCAAAATAAATTAATAATCTCGTAAACGAAAATACGTGAATGCTGACAGCCATGAACGATAACGATTTCATGAGATAGGCTTTCATTACTTCACTGACGCATAATTCCATGTATCCATATTATAGACTATTAATGTTTTAACTATCAACGATTATATTAGAAAGTTTCTTATTCTTAATAAAACTAATATTCTATAATAATAATAATAATAATAATAATAATAATAATAATAATAATAATAATAATAATAATAGCAATCAAGAATCCCATACGGGCAAGCACATGAAAACATTGCTTTTAATTGCTTATATAATTAGGTTTACAGATTATAATTTCATATTTAGTTCAATCAAGACGTCGATGCCGATGCTTTACTCGTAAATAAATAGATGAACATAGTTTTAAGCTATTACCAGTCTTGTACTTTGCTCATGTAGAATCTATATGTATGTAAAGTTCCCGCACGATATCTGTGCCGATTGCCTAAGTCATGGGTGAGCAACTGAGGGGAAACGTTTTAGTCCCCATCCTTTGCTGTGACGTAAGAAACCTGTTCTTCATGTTCAGTGTCACGTCGAAACTGCTTTATGCTGACGTCAAGGGCGACTGTAGTGGGAGAAATTCCCCTACCGCACAGTGACACGATGTGCCACAGAAGCGCACCCATGGCCTAAGTCATTGCATTACATTTTCGTGGGGACTATAGCGTCGATTGTCCTGCTAACTATCTCTCTCGCACAACAGTACCTCCCTTTCTATTTGTAAAGGCCAATCTACCTCTCTCTCTCGCACAATAGCAGGTCTCTCTCTAGAGAGTAACGGTCTCATCGGCACAGATTTCGTGCGAGATCTTTATATATGTATATGCATGTTCTACATCGTGACTTATATGAACCCGATTTTTAATGATTCTTTACACTTCAGTAGGCCTACCCTTAGTGATTAGGATGTCAGAAGTCACCCATCGATTCATGAGGGGCTCAAGGATAGGCGAAGGCTTGAATTGGTCGAAAATGTACACAGATTTAGGATTTCAGGATATGGTTTTAACTTAACCTTGAATGGAAACATGGAACCTTTGGCCGTACTGTTTTCATGATGGAACGAAATTTTTAGGTTTCGTGCTACATATAATGCCAGTATAATCCCGTATCACTAATACTACACCTTAGCAAATAATCGTTAAAGCTAGGCGTAAGATAGTCTTTAAACTTATGCTACTGATGGTACAATAGCCGTCACGGTGGCTCATGCTTAGCGCGTGGGCCTGGCATGCTAGCGGTCCCGAGTTCAAATCTCGGGGCTGGCGGGCGTGTCATTTGTGGTGGGCAAAGCCGTGACCTTTGGGGGTTTTTCTCGGGGATCCTCCCGTTTCCCCCTTCATTCATTCCACCAACACTCTCCACTTCAACTTCCTTTCCCCCCTCATTATCATCCCGTTCCCCTTTACTGGTTTTCGGGCCAGCTCCTGCTGCAGACTCTGCTGCGGGCCTCCCCCGTCCTGCCCCGTTGCTTGTGGTCAAGAGTTGCTGGTGGTGTACCGTGCCTTTGGGGCTCTCAGAGGGACCCTGGGTTAGTGGCGCACGTCAGGGTGTGCCGCGCCTATGGGGCTCTTGTACGAGGGACCCTGGGTACGGTGCACGTGGAGTGGTACCGGGTCCTTGTTGGATGTAGGGGAGCTCCGTGGGGGCTCGTGGTGGAGTCTGTTGACTGGGGGGCCTTAGGGCATGCACATCATTCGTTTCCTAGGGGGTGTACAATGGTCCCGCCTATGAGGCCTACGTGCGCGAGCCCGTAAGGGCTCAGCCCCTGAGCCGATAAGATAAGATAAGATAAGATGGTACAATAACAGCTTCACTGCTAGACATCTATTAACAATAGGTAAGGTACAAAGGTTAGCCGCAGTTGGTTTGGAAGCTATCTGTAGATCTCATCTGCAAACTTGCTGTATTAAGGATTAAGTTCTCAACAAAATGATGGAATCCATTGTTGTTAGCTGTACATCTCCCTGTAACTAACCAAAATTGTTTCTTTTTTCTGCCTTGTTAGACTCGTTGTAGCTCTGCCACTCTAGGGAGACAGCGGAAGATTCAACTCTGAGATTACGTCAACCATTTCAATTTTTATCGTCTTCAATCAAAAATGAATCTAAGAGTTTTTTTAAAACAATGACATAGTAAGTTTTCGACCTGTGTATAGTAAGAATGAACTAAGAATGATGATGAAAGTAAGTTGCTTTGTATGAAATATGAAAAGCTTTCTTTTCCTTTCTCTTTTTTGTTTATTTGTTTCATTGGAAAACTTGAGCATGCTAAGAAAAGAATAGGAGCTGATTATTTCATTAAATGGAGCATTTTCGCATTTTTTCAATGCAAGATCGCATAAATTTTGCATTTTTTTCAGTCAGGTTTCATACATAAATAGATTTTTCCATTGTTTTACTAAGATTGTGTAAAACATTGTCGTTTTACTATGATACTATGATGTAGTAGGCTATATAAATTTTATTATTTCTATAATTTGGCTTAGTTAGCGATTCCGGAACGGTCTGGGACGGGGTGCACTCAGCGTCATGAAGATAACTGATGTGCTACTTGGTAAAGAAGTAGTGACTCCGGTCACGAAGACTACCAATAAGAGCCGTGGGTGTCATGTATGCCTCAGATGCCCCATAATAGGACCATCTTTCAATGTAGGACAGGTAGGTGACGCAATAATCGGGAAGTGGACCTTCAATTTCCAGGGGATGTAGTGTTACGGTGTTATTCTTGCAGTTGCATATTGAAATAAATGGAAGAAATGGGGTTCCTGTGCAGAAGATTTTCCATTAATTTAGAACTTACTAGATATATAAGCATTCATGAACCACAAAATATTGTCTCTGTTGGACATTACATGAGAATATAATTGGAGAAAATATTATAGGCGCGAATAGCCAAAGGTCAGGGTTCAAGTCCTAGTGCCGGAGGAATTTTTCTCCTACAACATTCTTATAACTTAATGTTTTATAACATAAATATAAAATATAAGTTATTTATGCATACAGAGATAACTGATCGTATTTAGCTAAAAAAAGTTGATAATTTTTTTAAGCACGAAATATATAAACGTAAATTATGAAACGAAGACAAACCCTAGTACTTTTTCTCTTATTACTCTACTTGTAATTTTCTTGCAATCGAGGCAAGAACCCTGAGCTAAAGTAACCTCCTCTATGCAAATTGCCTTGAGTCCTATTATATGAGTAGAACAAGTCGCTACATCATTGCTGTGTTCAACAATGCTAATGGGAGGGAAACAATTGTAACTTTGTCAATTACCTTTACTTCAGTTACAAGTGTTGTATTTTATTTTTTTACAAACTGATGTTTCGACCGATGCCATTTGTTGGATAAGATAAATTATTTCCTTCCTTAATTACTAGAATTACTGGAAGGAAAATTATTGGCGATATTAACTTGAAATTGGGTTAAAATTTTTCATTATAATTTTTAATTTGACCACTACATTTTCTCCTTATCTTAGCAGATAGTAATAAAATGATGAAGATTAAGAATTTAGTATCCGCTTGAGGGAATGTTGAAAGCTATTCATATAATCAGAGTACAGTCAGTATGTAAGAATATTGTAACTTATAGTGTAAATTATATACATATATAATTTCAAATTATAGCCTACTATGTCTTATAGTTTCCTGGATGTCCATTTTTACATGTGAGCATTTTCAGCTCCTTGTATTCTCCTTACATTGTGTAAGACTGGGCTCTTTGTATCTATCTATACCCTAAATAGATAAGATTCTAATTGTGTAATCATAGATGTAATAATGTATAGACTATTTTATTCTAGTGGTAAGCTTCGTAATGAAGTAAACAAGCTTATATGATTGCATACAAATTTTAAATTGCTTTAAAATAATAAGACTGGGAGACCCGAAGGGAAAAGACCACGTGGAAGACCTAGACGTTGGTGGGAGGACAATATTAGAACGGATTTATGGGAAGTAGGATTTGTGGGGGATGATTGGATGGAGTTAGCACAGAATAGGGTTGAATGGCGGACTCAGGTAAGCGCGGCAATGAACCTTCGGGTTCCATAAAATAGATAATATTCCTTTAAGATAGCTTGCTTAGTAATTGTCTATTGCCATTGAATAAGTAAGTAAGTAAGTAAGTTAAAATAATAAGAAATTATGTGAGAATATTATACTGAATATGAGACAATACGTTGAACTTCCCTATCTGAGTAACAGGCTATAATACCCTTGTAGAAAGGCAAGATAAAATTTAAGCTCGGTGTCTATGGCAGCAGCCCTCAATTGTATTAGTTATTAGTTTTTCTTGTAGACATTTCATGATGAGAACTCCTATGTTATAAATAAGGTCCTGAAAGGTTAGTTTATAATTATAATGTGATCTGACGGCTAAGGTGATAAGTACGTGTTGCACCTGTCGCGAACATATTATAATTCTTGCCAAGGTTTCACACAGGACAAGTCTTGAACGTGTAAATGACACTGTTATTCTGTTAACAATCGCATCTTACACCACCGTCTTACTTTGGAAAATCTCCAAGTTTTCAACAAAAGCTCCCCTTAACTTTTCCTTTAAACCTTCTCTATTGTGCATTACCTAATAAACTACCCTTAAGGAAATTGTTGAGCGGAAATGAATATGTGAACCATCGTCTATTTTTAATATTGCTTATTCTGACTATAGAAAAGTAGAATTTGTAAGATATTGTTTTCTAACATTTGTTGGCATTTTATTGTCTTACACAGGTCTATTTCTGTCTTATATAAGGCCTATGTCACACGTAATGTATTTTTACTCGGAAGACAAAATACTTAGTTTATATATTTGTATTATTCCTTTTTAATGTACTTATGAAAATGATGAAAAGGATGTACTATTTAAGTTATACAGTTTACGCTTAACCTTCAGAACTTACTGTAGGCCTACTCATTAATAGTGATATAAGCTTTTAGGTTTAATAATAATAATAATAATAATAATAATAATAGTAATAATAATAAAGTTTAAGAATAATGATAATAATCATAGATTATATCACACATTGGGGGTACGCCTTGTCCTACTGCGCTACAAGGTCGCGAGTTCGATTCCCGATTAGGTCGGCGGGATTTTCCCATTGGAGTATTCCTGGGGGTAACAAGTGGCCATGCGTAGGGCTGACAACCTTACCACCTTCCTCTCCGAATGTCTCAATCCGGGAGCCTCAACCTCCCGGAACCCTGCGGGTCTCCACGACCCATAGACCTACAGGGATCACTTTACCTTTTTTACTACATCACAGATTAATGTAATTTATTTTAGATTTTATAGGCCTACCTTCCCAAGTTTATTATTTTACTTTTGTTTCATACTGGGGAGTAGCCGTACATTTTTCTGAGATTGTCTCTTTGGGTACACATGACTAATGGTAGTGTATGTGTAAACTAATACTGCCCTAAGTAGAATGTTACTTAGGACTACAGCGATAATGACTACATATATCTAAAACAAAATCGGAATTTAATTATGAAAAATTACACTTAATTATTATACTAAATAGGTGCTCAGAAATAATCAATAGACACTAGCAAATCCGTGAGAAGCTTTCGCACTTTACAGCTTTTGACAGATGCCCAACAACTGGATAATAGCAATGTATTCCTTCCTCAAAAACTTCCATCCCCTTCTTACGAAGTTCTTCTGCAACAAATTTTTTAATGTCTGGAGTTCTGTAGTAGTTCCCATAAAGGCATGATCCTAGAACATAAAATTTATTGTTTCGTGAAGTGACATTATTATTATTATTATTATTATTATTATTATTATTATTATTATTATTATTATTATTATTATTATATTTATTGATGGAAATAAAATTAGGATAATTGAGGGTTTTGTCATTGATTTTCATGAAAATCAGAATAAATGACTACTATGGTTCCCAAAATTAAAAAGAAGTACCACATTGTAGGCCTACTTCTTGCCACCGTTCACGAGACTCATCATGACTCTAATTCAAGGTCCAAGGTAAGTGTCCATTGTGGTAAAGGCCACATTACCTTAACTTGTAGTATGGATATGATTTATTATTACGTTGCCCGCTGTTCTAAAGAGGCGTTAATATTAATAACCAGTGTCGACCGAAACAGCAGTCGTCCCGCATGCCAACTGTTGTATTCATCTGTCTTTGGTATGCCGAGAAGATCGCTGGTTGCTACGATAGATGTCTCCTTTTCCTTGTCACAACTTAATCAGCAAACATAGCAAATTTGAGCTAACCAGTGGCGTAGTAGGCTAAACTATACTTTCTTAAACTACCCAAAGATACCGAACAGTAGGCCATCGCCGTATCTGCACTGATACTATTCCTACATTATGCCAGCATGGCCTAATATTGAATTTAAAAAAATAAAGCTTCATTGAATAAACCTGAAGGATTCAAATAAATTAGATTTTGGGTTTTCGGTAATAATGTATTTTTTGACGTTCCCTGAGTGAAAAATTACAATTTTCAGAAATCGTGTGTATATCATATGTGGTTAGGCCTATTATGTGAGTCTGTCTGTTCATTAATGTCTGCAAAAAATGCAGCTCTTAAATTAAAATCAATATCTAAACAAAACTGTGTGTTTGAATTAGGCATCTACCGATTAAGAAAAATTCGATAATTTTATTTTACTTCACAGTCACTTGTAAGTTGAACGAAGCAATTTTTTTTTCCGCAGTTTTCTCTAAAGGTCTCTAACATTATTTAGAGTCTTGTAAAAGTTGTCTGAAATGTATCTATAAGCTCGCTATCTTTTTCATATACTTAACTTTAAGTGATATTTTGCGAACAATATAGCCTTGCGTAAAACAGAGGCGATTGAATAACGCACTCCCGAAATGCGGCTATTTAAGTTGGGATGTGAAATAAGAAAATCAAATTGTGCATCTTCAGGATAGAGAATACATGTAAGTTAACTGTTTTACATAAGCTTTTTCAGTCATGAAAGGCCCCTATTTTGTTGTAACAGTTTTGGTTGTTTCTAAACCCTGCTGCAGTTTACATCTTACTTCCTGATATTCTACCTTCCATATATAGGCTACGTAAAATAAGTATTTGAAGAGTATGTTTAACAATGTTCTAAGAAAATAGAATTGTAGCTATCGCCAGCTTGTAAATCAAAATTACAATACTTCTTTTGTAATTTTCGCAGAGAAGTGACGTTGTTTATCCCGTTATTTCGTTATAAGGCACTTTAAACTCTTCGGTCTTACAGCCATCTTTTTCCTCTTTCCTGAGTTCCTTGAAGGAACGTTTAAGCGGCCCACACCGCCCGAGCCTTACAGGAATGCGATACAGGGGAGTATTTTCTATGGATCACACAATACTTTTCCGATCAGTCAAGGGCATAGAGGGCTTCCCCGGGTGAGTGCTCGGCTCAATGACGGGGCCACCTCCGAGACAACACGAACACATAGAACGAGACACACCAGTCGCACACACTCGTGCCGAACAAGGCCCGTATGGGATGAAGGTAACATGACGCCCAGATGACATCCGGGGACCACAAGGACCTACAGTTTTCTAAAATTTTCTCACAGGTGAGGAAATATCCCACCTAGGAAACTTGTCCCGTTCAGGAGTCGAACCTGGCCCCCCTGGAGAGGGGAGCGAACGCATCCCCTACGCCACAGCGGTGAACCTAACATAAGAATGATACCGGAAAAAAATCAATTAGTAACCATACGTCCAAGTAAGCTAGTACTTTTGTTTTTTTATGAATTCTGACGCGTGGAACTTTTTTTTCCGTTCTTTTGGTAACAGAAAGAATTAATATCTTAAAATCGGACATCTTTGTCTCAGTGCACATAGTTGGAGTAAGGTAGGATATATGAATTAATTCCGGATATTTAGTTACACCACACTGCTCTTTACAGTGGAAGTTAAACTAATTATGCGAGCGAGTTTTTATATAATTTTTGACAAAACGAAATACATTTTCGTAAATTTCTGTTTGGAGATATCATGAGCTGCCACTATTCATGTGTGTTTTTATTTGTGGATCCGTCGCACGCACTCAACATCAACCCACAATCATGCATAAGGTCACATTAATTTCTTGTGAATATTCTCGTACAATAAACTAACATTAACCATGTGTTTTAATGCATTTTTATTCTAATCTCGAATCTATTTAGAATACAATATTATTACAGCGGTAAACTAAATTACCCCTGTGATATTGGTTAAGAGTGGATAAAACAGTAAATTCTCTCAATAAATAATTTGGAAGAACTATTAAAGTAGATATTAACAAATTCTTTTGTTCCTGTTAGGTGAAGAGGATGAGGAAAAGACGCCGAGATCCTCCACAGATCCTGGGCAACAGGCGGCAGGACCTCATTATGACGTCACGTTGGAAGGACTCCAGTTGGCACTGATGGACCGACATGGCTACCAAGGTGAAAACTCAAGTAAGATCATCTTTGATTTTGTTATCTAGTAATATTTGCTGCATCGATCAATTCATCTTTAACTTCAGTGAGCTAATGAGTAGAAAACTAAGTAACTTCTGAGTAAAATCTAACAGGCACAGTTTTTTAAGCTCAGTTGTATTAAAGAAAACCAAGATATTGCGGCAATGTAAACAATGATACGGTGATTTACTATATGTAAAAAAAAAAAACGAGTTCGTGGTAGGGTTGAGCATCGATGTTTTGTACATCGTTGGAAAGCAACCGATGTTTTTGCTAAATCGATGTTTCTCCCTGACATCGATGTTTAAAATATTTACAGTTAATTTTCATTAATTTTGATAAATTAATTATGATTAGACATACTGAGTCGGATATTGAGAACATATTGACAGAATATTATTTTCAATGCGATGATTCTTCATGGAAATATTTTAGTTTATTTATGAATTTTTCCTAATTTTCTGAAACCTTGACTTTAAAAAAATATATATAAATCTATGTTTTAAGGAAAGCAAGATTAATAGCCCTACCTTGATTGTAAGATATAATTATATTTACAGCAGCCTAATTTGCCAAAACATAGATTTTTTTACATCGATAGTTTTCATGGAATTATTTCAGTTTAATTATGAATTTTGCCTAATTTTCTGAAACCACGATTTTTTAAAGTGTACATCGTTGTTTTCCGTCAAAATACATAGATTTTTTTAGGTCGATGTTATCGTCACATCGATGGTTACCGTCGATTTTAACATCTATGCTGAACATCGATGTTTTAACTATCGATGTTCATCCCTAGTTCGTGGTAATTAACCTAAAGCCTATTGAAGCTGTATATATAGCTATCTCAAGTCAACATAATGTTTGGGAACAGCAGTAATTTAGCCTAGATTCTTTAGCGTCCTAGCCTATTTTTGTGAAAACAGGCCTCAGAAGCCTTTCGGGATTAAGTCATTGACTAGAAACACAAATATTTAAGACAGTTCTAAATAATGTAACGTAGCACCATGTTATTGATTAGATATACTGCGTTTATACTTTCTACTTAGCCTATGTATCACTATCTTTTTCCTACTTTTAATGTAAGCATAAGACCTGTTCATTTTAGGTCTGTATGGTCAAATGTAAGCTTTTAAAGTTAAATACTGATTTACAAAAAAATAATAGATAGATATTCAATTAAACATAGATTATTAAGTAGCCTATTCAAACAAATTAAATAAAAATAATTATATTTTATGTTTAAAAACTACAGAGTCAAAATTTTGGAAGTAGCTACTGGTAATTTTTATAGGTTGAGTGTGCAGTAATGATAAAGAAGTCTTATATTAATATAAACATTCATCAAGTGAAATCATCAGTAGCCCTAACTTCGGGATTGAGAGGAAAATTTCAGTAGAATTGCTGGTATCCAATAACGATGATCGTAACTAGACGATACTCAAAACGTTATTTTATTTATCTTGTGGGCCTAAGAAATCTCTGCTTTTATACAATTTTTGAAATGACTAATTTATACGTCATTAGCATTGAAAAAGTTAAAAGTACATCATCCAAAGCATTAAATGCATAGTTACATACATGGGTGTAGCTGCATGAACCACAAATGAAATTACTTGCTGACTAATTAGTTTCGACGAAGGAAAGGACGATCATTGTCTTGTGATGAACGAAGCTGTAAAAAAAATAATTGATACTTTCAAGAAGTAGTTTAAAAATATGAGCATAAAGGTGATTTGAAATCTTGTTCTCATTTCGTACAAGTAAACTATTATAGATAAAAACTATTGTTTCTTGATAGGGAATTTAAGTTTCAGTTTAACACGCGGCGACGAGGCCACATAAGACAGTTCAGTGATAGTACTTTTATGAGATTTTATTTATTTTATTTTATAAATGTGACGAAATGCCGTTTTTATTTTAATTATTGGAACTCCAAGCCAGTAAAAGATTCCCTGAAGATAATGTAAAGGCACCGAAAGGCCTAGGCTTCGAATCACAAAATATATCATAGTTGAACAACTAGTATCATATTTATTATATTTCATTTCAATAGATAGCTTTAGCATCTTTTCATATTGCTTCGAGTATGATTTACTTCTTACTTGACTGTAACTCCGCTGTTCCTTAGCGAGTTTTGTATTCTTGCTGAATAAGGTAGACTGCTAATATTTATGCAACCTAGTCTACATTTGGGAGAGAAACATCCAGGTTGAGTTGTAAGCTTTTATTTCGGAGAGTTCCCTTACAGTCTCATTTCCAAGGCAAGAAACCCGACACTTTGTAAAATGTGCAGAATGTTCTTCCCAATGGAAGTGCGGGTTACTTAAGAAAGATACCGTATCGCCATTCATTTCTCTCCAATGGCTTCATCTTATTATTCTGTTTCATAATGCTCCTTACAGAAGCAGTTCTGTATTTCATCTCACCTGCCTCGGGATCTTGTTTTCTCTTTTGCCGTTGATATATGTATGTGTGAGTAGACCATGTGCACAGTGCTTAACAACTAACTTTGAAATACAAATCGGTTTAGAGAAATAAAACTGAAAACCTGTCAGTACTAGTAATCATTAAACATTTTGGTTAACTTAAAACGTTATAGCTATACTAGAAAATCTTATTGTAGACATCTGTAGACAAGAGTCCAGAGTGATATTTGAATTGGACTAAGTATGTTCTTGGGAAGTCGAGTGGTTTCAGCGCACCAAGCTGAAAATAAGGCTTCATTTCACACCCAGAACAAAATTTTAAATAAAAAATAGTTAAAAATAGTCATTAAGACACCATCTTAGCTCATATGTTATAGTAAATTAATATAATATAATATATAATATAATATATAATATAATATAATATAATATAATATATAATATAATATTATATAATATATAATATAATATTATATAATATATAATATAATATAATATTATATTACATTATATTATATAATAGTAGCATACATTTTTGTACACTGATGGAATAAAAACTAATAATCTTAAACTAATATAGAATTTTTTTTCAAATATTGTAGGGCTGATATTAGTCAATCGTAAAAACTATATACACCATGCTGTGGGGGAAAAACATTAGCTTAGGCTTCTCTTATTTAGCAGAAATGTGTAGTTCGCGAGTCGAAAACTACTCATTTAATTATTTAAAAAAATTCCTATCCTTATATAAAATGTAGACTCTCTGAGAAAAAAATTTAGAGATGATAATTATAGATGATATATTATTACTGAAGACTGATATCTTGTTATGAGAGAACTTATGGGAAAATAGTCATAATATAACATACCATCATAATATATATATATCAATACCATGGTCATAATTCGACTTTGATATAGCGAATAACATAATTATAATTTTTAATTGCCTAGTGATACGTTATCCTGTGTGTTTTCACGTGTAAGTTAAATACTTGTTTATTATGAACTCCATGCCTGCTACTTATTCAACGACTTGTAAGATAAGGAAGTCAGGAGGGAGTCAAGAGTATCAGATAGAAGAATTTCTGTAGGCTCTCCCTTGGAACCTAATGTACATGCAGACATAATATCTCAAGAAGTGAACGGAGTACCACCCTCTATGTTCACTTTATAAAACAGCATCTCTACCCACCTCCCAAACCCATCCCCAGCCAGCCAAAGAGCGAAATGAAGCCAAGTAGTGTACGCTATACGATAATATATATTACAACGGGTTGTAACATTTTGAAAGACAAAGAAATTGTCTCTTGTGGAAATGAGAGAAGGGAAGAATAAGAAGGAGTCGGGGGGGGGGGGAGTAAAAAACAAGGACCAACTCAACAAACACCACTACTGTGTGGTTGGTTGCTAGCTTTTTGTTTTATTTCATTTTGTTGGCATTGTTATGAGTCCTTTTATCTTGTATTGTTTTTTATTTCACCTAGCAACGAAAACTTAGTCCCCCTTCTTTTGTCAACAATAGCAAGTGTCGTATTGTTGTAGTCTTTGTTTAGAGTTTTATAATTTCATTTCATAACTTGCAGTTATGCTGGAGATATCGTAGGCCTTGCTGAAGAGATACCAGTTCTCAGCCTCTTAGAATAAGGGAACATTTGAAAAGAACTCATTAGCTAACATTTAGCTCTTAAATTGTCCAGGTTGGTGGCAAGGAAGCGTTGCCTGAGAGCTCTTAAGTAGGAGCTAAGTTGCTGACGAGAGTCTTCTGAAAATATGTACACTGACACTATCTCATTCAGCCATTTTATTCCTTTCCTTTGAAAATATACGAATTATAAACATGTCCTGATTTATAAATGGACAGACTGGACATTTGCACAGGGTGAATTTTTAAAAATAATATTAATATAATTTTAACATTAAATATAATCTATCATATTATGTTTTAAAATTACGAAATACATTACACATTTTCGTAAAAAATCAAAAGATTGACTGTATTAGGTACCGGTATTACGAATATTTTTGTAAATGAAATTGCAATATCAATCCTGCATTTTCGCCAAAATGTAATTATTTTAATTTTATAAAAGTACTTTTAATTTGGGCGGCAAATATTTGAGGGGTGGATTTTTGTATAATATTAACATAATATGCACATAATGAAATATAATTAAGCATTTGTTTCAAAATTGTCAAAAATAAATATTTTGTAAAATTTCAAAGATTGACTACATTACATATTACAAATATTTTTAGAGCTTTTAGACATTTTTTGTAAATGAAATTACAATGTTAATCATGCATGTTTGTACAAAACCTAATTACTTTCATTTTATAAAAAATGGATCCTAGGTTTGGATTGGATTACTCGCAATAATAAAATGCTATCGGGTTGATACTTGGGTAAAACACGAACTTAATAAAAGGAACTTTGGGTGGGGTTGGGTGGGTAGGGTAAAAGTAAATGTTAAAGAGGCGGTTATACAATGCTTTGTCTAGGGTGCAAAGTACCTGAATTCGGGCCCTGCTTATAAAATTACATAAACAAAAGATATAATGACATTGTTAAGTAGTGTATGAGCTTGTACTACTATAGGTAAGATTATTCACATATGATTTTAAATCTTTTACGGCATATATTATAATCTGGAAAGGTGAAGTCAGACTCAAATATTCAATGTCATAGCCGGGATTTGAACCAGGATCTTCGGTTCTCCGTGCCGCTGCTCTTACCGCTGAGCTACCATAGCAACATGCAGGTAGAACATTAAATTCTCCAACTGACTCACATATCTGTCTCCTATATATTACAATCTGCTTATTACCCGGGTGATACGCACTCCAAGCTTTTGACAACGTACTCTGTTGTTCTTTTAATGCATATATGGGCAACGCCCGGCCCGCGGGCCGGATGTGGCCCGCCCCGACTTTTGATCCGGCCCGCGGAACATTTTAAAATTGCGCTCGAAAAAGTAAATATTTTCGGTTCTCGCCAACTACAGAGTGAGAGGGGGAAACAAAAGCCTGAACTACGAGGTTGTTCCTTCCGGTCAGCCCTAGAAAAATGCTGCAATAGGCCTAAATCTGAGTATCAAACCAGACTTACAGATGAAAATTTTGAAAACACTCTGCGCTTGTGTATTAATGGAATTGATGCCAATATTGATTATCTTGTTTCTCAAGTTCAAGCTCAAGCTTCTCATTAATTTCTGCTGATTGTAAGTAAATACATAATCACTTCGATATTGTTCTCATTCATGTAACTTTAGCATTATACTTTATAAATATAAAAAACCGTAACATTATTATTTTTTTCACAACTACCTATTATCTACGGCCCGCGCCTTCATAAATATTTTAAAGTTTAGCCCGCATCTTTCCAAAGGTTGCCCATACCTGTTTTAATGTATGGAGGTTTGAACTTGACACTTTATTTTTCAATTTCCCCCTTAAATAATAGTCATATACCGTTAGAGAACTTAAATACAATATCACAAGAGAAATTAAATATCTCTGAAGATGATCGTATGCACGTGAAACAAAATTTCTTTTAAAAATGTCAGTGTTGTGTGGATGCAAGAGGAGGACATTTAAGGCATCTCTTGTGATGAGGTGTGTGGTTATTTTCATTGTAATTTTAATTGTAATCGTGAGAACCTGAATCATTACATCGTTAGTGGCTTTATTTGCGAAGATATTTCACCCGACCGATCGGGAGTTGGAGCTGTGGTCGCCGTGATGCAGAAACCCGCACGATGCGAATTCTTATTTGTAACGCACTGTATATAATATACAGAACCTGTTTATAAAATTCACATCTAAGTATAACTCAGAAGAAATATGAATGTACTCTCAAAGTTAAATAATTGAGTTCATTTTGTCTGCTCCTTTTGCATGTCGCCTGCTGTGATTTGTTTAGTTGATATGCAATAGCTTGATGAGAAAGAAATTGCAATATATTGCAGGGGCGCTCTATATGTTTCCGGAAAAGTTGGTAGCAGTTCTGATAGACAAGACTGTAGAAGTGCGGAATGATCTCCTTTTCTGTAGTACATCCATAACAGTGGCGTACTAACAGTGATGAGGTATGGGGCGCTAATCAACATAGGGACCTACCCAGTATTCACAATTATTTATATTGTTCACACAGTCTACACAAATATACGATAGCAAACTGCCTAATGCATTATATTTCTGTGAACTCGGAATAAACTATTTAATTATGAAGTACTTTTTTCATTTGGGATTCGCATGTTTTTATGCATTAGGGAACTCTACTTTTTTACCATAAGTTTGCTTAGGATACCGGTACCAATGCTGACGTATTGCCGGAGAAAATCCTCGTTAGTACACAATTCCTTCGGCCAAGGTATTGAAAGAATAGGTTAACTAAATAATTGTGATTTCACATGTTTATTTTATGTACTAAAGAAAGAAAACCCAATTATCTCTAAGGGAGAACATCATTTCGGGAAGGCCAAAGAATTTCTTGAGCCTACGCGACATGTTTGACACTTAGGAAGTTTGTCATTATTCATTGCATTTGTTCATAGAGTCACATTTTAATTAAACATGTTTGTAATTGCATATATATTTTAAGTTCTAGAGGTACGATACATACACACACATACACATATTTTAGCTATAGGTATGTACACTCTTGAATGCCTATATGATTGGTTGGACTCATGGATGAAATTAGTGTATGGATGGAAGGAAGAAAGGATGGACTGACAGGATAGACAAATACGAATGTGCGGATGAGTAGATATATAAAATTATGGGTAAAATGTAAAAGAAATCCAATTAATACTTATGAATATCTTAAACTTATCTTGGGTTATTATTACTTTTGTTTATTTATTTGTTTGGTGCCTGTTTATGAGAAAGGGAGAAGGGAGGAAAGTTAATCTAATAGGAAGAGAGTGTGAGAAAACGAGGAAATAGAATGGGGGAGTTAAGTTAGTATGGGACTAACATACAAAAGACAGTGGAACATTCTGACAGAATATGACCAAGATTTAGTAGATCAGAGACGCTGATAGTGAAATAAGCACGAAGAATGCGAAAATACCGGGTTGATAAAAGAAAGGAAGGAGATTATATGAAAAAGGAGAGAAAATAACTGCGAGTCAGTCTGTTTTTGCACTATTTTATCTATTCCGTTTAGATGTTTATTAATAGAGCTACTTGCATGACAAGATTTATTTAGAAAATCTGATTTTTGTTAGTATTTGTCACTTTCAAACTTTCTACCAAGCGCAACTTTCCATAGACAGAAGGAAATTAAGTAAGATGGAAGAATATATTTGAAGAAGTGCTGATGATATTACTGTATATTTGGGAGGGAAAGAAGTGTTTATGGCAAAAATTACTTACGAAAAGGATCTTCACGGAAGGTGGTTCTATTTGAAGAGATACTTTACATAAGGAAAGGCTTATGTAACGCAAAACTTGTGGAAAGAAGGGTTTGTGGAAAGTAAAGTTTATGGAACGTAAGGCTTATGGACAGAATATAGTGAATTCAGACCAATGTAAAAGAAATTTGCTGACAAAGACAGGTGAACTGACAGGAAAATTGAGAACGGTCTTAGTAGCCTACAAAACTAAAGAGGGCTATAGACATATATTATTAGGGGGCGGATTTCTATGACCTAAAAAATAGGATATATGCATGAATTTATGACCTAAAAACATTAAAATATGACTTTACCACTTACACGTTTTTTTAAGTTTCACTACAATACATTTTATTAAAATATAGTGTTAATTATTTAAAATATCTGTAAATTCTCAAAAAGTATCATTTTTATGCAAAATCTGCAAAATATGATACGAAACTTCAAAATGTCTTTAATATGCACACAAATATGCAACAAATATGACCTAAATATGCATATTCATACTAAATATGCTATAATAGTTGAAAATTTCCTAAATATACAGTTATATGCACAATAAAAGCTGTTCCATTTTCACGAGGATGCTTGGAATCGTGTTTAAATTAGTCGGAAACCTGAAATAATACAAAAGGGTAAAATATGACATGTCATAGAAATCCGCCCCTAGTTATAATATTTCATGGGACGATTGTCTAAAACTCAGGAATCCTTAACCTCCAGTGGACGTAAGGCCCTCCGTGACCTACGTAAGAGTGAAAAATAGGGGACCATCACAACGTTCCGAGTTGGAAACCAATGCAAGTTTATGGACTAGCGCCTTTGTGTAGCCTGGATACCTCACGCAATACACCGGTGTTGGAGATGTGTTCGCTCCTGTACGGCGCTTCCCTCCGTATAGTGGAGTTCATGCGAACAGCTTTGAGAAAATGACTCTTCAATTGGAATATGAATAGTATATTGTATTTCAATGCTTAATAATCATTTATTAACGTGACTTAGCTTAATTGAAATTATTGTAGGATTTTTTCAGGGGTTTTATACAGTATGTTTCCTTTCTCTACATGTACCAACTTTGTGGTTAAATGACTTCATTAATAACGATGGATATACAGAGTGCTAATGAATAACACCGAAATATTTTACTTGTGTATAGAGGGGACATATACAAGCAACTTTCATTAGGAGATTTTTGTCTAGGCATTCAATTTTCCCTGTTTCAGCATAAAATCTCCAAGGGCATGGCCGCCACTGATTTCTATCGTTTGAAAAAAAAAGCAAAATAAAAGATCTTCGTTGTAATACTAGAGTTATGAATAAAAAAACTAATCCTAACTAAAAACTAATAATATTCAGGACGTATATAAAACCTGAAAAGTGGGTACAGAATTTCAGGGTGGACCATAGCGCTCCCATTAGTTATAATTAGGGGACGGATTTCTATGACCTAAAAAATAGGATATATGCATGCATTTATGACCTAAAAAACATTAAAATATGACCAATAAAATTTAAAATATGACTTTACCACTTACACATTGTGTATATATTTTTAAGTTCCATTACAGTACATTTTATTAAAATATAGTGTTAATTATTTAAAATATCTGTAAATTCTCAAAAAGTATCACTTAATGCCAAATCTGCAAAATATGATACGAAACTTCAAAATGTCTTTAATATGCATACAAATATGCAACAAATATGACCTAAATATGCATATTCATATTAAATAAGCTACAATAGTTAAAAATGTCCTAAATATACAGTTATATGCACAATAAAAGCTGTTCCATTTTCACCAGGATGCTTGGAATCGGGTTTAATTTAGTCGGAAACCTGAAATAATACAAAGGGGAAAAATATGACATGTCATAGAAATCCGCCCCTAGTTATAATATTTCATGGGACGATTGTCTAAAACTCAGGAATCCTTAACCTCCAGTGGACGTAAGGCCATCCATGACCTACATAAGAGTGAGAAATAGGGGCCATCACAACGTTCCGAGTTGGAAACCAATGCAAGTTTATGGACTAGCGCCTTTGTGTAGCCTGGATACCTCACGCAATGCACCGGTGTCGGAGAAGTGTTCGCTCGTGTACGGCGCTTCCCTTCGTATAGTGGAGTTCATGCGAACAACTTTAGGAAAATGACTCTCCAGTTGGAATAAAATAGCATATTGTATTTCAATGCTTAATATTCATTTATTAACGTGACTTAGCTTAATTGAAATTATTGTTGAATTTTTTCAGGGGTTTTATACAGTATGTTTCCTTTTCTGCATGTACCAACATTGTGGTTTCATGACTTCATTATTCACGATGGATATACAGAATGCTAATGAATAACACCGAAATATTTTACTTGTGTATTAGAGGGGACATATACAAGCAACTTTTAATAGGAGATTTTTGTCTAGGCATTCAATTTTTCCAGTTACAGCATAAAATCTCCAAGGGCATGGCCGCCACTGATTTCTAACATTTGAAAAGAAAAAAGCAAAACAAAAGAACTTCGTTGTAACACAAGAGTTATGAATAAAAAAAAATAATTCTAACTAATCTTTTCGCGTAAGAAGAAACATTCAAATTCAGACTCAAAGTTGCTGAACATTTACCGATATAAATACATTATGAAATATGCTGTGGATTTTTGCACGCAATAATGCAATAATGCCGGGTTAAATGAGCAACAATTTGTAAATTGAGCTGTATAGAGTTCTATACTTCAGATTTCCATTTTACGTCCGAATACTTCTGCTGAATATATTGTTGATGGTTTTTTGTTAGGTCGTACAGGGCAACATGCAATGTTGAACAGTGATAGAAATTAAATTTTACTGCCTGTTTTGTATTATATTCCATTATTTGAATCATCATAAGAGCGATAACGATAAAGTTGAAATTAATTAAGAACTATTTAAGAAATATTATGAGTCAACGAAGGCTTAGTAGTCTCAGGGTGTTGAGTATTGAATTTGAGAAGGCAAGGTAACTTGAGTTACATTTAATAATTGACTTATTTGCCTCTAAAATGGCCAGAAGGCAAAACCGATTGTCCAGGACGACTTTTTTCCTGAATAATTTATCTGCATGGGAATTTGGGTATTTTTTTTATTTGATATCCTGTTTAAATATACAAGTTTTGTGCTTTTTAAACTCGCCTGCTTTCATATAGCGTTTCTAGCCTAATGAAAGAATGCTTGATGATATTTTCGGATGGTAGATATATCGACTTGCCTAAAACTTACATACGTGTGATCTTTCCACCTTAGAGTGTACTGAAGCCTTAATTAAGCTTACCTGCCAATAAGTACAGAAAATTGTAAAGAATATCAACATCCTAAATTGTTTAAAACAACAGAGATTAGATAGTGGCATGATGGAAGGAGAAAGTTCTACCTTTTAATGTCAACTGGTCAACATTTATCACTCTACAGACTATATTCTTTGAAATCTTCCGGTTTAAACAGTTAAGACACTGTCCGTCGAACGATTATTGTATAAACTGATAAGGTAATCATAGGAGGCAAATTCCATCTGGCACAAAACTCAGTTGGGAGAGCACCGGCATGGAAAGCCAAAAGTTACGGGTTCGTATCCCAGTGTCAAAGGAATTTTTCACTTAATATATTTTCATAAAATTCGTATAATTATGAGAAAATCATAGTTCGCGTATTAGACGTCTAAATTATACAAAGCGATATCTCTGGCTTGGACTGTCCTTGGACGTGTAATAGCATAAAGCATGGTATTACTAGTACCCATATTACTAAACACTGCTGCAGGGTTGTCCACCTGAACTCGATGAATGTTATCTCATTCAAGATTCCTGTCATGATTTCAGAGCTTTGCAACGTAACATACAGCTAATTTCTTGCACGTGGTCTTCTCTTAGTCCACCAATTTTATTACCCAAATTTGAAGGTAGGTTTGGGCTTTGACGCATCTTGTAAAATGAAATTTCGCTGAGCAATCGTCACTATGGTGCTCAGAATGGAGCATTGCTGAGGACTGAAGATACATCTGGTTTCCGAAACACCGCCACTTCTAAGAGACAAGATAAATAATCGATCCTCACGCCCGCCTCGCCTGCTCCATCTCCCAAGTGACGAGAAATGGAGGGTGGAGGGTGGAGGGGAGGGAGTTGAAGGCATAAAATGACTGCTCGAGGAATGCTAATTAGACAGAGATGGAAGAACCTCAAGCATTTTATCTTTTCCGTCTGTCTCTCTAATTTCTCTCTCTCTCTCTCTTTCTCGAGTTTCCACTGCCGTGTCGTCTTTCTTATTTTTTGCATTCGCTGTTCTTGTTATACCCCCAGTTGTTGCGATGGTCCCACAAGGTTCCCCTTGGCACGTCAATGCCAACTAAAGCCAGCAGACATTGAAAACACAACACCCCTGACGAGGCGCTTCGCACACCTTCTTCTTCTACTTCCTTAATTCACACTTTGCGATTCGTTTCAAGTAACGTCACTCATTATGAAGAGAATTGCCCGCGTCTTGTCTGACCTCGACGTATTAATCGTCTACACTCAAATTAGTAATTTTACGTATTCTTTCTTTGGTTAAAAATACCTTGGTTTACTCTAACAACCGTTTTTATAATTTTAGCAGTTCCTACACTATTTTATAGTTGGATCAGTGACAGGAAAGTATGTTCTTCGACGACAGTTCTTAAACATTACCTAAACAAGGTGAACCGAAATAATTTGCCAGGATCGGTAACTTCGCCCCTTTCATTGTCTTCCAGTTGTTGTGCTTTGGATAATTATCAGTTACTGGCTCCTAGGGCGCTTTCAGACTATCTAGGCTACGCCACTCCACTATGCAGAAATTTTGGTTTCCATAATGCTTTCTTACGAGATTCAAACTTAGATTTGTTGACAGTCTGAATGGGTCTGCCACTTTCTCATAAGAATGAAATATGGGAACCAAAAAACTGTATAGTGAAATGGCGTTGATAGTTTGAAAGAGCCCTAAAATAACATAGATTGTCTTTGCGGATGAGGAAACCCCTCCGTAAAACCCCAAAAAGACTTACGATTGTAAGCATCAGAATTTAAATTCCTGATACCACATTCCTGAACGTCTCTTTGGATCCTTTCCCAATAGTATGGAAGTATTATGGTATACAGATAAGAGTTATGATATTCTTGTATATATGCCTATTGAATCTTCAATCCCCAGATGTGATGTATTTCGAACGCTTAGACATCATCGTCTCACCGAAGAGGGTGGGGTCCCATTCCCAGTCAACCCACGTGGAACTGCAGTGGGAAAAAGTAGCATCATGATAGGTTCCTAGTAATGGTTTCCTATTCCTTCCCTTTGTTCCACCATTGCTCTATTACTCATATATAACTCATTTTGAGATGTGTGACATGTGTTGCATTATTTCTACCTCAATTCGGTCCTAAGTGGAGCCTCTTTACCCGCAGCGGTATTGAGCATGGATCGGTGTCTAACACATTACTGGCAACTGTAAGGATAATTTCCGGTAATTTTAACGCAAATGGACACCAGTGTTCATCTCTCCTTCATCCCTGTCACTTTATTCTGCTTTATCGGAAGCCGATGTAGAAAGTAACCGATTCAATTTTTGAAGCTTCAGGTATTGAGAGCGAACATCCAAAAAGTATAGAAAAATTTCTCGTGTTGAGATTGAATTAAGTGACCGAGCGAAGCGAGGTCCCGTTTTAACTCGTCCGTTTGGCATTTCGTCTGTTTGTGAATTTGTGTGTTACGCACTTAGACCATACGCGTTATTCGATTTTCTACCAATTTGGTATGAAGTTTCCTTTAAGTCATTCATATTTTTTATTCATTTTATGGTTTTGAATTATTCATTTCATGCTTAATTATGTAACCCTAAGTATTGGCTAAATAGTCACAGTAATCGTAGGCCTACTTGATGTCCGGATTCTCCCAAGATAAGTTCAGTCGCAAAGAACTTCATTGCTCGTGAATTTATCTGTGAAATCCGGAACTTTTGTTATATTACCTTTGATAATTTTATATTTCTTGAGCAGTTTGTTTGTTTCCTGCTAAAATGCGTCTTTATATGTATTTAATATAATTATAATAAGTGAGAAAGAGACTTACAATATCAAATGAACACAGACTATCAGCAAACTCCATGACACTGCATCCCTGGAAAGAACAATGTCGACCTTCTTACTGCTGAGTCGTCTACATCCATCTTTTGACTTCATTAGAAAATTGCAGGATTTAGTGATAGTTTCCTTTTATACTTCTCTTTTATACACTTTTCCTGTTCTATATACAAAACGATCCATGATCACACACAATAAAAAGAATTCTCCTATACAGCACAAAGATAACACAAACTCCTTGTCTGATTTTGTGATCACGGTGCGAAGCTTACTTACTATAACAGACGAGAAGGACAGTACTGATAAAGGTGATTATGATAACGACGATAAAATTGTTCGGTGTCATCGACGACGACGATGATGGTGATAAATATTTTTGATGATTTTGATAACGATTATCGATGATGGTGTTGACGATGATACTACTTCTGACGATGGTAATAGGTCTCATGATGACCTGATACCAATATGGTGTTGTAGATGTGACAGATATAGGTCGAAGATGAGTGGTAGACAAAGAAGATAAATAGTTGCAGTCACTGTCAGTCGGAGGAAGAGCTTGAGGAGGAAATATAGGTAGGTGAGAAATTTCGTAAGCGAGATGATATAGTATAAAATGAAGACGACGATCAGTGTTGTTGTTGTTATTGTTATTATTATTATTATGATAAAGCTGACGAAGAACAAGAATGATAATAATTAATATATAATAGATCAATGTGTTATATGGATGGGATAAAAAACGATCGAAGTGGAAGAAGACAATGTATTCTGTTAATTAAAATACGAATACCGCACAGTTACTATGGTAACCGTTAAAGAAATCAACTATTAATAACTATGTTTGATAATAAGTATTATAATTAACTTATTGTTTATAAAGGTAATGGATTTTTTTTATAATAACATATCTTATGTGTCGGTACTACAGGATAATAATTTAGAATGTTAGCTTGCATAAAACAATATTTATTATAACTTAATATCAATTATTAATTTTATTAATTTTTAATAAATTCTTCATAAACATTCCTTATAATTTGAAGCTTCTCCAGTATCGTAACTTAAAGTCATTGCTACAGAAATATTCAACACTTTCAATCACCTTCTGAAAAGTTTCTTCTGGTTATTTAGCTATATTTGCAAGCTTGGAGACGACGTTTTAAAATGCACACCCTCTATATAGGAGGGGTTAGGTTTTCCTCCTGTCCGTCCCTCGGGACCAGAGCATTAATCACATCCAGAGAATGGCACACAGGAAAAGGGGCGTCTGGGGACTCTCTCGTTGCTATGACAACCTAGAGAAATCTAATAGGGAGGACTCTCCTTCCACCTTCCTTCCTCATACTCCATGCCCATCCCCAATGCTCCAAATTGTCTGAATTATCATTTCAAAATGCAAAGAAAATATAGAACTGTGAAATGGGTTTTAATTGCCAGGGGAGTTTTAGAGACAGACGCAGAATTTGAAGGATGGGGTACTCGGGGGGGGGGGGGGGTACGACAGGGTTTATGTGATGCTCAAGGCACGCAGATAAAACGTGGCGAATTAGTGTGATAAGATGTCGAGAAGAAAATGTATTGTAAGAGCGCTGTATGTTGTAAATACTCGTAGTTAGGAGTGAAACAGTTTCCTTTAGTGTTTCTTTTGACGTTCGTTCTATGTTTATCGAGTCTTCTGATGCCACTTGTAATATTAATGTACTAGTTAATTATGCATGAGATGTTTTAAGTTCTAATTTCTTTGATGACTATCAAGTCAAGTAAATATTCATTGCATCCTTAATCAGCTCACTCAGTATGTGCAACTTTAGAATTGAACTTAAATTTCATGTCTTGCAGATGTGTGTTTCTACAGTATAGCCTGTGCGGTTTGCACTGAAACTTTGTCTGTAAGACTTCAAATTGATCTATTTTTCTCCTTACGAACAATTTCAATATCATCTGTACCCTCAACCACAACTTGACAAAACATATACTCATTCTGGACTTAGGCTTATGATATTGTTACTTTAATGTAGGGATGGGTTCTATAGGGCAAAGGTAACATGAACTCGGTGTTTAGGAATTGCGTGCGAAGAGGGACAAATGCTTCTACTTGCGTGCCAATGAAATCTAAGAACTACCCGAGTTGCGTGCCAACCATTTCTAGGAGTTATCCGAGTTGCATGCCAAAGACATGTAAAAATTTGCGTCCCATTTCCAGGTTAAATTATAGGTCTACTATAATGCAGTGTTCAATAACTTTAACATAAGCTTTAAAAACTATCTTGCAAGACACCCACTTATCTTTATTACTAGTGCCTTTTGAAAATAAAATTTAAAGCCATTGATGACGAACAGTTTCTTTTTTTTTCACCCATCATAGTAGCTACAATTAGTCCATGATTCAGTAGTCCCTTGGTTAAAGTCACCAAAACATGTTTTTTTAGGCGCTATATGCCTAAGTCAGGATAAATATTATTTTCGCAAACTGTTGAAAACTTGTTTCAATGCTTAACTAAGATCGAAACATAATAAATACAGATTAATTTATAGGCCTACTATAATGCAGTGTTCAATAACTTTAACATAAGCTTTAAAAACTATCTTGCAAGACACCCACTTATCTTTATTAAGTTATTAGTGCCTTTAGAAAATAAAATTTAAAGCCTTTGATGACGAACAGTTTCTTTTTTTTTCACCCATCATAGTAGCTACAATTAGTCCATGATTCAGTAGTCCCTTGGTTCAAGTCACCAAAACATGTATTTTTTAGGCGCTATAAGCCTAAGTCAGGATAAATGTTATTTTCGCCAACTGTTGAAAACTTGTTTCAATGCTTAACTAAGATCGAACAGTATTATAATAAATACAATAAGTTATCTACTTGGAATCTTTAATTGGTAAGAAATGATATATAAATATAAATAACTGCCTGTTGTGGGCTTCGTTCAGGTTACGTCTAGAAAGCGTTTCTTTGAATTAAATTTTATCAGTGGAAACTTTAAAAATAAATTATTATTACACTCAGTGTAATGATTTCGTATGGTTATTGCAGTATATTATATTAGTTACACCTTGTTCTTTTGCTGTAGGCCTATTGAAGAAACCACCATGTACCTCCATCATGTGATTCGTAGCCTGTTTCCTACTAGACTATTAAAGAGTCGTCCAAGGGCACGCTGGCATGCAATTTAAGTGTGTGTTATGATAATTATGCGTGAAAATGTATCATAATTACGTTTTCTAAATTGTAAATTGTAAATGTAAAGAAATAAACATGATTGTGTATAAAGAGTTGGCCTGGATAGTGCAGTCAGTACCTGCTGACTTTCTGTGCCTAAGGTTGCGGGTTCGATTCCGGCCCAGGTTGATGGCATTTATGTGTACATAAATGTGACAGGCCCAAGCCTGCAGATTTACAGGCATGAGAAGCCTGTGGATTTAAAGAAATCCTGCGGGGATAACATTCCTGCACACCGGAGACCTAAATTGCAGTGTCCCTGCCGTGAAATAACCATATAACCATCCTATAAAGGGCGAATGAATTAAAAATTAATAAGTTGTTTAGTGAATGGCTTCTATGTTATTACATTCTGCTTATTGAAACGCCTTTATGTAAGGCTCCATTCTTTGTTTGCTAATATTGCTTTTTTTTTAATTTCATGCCAAGTTATATTATCCATTTTTGTACTTATAGATAAAATCGTTTGAAAATAAACATCGAAATATTACTTGAACCACAATGAATATCTTCTTGCAATCAGTAATTGTAATTTGAAAGGAGTTCAATCGTTGTTGTTGCTCTGCCTTGTTTATGAGTGTGTATAAGGGCTGGTAACTGCCCTGAGCTTTATTGCGAATATAAATCAGATACAGATAGAGGCAGCGGCTATCAGGAAATGGAAGAGAAGAAATTAATTACCCTTTGTCCTCATATCCCTTGCTCTTCTCGGGTCCCTCGAGATTTATATAACAGATATGCTTAGCAATGGTATTGGTTGCAATGTCAATCCTACTGTTTTTGTAACCTCCTATTCCGAATGGTTGGTATAATGTATTTTGATTTTTTGTTCCAATTTTGAAATAAGCTTTAAACATTAAAAAATTACCAATTTAAAATTATATAGGCTATTGTGCTTCCATAAGGAGAGAAATGTTATTTCTTTCTTTCTTTCTTTCTTTCTTTCTTTCTTTCTTTCTTCTTGAACGAAGTGCCAAGCAGCGTAGCTGCATAATCAGATTAATTAGGTTTGTTTGTCGCACTGTAGCTATGTTTTAATTTTTACTTAAATCTTTTTATCACTGGGAATGACCATAAGTTGGCCAAAATATATATCATTTTTAACATTTTATATTTTGTATTGACAAGGCCGAGTTTCCTCATTTTAAACTTCCAAGACTGTTAATATGACTATTTAATGAACATCGTAAATTTTTACATAATTTATAAAGAAAATATTACAACAATTTATTAAAGTATGAGCAAGATTATGTAAATATTCCATCTTAATTGTAAAACCAAGTGAAAATTCCTATTTTTTTTACTATGTATAATTAAGACTCATGTATTTAATTTAATAATAAAATTTTTGTAGATGTACACGTATTTACGTGTTATTTTAGCGTCAGCAAGCGAAGTTGTTACAGTATTGCAATTCTCGTAAAAAAGTGAGTTATACATGTTTGGTTTGAAAGTGATATAGCAGCTGATATAAAATATAATTTAGAATTGAAAGTAGACGAGAAGAATAGGCAGCAGGCATATTTACTACGCACGCGTCTAAGTCACTCTCTCTCCCTCTCTCGCTCCTTTCTCTCTCCCTCTTTCTCTCTCTGCCCCTTCTCGCTCAATCTCTCTCTCTGAACCCTCTCTTTTTCTCCCTCTCACTCTCTCACTCCTTTTTACTCACTTACTCGCTCATTCTGGTTCTGGCGGGCGCGATATTTCGATTTGAATCCTCATGAGAAGAACTCTTGGTGAATATTTAGATGGTGATTGTGTGTGAAGGGAAAGGGGTAGAGGAAAGACGTGCGCGGGTGAGAGAGAAAGAAATAGGCGAGTAGTCTATATAGGGCTAATCTTGGGCATTATTCATGTGGGGGCTTTCTCAAGCTAATAACACACGAAGTCGAGGGAAGGTCCGTGGAGGGGCGAAGGCACGGCAAGATAGAAAAAAGAGGATAGTTGTGTAAGAGAAAGATACAGATGAAGAAAGTATCAGAGAAAGAGGTTAGATGTATTCATTCTTCTTCAGCAGCTATCTCATCCCCTACCTACCTTTCTTTTTTTATTCCTTATGCTTCTTATTTTTCTTCCTCTTCTTGAATCGGACGACGCCGACTACTTGGTTGTAGCACATTGATGCATTTCGGGAATGGCACGGAGAAATGAATATAGTAAAGGAAGAGTAAGGTGGAAGCCATATTCCCACCCACCGACATCGCCACCACATCTCACCCCCTCTTCCCAATCCCCCTCCCCGAAAAAAAACGTCTCTTCGCACTCGGGGTCCCACACTGCCGGCTTGAAAACTCCGATAATTTACATTCTGCGCCTTAGAATTAGGTTCTTCACTGTGAAGCGGCAGCGGTGAGAATATTTTTTCACTCCTTCAAATGCAAAAAAGTTGTTCTTGTTCACTCACATCTTTGCATCTTTCTCGTTTTAGCCAACACCCTTCTCTTATAAAGACTTCACGAAGCCCCCCCCCCCTCACATTCTCATCGGATATGTCGGCGGCCTATCAACTTTGTAATGTTACATCTACAACTATTGCAATGATAGTAATTCTATCCATGTGTTAGGATCAGGTGAATCGCGTGCGGCGTTACTGGTGGTGCAAAACAATGAATGGAATTTGCGTCCGAACAGTTGCACCCTCCGCGTTAGTTCAGTGATAGTAAGGAATCCATGAACAAAAAACGATTTTCAAGTTCTTCTTGTGGTCCCTGGTGTTTTAGTATTGCGATACGTGGGATCAAGAATAATTATTACTAGACGATATGGCCATTAATAGGCTAATTATTGAAAAAAGGTCATTCAAAGTAGGCCCTCCGCCCCCCTTAGAATGAAAACCTCGTATCTCAAAAGAGAATTAAGAGTATTTTAAATTTATTGTTAGAAAGAAAAACACATATCTCAACTATTTGTCAGCCAATATTACAATAATATGTGTGCTGCCCTCTAGAGAGGAAAAACGAAATCCAGTGTATTGCTAGGAAGAGTTGTTAAGTGACAAAGCCATGTATATGTTTTATGAGATACGAGGTTTTCATTCTAAGGGGACGCCTCCTCAATTAATAGGAAATAAGGAACGAGTCACAGAAGAAAGCCAAGAACAAGGCAGAAACAAATGCAGAGGAATTCACGATTTAAGGTTACATAAACAAATAGAGAGACCTTGAGCATAGAACAGGAGAAACAGAAGAAGAAGAGTACGAAGTACTATTACATAAAATGACACAGGAGTACATACATACACACATACGTACATACATACATACATACATACACAGCGATTGCTAATACCATTAAACAAGATTAGAACAATGCAACAACAACGCATAAGAGAGGCTTGGCGATGCAGTAAGTTACATAAAGTATTGTTCACAACATCGTTGCGATAATCTTTAACTTGGGGTTTTCATTCTGCAAGTATCAAGAAAGAAGAATGTCACTTATGATCATGTGTGGCATAAATCACCTAGATATCAAGAAATTTAAATAATTTTATAACATGCAATTTGTTTTCACTAGAATGAAACATAGAAGAACGAAGTAGTCACTAGTAAAACCATATGGAAATATGAAATGCGCAGTTAACACATACACTAACGCAAATTCCAATTGTAAGCTATCCGCATGCACGATTATGTAATACGGGAATATAGAAACTAATAGTAAGTTTTTCATATAGGCCTACCTGTTTAATATTGGATGTGTGTACTAAGTTGGATAGTGTGGTCTGAAGCATAAGTGAAAACAATTCTAGAGTGATAGGGAAAAAGCGAATAAGTCAAAATACCAAAGTTTTAGGAGAGACAGAATACAATTTATTTTCACAGCTCTGTTACAATATTTAGTTCAGTCCACTTCAGATATTTTTACAGAGTATCTGATGCTATGTAAAATATCTGGGTGGGCTGATCTAAATATTGTAACAATGCAGTGGAAATCAATTGCTTTTTGTCTTTCCTGAAACTCTGGTATTTTGACTTATTCGCTTTTTCCTTATCACTCTAGAATTGGGAAGATAGTTTCATGATGTGACTGTGCTTGAGCTTCCTTAGTAAAATGGCAACGCATATTCAGCGCTCCACATTGAGATCTACTCTTATCTTCACTCAGTTATACTTCTATGATAACATAATTAGAAAATAAAGCATTAAAACCTGTAGTTACCAGTGCTTAAAATCACGATGGGTTTTACTGCTGAGCGTAATCAATAAAATAATTACATACGAGGGTAAGTCAATAAATATCCAACACTCTCTTTTTTAGATTTATCGCAACAACAATACTAAACCTTCAATTACCTCATTTTTCAACATAATCCTCTTGCTATTTTGTACATGTATCCTTTTCTTCAGAATTATTTACCTGTTTGTGATCGGTGTGTATATTATTTCCTCGTAGGTGCTCGGTCATATGTTTCTGAGGAATGGGTTAATTTTACATGAACCCTACTGCAAAGAAGGGATATGGAAAATCTTCTCAGTATATGAAAACCACCCCGACACGTGTTCTCCTGAAAACAGTGTGAACTAATTGTTTCAAAATATTTTAGCCTCTACATTAATTGGGAAGGTGGGAACGGTTTAGAAGGGTAAAACCAACAAGCTATTTGCTGTTGGGGGGGAGAGATGAAATGAAATGCGTTTTTGACGTAGAAATATGGTACAGGAGGAGCAGTGATGAAAATGAGATGCATACGAAATGTTAAAGGAAGTAGGTGTTGTAAGGGGTGAAGGAGAGGGTTAATCATATCGACCCTCTTTATTCCAATGCTGCTCCTACTGTTATAAGGGCGTTAGATTAAGCGCCCTGCTCACGTCGCCCTTAACTCGTACCCCATACCCGTCCTCAGTTCCTCTCATTTTATAACTCCACTTCATTGAACCACAGACCGTAAAATTTATCGATTCCTTCAGTACGAGAGTATGACTTTCATTTGAGGACTCTTCTATTCATTTTGTTAGTATTCTGAAATTACAGTTGTGGAACGGCAGATGTGTATTATGTATTTAGGAAAGTTTTTTATAGGTCTTATACCTTAATTCTGATACTCTGATATATTCTCGAACATTTTGAGGATTAGAATCAGATGAATAAATAATAGGTGATAGCTATTATTGATCGCCGGCGTGGTATTCGTACAGATTCGTCGGTCCGGGTTCGATCCCCGGTACCTCCTCGGATTTTTCTCAGGTAGGGAGGTCTGGTAGGGGTACATTCAGCTTCGTGATTCAAATTGAGGAGCTACTTGATAGAGAAGTAGCAGCTCCGGTCATGGCAACCACCATTAACGGCCGTGGGTGTCGGCATGCTGACCACATGTCCCCAATCCTGCCGTCTGCCTATGGTAGATGACGCAGCGGTCGGGTGGTAGGCCTTGTCTCTTCTGGGTTGTTAGCACCACTTAGTTTGTTAGATGACTGTTATTATTAAAAATAATTATCGTTACTATATTCCTAATACTACTATTAATATATTATTATTATTATTATTATTATTATTATTATTATTATTATTATTATTATCATTATTATTATTATATCACTCTTTTCCTTCATGTAGACCTACAAATTTCTGTAACTTATATGAATTCTCAAAATTAACTTACGTGCTGTATTTCTCTAACAACAGCTTCCCTATTATCCCAGAGCAATTAACAAACTCGTACGTTCCTAAGCTCCCAGTTGCAATCGTTTCAATTGATTTGAAGGTTGATTCTTCGTTAACCACAAAACGAAACCTTTATGTAGGCTATCCCGTGGTACTAATTCATCGCTAGAAACGTAAGTTGTGGTCTGAGTTTCCAAATACTGTGTCACAACTGCATAATTCAGCGGATCTCAACCTTTATGTGTCACGGTCCTTTGAAGTACCTCTTTTGTTATGAGGGGAATCTCCTATTCAATATTTGCTTAATGGCCGGTTTCTATAAACTCGCGAATTACCTATGGGTAAATTACCCAATGGACAGAATTTACACAAGAATAACACCACACAAACACAGATAATTTAAAGATAGCAATCACATACACTTGTGACGAGTTTCTAGATAAATGTCCTCTGAGTAAATATGAAAATGACAGAAGAAATGTCGATACAAGCTCAGGCTAGATCTTTCCAAGGGTAAATCGTCGGGTTAATTTATCCTTTCATGGATGGCTGGATAAAATTTAACCTCTTGGTAGGATCAGTAACAATGAGAATCAAAGCCTTCTGAATTAAATTAGCTGTACAACTCCAAGGCCTTGCTCATTATATCATTGTGGTTGAAATGGGACCAATTTATCCATGGATAATTTACCCATAGGTAATTCACAAGTTTGTAGAAACCGGGCATTAATCGGAGTATTTACGAGATAAATATTGTCTTACACAACATGAAAACAGTGTCTCAGAAATATTTCATGGATATAAGGTGCCCCTGAAATAGTACATTATGCAACAATCCTATAATAGCATTTATTAAGATAACAGTAGGTTTATGAAAGGAGCAAGACGAGTTTCATAATTTTCGTACGAGTATCTTATTTACTATTATAGGCAAGTTGCATACGACTATTTTTGTTCGGCCATAATTAGTCTAAATGTTTAAATTTTGATATTTTGTATTCACGCAAATAAATCGTCTACGCTTCAGCTCGCTGACCTTCGCACTAGCTGGTTGACGTAGTTCATGTCTTCTACGAAAGCTGGCAGCTTATGGTTTCAGGCAAATCGAAGCTTCCTTTTGCTGTTTTCTTCAAACCAACAGATTTTTACAGGACGATATGAATTCATTTTAGTATGCTATAAAAATTAACACGAACGAAATTGATTTTGTTTTAAATGTAGGCTATTTATTACTCAGATTTCAGCTGCTACTCTAAAAGTCTCAAGATCGTTCCGTGTTCGATAATAATCGATACCACTACAGTTTGGAAATGATAAACAGTGCCGAAATGAGTGTCATTATGATAGTGTTACGTTACACGTAGTAAGCGTATTATATCTAGGTAGTATGGTCGAAAAAAACAATGTATACTTAGTAGTATACTTATAGAAAATACTTATACTTATACTTATACTTATATAAGTATACTTATAGAAATCGAAAAATTAAAGTACATTTAATGAGATTCGCAAAAATACGTGAAAGCAATAATGACACCCTGACCGCCGGCGTGTGGTTAGCGTCGTTGACTACAGATCCGTCGGCCCGGGTTCGATGTCCGGTACCTCCTCGGATTTTTCTGAGTTAGGGAGGTCTGGAACGGGGTGCACTCAGCCTCGTGATTCAAATTTAGGATCTACTGCCTACGGTAGATGACGCAGCGGTCGGGTGGTAGGCCTTGTCCCATCAGGAATGTAGCGCTACGGAGGTTTTTTTTTTAATAATGACACTCTGTGTTGGAAGAATCTCCCGAACTCTATTTAAATTTCGGTTCAAACTTTAACTTGGAAGTTCATGAACATCAAAATACACAACAATTAATACCACAATACCCGACAAAACATGATTTTTTGATACAGTGATACAAGGAAAAAGAAAAAAGTGACCTAATTCCCAATGGGAAGATGAATCTGTATAATATTATTAAATGTCTTTGTAAAATTAACTTACCATTGAACTAAGTTAATCAATCCCGAGAAGAATATCAGTGACTTAATCAAAAACCTATATCCAATCTCAATCAAGATCCAAGGAATATGGTTTCGGGGGAAATCCTGTTAGGATAGCTGCCTTAAATTAAGGGTGCCAGTATGACACAGCCAAATGAAAACAATTCTAAAAACCATATACGCGTATTTATTAATATAAGAGTTTATTTGTCTAATTATCAATATTCATGTATTTTTATATTGAATTTTAAAGCAGCTAACACACAAAGGACTTCCTTCCTATTTATTAAAATATTCTGAATACAAATGATTATGGACAATATGGAGCGAGTCTTGCAGTATGTTTAAGGCTAATTCCTGTAATGCGGCTGAAGACAGTATATCAAAACGTCTGAAAAAATGTATACAAAATTTTGAAATTGCCCCTCTCGCCCCAAATACCAACCCATTATCTGAATATAGTACATGTTAGGAGAAATCATGAAAGGAACTAAGGCTTATACACCCTAGATATCACATATGATGCGTCAATTGTTTGTTTATGAGTATACCTTACACATTTCTGTATGCGTTGGGAAGGAGATCTGGGAATAGAAGAACGGGATTTAGTTTGCAATACCAGAAAGTTCAGTTCACTTTCTGGAGTTCAATATTGTATTCAAATGCTTCTTTGTTGATAATTCGAAAACAAGTTATGTTTTATTATTGGTGATTAATGATTATTAATTTATTTTCCCGTTTTTTAAATTATTCCATTAATCTCTTCTCTCATATTTGTCAATTGTTCAAAGAATGAGGGCTAGAAATAACCACAGTTTCAAATGAAATTTTAATTACAGCTAATGAAAAATAAAATAATATCCCGAGAGCTGTGCACATGCTATGTTTCTTGTGTGGGTTGAGCGGATTGGAAAGGTTGGCAAGACTGTGTACCATGGGAATTGTAGCTGCAGCGCTGGGGATTCCCCTTGGGATACGAACTAATCAGAGTTTTGGCGCAGAGAGTTTTCACAGCGGTGCATGCCGAGCACTCCCATGCCACCTGGGAACGGGAGATGGAATGAAATGGAAAGGTGAGGGGAACCCATGTCCCTAGGGAACCTGCGTACCTTCATTTCTATCCCGGCAGGAGAGAGAGGGAATCCTCAGCGGAGTAGGCCATCTAAAGATAAGGGGTCTCTTAGTTCTTCATCTCTCTGGAAGAGGGAGCAAAAATATCATGTTCTATCTCTTTCCTGAGGATTCCAGGTTTATTTTCATTTCTTCTGCAATCGATTGTTCTCTTCATTTCATTATGCTTTCAGTTGCCCCTCCTGTTAATAACTTATCCGAATAATAAAAGACAGCCAGTGCTGAAGTTGGAAATATTTTCTAGAGGGAACCCATACATTTATATGCACTATAGAGTGGTGTCATTTAGAGCGCTCAGTGCTCCACAATGCACTGCAACTAACTTCTCTACCTTGTACGCATTGAATCTACGGCAATCGCGCAGGCAAGGCTACTGACGCGACGAGAACAGGAAGTCATGACCCTAATGCTTTTTTATTTTAAAAAGTTTTGAAGAAAATGTACGCTATTTTCATATGCACCTTTGCCTTCCTGTGTTTATGCCGGAGCGATGAAGAGTAGATTTCTACCTTGCCGGAGCGATGTTCCGGTCCGTTTCGGTCCAACTTAAGGACTGAAGACAATATGGTTATAAGCTTATAACCCAAGTATTGACATAAATTACTACAGCCGGCTGCAAAAACTCTTGTTCGTTAAAAAATTTAAGTTCTATGGAGCTGTTTGCAGTCATTGCTGTGGTTTTTGTTCATTGAAAGAACATCTCTGCCGTTAATGGAATAATTCACTTTTGCGCTAGCTTGAACTTCATTTTAAAAGAGCTAAAATAAACAGATTCTGTCTTTTGAACACAAAAACAAACATATGCCATAAGCATTACGAAAGAAAGCCTGTTGTTGGGATTGGTATCTATTCGCTTGCTAGACATATTGCTGGAAACTTGTAATTAAATTACAGTCAGACCTCCTTATAAGGATATTTGCGGGCTGTAGCGAATCATATGCTATATGAGGGTTATTGTTATATCGAGGGACATCTTAAGAATACTTCATACAAAACAAAAAACCTTATTATGTATTCACATGGCCTAACGGACGAATTTATTTAACATATACCTTAACAAACAACACTTTCCTCAATTTCTCTTCTCTTTTTAAGAGATGGAGCCATCGTAGATTGTGAAAGTCCGTAATTATTTTTGCAACTTACGAGCTATACATAGCTATGCAATTCAATACTGGCTCTAATAAATTTTATGTTGATCAATGATACTCTGAACTAATTCAATTTAAAAACAAATATTAGGCTCTTAAACAGCCAATTCCAATGGTTTAGTTATAGAAGATGAAGAGACAAGCTTCTACACAGTAATATGTAAAGCTCCCTATTCTGAATATATTTATTAGTTTTTCGCCTTATTACAGACCTAGATTCTTTCATCTGTAAGTCTATGTTCACGAAATATTAGAGGAAACTCTGGTTTGATTTATCATATTATCCTCATATTATCCTCGATATTTGCAAAAAATAAACTTTTTTTTATTATCTCTATGGAATTCGAAAATTGCAGTTTTAGTTTTCTTGGAGTGGTTAATATTCAAAATATATGCATATGTTTCGTTGAAACCCATGAAAAATTGTCTTTTCGGTATCAGGGACAGAACCTGGTAAGACGTTGATGATTTTTAATCTGTGCTTTAATCTAGTTCAGTTATTTTCCTAATCACTGACAGTTCTTCATCTGTCTTTTAATAATATGAACCTTCTGGGTTGAGGTAAATTAGTATGCTTGTGAATGTTGGCTGATTTTATAAGTGACAAAAAAGTTTTTTTCCTAAATTCGTGATCTAGGCCTACGTGGTTGGATGATTCTTAAAGCGTAAAGGACCTTGTTTTAGAGATTAAATAGAAATAGCACTGTCAGAAGAAATGCAGCCATACCAAGCAGATCATCTTACAAGGGGACGTTGATGACATTTTGCCATCTTTCTTTGTAAATGCCTGTCTATTATATCGTAGCGTCAGCGACATTCTTCTTTACAACTTGGCTCAAACTATTCTAATCGAGGCCTGTAGCAGAGGGTGTGGGTGCATATTTGAAGCAGGAGTCTAATAACAAGTAGGGGATGGAGAACAATGCAGCAGCTTGCAGAAATTCCGCCGCATAACTCTCAGAGGGGAGGAAGAGCATGTAAGAAGCTTCAGGCCCACCATTAACACTAAAGTCTTATTTCTTCGCTGTTTAAACTAATTCCTACAGACGTTAGAATAGCCGTTAGCCCAGAATTCTACCCTTTGCTTCATACTCGTCCCTTGTGTGAAGTTCCTGCCTAACTCTTAGTCAATACAAAACGGTATGTAACTAATTAGACTGAACTATGCCAGTAATTTCAAATTAAGAATGTAGTGTAACATGTTAGCTGGGTTATTAATTAGTATTCAAGCATTACTGAATAATGAATAAATTAAAAGCACGTTCCCTTCTATATCTTCGGTGAAGATAATTTCTTATTTATAATGCACTACTACTTTTTTTTATTCGATGGTAATGATGATGATGATGATGATGATGATGATGATGATGATGATAATAATAATAATTTATTCTACCTTTAAGTTAATACATTGGCAATATGATAATATACGTAAAAGTTAAAATACCAGATCACATCATTTGTTTTCCAATAATATAAAATGCTGAATAAAATGTTTTGCTTTTTAACTATTTAGACACTTTTTTTCTAAAGAAATAAATTTTACGTTAGTAACTTCTTAAACATTCTGTATTGGACTGAATCGTCCCCGAGCATAAGTTTTGCTTCTTCGGGTGGCGTTCGAATTTACATTTGAAAATATTGTAGGCCTATATCATAATTTATAGCAATAAATTTATTATTGTTATTTTATTTTATTTCGATCGCTCTCCATCTATTAAGAGCCTTAGATGTGCAGATTTGCTTGGACTGTACCCATACGATACAATATCACAAATTCTAGTGTTATATGAATGTAACAGCATTTCCTCAGGGTATATTTCAAGTCTTTCCTTTACAAATATAAAGCAAGCAATTATGAATATACAATGGAAAGCCATTATTTCAAATTTAATGAAAAGGCCTTTTTGGACAAAATACGCATAGTAAACTTTTGCAGTTTGAAAGGCTAGAAGCAATTGAGTGTGCGGTTACTATTTTTAACAATTAAAGTCTTAAGCACTTAGAACTTAGGATAGAGTGTCGTAGCAAAGACGGTAACATCGCGGAAGGTTCAAATCCGGGGCTGGATAATCTTAGTGCGAGTTTTCCGGGATTTTACTCATTTGCAAATGCAAGGCCGATTGGTAATTAATTACCACTTACGCAGATAATTACCTCTGTTTAGCCTATGACAATAAAACTTTGTCTTCTATATTTATTTTATTTTATTTTATTTATTAAATCGCCTCGCTCATAACGTTGACGGGCGGCTCGCTTTATTCTCATATTACAATGCTTGTTGTTACTGTAAAAGGTTTTCTCAAAAGAAACCGCTGACTGAATTCGTGTTGCCAATTCTTTCATTGCCCAATGCCATTGCCACAAGTGTTTTGCTGCATCTATATCTTCCCACTCTCTTTATTAACACTATGCAGTGTGGCAACTACTCCAAGCGGCGGCGACTTCTTTGATGTTAACTGTCAACGCAATGAGCGAGGCGATGGCTGCCAGCCTCTAGATCCGAAGGTCGCGAAGGTCGCGATCGATGGATTTTTCAGGACGTAAAAAGTCTTTAAGCTGGGGGATCCGTGTCGTAGATTTATAGCACGTAAAATAATTTCAAGCCTAAATTAGAGTCTTTGGACAAAATTCCTTGGCCCTTTCACATCCAGGCAATACCTTGGTTCCCGGAAGGGGGTTGTGAAGCGATGGGCTTACCCTCTCTTACTCAGCTCTCTATCGGGAAATAAGCGTAACAAAATCCGAATAGGTAACATTAACCTCCACTTGGAGGCCCTATGCAATGTGGAATATGAACGAATACACACGCATGTACAGGTAGGGGGGAAAAAAGAGGACCGACTAAAATATCTTAGTTGCCGACATGAGCCACTGCGCATGTCTAGCGGCATTCACAGGATAGCAGGGAATGTATTGAAATTAGTTCTAGACAATATAGCCAATCAATTGAGGAATAATTTCAAGTAATTTGCATTGCTTGTGAAAACAAACGTTTCCGTTACATCTCTTACATTTACGTACCATAAGGCTCTGAAATCAGCTACAAGAGTCGGTCCGCTTTTTTTCCCCTACCTGTACACCCATACTAACTCCCGCTCACATACATACTCACACATACGTCTTCACAGGATCTCGAATTTTTCAACTTTTCAACAAAACCTTTTTTAAACTGCATATTATACAAAATAGTCAATTTGCTGAATTCATTTTTTGACGTACTGATTTAATTTTAGGAAAAATGATCCCTCTGTAAATATTTCTAGGAAAAATGATCCATCTTCTGTAATTGTTTACAAATAAAATCCCTAATTTGAGACACTTTATTTTAGGGACTTTAAGAACGTAAAAGTACAGTGAGTCCCACGCAAGAGTTGGGCAATGACGCGGGTTTCTGTGTCGCGGCGGGCACAGCACCAACTCCCGAGCGATCGGGTGAAATATCTACTCTAATGAAGCCGCGATCGGTGTAGTGATTTCATTGTAATTTTAACTGTAAATGTGAGGACCTGAATCATTACACCGATCGCTGCTTTAGTAGCGTAGATATTTCACACGATCGCCCGGGAGTTAGAGCTGTGTCCGCCGCGACGCAGAAACCCGCGTTATTTGCCAACTCTTGCGTGGGACACACTGTATAACAGCGATGTAGAGGACCTCATAAAGCTATGAAATTCATCCGAGTTTCCAAGTGAAATGAAACGTAATATCCTTAATAGCTCACAGCACGGTCAGGGCAGTGGGTTCTAATTTTGTTAATAAATAAAGGTAGTTTTCTGACCTTCCTTTGTGAGAGCTGACCAGATATTGAATATGAGAGCAGGAAAAGGTTCTAACTATTACACGTATTAATATACGTGCAGTGAGGCAAGGCGGGAGAGTAATGAGAGTGTTGGTGCAGCACGTAATTACGCACGTCTGGAGTCTCAGACCAATCGCTGCATATTCTCCCGTGGGATACACTCAGCAACCGGGATGAGATGTTTCCTTCGCTACAGCACGTTGTGCAAACATCTGATTTGTCACAGGATTTTGCCTAGTTTCTCAGTTACATTGCCCCCGTTTCACGGATCATTGTGAGTTTTCAGCCCTTCATCAACGCAGTGGAACCTTAAAATTTTCAAATTGATAAATTATTCGATTCCTGAAAGTTCTCGAAATATCACGAATCGTATAAAAAGTATTCGAATGATCATTCAAATTATATAATGCTTCGAGAAGCGTCAAGTTAGCATATGTTCTCGAGAACACCAAACGAACCACTCAGTCGTATCATTTCGGGTATCTCTGTTAACGCGGTATAAGTTTTGCAGGTAAGAAAGACATTTATATGATTGCACATCTACCATGCGCACAGTATTGCCATACTACTGATTCTTAACACAAGATCCCAGGACAGACGAGACAGCGTACTAATCTTATGGATCTTTACGCTGTGAAAACTAGCATAACAGTGATATTAACGCAATATCTGACAACGCTGAGTGAAACTAACACACCCATTGCTACACCCATTGCAGGAACCAATAGCATTACGTCTTTTAACAAGATTAAATTGTCGAACTGAACATTCGAATAACGATTTGAGTTATCAATCGAGTCAGTTTTTGTAATTCTCACTTCTCGGCTACAGACACTTCTCATATCTCGAATTGCACGGATTCTGGTTTCATCCGAGAATTATTTCCTTTCGAATGATCTCGCGGTATTTATATAACTCGAGAACTTCTTACTCTATTCTTAAAATCATTCGATTCTGCCCATCACTAACTGAGAGCATAAATTTTTCATGTGAAGATAAATTTCCTTCGAAGTGCAACAATTCTGTTCCCGTTTGTGAAATCCTACTTAGGCTACGCATTTTTAATGACGTGTGGACAAGAGAGTCTTTGTACCTTCTGAACAACCAATACAGAATTTAAAAGCGCTTAACAAAGCTCAAACTGTTAGGATTTAATGATTGTAAGCTATGATTTGAGGCTTAGAGAATTTGACTCTGCTTATAGTCAGCGAAAACACCATCGTTGTTGTTGTTATTATTATTATTATTATTATTATTATTACTTCGTTTTCATTGGACTTTTGCCCCTTTTTTTCGTCTTTTAAAAAATATGCCGTAACTTTATTTACAACATTCCTTTTTATAGTTCAAATCTAGAGATGCAGATATTAAAAATATGCCACAGCTCAAAATTTTGTAGGATTTTTTCAAATGAGTGAAACTTTGTTTTCATTATTATTATTTTCCTCTTCTTTACTTCCTCCTTTTTTTTACATCCACCTTTATTTGTTCAACTACTTTGAAACAGAACGTGGAACTTCAGATGAGTATAGTTAGTCTTCCTTCACTCCAGAAAATAAGTATTGTCTGACAACATTCATGACTTCAATTCCCTTAAAGACCTCTGTTACACTAAAAATTGGGCCCATTGATGTCTGCTATTTGTGAGATGAATGTGTAGCAACAAGGGGTGATAACCCATAATTCAGTCATCACTATCATTACTCAGGACCAGCTGATAGTGAGCTGCACTAAATGGGAATTGGCAAGCAATCCCAGCTTCTCCAGATAGTCGATGCGCGTGGGGTATAAATTATTATTTGTTTTGATAGCAATAAGCTATAAATTTTCAATTTTATTTTAATGTTATAAAAAATTGAATGTTTTTAAGGAATATGAAGACTCAAAAGAAATCTGAAAATAAAATAAATACAACAATACGGTAATTTATTTCCACGTATGCTTTACGAGTTATATAGCTTTGGTGGATGACCGCACAAGATAATCAGTCAATTCTGACCATGCCTACATCCTCCCAGTTACTTAACATTACACGTAGGGTAGTTAAAATTTAAGTTTTTTATTACTGTGTGACTGAATTACTTTTTGTTTTCAAGTTTGCAAGAATTTTCTTCATACAATATAGCATGAAATTACAGTAGCACTTAAGAGTTCTCTTATTTTACTACGGAACCACATGTACCCAGGTATATTATCAATTTTTTAATAATTAAAAGAAAACACATTTACAATTTAATATATTTCATATTTACGTAGGTAATTCTAATGCATTTCTGATATTTCTGAACGATACCTTGTTTAAACAAGAATTCTTCAGTAGGAGAGGTATAACCTTATGTAAATATGTAAATTCAAATAATAAGAAAGCCTACATTCTTGAAGTTCATATTTGCATTCATTTAAAGACTTCTGGCTTGATTTAAATTGAAAAAGTGCGCCCTAGCCTGTACAGTATAATTCATGTCTGATTTTGTATACTATATATATATATATATATATATATATATATATATATATATATATATATATGTAAATATTTCACGATTTTGGATTTGAGGTTTTCTATTATTTGATCGAAGAGGAGACAATACGTGCAAGCTACTTGCACGAAAAGGTCTACTCTTTCTTATTTCAGTAATGTTTAATTTTCTAGTGCTAATCTTCGGTATCTCCGCATGGAGAAACGACATAAATACATGCCACTATGTACAGTATATTATGAAATACATTGACGGAAGTTTAAATTATATAATGAAGTGCATAGGCTACAAGAATTAAATAGTTAGATTTTATTCTCCATTGTGTTCAAAGTGAATAACGGGAAGCAAACGACATATAACAAAGTTTTTCCAGTTGACGAGGTCAACATTTTTCTACACATGTATAAAATGCGTGTAAGGCCAAGATGTTAGGTGTGGTAGTATGAGAATAATATTGCCGTGTTCTACTGCAAGAGAAGAGCATCCTGCTTGGGGAATCCCCTGGGTGCTGTGTGCGCAGGGCGGCAGAAAATTAACGCAATCCAGCAGGGAACTTAGGGTCGCCATCCACCTTGTCGTGCAGAGTCCAAGAAGACGCTGAATTCTAGCATCTTATCAATGCTATTTCTTGTCATATAATGTCCTCTATATTTTAGCTCTCATTTTGGGTATTTCTTGTCAAATTATTGTGAACCCGAATGTACTGTTGGAGGGAGATTAAACATTTAAAACAGGAGTGCGCAAAGAAGTATATCTTGTTTGATATTGCTTTTACAGAAAATATAATATTTAATATACAAACATTTTCAAAACAAATTAATATATTTATTTGATAATGCACATAAAAAGTGTATTATTATTATTGAATTCCCAAGAATACAGAACCCTATTTTACCGGGTGGCATATTAGGGTTATTGATTAAACATATATGCAGAGTGTACAGTAAACTACATATACATATTACAATTTTTCAAAAACACTATTCATGAAACTTAAAACAACTTTGTAACTTTGCTTATTTAAGAAGAGACGATAGATCGGTGTAGTGAAGTCAATATTTATAAAATTTAAATATAATATTAACTGATAACGTTCATGCGTAAATAATGGACAGTGAAATAAGAGATGCCTGACAGATTGTAATAAAGATGTTGCACATCAAACAGAAAGGTCTGTATGAATAATTTATTTATATAATTGACTGAGAGATTTTTATGTCGTACTTTCAAGCCAGTTAAGTACTAGGCCTATTGCTACTCATGTCTTCGAATTGTTCACTGCTCAAGGGATAAAGGAGAGAACTACGTTCTTAATCATTGCAGGTTTCAGTATCCATGAATGATGCAGTTTTGTAATTTAAAAATTTGTCTCACATCAAACACCGTGATAATGGTAATGAATTCACTCCTCAAATATTATTGAGACGTTAAAAAGGTCTGAAAGTGGGTATCTTCGTGGAGTTATAGTGTTCATTCCTCTACTTTTTTAGCGGTTCTGAAATGCCCAAAATTCTACATTAATTTCATTTCGGTGAAACCAGGTTGGAATTTGTGACGATCAAAAATAACTTTTAATTCCAATTTTCCATCCAGCATAACATTTTACCCCCTCATCCTCTTTAGAAAGTTGGATGTCAGAAAAAGCGCTAAATGCTAACATTTTCACGCCCACAAACTATTAATGTAAGCCGTGATCTCAATATCAATCCTAAAAAAATGTGAAACTTTATGAAAGAACGAGAAGACTATGTCTCTATTTTAATACTTATACGCCTAAAGTTCTCCTGGCATATTATGTCTAGTAAAATTAGTATTCTAGTATACAAATTAACCACCAGCGTGGTCTTGTGGTTATTGTCGCTGACTATAAATCCGTCGGCCCGGGTTCGATTCCCGGTACCTTCTCGGATTTTTCTGAGGTAGGGAGGTCTGGAACGGGGTGCACTCAGCCTCGTGATTCAAACTGAGGAGCTACTTAATACAGAATTAGCGGCTTCGGTCATGAAAACCACCTTTAACGGCCGTGGGAGTCGGCATGCTGACCAGATGCCCCCATGCCCATGGTAGATGACGCAGCGGTCGGGTGGTAGGCCAAGTCCCTTCAGGGATGTAGTGCCACGGAGTTTTTTTAAGTATAAAAATTATCATGTAATGAAATAACATGCTGTTTGACCTTAGTTACAGTAGTCCATCTAAGTATGTTAAGATAATTATATACTAAACTTAAGAAGATCATGCTTCAGACAATATAATTAAAGTTTTAGATAACGCAGAAGAATCTTCTTGTAAAACTAAAGAACAGCATCTGTTTTCCCCGTGCAGTAATAAACATTTGCAAACCTCAAACTCGCATGACATTAACAAAGAACCGAGTATACACGTATTCTCTTTCTTGTTTCTTTATTACTTTCTTTTGTTTTCCCCTTCTTTCGAGCTTCTTTTTTTTAAGAAATGGAAGAATGGCTTCCCAGGGAGGCACCGGTTTGCCTCAGGGGTATAGTTCGATTGTAATGGGCTCCCACAGAAGATTTCGATATGATGACTTACTCCTCCGTTATCTGACGCAGTCAATATCGACATCAGCGCTCCACGTGCTGCTTCATGCCAACTAATTTACCTTCCTCATTCCCTTTGTTCCTTTTCATAATCTTCAATAAAGCTAAACCTGCTGTTGCTTTCTTAGTTCAACGCTTGAAAAATGAAAGATTTTATTCAAAAGAGGGCTCCTCTTGTACTAAGGTTATGCTTGCTTTAATCTAAAAAGTGTAAGTATCTCAGAATGAATAGACGTCCAGTGATCTGTACAGAGTGCCTTAAAATTGTTTACTACAGCTCAGGGATAATAAATACCATTTCAATGTTTTTCGCTAGGGGTGCTGACTTTAGGTGTCTACCATCGCCAACATTTCCTTATGTTACCTTCATCTTGTCGTAGAGCATCCAACATAATCCTTGGAACTTCTACGGAGATACAATTTTCTTAGGGTACCATATTGCATTGGGTAAAATCTTAATATAATGTATGATTCGTTGACAGAGAAGAATTTTCTGGTGTCTTTAGCTTAAACCTGCCTTATAGCAATTTTACTACAAAACTGTCACTAGTAATTTTTTCGACCTATAAGAAAACAAGATATTAATATATAATTTCATGAAAATAGAGTTAATCTTGTAATTCCTTGTGGATTAAGGCGGTGTTCATATTCCATTTGTACTTGTTTCTAATAGAGTTAGACCGTTATATTTTAAATACATTACTGGATCAGGAAAATCGGTCATAATTAGTAATTTGCCAATTTTAAATTAGCTAAATCTATGATGACTAGTATGGAATTTATTTCTATTTTTCAAACTTCCCAATATCATGCTGTTATTAGAAACAGACTTGAAGTGGATTTCTAGTCCGGATTGTTGTAAAAATGAAATCTTCTGTATTGTCTCCGGCTTCTGGTTAAATACTTTTGGCTGGAGTATTATTAACATTAGATGGATATGATATTTTTTGTTTAGCCTAATATTCCCGTTTTCTGACTTTAGGACATTCATAGATGAATTAGAATATTTGGTTTCCCCAAAATCCACTTATCGTTCTTCTGTAGCGTAATGTTTTATTTCAAGTATCCCCTGTTTGAAAAACATTTTATTGCTCAAGTAGGGAAAATCAATCTTCTCGCAGTAAACGATAAGCTTTGTTTCAATAGGGAGGCTATATAGAAAAAGAATGCTTAACAAATCTGTGTAAAAAGAAAAGACACTGCAGATGGCGTCAATCCAAACTGCAATTCCGTAGAGGTGGGGGAGAGGAAATCCGCAGGGGAGATATAGAACGTCGATTCAAAAAAAGAAGGAAGAAAACTTCTTTATATAAAGATGTTGGTCAGTTTTCACTGCCGCTCGCAGTTTGACCGGGAAACAGCAGCGCAACGGACCGCGCCTCGCCAGTGTCGTCCTCCCTGGAGATTTGCTTCCAACAGTTGACTGTGAAACTGTGTAGACAAGCATTGGCTCCGATAGCCAGAAAACAAAATAAAGTAAATATGTACGCTGGTGAGCCGAGGACGGATTTCCAGGCTCTGGGGTAACCAGTCGCTTGTACACACTAGTCACCACGCACACCTCCTCAGAGACCTCCAATACACATGTGGTTCTGGAATTAGTCATTCATATTGAATTAGGCCACGAGTCGCAATGTTTTTCCGTTAAATCCTACTTCGTTTGTGTTTTTCACCTTTGTTTTCAAGCTTGGATATATATGATTATCTGGGTTTGTTCCCAACAGACAGGAGAAAAAATAAATCTATAAAAGTTACTATACTGGAGTGTATACCTAATTAATAATTCTAGAGTGATAGAGAAAAAGCGAATAAGTCAAAATTCCAAAGTTTCACTAATGACAAAAAACAATTTATTTCCACAGAATTTTAACAATATTTAGATCAGTCCACCCAAATATTTTTACACAGTATCTTATACTATGTAAAAATATCTGGATGGACGGATAGAGTGTTGTAAAAATGCTGTGAAAATAAATCGTTATTTGTCTTTCCTAAAACTTTGGAATTTTGACTTATTCGCTTTTTCCCTATCACTCTAGAATTGTTGTACAAATTCCAGTCTCCTTAGTGATGGAATTATTACCATACTCGCAATTAACTTGCCGGTGCACATAGTGTTTCTTCGGTGCATAATCCTACTTCACAATTTCCTTCGGATGAAAAGTAATCCCGCTTGTAAAAGGATATATTTTCAGCAAGTAAAAAAGAAGTAACAAATGGCGAAAGTATATTATTCTACATATACGAACTTATTCCCAGAAAATGTTTTGCTGTTTGCATAAATTATACAATTCTGAGCTTTATTTATAGGTAACTTAATCAAAGTTATTTTAATTGACAGTAGGCTATCTCTTTAAGTGATAGCGAAACTAGAAACAATTTCTACCTGAGCATTTTGACTTATATTATTGTATATCATAAACAACTGTATGTCATAAAAATGAAATATTAAAGTTTCTGAGTTTTTACCTCAACGTTTTTATGGCGTAATGCCATATTCGCAATCTTAGATATTAAACTTCGAATATAGGTAATCTTTTTTATAATCAACATAAAAATAATCTCAATAGATATAGATAACAAAATGAACATAACTATCGATAAAGCAGTGGAATTTACGACTTAGAGTATTGACATGACATTTGCGTACTGTGGATTGTCGCAACAGAAAGATTTCGTTTTTCGCGATTTTCTAGAAAATGGCTCATACGCTTTTCTTTAAATTTTGTACATGGGGTTATTACATCAAGAGCTAAAACTTTTATTTGAAAAAATTATCTGAAGGATAGTTATAAGCCACCCCCTCTGAATATGCACTTTTTGCAATACGGTCTCTTGTAGCAGAAAATCGCATGAAAAGAAAAATGTTATTTGAGTTAGGTACCTTCTGGGGAATGTGACATGAATTTTGGCGACAAATTTCTCTTACTTTAAGGGGACTTTACATGAAGGAAATTTTCATTTGTCGCTGTTTTCTCTAAAACATCGCTGACGATGTTTGTAGAAATATTATACATGGGGTGCTTATGCTAAGAACTAAAATTTTTATTTGAAACAATTTTTCGAAAAAGAGTAGATAAATGCCACCCACTCTGAATACGCACTCTTTGCAATATGGGTTCTTGTTCTTTATCAGAATATGAAGCAAGAAAAATTTATTGGCCTGCTTAAAGTAAAGAAAGTTACAAGAGTGTGTTAATCAGATTTTATTTGGGTTAGGTATCATTCGGGGATGCGATGTGATGTGCTAACGACATTCTTTTCAGTTTTACAACAAATTTACATGAATAGACACATAATAAGTGGCTAACTTTTTGAGACACACAATATTGAGGCTAATGGAATTTCCATAAAGTAAATTAATGAAGGTATGGAATATCTCTTTATTTCATAATGCCCTACTAACTGCTGAAAAACATACTTAGTACCGTAACCTATTCAGTGGTGGTAGATAAGACATAAGATGACACTTTATTTATCCCTGTATTTTGTAAAAATACTGTATTTTGTCTTAATTCGTTAATTGAATAATTTAAACCAGGTATGGGCAACCTTTGGAAAGATACGGGCTAAACTTTACGATATTTATGAAGTCGCGGGCCGGAGATAATAGGTAATTGTGAAAAAATAATCATGATGGAGTTTTTTATATTTATAAAGTATAATGCTAAAGTTACATGAATGAGAACAATATCGAACTGATTAGGTATATTTACTTACAATCAGCAAAATTTAGTGAGAAGCTTGAGCTTGAACTTGAGAAAGAAGATAATCAATGGTGGCATCAATCCGTGAACTGAAAATATTTACTTTTTCGAGTGCAATTTTAAAATGTTCCGCGGGCCGGATCAAAAGTCGGGGAGGGCCACATCCGGCCCGCGGGCCGGGCGTTGCCCATATATGATTTAAACACATGAAATAGTTTTAAACACCCTAAAGTAGAACATTCAATTTAATATATCGCAGAACATTTAAATAGGCGTATTATCAGACCAACAACTTCTGTGTATACAGGGGAGGCTTAATTAATAGCAAAATACAAGCTTAGCAGGGCTGAAAAACTAAACAAAGGTACGTAGCCACAAAAAAGTAAAGAATAGTAATGCCTTTACAGGCCGTGGAGGCCCTTAAGGTTCCAGGAAGTTGAGGCTCACAGATTTTTAGACATTCGGGACATAAAGTGGTAAGGTTGTTAGCCTTACGCACTGGCCGCCTTTTACTCATTTCTATTGGAGGCTGAGTCGACCCCAGGGCCAAACATCAAAATTATTCATCTCAATCCACCAAATGTATCAAGTATACAAATGTATTTATATACCTTACCTGATTGTGCCCTCTCCTGTACAATGTGGAAGGGGTATAACTGTGGAGAATTTAGTGGCTCATTCCTTCGGTAGAAACAAATGAACTCCAGTACTCTTGTATACTGTCATGAAATTGTAGCTTCACAGCCCTGCAAAAAAAAAAAAAAAAAAAAAAAAAAAAAAAAAAAAAAAAAAAAAAAAAAAAAAAAAAAAAAAAGTTTTAACTTCACACACACACACATATATATATATATATATAATTAATTGATCGAAATAAGTGTTAGTCTACGTAATATTTATCTTTCATGTTATCTTGTCAGGTTGGTGAGATCGGTGAGGCAGACTTATATTCTGTTTTCGTCCGTCCGGGTTCAAATCATGCGGTGGGATTGTCTGAAAGGATTTTTAGGCTGCAAAGAGTCAAATGCTGGATGGAATTTAATTATCTTTCCCCGTAGAATAGGAATGCATAATGAAGGTATATTAGCTCTGATGACTTATAAATTTCGAATGGCCTGGAAAGTTAACAAAATAAATATTTTTGGGGATTATTAGCTGTAGGTTAGACATGTATGCCCACCGTTCTGTCAAACCAGTGGAGGCTAAATACTCCCTTCATAGCCGTGTTTCTAACGGCAGCAGGCTTCAAACTGACTGCCGTTCCTCCCTTTTAAGCTACTGCTCTGTTACAAAGCATTATACTCCAACAACTTGTCAAAGTGAATTTGTTAGTATGAATGTTTGCTTCAAAACGTGCCGTGCCAAAGCTCTTCTCCATGATTCTGTGTTAAAAATGCAACAATTAGTGTGTTGCGGTGAATGTTTAGTGCATATCTGTTCATAGTAATTGTATAGCTGCATCTTATTGTTTATCATTCAAGGAAGAAATATTCGTGATGAATTTATAATTGTATTCACTGAAATTGTAGATTTCCGAACCTTCCTGAATTGTCCACAAAATATATTTCTTGCCTAATGTGATAAGGATCAGTCATTTGGTGTATGTCCATTGATTTTGAAAATAAGTTCTTGATCAAACATTTTCGAGACAACTAAGTTAACAAAACGAATTAGCGTTATACTACTTAAACCTAGGGTTGCCATATTTCCAAGAGTAAAACGAGGACACATTTGGCGATACCTATCTACAGAATAACTAAATAATATTATTTAAAGCCCTTATTATTCATAGATAAAAGGAAATGTGTGTTGGTAACAGCATTCAAATTTTCAATTATATATAATTATGTAACTGAACTGATTTAGTTTACATTTAACAAGTAATTATAATATTCAAGTACTTGTATGTTGACTCAAAAGACAAAAAAATTGAATACTATGTTTCACTACATTCAGTAGGCCTACTCTACATGCAACTGCAACTGCAAGTACAAGTGGAAATATAGTTGTATCAAGATTTTTCACTTTTAATGCACTTTGACCTTCGTTGGACCAATTTCCACCCGGACAGAAATTATAACCCTAAAAAAGAGGACATGTCCGGGAAAAACCGGGCATATGGCAACCCTATTAAACCACTTAGGCCTAGCATTTACGCTTGTTGTCGCCTAAACATTATTGGGAAATAATAAGAACTGCATCTTATACATTAAGCAATACGAATTTACCTACTTCGAATCAAATCCTTCACCATTCCGGGCACGAAGCATCGGGTTTTCTGGTGGAGGTTTCGTTTGCCAAAAAAAGACTATTTAGATACGTCTATTTTCCTATAGAGGACTGAGTGACAAGTGGTGAGACCATCGCTTCGACGGTCGTCAAATAGGAAGCAAGGTATTACTGTACAGTATTTGGACAGTAATTTAGGTTTGGAGGGTTTAATATTGTCTGTAAAATTCCTCAAATCAAAGTAAATCTGTCAGCAAATTTAGAAATATAAATGCACCTCAGTGTGCATAATGGATGCAGTTCTTATCGATCAGTTGAAATATCCACTCTGATTTAAAGGTGCGCAAAGTTCATTTAAATGAATTTTAAGTCGGCAAAATGTTGCGTAACACTATATATATTTGTTCTGGAAGATTAAGATAATATTTTTTTCCGCTAAAACAAAAATGTGATTTTTTCCATTTCAAAGTGCCTTGTTCCCTTTCGATAACTGTCCAACATTATCCAAGAATCGTGGTTTGACTTTGACTTTCAATATGTGAAATAGGAGCGATGGCTTATTTCTTAACTGCAAGCAACCATATGGTAATCACAATACCTGAATCAATTCTTTCTCCTTTTTTCTTTAGCGTGATCATCATCTTCTATCTAGTTCCTTTCCTTTCTATCTCTCATCCTGCGTCTCTGAGTCTCTTCGTTGCACTCTTTCTTATAATCCTTCTCCCTCCAGCTTTTCTAGCATTTTGTCTCTTTCATTAATAATTGAAATACCTCATGCGGTAGATATAATTATCATTGCTCATAATGCAAAGGGAAGAATGCTAAGCATGTATGTAGGGTAGAGAATATTAATTCAATTTCAATCTCGATAAAACAAGTCACAAATTCAGTTGAAATTATCGTGTTATTCACATTATCTAGAATTTGAGGAATTTCACAGAGAATATTAAATAGCTTCCATGTTAGCCTAGAAGTTAACAGATCAATAGAGTTATAGAAAATTGTGAAATTAACTATTGGGGCACCAGTAATGAATTTCGATCAGCTTTAATATATACCTACATAATTTCCCGTAAACTTATTTTCACATAAGAAATGGTAAAATATTATTTTTGTATCTTGAATGGCTGTTTTCACAGAAAGTAAGAGTAGTGTTCTCTTGAACCAATATCCGGACTTTGTTTAATACCTAATATTACCTAATTAATTCGATGTTCTTAAATACATAAAATGTTTTTCTCTTACACCACTGCTTTTAAGAGAGTGGCATTTTCCTTTATTATTCTGAAGGCCTTTAAAATGAAGATTATAAAAATGATACAAACGAACTAGATACCTGAAGCCTGGCAACTGAAATGCTCGTTTTAACCTGTTTAATAATGTTTTTATTAATTAGTTAGTGGAAAATTTAAAATTACTTTATTAATTAATTAGTAATTAATTAATTTATTACAACATCTATACCTTTTTGTATGTATCTAGTTTTGGTAAAGGACCGCCTGCGTGGTCTCGTGGTTAGCGTCGATGACTACAGATCCGCAGGCCCGGGTTCGATCCCTGGTACCTCCTCAGATTATTGTGAGGAAGGGAGGTTTGGTACGGTGTGCACTCAGCCTCGTGATTCAAACTTAGCTACTTGATAGAGGCTCCGGTCACGGAAACCACCATTAACGGCCGTAGGTGTCGGCATGCTGACCACATGTCCCCCCAATCCTGCCATCTGCTACGGTAAGATGACGCAGCGGTCGGGTGGTAGGCCTAGTCCCTTCAGGGATATAGCGCCAAGGCGTTTAGTTTTAGTATTGGTAAAGAAACAGTTACCATTCGTGTTTGTTTTCTATTTCCACTTCTCAATAAATGACCCTTGAATGCCATTGCATTTAACCCAACTGCAAAACAAACACGAAGAAAAATAATTGACAAACTTGAGCTCTCGCCTGTGTCAATACATGTATATTAGGGCGGCACGGTGGTAAAGTATCTTGAGGAGTGTAGACACTAGTGTCAGTATCAGGCGGAAATTTGATTCTGTTTAGCTGCTATTTGTCGAGGTGTAATGGGGAATGGATTCGGACTTGGGCGGCCGGCAGGCTGTCAGGGGAACACTGACAAGGGGTATGGGGAGGAGTTGGCAGCAGGGGCTGAAGAGAGGAGGGAAGTTTGTCGACATGGGGAGCGAAAACTTTTCACTGTGCATTCATTGCTTTCCCTAGGGCTATAAAGTGATTTCATTGCTACATGAAATCAGGGCACACGTTCGCATGGCTTTAAAATTTATATCGTGAATTACAACAAGTTGAATGAATTGTCATTTTATGGGGGTTCCTGTTTAATAGCTGATATTACATACAACTTACTGAGAGAAGTACAGCCATTCACAAGGTTCCTGATAGTATAAATTTTACAACTAGTTCAGAAATTAAAGTTTTGAAAACTCTTGTTGCCGCAGGTTATTTTATTTTGGGTTAGCATTTAATACCTGCATTTTGTTAAACGAACTTCCTTGTACTCAAATGTGTTTGATTAAATTTTATTCAAGTTGAAGGGTTTTTGCGAATACTACATTAAAACGTACCAAACCATTGGATTACGTTTTCTTATAAATATCGGTACTTCTTGAAGGATTAATTGATTATGGCTTGAAATGTAATGGATCGTTTAACCTGATTTTTAGAAGTGAAATTACTTTACTGATTAGCTAAATAGTTTGTTAGTTTGGCTGTTCTTCTGAGACAGTAAATGCTAGTTTACATGAAGACACTAGATTTCATAACTACTTTGATGAAAGTGATATTCTTCAGTTATGAAAAAAAAAATCCATTGCAGCCGCACGTTTCACCTTATTTTTTGAAGACCAAGTCGTTGAAATTTCACTAACACGTTTGGGCCGCGTATAAATCAATAAATTTCACAATTTTTACATTCTCTAATTTTTCTTCTCCTCCTCCTCCTCCTCCTCCTCCTCCTCCTCCTCCTCCTCCTTCTTCTTCTTCTTCTTCTTCTTCTTCTTCTTTGTGTTAGGCGTACCCGCCTGTTCTAATCATGAATCAAGTCCTCCTTCCACCTTCTTTTGGGCCTTCCCGGGCTTCTTTTATCTCTTGGGATGTTATCCCTTGCAATTCTTACTAATCTGTCCTCCATCATCCTGGAAACATGCTCATTCCATTCCTTTTTCCTTCTTTCAACCCATTCAGTTACCGGCTGGATCTTACATATATCTCTTATTTCTTCGTTCCTTACTCTGTACAATGTCTTTCCAGCTATCTTTCTCAGCACTCTCATTTCTGTTGTTTCCATCATTCGTCGCGTTTTTTCTCTAACTTCATTTAAAAAAATGTGAACCAGCAAAACATGCGTATAACCAACTCCTCCAACTCACTATAGTTCCGCGAAAAGTTTGAATCAGACTAAACTCCCTAATTCAGTGTCGCCAATGCATCTCGCTCATGAGAATTCAACAATACAACATATGTCTTAAGTGCATATACGTAATGCAGTCATTAGAGCCTTTTAAGTATTTCCATCCTGAAAGGAGCAATACTTGCTAAGGTATTGGCTTTCTGTTATTAAATTCAAGGTTTGATCTTGGCCTTGGTGGATGACATTTACATGAGCATAAATGTGGCAATCCCATGTCTGAATATTTAAAGGCTTGTAGCACCCCTAAGGAGCTTCTCTAGCTATCCCTGCACTCGCAGGAGGCCTTGGCCCTTAATGGGATGTTACAGGATTATTTTATTTTATTTATTTATTTATTTATTTATTTAATAACACTCTTGAAGGACAAGATTCCACCACAACGGTGACTCTTACTGAACTAAGTAGCAATAAAAATGAAACTTATCAAACAAATTTTGAATAATAAATTTTAATGTTCTCTCTAGTGTGTACTTTAAGTTTTCCTAATATTCTTTTACTAATAGCAATTCAATCATTATGGTTTTAATTTAACTATTACATTCTCATGTAACCTTTTCCTAGGTATGCTATTTGCGTTTTTTCGACCTGTTGCCCATTTTACGTAACAGTGTTATCGATTTTCTTTAAGTGTTAAATTGTTGTAAATATAAAATAATTTTTAATATTGTGAATTGGCCCGCCTGCATGGTCTATTGCTTAGCGTCGCTGACCACTGATTGGTAGGTCTAGAATTGATTCCCTGTACCTCGATTTTTCCTGAGGTAGGGAGGGTTGGAGCGGGTTCACCCAGCCTCCTGATGATAATTGAGGAGCTACTTGTTAAAGAAGTAGCGATTACGCTTTCAATAATTGCTGTCAGTGACAGCATGCTGACCACATGCCCCCAATCCTGCCATTTGAATAGGGTAGAGACCCATTGATCGGATGATAGACCGTGTCTTACAAGGGATGTAGCTGAACGGAGTATAGGGCAGTTAACGTTGTGAATTACACTCTGCTCTTCAGAAGTAACGAATTTTTTTATTTTTTTGCTACAACTGTCTCATACTAAATTGAATGTTCCGACATTTTGGCCCATTCTCTCTTTCCCACGTATAAAAATTTACAATAGCTTATAGGTAGAAGTACTAAATGTAAATTTTAACATAAATTTTAACTATGTTTTTTATAATATTGACAAACATAAAATTTTAATTTTGACAAGGCTATGAGCTGATTTTTCAACAAAAGATTTTATACGAGGGAATAGGTGGTAATATTTATACACAACAACAAAGGAAGTGAATTTTGACATTGATATAAAAATTAAGAATGGAAAAATCAGAATTATTGGAAGAATTCTGTTATTGGTTTAGATTATTTACATCTATAGAGCCTTTATGATTGAGTATATAATTATATATTATGTTTATGCATGTGTGGAGCTATACATAATGATTCATATTTTGATGTTTGAAAAATATAGAGTGCTTAGCATAGGTAATAATAGTACAATTTCTACATCGAATATAAGAAAGATGACACGAATTAAGAAAATCATAGTGAGAATGGTAGTCGTGCTGAATTTTTAGGACCAAAACCGCATTTAGAGTAAGGTTCGATAGATCAGTAGTTGTTGTAAAACTGTTTCTAATTGAGAGGGAAGAATCACCGTGTCCAAAATCGTGGAAATCGTGAATCTGTTTCTACATACGGTAATATCGTTTCATTTTATCAAGTGCTATGAGCTTATAATTAATTTATTTGGACTAATAAAAGTTGGAGATTGAAAGTAGTGTTTTATTTATATGTATTTAAAAAGTTATGTAATCATAAATTTAATTGAATTTATTGACTTGTTACTTCGAATCCCTTATATCACATGAGAACATTAAAGAGTTATTATGCCCGAAAGATAAAAATGAACTGCGTAAAGTATCTCGTATGTAGTTAATTATAAAACAATTATTATGAACTAGTATAGTATAAAATATCTAAAAAAAAATTCAATTTAGTTACAAGAAATAGTTATGTAATTCTTACTGATCTGGAAGGACATTCTGTGTCAATAGACAGAAATAAGTGAAACTACATTCTTAAATAAATGCTAGTAAAGTATAGCCATAAACCAGTACAGTGAAATAGTAAGGAAGAAACAGACAAAATTCAGCAACGAAAATCTATAGCGCAGGTAACTGTGGAGCAAAGTGCAATAGGTGTATTTACGCAAGACTGCTCCCTAACGCTGGGAACTGGATTCAATTACTCGCGAAGCGGTTTACTGCACGACTCATATCCCGAGTGCGCCATCCAACCTCTCGAAGTATCACCTCGCACCTTTCATAACACTTTCATCCACTGCCAGTACAAGTGAGTGCTTGCTCGATATCTCGCACGTGTACTCCTCATACATTCCGCTGTTGATAGAGAATTGTTCTAAATTGGTAAGCTAACGAATGTTGTATTTCAGCGATTCGTGAAACCAAAACCCGTCTAGAGAAAAATTACTGCAATGAAAGAAGCAAATAATTTCATCTAATAACCTATATAGTCTACGTGAACTCGTAGGTGTCTACTCCTTAACCTTAACCTTAAGCTGAAAGAAAAATAATTGAAAAAATAATTAGTCTCTTCCGATAAAATGACCAACATTAATTTGTTTAATTGTCAAAATATGTGTTAGCTAGTTTGTCTGTCACATTCTTATTCACATCAAAATGATTATATTAAAAAGTCTTCAAGTTAAGAATATTTAATATATTCACTCCATGGAAAGTTAAAAGATTGGAAATCTTCATTAAAATAAATTAAAATAAACATTACAATTACAATTACTACAATTGCTTAGCATAAATGTTTACCATAAGATTCTTTACAAAATTAAACTAAACCAAGGCACACGAAGGCACAGAGCCTACTATCCGTCTTTTATAAGATAAGGGGCATGTGGTCAGCATGTCGACTACCATGGCCTTTGTTTCATTGGCCGGAGCCGCTACTTCTTTATCAAGTAGTTACTCGGTTGTCCTTAAGAAGACGAGTGAACTCCATTTAATACTTCCATTGCTCAGAAATGTGCGAGGAGTTACCGTCTTGCGGAACGTAGTCAGCAACGCTAACCACTGTAATAGCTATAGACCCAGTCTATGTATTGTAAAGTGTCTCATAGAATCTTTCTGTTTTAATCTGATCTTTAGATTGCTGTGGATTGATCTTAGTTCCCCAGATTAGCTTAATTTGCGATTTCCTCTAGCTGACCTGAAGCTAGGCCTACGTATGGCCATATAGCGAAACATGTCAAATGTTCTATTCTTTGCATGCGATTTAGTTATTACTTCCTCTGCCCGTACCATAGGTAATGTAGATGGAAGAAGTATTGTTTCCGATTTCCAAATTTGAAGTTGACTTTTTAACATAAATATTCGTGTTGAAGTCCCCTGAATCCAAAAATACTACTTTCGGAAACATGGTTGAGTGTGTGTGTGTCCATGTTCTGTGACCAGCTTAGTTCCAGAACGGAAAATGATATGAAAACAAAATTTTGCATTTGGTTTAGGTACCTTCTGAGAATGTGACGCGAAGATTAGCGACTTCTTTCTCTTATTTTTTTAAAGATAACCATATCTTACTGAATAAACGAAGTGCCATTGTAGGAATAAATGGTTCTAGGCGAATGGAGTGATTTTGCGTTAGTTTGTGGTTCTGCAAATTCAACTGATTAATTCTTGTTAGGACAGAGAAACTAGAATTGTAGCCGCTGACATAGGCCTAAGTTATTATAACAATCCTCAAAGACATTTCTATTCGTTACGTTTATATTGTTTATAATCACTTTAGGATCGTTTAAGGGGACTTTTAAGGTAAGAAATATGTTTAGGAACAAGATGTGTTCTATCACGAAGCGAATGCTGTAAATTGGCACATAATCCAGTTTCTATAACCTTAACTGATTTCCAATAAAATCTTTTAATTTATACAAGTCTATAGAAACCGATCAGATTAACGTAGGTTATTCAATTATGAAAGTGACAAAGAAGAAAATGTTCTATATAAGCATAAATCTTCCTAGCATATTATTATTTTTATGTTATTTAAAAGCTCATCTACTTATGTATTAAACCAAACTGTGATTTTACTTATTTTTGTGTATGAGTAAATTAAGTTTCCCCAATATGTTAGTGATAATAAGTAAATGTAATGTTGTTCCTAAGGGTAGTGCATTTTTAATTTGTGTGATGACTGTACATGTGTGTACCACGTGAGTCTCAAGGGGAATCCCATTTCCTCGACGCCAGTGCGCGGAATTCACAGGGGATGTGGAACAATTCGATCCACTACCCTCTTGGATACAACTTTTCCTTTTTTAACTCGTTCTTCTATTCTCATTTTTCTGAACAAATGAAAAAATCCACTATTTTACTTTCAAAATTTTCCTAGAAATGATGATGCAACTACACACTATTGCCCGTTCGCAGTTATTTACCTGGTTGTTTTGTTACCGTACCAAGGTGGGGATTATCCCACACATCGAAGACGAACTCCCAATTAGGCTGAAGTAAATGGTAGTATTTAGGGTTCCTGGTGGTTATGTTCCTGGATTTAATACATAGGCACTGAGGGTGTTAAGGTTTCAGCTTGTACTGAAGGACCTCTATTGCACTCCAGTACTCCTGTTATAGACTCAAATTCATCAGAAGGATTATAATATTTTCAAAATTCCAATGACTTGGGGAATCGAACCCAAGACCTTTCGTTTTGTGGTGAATGGCTGAAATCAGCTGTACTGCGCCGGGTTCAAGCATAATTCTATATTATCACATTTCTTAATTTCACTAATGCTTTCTGGCGGAAGAAATATTCCATGAGTGTTTATGAAGAAGGGACTGGTAGCGTAGTTGTTTCCAATAAAATGCGACCAGCCTGTGTGAATAAAGCTAAGCAGTGGCTTAGTTTTTCCAGCTCAGAATCCTGAGAACGATTTTTTATGGATGGAATTAAGTCCGTCGGACCTATGAGATAAATTTATATTACAGGGTACTATAACTTACTGTATAAAAGAAAGACTATGCAAAATTATCGGCTATTTCTAGGCCAGCATATTACCGGTAGCCTACTTTCATTGCAACAGCCCTTCGAACTTCACCGTTAGAAGAAGTAAAAATCAATGTTATTGAAAGTTTTTTTTAATAGGAAAATCCTTTAAAATTTTATTTGAAATTCTAATAATATATAGGCTACTATTCCTGTTCTCTAGAATAGGCAAATTTGTTCGAGAGATATTGGGAATATCCCTGTAGAAAGAACTAGTCAATAGAACGCTACATAGGCACTAAACCAAGGTTAAGTAGCACTACTGTTGTTTCTTATGGTTGTTTAACGACGGTTTTATACTCCTCACTCTTTACTCCATGCTCTACATGGGCCTTTAATGTGGAGAATTTTTTCCTACGGGAATTTTTTACATGCCTCTAAATCTACAGACGTGGGCTTGTCGCACCTAGAACGCTAAAGCCTTGAATCAGATCCATTTATGGAAGGGAAATTCTTGAATTTGTGCTGTAGCATTATATTAAAGGACGTCATATTCTAATATACATAGTTTGCTTGGAAATCATCTGTATTTTAGTCCAATATATTATTTTCTTTCCCAAGAAGATCTAAGGGAACAGGTAGAAGAGAGACATGTTTACTGATAGATGGTGTATTTCTGAGTCTATCTTCTCCCTGAATGAAAAATCGTTAAAAACTTTTATAGAAATTAAAGATTCCATCGAGCCAACGACTCGCTTTAAGGGACAATAATACAGAGAGCGACTGACATAAATTGGCTATATAATTCTGTACTGGCAACAGTTTACAAAATTGTAAGTACATCTGAGTCACATAATATTTATAAATATTTACCTGATGTTAAAAAATTAATTTACAGCATTCATTCAACAGAAATATCTTAGACTTAAAAGTATGAATTCATATTTTTCACTGCCCTAATTTCTTGTGGAATGTTATTAAAATTTTTACCAAATAATATTATTTTATAAAGAAAACATTGGATTTATCCCTTTGCTATAAGAATGCACATCTTCAAGGAAGACTAATACAATATCACTAAGGATATGTATGTTTACTATCTTATAAACATATATAAAGATTTAGTACTATATTTTATGCTGACCCTTGTGGATGTTTACATTTGATTATGTAGGCTTAAATTCACTCACTTTATATTTTATAACTATCTCCAGTGGAATATTTTTAATGCTCTTATAATAGGCCTATATTAACAGCTTTTAAATAATGACAACCTAAAATGTTGCTTTGAAGGACTTTGAAGTTATGAAAATCTTTCTGTTTTAATGACCCCATATACAATCCATATACAGTATACATAAGAATGGACAAGAGAATAATAAATACATCTTATACTGGAAATATGTTATTCCTCCCATTCACACCAGTAATATATCAATAATTGGTGTAATACAACAGTAATTGGTACTTTTTATTACATAGGTTTGAAAAATCCCAACTTATGTGTTCATATAATATTCAGCCCAAATACTTACACGAGACTTGCTGTTTAACTTCACCACTTATTTTAATTTAATGATAATTTATTTGATGCTAACAATATTGTTCTAAAATGTTAAGATCTCGTTGCATATTTCTCATATTAGTATCATTGCGTTCGCATGAAGTATAATTGTATTATCTACAAACATATTGACATTCCACTCATCAGTTTGCTTATATCATTAACATAGATTTAAGAAACAGTGGCCCAAAAAAAGATCCTTGCGGAACTCAGTAACTTATAAAAGGATTACTGTCCAAAACATTTAAATTGAATTATATTTTCTTATATACTAGGGAATATAGGTCTCTGCGAACGTTACTTGGATATATTTTTTTGCATACCCAACATTTATAAACCAATTCTCCAACGGTTGGTTGCTCAATTTGATACACATACACGTATATCACTTAATGACCATTAAAACGGCGATGTCATGGGAGGTTACAGACTTAAAAAATACCAAGCTTGGTTTGGTCGTAATTTGAATGAGCGAGGGAAAAAGAACAGCTAGCGTGCACATTTCCCGATGTGAAGAACAAAAGGGTGTGGAATGAGATATCGCTAATCAAAATTACCCGATTCACCCTCTCCCCTATCCTAACTCCACACCCACTGCCCTTATTCCGTGCAGGCTCAATGGTTCGTTCACTGTCAGATGGAGGTTACCGACTTCTAAATTGACTCCTGTTTATTTAGCGTTCTTTCATTCCTCCTTTTCGATAACTGATAAATAAGGAAGGACTATCCGTTTTGTTCAGCTATAAACGGTTATGCGTGACAGTGAATAACTTAATAACATGTTTTTCAAGTGATTCAAACTGCAGGATCGTCGTTGAGTTAGATCAGTGGTTCCCAACCTATGGGACTTTTACAGTCTTGGGGGGCACAGAACGATTTGGAATTAGTAAGATTGTTGTTTAGAAGCTCGAATAAAAATTGCACATTCTTTTAAAATCTTAATTACAAATATGGTTCACAAACAGTATGACTTAATTAACCATTACTTTCACTATTTGATTTCATATTATTTTTGTAAATAATATGATTTCATATTATTATTTTTATTTTTGTAAAAACATGTTCTACTTGTTTGTTGTCTTAGTTTATATTCTTCCCTTCAAGATTTTAAAAATTGGTAGGGGGCTTACTGACTTACCGCATCTCAAAAGGGGGCGTTAAAAGGATGGAAACCTCTGAGTTAGACTGTTGGGCAATTAGATTAAAAACTAACCTTAATTTAAGCTGTAAATATGAATTATTTATTGAGTCTAATTGCTATAATTTTTGTTATTAATCTGGTTTGGTTGAATGATTCAGTTTTCATTATAGCCAAGGTTCTTTACAGTCATCTAAGGGCATATATTTTTCAGGCATCGAAATCCGTATCATGCTTTCTCTGTGAAGGAAAATTAAGGTTTCCTTCGATGCTGTAAATTTGCAGTCGTTGGTGAAACTATTGGGCTTTTCGTGAATATCCTGTACATTCTTTTCCTAAATTCCTTCCCTAGGAAATAGGCTAACCCTCCATCACTATGGTCTGTGAGGGGATGAAGGAACTTTTTGAATCTTTTGTGTTTATTGTTGTTATTATTATTATTATTATTATTACAGGGATATTATTATCCTCATGTTAGGTGCTATTGTAGTTATCACTTTGGTATCAGTAAAGTCATATTTCATTCTTTCTGTTTCCATCTGGGGCCGTGAGCCAAACTCTGGCTAGAGCATCGGTACAGAAAACCGAAGGTTCTAATCACGGTGCCAGAGAATTTTTTCTCCTAAAATATAATAATTTTATAATCCTCTGAGAAATAAATTATATTCTTAATCGCTTCACTATTTATGGAACTGTTAAGACAAGTACTGTAATTTATTTTAATTTGGATTAACGTTTGTGTCCACGTATTTTACAGAATCTATTGTGTCATTCATAGGGATATTTAAAATCAAGTTGACAAAATAACAAGCGAAAGAATCTCTTTTACCGTGGCATATAGGCATCTTCTGTGTCGGGCATGTTATGCGGGAGAACCTTGTCTGAACGCGCAGGGGTTACTGAGCTTGACGAAGCGAAAAACTGTTTGATGCATCAGTTCCGATCCAGTCTAGAGTTTGAGAGTATACACGACAGAGTTCCCATACAACTTGAAGCCAAAGAGAGAATACCATATAGGATATAGTAGTGGACACTCATTTACGTAATGGATATTTGTGAATATCTTTGGGAGTTTAAATTCTTATCTGCACCTTCTCTGTTTTTTTCTCCTTTTAATTTCAGAAAATAAAATAAACTGATTCACGTGTATTATACATATAAATAATTTATCCTTCCTCTTACCATGTTCTTTTTGTTACACTGAGTACATAAAGACCCCAAGTAATTTGGCATATATGGTAGAATAAATTGCAATTTGTTATAATTATTGTTATTATATATAATATATATATATATTATTTTTACGCTGAACCGTCCTCCTACCAGGTTATTTTTGTTACACCAAGTACCACTGAGGTCATAAAGACCCCAAGTAATTTCCGTAGTATTGCAATTGTTCTAATAAACTGGCGTAAAAACATACATTTTTACCTTGATAACATAACTTGTATGTGTATAAGGATTTTTATATATTGTTAAATTCAAAGAAAAAAATTTTCATTCGGGTCATATTGACCCCAATGGTATCCATAGCAAAACTACGAATACATTTTAATGTGTTGGAAATATAAAAATTAATAAAACGTCACTGGATACAATTGACTCTAAGGGATAAAGTTATGAAGTTTGAAAATTGTAGTTTTAAAACCAGAGAAAGTATTCTTTTGGGGTCATTTTGAGCAACAAGTGCTCATGCAGCTGTAGCTAATGTAGGCTTATGGACTCCGACTCTAAGGATACGCTTAATTTCGTACATATTTAAGCCAGTGCGAATTCTAATGAAAGACAGTACAATTACACATAATTTAACATAACTCTGGTCTAAGATATTCCATTACAAGTAGAGAAGTATTATTGTGGACGATTAGAATGACAATGAAAATAAAATTACATTCTTCTATAGTTTCTTTTTAGAAAATTGTTTAATCATACTTTCCAAGCATGGTACCGAGAACTTTCATTTTTACTTGCGTTGTCTTCTAATACTGCTACTTTCGCTTAATACGAATAGGCTGCAATTTGTTTAGATTTGCCATTTATTTATTTCAATATTATTACTTTTCTGCTTTACCTATTTGTGTGTTCTTATCCACTCGTTAATTGGTCTTTTTATTATATTTTCTCTACGCATATTCCAGTCATTTGGTATGTCTCAGTCTCTTTAACTGTAACTGTCCTATTGCCGTAGTTTTCGGGAAAATATATATTATCATTTTATTTTCAGCAGTAAGAAAGATATTTTCTTAATTATTCTAGGAATATTTTTGGGAATAGAGAAAATACATTACAGTGTTTGGCTTTATGAAAGTGTAGCTATTTATGACTGTAGGTAAGATTTTCTTACGGAATTACTATTCCTAAGGACCATTGCACAATGATTATTTTTCTCTAGAAGAAAATTTGCCCTGGATTGGAAAAGAACAAAACGTTTTTGTATATGCGTTGTCTCCGAGACCACTTAGCCCCCCAGTTAGTTCCTAGAATTAATAAAAGTAGGTTGTGTCCGATTTGCTTCCTTCAATTAAGGTAGCTATCCTCTAAGGATTTTATGTCCTAATTCGTTCTTTTACGCTTTCAAGCTATATTCTTTAGAATGAAGTATTCATTGCTTTTAATTTGTCGTGCACTTTTCAATCGAAGGTCTTCAATATCTTAACAATGTAGGCTTTATTCTGTAGAATTACAGGCTACCCTATAGCTTATAATCTAAATTATTTGCAAATTGGTGTTTAGTGTGTTTCATTATTTATTTAGATCTTTTAATTCTGAGCGGCAGTGAACTAGGGACCACCATGTGAAGTTTTCTTTCGGGCCAGGGAGATCCGTAGAACCAATAGCCTACATTAAAGTTGATCTTATTGTTTCCGGAAGACACAAAGTTTGCTGATAATGAAAACTACTCAAGGACAGCTTTGATCCTTGCGTTTAGATGATTTTTTTTATCAGTGTGGTGAATTTATTCAACAATTAACTTCGAACTGTAATTTATTCAACATTAAGCTTGAACTGTGTCACTGCAATAGGCTATATTTTCTATGTCTAACTTACAACTCGTTAATTCGTCATAACATTGTGAATAAAGAAAATTTTTAATAGTGTTTTTATTTGTAATGTTAATTACTTTCTCTGCCCATACCATATGTAACTTATTATGGATACAGAAAGTATTTAATTATTTTAATATTACAACTGGCTGATTATATATTTGTTAAAATATGCTCAGGATATAAAATAATAAATATTTATCCTATTCTAAAAACATATCTTACTGTAGTTTAACATTATAAGTAACATGAGCTATTAGTCCTTAATATAAAGCATATGTACAAATAATAAGTTAGTCAGAAATGCTATTAAAATTTCTTAAAACTATTAAAATGCGTTTAAAATCCATAGAAATAAAAGTTTTGTGCTAAAATGGAACTGCAGAAGGAGAAAGCAGCTTTATTTTAGCACAAGAATTTTATTTTGCTGTATTTAAAAGGCATTTTTTAAACAGTTTTAAGACATTTTAATAGTATTTCTGACTAACTTTGTTTGTACTGAAATTTTATATTCCGGACTAGTAGCTTATATTACTTATAAGGTGATACTTTAATAAGATATGTTTTTAGAGTAAATGAGGCATTTCTTATGTTACATACTGAGCTTACGTGGAAATCCTCTTTTAACAAATATAGAGGAAGTATTGTTTTCGACCCCCAAATTTGAACTTGAGTTTTCAACATAAATACACGTTTTGAGGTTCCCTGATTCCAAAAATACTATTTTGAGAATCACGTCTGTGAACAGCCTAGTTCCAGAACGGAAATTTAGTATTTAGGTTAAATAGCTTTTGAGAATGTGACACGAAGATTAACCCCAACGTTCTCTTAATTTTAAGAGGACTTTACATGAAGAAAATGTCGATTTCCGCGATTTTCTCGAAAACGGCTCTTACGATTTCGTTTAAATTTTGTACATGGGGTGCTTATACCAAGAGCTAAAACTTTTAATTGATTAATTTCTTCTAAAAAATTCTCTGAAGGATAGTTGTAAGCCACTCACTGCTTGTAGAAACTCAGTCTTACCTGGTGAACAATAAAGCTTTGCATCTGGTTGAAACAACTGAATATGCGTTCTTTGCAAATTGCTTTCTTATTCTATATCAGAATGTGAAGTATAACGATGAAAATGATGCAATTGTATGTAACGATGTATGTATTACAAAAGAGTAAAAAAGTTACCTTCGTGGATGTGATACCATTGACGTCGTTTTCTTCATTTTTACAACCAATTTACATGAAAAGAATGTCATACATAATATATACACTAAGAAGCAATCTTTTATTTGAGCAGAGGAAGTTATGTGAATTTCACATAAGATTTTTTTTTAGGCATTGGTTTCTTTATTTGAACATTCTCTTAAAATTGTAATCTACTAACTTATGTAAACGAAGAAACCCCCTTAAAACTTGGGATTGAATTCTACCTATATAAAGGTTTACATGAGCAAATACTGAAAAGGAGAGTGTATGTCCACGAGTTCCATACAGCGAATGGCAGATTGATAAATAATTCAGTTCCATAGCACTCTCTTTAGCACTTGCACTGGTCTTGTATGGGGCGGGCAGGGAATGGGGGATGTAGTCTCAGGTGGCAGCGTGCTGTCCAAGGGAAGCTCGCTCCAGAGAGTCCTCTGGGAACTCATTATCGATGTGGTTGTCGCTCTCCCCCCTCCCGGCCTAGGCTGCCAAGAGATGGAGATCGTCCACAGGCCATATGCAGCCCACATATACACACATACACTGCATTACCACATTACATATTCATAAATTTCATCACCTTGTGTGCACGCAGAGGTACCAGTGCATCTTGGCCGACAGTGATGTGGTTCAATTGTATTAGCCTGACCTCTTGTATTAACTGCCAGTCATTGTCCATACTATGGCTGTGACCTGGCCTATTACTTACTCAATGGAGAGGAAGTTAAATACGTGATTTTTAAATGGGATTAAAGAAGAATTTATAACAAAACCTGAATACCATATTCGTGAAAATTTACTGTTTTATGAATAATTAATATAAGACCTTTATTTTTGCCTCTGCCAATGTAAAAGTAAAGTAAAGTGTTCCCTATTTTTTTGGGGGGCCCTCCACCACCCCCGAAGCCCTCGACCATAGGCCATACTCCGGTCCCAACAACTTTTCGGCGTTTGTGTTCTATTGCTCTACTTTTCGCTCTTGTGTACTTTACGCTTGTGGGTAATGTGTTTTGAGCCAGATTGTCAGCTGTTTAATTCAGCACTAATAGAACTGTACAGGCCATAGAGGCCCAGAGGGTTCCAGGAGGTTGAGGCTCCCAGATTGTGGACATTCGGCACATGAAGGTGGTAAGGTTGTCAACCGTATACACCGGCCGCCTTTATAACCAGGATTGCTCCTGGTACTCATTTGTGTTAGAGGCTGAGTCGACCCCAGGGCCATAGTGCCACTAGAAGGATTAGACCTACGACCATATTCTGCCAATGTACTAGGCAGAAATAACTCTTACATTTCATTGGAGAGAAAAGGGTTCACAAAGTGCATGCTCCTTTTAATCTGACCCCGAGGCCTGGATTTTGGAGAGGTAGTGGTGAACAGTTTCTAATCACTAGTCTGCACATCAAATAGGCCTATACCTTGGTTCAATCCCAAACACCTCCGCAGGGCATATGACGTGGAGGCTTACCGTTGATAGTGATTCATCCGTCGGATGGGTACGTTAAACTGGCGTCTTTCGACAAGAGTAGGATAGGGTTTCTCTTCCACCCTTCCTCACCTCACCGTCATCTCTCATACCTCACACTACACAGCTCTCCATGCCTTACACTTCTGCCAGTTACACATCACCATGTAATATGGCCCACCCAAGTGATGCATAACTGGAAAATGGACCACACTCTCGCCATCTATCCGCATCAGGGTGGAGATCAAATGCGTCAAAGCAACGGGGTTGGCATTAGATAATGAGATTTTAAAGAGTCGTTATACAGACTATAGAATTAGAATTAGAAATGATTTATTTTACCGGGCGGGTTAAGGCATTTTCTTCCATTTAACCAGGTTTATTACAAATAAATTATACAAAGTAACAAATATAATTGAGGTACGCCGTAGCGTAGTGGTTGAGGTGCTGCGCTACAAACCGGAAGGTCGCGGGTTTGATTCCCAATGAGGTCGTTGGAGTTTTTCAATAGGCCTAATCCTTCTGGTGGCACTACGGCCCTGGGGTCGACTCAGCCTCTAACAGAAATGAGTACCAGGAGCAATCCTGGGGGTAAAGGCGGCCGGTGCTTAAGCTGACAACCTTACCACCTTCACGTGCCGAATGTCCAAAATCTGGGAGCCTCAACCTCCTGGAACCCTCTGGGCCTATGGCCTGTATAGGGAACACTTTACTTTACTTTTACATTGGCAGAGGCAAAAATAAAGGTCTTATATTAATTATTCAGAAAGCAATATTCGCTTAAATCCTAAAAGGGAGAGGTAAAACTAAGATAAAGAAAGAAAGAAAGCACAGAAAGGACAAATTTATGCTTAGGCCTATTATGAATTATTACAGAATTAATACCTTATTGTCGTATAACTTGTACCCCTATGAATTATTCTGAATCAAAATTACTTACGGTTAGACGAAAAATGTGATCTCAAAATTTTCATAACCAGGCTATATTTAATTCAGTATTTAAATACTACTGACAATAGCTTATGAGTTCACCTTTTAGGGCGAATCCATGAAATGTGTTATTTTAACAAAGACGTTCGGTATACAGTGTGTATATAAACGATCAGTACGTTTGTATGAATTTAAGTACGTACATACCCGTACAAATTAGTCAATTTTTCGAACGATCAGTTACTTATGCTCTTTCAGCAAACCTAATTCTAAAGTGAAAAAAGACAGACGTGACATCTGGACGGTTATAGGCCTAACACATAAGGCCTATCCATTCACTATCAGCATCTCTTATCGAAGAGCTACCTTATAGGTCGTTATGCTAAATAAATAAATAACTTAAAAATAATGTTCATTGGATCAAAAGATTCCCCATTGCAACTAAAAGCAAAAGGAAGAAAAACAAAGGCGAAATCTCTAGTGACGAAGGGAAGGGAAGAGAGGGGATACTTTCTGATACACGCAGTCACTAATCAGCCATCAAAAGTTTCCCCCTCGCTCTCATATGCAGGCAGCATCGTAAGTTGAAGAAGCTCTGGGTTCTGCCAACGAGTCCTTTGGGATGTTGGGGACCCAGGTGATTCGGCCCAGGATTACCTGAGAATCAATATGTGGAATCTTTCCCCACGTGCTTTCTTCTGTGATCCCTTTTAATGACCTCTGCCAGAGTTTCCGGAAAAAACTACTGATGTTAATGACATAAGTCTTACAACAGTAAATAATATTATTAATATTAATATTCCAAGCCGAAAATTGTCTTATCACTCACACGGTATCCATATCTAAGAACTTATTTGGATGAAAATGGACATCGACGGACATTCTGAAATAATATTATAATAGATTACGAAGCTCATTGAGCTATAATTTAACTGTTTATGTAACCAAATAGTAATATGATTCCTTCGATCAGCGTTAGCCATTTACTTTAGTTTTTCTTTAACTCATTGACAAGTTTGGGTTGAAGACTGAATTTTCATTATTATGTAGGCCTGCATTACTTTAAAATAATATAGGCCTACAGTAGTTCCTCGATTATAATTCGAGCTGATGTTAGATTAGGGCTACTTCATATAATTGAAGACTCTGATAATGTGGGATTCATTTTTTATATAATTTCTGAAGCATACAAGAAACGAAATTGAATTTTTTGGACTTATGCTGACTTAAACTGATATAAAGAATTTAGGGATTTTGTGAGCGTACACGTTGATATAAAGATAAATGCATAGTTAGGAATGGACATTGTTCAAATTGTGAAAATAGTATACCAGAGATATTAAAAATCAGAATATTTAACCTTGAGGTCACCAATAGAACAATGTTAACATTTTGCGGTTTCCAATGTATATTGTAGGCGTCCACACTAGGTAAATGCATTACAAAGTTTTGTCTTTATGGGAATTAGTATTACACCGTTTGAAACTTATTTCGGATTATAAAATAATTTTCATAGTTTTATTTTTAGTACACTCATTATTGTTTCTTCCTTATCAAGTCTGTACAGTCATTTCTAGTTTATTCCATATTTTCCGACACCGTAAATTTTTTGCGAATGATATTATTATTATTGTTGTTTTCATGTATTGCCTTTGAATATTTTAACATTAATGGCGTTGTGAAATTAGTTAAAATACGTTACTGTAATAGTTAAAAAAAGTTTCAACAATAAGATGGTAAGATAAACAATAGATAATTCAACTTATTAAATACATTACTAAAGATTCATAGTACTTGGTGATTTAATAATAATAATAATAATAATAATAATAATGCTACAACCTACCAGTGTTATTAGTCTAACTGAAGTAGTTATTACGAAAGTATCAACGGCATCTGACAGGAGCCACACGAGCATGTTGGACCTTTACCATATATACAAGTAGCCTATATAATATTTTATTATATTATATATAGGCCTACGTGTGTTACTCGTAAATTACTGAACTGAATATATCTTTATTCTTGAAGGAACAGTATTTTATACGATAAGAAAAAATACATGAAAATACTTAAATGCTAAATAACTACATGAACCCTGAATGCAAAAGTTCCTAGCCGGTTACTCAGTCTTGCCTGACTGGGGAGTCTGTGAGTCACTCTCCTACTCTACATCATATCCACCTTAAAGTAGTGGAAGCCTAAAGTGTCTTTCATAAGATTTTTATGAATGGAATGTTACTGATGATAAGTACAAATTTCACAAACATGATCTAGAGTCTGTAATTATTTTAAAAAGATATGCATAATGTAGGTTTAAATGAAAATAGATCATGTGAGACAGACGTGGATAAGTGGAGTGAGTCATCTTTTGACATCTAAATTGGTAACTGCTCACATGATGTGTGTTAGGAACTACTGTATAGTGATACGGTGAATTCCACAGCCATAATAATTGGAAATGTTTGTGGCTCTCCTCATTCAATGGAAGCGAAATGCAAACACTGTACTACTAAGCCTTTCCTGGCCGGTTCTGGTTTAATTGGACGTCCTTTATAATTAATCCCCCACTCTGCATTAAACACTACTCTACTGTCAGATACAGTACATTACCATCTTGTACGAGATCCGCAATTACATTTTATATCCTTATGTTCATTATAATAAAAAATACATTACAAAATTACAATACATTATAAATTACATTATACATTATAAATTACATTACATTTTCATTATAGATTACATTATACATTATAAATTACATTATACATTATAAATTATAAATTACATTACAAATTATAAATTACATTACATTATAAATTTACACTACATTAAAAAATTATGTACATATAATAGGATAGTCTTTAACGTAAGCATAAATATTTCGTTTTTCTTGAAGCAGTGTAAATGCGAAGGCAATTAAGTTTCACAAACACAAAGGGCACATAATCAAGTAATACGAGAAATATTTGTTTATACTGCAAGAAAACTTCAAGTATGTCAACCGAAGTTCGTATTTTATTACATGTCGGCATAACGTTGCTAATAATAACACCAGAACTGGGTTGAATCATATAGACTTCTTCCATTACTATCCAATAAGCACAACAGTTATCACATGGAATTGTGTGGAAAATGAAATACATTATATTAAACATAAATCTAATTTCTAAACATTGTCTAAGAACCATGTAAATTAAAAAAATATATATATTATTAGTATTATCATCATTATTATATTTTATTGATTGAGAATATATCTTTAATGTAATCAGATTGAAACGAATTGATAACAGTCAATCACATGCAAAATTTAGGAACACAGATTACTGGCATTAATTTAAATCAGATTGGATTTAATTTTGTAACTCCTTATGCATATTAAACAGTCCAAATTCAGTCATTCAGTAAAAGATTGCATAAGTTTGTAAGACAACTATCACCGCAACATTGGAATTAATTTCGAAAATTATAATTCTAAATTTCTTTTAAAAATTAAATAATTTAAATTATTGAGGTATTTTGACAAGACAAATTCCGCTGCGTTTCATGAAGTTTCGATTAACGCTGTTACATCGCAAATGGACTCAAATTCCGCTACGCTTTAAGTATTTTCCTTCACGGTTGGACACACGTTGAATTTATACATTTATATAAGCATTCATCAAGCAAAATCGCCAGTTTGTTATATTTTTCAAATCGAAGAGGAAGATTACAATGGAATAACAGGTTTCCATAACTGACAGCCCGTTTATAAAAATTCTCTGTTTTAACATCAGTATTACGATTTTATGCATTTTTTGCGGTAACGCATTTTCTGTAATAGTGAAATGCTTAATGGGTCGTGGATTTGAATGCGGTGTTAGTTCATCTGTCTAGAAATGGGTAAAGAATTTATCTGCCTCTAATCTAGTTTCCAGTGGTAAAATGGACCAGGTTTCAGGATTCCTTTGGTACGAGCAAGAAGATAAAATCTCAGTCAATTTTAGAGCAGATATTTGAGGCTTCCTAGTCTTTCCATAATTTCTAACTTACTCAGGTATAACTTACGAAGATTCTACGATAGTTTGGATTCCACGTTAAATTGCAGGTCCCTGTTACTGTAGTCGAAAACTCCTCCTGCATGACTCCGGCTAGCCACCACACCCATAGTCATTTCATCGTCTATGTTATTCAAAGTAAATCATGAAGTCTGGAAAAGTGAACGAGCCCCAGGCGTATAATATGAGGAAGAAGTAGAAGAAGATGCCTTTAATGGAAATATTTGGATGAAAATAGACCATTATTCCTATAGTATTGGCTCTATAATGTATAATAAACTGCCTCCCTCAGTTAAAGTAATGACGGGCAACCTTAAGGAATTCCTAACCTTAAAGTCATTATACACATGAATTCTGATAAATTAATATACTAGCCTTCAATAAAGTATCTATTTATAAGTATTGTGCTTAACATTGACAAAGTGAAGATTACTGCTTTTATATGTAAATAAAGTTTTGATATATAACTGTAAGTATTTATATTACTATTAATTTTTATCGATATATTAATATGTATGTATAGAATTTTTAGACATATTTTACTCTACATTGACCATGTCAAATAGCTGTATCAAGCTCCATTGGGAAATAAAGATGATGATGATGATGACAATGTGTACTCAGTCAGTGTATTTTGGTTGAAATGCCTTCTATGGTAGATACGCCACTGAGCAGAAAACATCGTGATTATGTATAGGGGGTATTACATCAACAGAAATGACCTGTGGGTTGACCGATATCACCCATGCTTTGCCCTGGAGAGTTCATTTGCTAGCCTAGAGCTCAAAGGTTAGTCTAACTGGAAGCGGGTGGCAATGTTTTATTAATGTGCCGGTGGGATGTTATAATTATTAATGATGTCACACTTGTGGCGGGCAGTGCGACCCCTGGATCCAAGGCTTGGGTGTAAAGCTGGGGCACAAGACCGCATCTTATGCAAAGTGAGGCTAAATGGGTGGTGAATAAGCGATATACCGGAGCTTTGTACATCATGTTCTCCGGAGTAAACTTTGATCAACGTGTAATGTCACAAACTCACTGGCCTATAGTCTACTTCTTACCTCGTGGCCATTTCTCTGCTGGGCATAGTCCCTCTAGAATGCTCAAGTAACGCCGCGGTGTGACCAGCATAAAGTAGTATTATAACTAGCTTTAGCGTTTTAGTAATAATGCATATTCATTTTTAATGTTGTAGATTTCCTTGCTACATAATTTATTAGCAGCAAAATGCTTTTACAGTTTTATACTAGTAGTTTCTGCAGTATATCTTTCAATAACCACCTGTGTTGTCTCGTGGTTCGAGTCGCTGGCCATGAATCCGCTGGCCTGGGTTCTATCCTCGGTACCTTCTCGGAATTTTATGGTCTGGATCCGGTAGCACTCAGCCCTGTGATTCAAACTGGGGAACTACTTCACAGTCCACTTATGATAACTATAACCGTTATGCTGAAGCACAAGCTTAGCGGGAGGATGGGACAACTCTGAGACGGTGAAACACTATTGGCCGTGAAAAAAATTCTTACTTGCAATTTATTTCGACTCTTCATCAGAATAGGAGACTCACTGCTGTTGTTTACATTTATATTTATAATTATAATTTATAATTATTTCGTCCTTCAATCCTCTAAACACGTGTGTATTTGGAGAACGTATGTTTTTCTTACTGGTCGTGGCAATATTTATTAACAGAACTGTATTAAGAAATAACACCTTAGATCACGAAAACCATCATTAAAGGCAGTGGGTGTCGGCATGCTGACTACATGCCCCCATTCTGCTATCTACCTATAGTAGATGACACAGCGGTACGATGGTAGCCCCAGTCTCTTCATGGATGCAATGCCACGGAGAAGAAGTTTTCTTTTATATCTACTAATAACACTTAATCATTCAAATGCATGACTATTTGTATTGGACGTATGTCCTGTGGAACTTGACTTACACATCAAGCTTGCACTGAAAACAGTTATCAGGAAATAGAGCAGCGTTGGTCAATCAGGGTGTCGCGTGTCATGTTGAGTCAACGTTTGACTAACAGCTAAAACTCTAAAATAAATTACGTAATAAATACCTAAAACTCAAAGTTTTGATGTAACAACTTGTCTGAATAGAGTTTCCAAGTTCAAACTCAATCATAGGCGTTGACTTCGGGACTGGTAAGGCCTCTTCATTTGTAATAACTAATAGCAAAACTTTTATAAACGTCTGATACTCATATTTTGTATTAAACTTATTTTCAGCATTAATTAAAATTTCCCTGTTGTTGCTTGAGTAAATTTATGCGTATTTTTATTTAAAAACTGTTTACTGGGATATTTATTTTATTTGCCAATTTATTCAACCCAGGTTTCCTGGGCCAGTGGTTATACCCTGGTAATACATTGGAATTTACATTAATTTTCATGCATTAACACAATCATTCGCTTCTTACAAATTCAGGATTATGTTTTTCTTTCATCCCAAGTCATCAGAGTGTCTGGCTGGGACATTCATTGACTCTCATTGAATATATATATTGGAAACGTCACTGATGGTCTTCATTTTGCTGTTTCCTTTCTAAAACCACTCTCAGGGTGTACGTCGTGAAAGCCTTCTAGAGGTCTCTGTGAGTCCAGAAAGCGAGATCCTGAGCCCCTGGTTCACCTGCCATTTCAGCTGCATCCTTCAGAGATCTTCTTCGCCTCTCTGTGCCTGGTGCAAGTATAAAGTACATGGTACATCGTCTCTCCTCACTGTCTTCGCAGCAGCAAATGGAGTCCTCAGCCAGCCCAAATATCACCAGGTTCATTCCAAAATATCCATGTCCTGTAAGAAATCGAGTAGTTGAGTAATCCGGATGAATCCATGTCTTCTTCATTCTTCACGCAATATCTGGAAAATAGTCCTTTGTTGTGAGCCCCTGTGTTGATTTGATGTCACATAATTTGCGATGGTTTGTTGCCGATCTTCCTTCTAATCCCGGCTGAGCCTTGAGATTTCATAAATTTCTTCTGAGAAATGAATAGTGTCTACGGCTAGATCTGGTCGACAATTTTGTAATTCTTACTGTATATCCATTAAACGATACAATAATAAATTCAGTCTCCATGGTCGGCCAATGTGACTTGAATTTTGTCATTACTTCCCCAATCATAAAGGCAAATGCCGAAGTGGAAATTTAGTTACCATGACTCATCGCCGCTGTTTCATCCTATACCATATCCATTAAAATTGAATATTAGTCGAAATCAACAAGTTACTACACATCGACAATAACAATCAGATGGAAATCTATAAAATTTACATTTCTATTCTAAAGAACCTGAACTCCTAACACGACTTCGATGTTCAAAGGAGTATAAATAAAGCTGAATTTCAAAAATCCATATTAAAATCACATATAGATTAAACTAACCATCTCCATGACTCTGCATCCCTGAAGGGACTAGGCCTACCATCCGACCGCTGCGTCATCTACCATAGGCAGATGGCAGGATTGGGTGGCATGTGGTCAGTCCCTTCACCCACGGTCGTTAATGATTGTCTGAGTGACCGGAAAAACATAGTTTAGATATGCTGAAAATGATATTTGAATCATTTTTGTATGACAATTTTCTAAATGTTGATTTAAATGCATTTCTAACTCATTTCATAAATATTTATTTTTGTCCAATCTGTTATGAATTGTGATGTAAGCTTACATGAAGAATAAAATATTTATATAATGCCTTTATTTTGCCTAGGCCTTGCTGTTACCTAGAACTATCATCAGGGTCAGTTGTTTTGTAGAATTACGTCTAAAAATAGTTAAACTGAGTGTTTTGTAATTATAATTACATCTAAAAAGAGAAACTATGTTTAAGAAGAGTGCTGTTTCCCTACAATAGAAGATCATACTTAATAATTTTACTAAAAATATAATATGCAATTCTAATGATTATATGCTTTCGATATACCTGAGTTAAAATTAAGAAAGACTACATAATACTCCGAAATAAGCCTTAATTCCCAACTTACTAAATTAGATGTCATTAGGGACCATTTGAGGCGTCTAGTTGCAAGTCCAGTCATTTCCATTTCACTAAATTTTACAAGATATGTAGAACGTGTGTAAACTAATAATTTATAAGAAGCATCTTCAGATATTGCAGGCGCCTTTATATTGTAACAAAATCCCCATGTGCACCTTCCATTGTCAAGAATCAATTCAAATTGTCTGAACTAATCAACTTAAATATTGGAAATATCTGTGTTTGCTTTTAAATGCTCTAAAAATCATACAGAATCAAAATGTTTTTTTCTTCCACCTTAGCCTATACACGGCCAGTGTGAAGGAATTATCATTCCATGTTTTCTTTTGCTTGTGCTACTGTTATTGTGAAACATTTTATTTATCACTAGCAAGTGCCCGCGGCTTCGCCCGCGATTATTTACTCGACTGTTAGATGTTTTATTTAAATAATTTATTCAACTGAAAAATAATTACAACATATTTAATAGCACTGACATCTTTTTACATAAATTGCATGAATTACATAATATTACTTTTAATGATGTTGTTTCAAGTTGTAAATATAAATAATTATAGCAAACACTCATGCCCGAGGCGGGACTGGAACCCATAGCCTCCTAAGAAGGAAGCTATCTATAATTCTCTGCGATATGTTGAAGAAATCGCGATACATTTATTTCCAACTTCTGACAAAGAGCGGTCAAAGCCACCTGCAATTGATTTGACAAATGAAATTTATTACTGAAAACTGATGCTTTGATTCACGTTTTCTGCCAATTTTTCATTCATAACTCGCGAACTAAAGTGAAAATTAAAAATCCGACTTCGAAATGCATTCGGCCACCCTTCAGTCCATCTGTGTTTAAAATTTCATATCTCTGCATGCAGTAGATTTTGCTGGGCATCGTACTTGTCGTATTTGTTCCATCAATTTGAAGTCTGCCTACTACAAAATGCTGTACGACCCCTTGCAGGTTAGGCATACGTCGACAACTCTCCGGATATGCGTGTAGTCTAAACGAGGTGTTGCAGGCGTTTACAGCGGGGAGAATGAAACTCATTTAAAAGCTTAGTTTCTTTCGTAAATTTCCCGTTCATGTTGTCATGGAGGGAACTTGAACATCCTGTTAACTTAACCTACCTGCATATTTTCCTTTTTGGCAGCCCACGTGCGTCATTATATCAAGCTCTCTATAATTTTGATATATTTTATTACTGCAGACAATGGATTTTAATCATATTTGCTAGAATTCACTCGTACTTCTGTCTCTAATTAATTGATAAATTAAAAATTAAGTGCAAAATAATTAAAACATTATATTTATTAACACTTGCAGGCGAAACATTCATAGGCCTAAACTAAACGATTAATAATTATAATGATACAGATAAAAATCCGGCTTTGAAGTGAATTCCACGATTAAAAAGCGCCACTTGGGAAAAACGACCTCAGATTCGAGTTCCCTGGTCCAAAAAACCCCTGCATAGTGAGTTCCGTCCAAATCGAACATTGTTTGACCATATTCAGGCCTATATTGATTATCCCTCTTCCGTCTCGTCTGTGTAGAAAATTTCAGATATCTGCGTACCTTGACATTATAAACAAAAATATATACAATTCAACGGCCCTAAATAGCGTGCTTGCTCGCCCGCTTCGTGAGACATCGGGTATACTCGGCGACGTTCGTCTCTCGCAGTCTAAACTTTCATGACGACTACAAAATTAGGAAGGAAAACCGTTTCTTTATTATATAAGGCCTAAGTGAAATGAACACAATGAACAATTATTCTAATTTTATTTTTACTTACAATTTTCATAGCTCTGAACCACAAACATTTTTAATAATCTACCAGTGTAATTTTCTTAAAAATTCTGGAGTCAATGAATAATGGCGGGCGAAGCCGGGGGCAACAGCTGTAAAATATTGATGCTTTTATCTCTTGAAATATAGCTGATAATAATAATCCAAACAAACCATTCCTTCCCTTGAAACATTATATAATTTCTGAAAATTACACTGAATTGATAAAATAAAATTCTCATCATATTCATGTCAATAAACAGCTGAGAAACAATACGTATTATGTGTTCACAGGTTCCTTTGGAACTGCATAATCGATTCTGATATAGTTTTCCCAGGGGGCGCTTTCATGTCGTGGAATGTACTCTAAAGCAGGAATTTTAGCTGTTTCATTAATAATTACTAATGGTTTAGTTTATGAATGATTCGTGTGCAAGTGTTAATAAATATAATGCTTTAATAATTAATATACTCTTAATTTTTAATTTTTAAAAGAATTATCTTGGGCGAAGCCACGGGCACCTCCTAGTTATAAACAAACGAATAGACCAGGGTGAGCTCACAACATTCAAGCGATCGCGATGCTTTTATTTCCAAGTTATGACGAAAATAGCCAAAGCCAGCTGTAATTGATTTGACATTGAAATGCATTACTCGAAACTGATGCTTCGAAAACGCAAAAAATACACGTTTTCTGTCCGTTTTTCACTCATAACTCACGAATGAAAGCGAAAATTAAAATTCCGGCTTCGAGGTGCATTTTCCGACCCTTCAATCTACCCATGTTTAAAATTTCAGATCTTTGCGTTCAGTAGATTTCGCTGGGCATCGGGGACAGACAGACAGACACTTCCTTTTATTAATATAGATATTATTATTATAAAGGAAATTAAACTATGAATAAGAACTGCTGTAGCTAATATATACAAGGTAAGGGATCTGAATTTGATGGTGTATTACCGTATCTGTGCTGCAGGTATGTCCGAGGGATTTGCGGGTAATGGAGGTGTTGACACGGTGTCATCCTCTCGCCTGCTCAGCCCGCCTCCCACCACGTCTTCAGCTGTTGCTGGCACCTCTGCCGTCGTACCGGGTGAAGCCGACAACAGCCTCGAGTCTGGTGAGTGTATTTTCAGTTTCCAATTTATTACCTGTTAACTCCTTGATGATGTCTCTTATGTACTGATGTCAGGCAATTGATGTCTCTTATGTACTGACTAAAACTATTGCTGTTGTGCTCTACAATATTTTTATAACTTAACACTAGTTATGGCCTAAAGGCCTCATGAGGATGAGAAAAATTAAAAAAAAAACACTTTTAAATACAGAATTCTACACTCCAAACGCACTATAGTGAACTTTATATCTAATAACCAAAGAATCATTTCGGAGTTTTTTAATTAATGCTTTTTGTTTTTGAAAAATCAGAAATATCACTGACTTGGTGACTGTTGGTTGATCTAATTAACTTTTCTTTTCACTCGTAAATGGAGAAATGCTCACCTTAATTCTGGACTTTTGAAAAATTTGAGTCCTGCAATTTTGTTATTGTGTCTTTAATTTTTTTCTATCCGTCCAAAGACAGGATTTATGGTAGAAAAGACTGTTATGTACATCAATATCTCTAAGAGATGATTTCCATGTTTCGGATAGTGCATCATCGTGCTCTTTATAGTTAGGCCTACACTCTTATTCTGCTCAGATCATGCTAATCCGACAACACAAGTTATGAAGATAACTTGTGATGTACCATACATAGGCTAATGTGTCATTAGACCCTTTGAATCGTTTATATTCAGTACACTTCTAAGCGATCACTAAGTTGCATGTTTAGCTTTGGAGTATCCATTCCACTACATATACGATTTATAAATTACAATATTTACAATTATTAAAAAGTCCTAATTATGTCAATGAACATAGACATCGATATATAAAATTTAAATATGTACGAAATTAAAACTTTTCATTTACATTACCCATACCAAGCACACATACAGAGTTTCACATTTGCCGACATACCAAAGGCATTGCCTTGAATATCAATAACTTGTAGGTTAGGTATATTTCTTCATTTGTAACGGAGGGAACAAGGTGGCCTATACATATTCATACTTGTAAATATCCCCTCAACGGAGAAACGTAGAAAATACGTAGATATCGGCACCACCAATATACATATTTTTTAAGTGGAGCGGTTTTGAAACTAGATGCCTTATTAAGATATAATAATAATAAATATACAGTAAGTAATAACCAAGGCCCGGATTCAAATGACATGCCATCTTTTTATTGTTGCTGCATAGACATTTCCAACTTGTGGATAAATCGTAATCATGGCCCCTAGATTATAGAAATGCATTTTTATTAGGTAATTTTTTGTCATTTTATGCAATTTTATACTTTTAGGGCATTTATTTCAATTTTAGGTTATTATTTTGTCATTTTCGTGTCATTTGCTTCCTTATTTAGTCATTTTCATGTACTTATATTGAGTGAACTTTTTTTTGTCGCTAGCGGTGCTGTCTTTGAAGTGTTGTTTGTTTAAAGCAAGAAGGAAAAATTCGGCGTTAAAGTGTTGACATCTCTCAGTCGGAAATGAGAATCAAAGAAAGCCAAAATTTTGTATTATATTACTATTGTTATTAAATTGACTTGGCACCAGAGTCTGCCACCTGCTTGGATTTGACAGTGCAAACTACTGTTTACCCTCAATAAACAACAATATAATCCGGCAGACTACAAAAGGATGTGCCGAATTTTGACTCCCAGTGCCTCAGTGCCAGTATACATTCCGTGAGAAAATAACATTCACAACATTACAGTTATTTACAGTTTTTACAATTATGTACAAACTAGTCTATAACTATGTGTCCACTATAACAATATTTTATAAATAAAATGTCAGTTTTTAGGTCATTTTTTATAATTATTAAGTAATTTTCTTTAAAATTTAGGATCATTTTATAGGTCATTTTTCAAACAATTTTAAGTCATCAGAATCCGGGCCCTGGTAATAACATAATTAGATCGTGATTCACATTATAGGTAAACTACATAAACTTGTTAGGGGCTTAATGGTTTTTTAAGGGCATAACATTTTATAACCGAATTCAGATGCTAAGTTACAGAAGTTTTCTTATGTCGTGATGTAGGTAGCCGTTCTTAGTACAGTGTCCGCGCGTGTGTTGTTTCCAATTTACTGGCTTGCATGTCGTGTAGTAATTCCCTTTAGCTCCGTTGTCACACGTGTTGATGTGGAAAGCTGTGTAACCCCCGGATACAAGCGCATCCCATTGTCCATGTAATGTCCCCTGCATTCCTCCCCACCCAAAAACTTCAATTAATTTCCCCTTCTATGCTTCCCATTTTCATAAATGCTTCAAGATTTCACGGAATTACTTTTAACAAGTAGTTTTATTCAGTCCTCTTATTCTGTTCATTTATTCAGGAATATCAACATTACTGACTGTACTTAATTAAATAAACCAAAGATCATTATGACTATCTAGAGTGATATAGGTCATTTTAAGTATTATGGCGGAAAAATCCACTGACCATTTAGTAAACGATTTTACATAAATTTAAGTAACTGGTTAACAATTTACTTCACTGAAATCAAAATAACTGTAGTAGTAGTAGTAGTAGTAGTGGTAGTAGTAGTGGTAGTGGTAGTGGTAGTGGTAGTAGTGGTACTGGTGGTGGTGGTACTGGTGGTGGTATTGATGGCACTGGTGGTAGTTTATTGTTTACACATATATATATATATATATAAGTTAACAACAATTTCATTGGAATTATTTACAAACTTAAAAATAATAATAATAAGATACACACATACATACACTGATACATAATTCACTCACAAATACAAGGTGAGTCAAGTTACTAACTATAGGCCTAGTAATAACCGAAATGAAGGGCAATATAAATGTAGTAAATACAATTTTGTTAAAGGCACATTTTTAGAGTTGTTATAATTCAATTTCTTATTTTTGTGCCGTAATATAAGGTGGGAGAGAGTTGGATATTTTGGAGCACAAATAATAGATGATTCAAAGAGTTGAGAAGTGTGCTTAGAACGTGTACTTAACGGAAAACCCCAAATTCCCAGTACAGCTAGTGAAGGAAACGGGTATCAAATAATATATATATATATATATATATATATCAACAAAAATTATAAAACTGTTCAGTGGAAGTACATTTGAATAGATCATTGCAAAAGGTCAGGAGTCACATTTATTTTTAACGAAACTAAATAGGCCTATGGTGAAGCAAGGGTAGCCCGAAGAGCAGGTAAGAAGGTCTTATGTACGTCTTGAAACTGGTGATCGAAATCTCCAATTCATGCAGATTTTTTTTAAAAAATTTAAATGATGGTGGTTTACAGGGTAGTAGTTTTTATTTCACCTGTTCCTACTTTGAAAGAAAAAATAGCACTTTAGAAGAAAATCGATATATGATTTGAACTTACGAAGTTAATCATGATGAAGATGACCTTAATAGAAAGAGAAAATCTTACAAGAACTCTTTCAAGCCACCTATTTCTATTTACCGCAATTTACGTCCTAAATATTGCCTTTATTGTGAATATTCTGTGTACAGAACGCATAGATCTTGTTTATAATATGTTATTACATAATCCTTGCGCTATGAAAAATTAAGAGGAATAAAATGAAGCTCCTGCTCCATGTAGAAATACAATCGGAAATATCGATAGAAATTGAACCCCGAAGGTACAGCATGTTACGACTCCTTTGCGGAAGCGGATTTCTCAAATTGACCTGCGTAATTCTCAATACATTAGTTGCCGGTTTCACCACTGAGGAATTATATTGTAAATTAAAAGGTTTCGGAAGTCCAGCCACTGGAATCCCCATCTGAACACTGAGTTGGGGATTATCGACTTCGGTAGCATTACAAAAAATGTTCCGGAACTCAATTTCGAGTCAATTAAATGTGGCCTTCATAGTTTCGAAATCTCTGAAGGTAGTGAGATTTAGAATATGGATTATCTTGTATTTAATCTTCTTTTCGAAAAATTATACTTTTTTGTTTTCGAATTGAAAAGTAAATAATACTTCAGTGCTGTAAGTAGAATATTAGGAATATAACAATTTCCTTTTTTAAGAACAGATCATTATTTTGGTTCCTGGTAAACTTTGTAAGTATATCTTTAGCTGAGAAGATATTGTTCATTAAGATTCATTTACGCGTTCGATATGTATGAAATGAATGTTCTAGAATTTTCTAAACGACCAGTTGCAAAAATTATGATTGTAGAAAATACTTCAGTACTTATTGGATTTCTTTCCGAGGCCCACTTCCAGATAAGTTAAAAACATGAAATTTTACATTGTTATAGATTATACCTTGTAACCGTCGGAAATATTCCACTGTACAATAATTGTAATTTTCTAATTTATATATTACATAGGTTATGTAAGCTAGTATTATATAAGGTATATAAGAGGCTTTTTCATGACTTAATGACTGACTGACGGACAAAGAATCAACGTACAGCCTAAACTATAATAGGTAGAGACTTGGAATTATGACAGTGCCTTCGTTTCATAATATAAGGAAGGATTTTGAACAATTTTAATTTTAAAAGAAAAAAAAAATTTAAGCCTTTTTTACACAGAATCATCAAATCCATATCACATTCCATGTAAAGTTCACATGACAACAGTGTATTGTTGGCAGTGGTCACAGGTAGCTTTGGAAGTAAATGATACGGGACTTTGATAAATTAGAGAAGCTATCGATATAATTCTTGGTGTAAATAAATATTGAAGAATGAAACCCACGAAAATAATGCACAATGTTATGCAGTCACATAACTTTCTCTACCCATTTTCTCACTTCACATTTTGATGTAGAATAAGAGGTCGTATTGCGGGGACAGCTTAATCCATCTGTCTGCTCCTGATGTTTTTCAACCAGTAAGTTATGCCATATTAGAAGTCGATAAAGATATATTCTATCCACTAATGCGTTATTCATAGCTGTAGGCTTTGTATTTTTTGTTGAGAAATATGGATGTTTATCATAGGCCCTAAGCATGGAAAAGGAGACAGAATAAGATGGAACATTTTTAGTCCTATGCACGCAGTATTTTATTATGTCCTGGGTTTTGGGGAGGAAAGTATGGAAAATGTTTAGAATTTCTTTTTCATTTCAGCCCCGAAACGGTTGTATGGTAACATGAGAGCGAGAAATAAAATATTGCGTAAAAACAATAGAATTTTATGTTACCGGAAATTCTGTTTCTTCTTATTTGAACCCTTCCCAGGAATGGTGTGTAGAAGCAGTGGGGTACAAAATTCTACACCCTCTATGAGCCACAAACAGCTATATGAATCATTTTCTGAGGAAATAGTTATTGTGAGTGTGATAAATCGTTCTTCCTCATTTCAAATTCTACATACCTATAGGCCTATAAGGACCTAGAGTTCGAAAAATCGAAAGTCCTTATAAGTTAATTTCGAATGTCAAAATACAAAACCCGAGCGAGGCCAGATTCTTTGAGCTAGTAAATTATATTTTAGGTGTGTTTGTAGGGTTAAATAGTTTTAATGAAAAAAATTACATGTTGTTTTAAATAAGAAGGTTTTAGCGAGTGGGAAATAATTATAAAAATAGAGACTAGACCTATTGAACGACGCTGATGTTGACGCTATCCTCTGCAAATAATTGAGGAGGTTTAAAACGATTTTCCATCGTGGATATGACAGTGTTGCAGCACGCATGTTGACGTAGGAGGACAGTGACTGCGGTAATTGTAAACGCGTTCCCATGTTCACATTGCTCATGCATCAGCTGAGGGCGGGCCCTTAGCCCTTCCGGGATATCCACCCTATCAGTCCCGAATGATAATGCCACGTGTTAATTAGCCAGGTTTTTATTCTCCAGTATAGAACGACTTTATAGCAATCATCCCTAAGGAGCATATGCATTATTCAATTACATCAAGGCTCTTCAGGTAATTATTGTTATACTCTATAGCTTCCACCCTGTCATTGTGACACCATTACAGTCAAGCAGATCATAATTATGCTCTTTCATATTCTCAAATACAACACACGATGTATCCCTTAGGTGCGAGATACTGCGCATTAATGTTTTATATTTAAGAATTCCGATACCTTATGTTACATAAATTAACATTTTTCAAAATTGAATTTATATTAATATAGTAGCTTTGTATTGTGCTTGTAATTCAAAATTAATTTATGAAGGACTTTTGATTTTCAAGCTGTAAGTCCTTATACATGAGGGGGTTAAAGCCAAAGTGATTTAAGTCATATTTTATACATTTAGAGAAACAGAAGGTTTTGTTAGATGCATTATAATAATTTCTCCTAATATTGTCCTCCCATCTACGTATATATATATACATATATAGTGTATGAACATAATAGGACTTACAGGACTCTTCCTGATAACATATCTATACCGCAACATTGGATTGCAATACTTAGGTTAAAAATGTTTTAAACGTGACTTACACCACTTTGACTTTAACGCCCTCATATGTATCTAAGAGTTTGAAGCGAAGAACGACTTATCATACTCAAACTGTTCCTTCAGAAAACGCTGGATATGGCCTGTATCGCTCATACATGACTTAGAATTTAGCAATACATTGCTTCTACACACCATACCTGGTAGGAGTTGAAATAAGAAGAAACATAAATTACGGTTACATAACATTTTACGGGATATTTTGTTTCCCACTTTCAGGTTGACATACAATTATTTTGGTGATAAAATTAAAAGAAAATCAATATCACTTTCGCATATTCTTCGCATATTAGGTTCACGCAAGCCTAAAAATGATCCATCCTATTCTGTCTCTTCTTACATGCATAGGGTTTACAATAAACGTCCCTTTTTTCAACTAATACAAAGCCTAAAGCGATGAATAACGTATCAGCGAATAGATTTTTTTTACAGACTTCTCCATGCCGAGGGTAGAGAAAGTTATGTGATGCATGACATCCCATATTTATTTACGTTGATTGTATTTTCCATAATTGATTTGTAGAAATTAATTATATCCATAACCTCTCTAATTAATTGTCATAGCCCACTCCATGGCCGAGTTACTTGCAACTTCCAAAGCCCTAGGCCTATGTGAACACTGCAAACACTATTATTGTCATGAGAACTGAGATTTACATTTTGACGAGTCCAGTGTGATATTCTGAAAAATTATATGATTTTTCAGGGGAGGGGGTGGTTTGTTTGAATTTTAATGTTGACAGCGTTAGATGTTTAGCTGTTTCATTATAATTATTAATATTTCAGCTTATGAATGTTTCGATGTAAGTGTAATAAATATGTTTTAATTATTTTGATCTTAATTTTTTTTCTTCCAATTAATATTCGTAGGCGAAGCCACGAGCACCTGCTAGTTAATAATAAATTAACTCTACAAAACTTGTGATTAGATATAGAACGAATAAGCCTACGGAAGTGTCAAATTTTTTGTAATAAAGTTATAGAAAGTTTAAGTGGCGAAAATTCAGTACAGAATGAAATAAAAATGAAATATGAAGTAGTTTAGTTTGCCATAAACAGAACCGTAGCTACTGTATTAAAATCACTAGTACTATGAAATTGTAGGTAGAGATTGTAGGTAGAGCACAAGTTATAAGCTATATTGTAAAAAATATTGACCGCGTTGATAAACTTGATAAAATATCAAGGCCAGAGAATAACAGAAATAAAGATATTAAATGGGAAATTAATGTACGAAACTGAACAGGAAGTTATTTCTGATTTTAAATTCACTGTTTTATTATTGTGCGTTGATAATAATAATGTATCCGTATTGTAACTAATGTCTCTGTTACTAGTATTCGTAGAAGGATTTATTGATTATTAGTGATAAACATGTCGAAGTGCATTTACCTAAGATGGTATGTAATTTATATCCGAAAAATTACATGTTTAATAACAGTTAACTGTGCATTTGGTAACTGAAGCTATGAGAATTTTCTTCCAGTAAAAGTCTTTTTAACATTTTACTCATATCGTTAGAATTAAACTCTTAATTAGCTTTGATATACCGACTACTAATAATTACATGGAGTAATTACATGGAGTAATTATTATATAATTAGAAATTTACCTACATGCTAGGAGAATATAACCTACATCAAGAAGGATAATCAGTAAACTTGCGAATGTACACAGACTGTTTACTAAACAAAGTTTAAGTATGAGAATATTAGAGGAGGAATGGAGTAATGAGAATATTAAGGGCAATCATTCATAGGAGAGAGGTTCCATCTGCCACTGTGAAGTGAACTCTGGCTTAGCGCAGTTGGTAGAGCAGTGACAGGGATAGGCAAAGGTCCTGGGTTCAAATCCCAGTGTCAGAGGAATTATTCTCCTATACTATTCTCATGTAATGTCCAACAGAAACAAACTGTGGTTCATGCATGCACCTATATCCACAGATTAAATAGATGTAAAAGATGTGTAAAATGCTTCCTATTAGGATTAATATATATTAGTGCCTAGCTTCCGTATTATTTTTATTATAACATATTTTAGTAATAAATGGTTCACAAGATTTTTTAATTTAACTAGACGGGTACACTCAATCTATTATGCTCCCTCGATAACGAAAAGACATATGAACATGTCGAGAAAGGAAAGATCGATAAATAAACTAGTAAATTAAACTTGCATAAATAGTTCTAAAATAGGCGTTATTCATTGAAAACGTTTTGATTATGGATGTTTGCGCATGACATACAAGTATTTTAATGACAACTCATAATCTTGATGCAATATGAATTACGTCTTTGAGTATATATTTAAGATTGATCAACATTAAATATTTGACTTTATTGCAGAAAAAAGGAACTAAAATTGTACTTGTTCCGTGGCTTTCTGTAGTAGACATAAGTGCGCAATCCAGGCGATCTCCTTTAAAATAAATGAATGAAAAATATCAGGAACTGCTAACATTCGCCACACTGTGGAAGCCTATAAAAAGTTGTTCCCTTTGAAAGTGTGGCAGAGTGGAATCCAGGAGGATGAATGATCATCACTTTGATGTGTAAAGTAGCGGTCAACTCCATTTCCATTGCCGACTACTTCCCCAGTTTGTCCCCACCTGAGATTCACAGAATATTCAAACATGTGTCTACCCCTATGAGTCTGCCCTCTTCCCTATTTCTCTGCAAATACGGCCTCTTGGCCCTTCTTTTAGCTGTTCCTTCTCGTCATTCTTTTTAAGACTCTTTCTTAATCTCTTCCTTCCATCCTTCTGGCTTTATGGTTGAATAATATCAATATAATAATAAAGGTGTAGAAAATGATTCAGTCTTTGCCATTAAGTTATGTTTATTGTTTCGCATTAGTGAGGGGATTTTTATTTTATATTTTCTGAAAACAATAAGTCTATCCATAATTAGTAGTTAATTCATTTGAAGCAAAGCAACTTTCTGCAAAAAGAGTTATCATTGGTAATTCCACGAGAGTTGGATTTATTAAGACTATTCCAGGAATAAAAATGTAACGGATTATACAAATAATAATTACTTTCGTTCTTTGTTGTTTAAAAACAAAACTAACAGCTGCGAGATCACGGCATACTATGAATCAACCATCCATGAATCGATTCGAGTTACCGTGGTATGACCAGTGCTACCAATGGTGCATATAAGACATAGTTAACTTCATTCAGGTAAGCTAACAGTAGAACAGAATAAAATCACACCAACTGGTTTGAACCGAATAGAAATTGTATTTTTAATCAATGTACATTTCTATTATTTCAATTTCTAAACAAGTTAAGTTGTATAAAATAATCTGATTTCGTGCTTCTTAATGGCAGCGTGTGACGTATTAATCACTGTATACTGATGGTTACGTGTCCAGTAACGAGCAGCACGTTTTACCCGATAAAATGGCATCCTCGCGATTCCTACAAGAATATTGCAAGATAAACGGCCGTGATTGGTCTATATCCGAGGAATTGTTAAACGTTATTGCACAATATCAAACACGCGTCGTATGAGTGGAATAGTCGTTCTAAATGTATCAATTTTGCGTGTTGTATAATAGGTTGTCTCTGAGTCACGATTCTTTAACTTCTGTTGCTCATATAATGTTGTTACTATACTTTATAAAATCTGCTAACTTTATTATGATATGTGAAGGAATCTAATACCCATGCAGTAATTTTGTTTTTCACTCCTTTGGTCATACGTATAAACACCTTACTCTTTTCAAGTAGCATATTAGTAATTTGTTTTTCACTACTTTACCATATTAACTTTTTTATTCATTTTCAATTGAAGACAGTAGTACTATTTATCTTAGATAACATATTCTTCTGGTATATTCCGTTTACCAACTGAAATCTATATAATTTCTTTTCTCCTGGTCATCAGGAGTAGCCTATGTGGTTTTTTCTTTGTATTTTCTTACTATTTTATGTATTTGTTTAGTACTCGTATTTATGAAGATTTAATAACAAATTTTCCATATTGTAACAGTCCGCCTTATGAAGCATCACACAGCTATGAATAAAAGAAAATAGTGCGAGCTTTCTGTCTGAGACCCAAAAAGAATGCGGCGGCCGTATATTGCGCTCAAGGACTTGACATCATTCATACTCCTAACTTGAATTTCACTTCACCTTTTTTTTTGTACTGTATTTAAAGCCTACGTCTTAATCCATAAAGAAGTTCACACACACATATATCGCACACACATATATCGCACGGTGGTTCTGCTATCTATATTCAAAATAAATATGTTAGTACTAAGCTGGCTGATTATGGTGCCTTAATTACTCCTAGTATTTTTGAGCTTAGCACTACATATATTGAGAATTTAAACTTACTCTGTGCTGTTTTATATAGGAGCCCTGACAACTGTAGAGATATTTTTAACATATTTTTAAATAATCTTTATGAATTTTTTAATATCGTTTTTACGGTAAAGTCTAATATAAATATCATTCTGGCTGCTGATTTTAATAATGATTTTCTTATAAATAGTAATGGTACCAAAGAATTGAATAGTATTTTTAACTGCTTTGGACTTCGATGTACTGTCCATCAACCAACCCGATTTGGTACTAATGAGTCACATGGTACCTGTATTGACAATGTGGTTACAAATATTGACTATTATAATTGTTCCTCTTCTGTTATGTCAACTCCTCTGTCTGATCATGAGCCAATAATATTTATTTCAAAATTAACCACACCCAAACAACCTAAATTAATTAATGCCCCCACCAAGTACATTAGATTAATAAACGATTATAGTATTGTACACTTCATACATTTATTGCACAATATAAATTGGATGAATGTTTATAATTTAACAAATCTTAATGAGAAGGTTGATTGTTTTTTATTTTTGTTTTTAGATGCTATTGATAAAGCGTTTCCTTTTAATGTTGTTAAACCTAGTCCTACTAGAAGGGCTGTGAACAAAGGCTGGTATAATGCTGAACTCTACAATTTAAAACAAGAATGTTTATATTATTATGACCTATACAAATATTTTGGAGTAATTAGTTACAAAGATAAGTACATTGAAAGTAAACAAACATACAAGAACGCCATTAGAAGGGCTAAAACCTATTATTTTTCGACAATGATAGACAGCTCAACTAACAAAACTAAATATATATGGTCCATGGTATCCGATATCTGTAATAACAATCATACGGCTGAATCTGCCCCAACTGAAATAAGTGTCGATGGAATGAATTCATTTTTTATTACTAAAGTTGATGAAATTGTAAGCAATCGTATACCACCTACTAATGATTTTCTTTTTTATTTGACTGACATCAACAAACCAAACTGTTCATTTGATTTTACTCATTTTACTGTTGACATGATTTATTCAACGATTTTGAAAATAAAAAATAGTTCTTGTTACGATGTTTATGGTATAAATTCAAATATACTCAAATTATCTGCTAGTTACATATGTGAACCTTTGTGTCATATCTTTAACTCTTGCTTGATTTCTTGCATATTTCCTGATGCTTTCAAGTATGCTAAGGTTATACCAGTTCATAAAAAAGGAGACAAACTAGATTATAATAATTATCGCCCTATAAGCATTATTCCTGCTCTATCAAAGATATTTGAAATATTACTCTATGATCAAATTACTCTGTATTTTGAAAACAACAATTTATTCTCAAATAAACAGTTTGGCTTTAGAAAGAAACATAGTACGGTGGATGCAGTCAAGTCCTTTGTTAAATTATGTATTGAAAGTCTTGAAAGCAGAAAAATTGTATTAAATAGGTTTTATGACTTAACTAAGGCGTTTGACACCGTATCTCATGATACGCTGTTACAAAAGTTGGCATTTTATGGGTTAAATGACAGTGTCATACAGTTTTTTCAATCTTACCTTGTTAATAGATATCAAGCTGTTTTTTATAATGGTAACATATCTCATTACGAATTAGTCAAATATGGTGTTCCCCAGGGATCTGTCCTTGGTCCATTATTCTTTATTATATACGTGAACGATCTTCCTGCTGTTATTAACAAGGAAAGTTTCATACCTCATATGTATGCTGATGATTTAGTCTTAACAGCTTTTCACAGCAATGAACTTCTTTTAAATACATATTTAAATGAAATTAACGACATCATTGTTAGCTGGTGCCATGCAAATAATCTTAATCTAAATCATAATAAAACTGTTGATCTAAAAATGAGTATTAAACAGGAAAATTTGGACAACGCCGTTAAAGTATTAGGTATTTATATGGAATCTGGACTTGGTTGGCAAACACATGTGAACCACGTAGCTAGCAAACTTAGCAAATCAATATTTATGATCAGATTGTTAAAGAATTATTTGAATTTAGAATCTCTACTGAAGGTATACTATGCATATGTTTACAGCCATCTTTCATATGGTCTTATTTTATGGGGTAACCACTCTTCTGCAGAAAGATTATTAATTTTACAAAAAAGATGCATTAGATTAATATGTGGAGCTTCAGCAAAAACTCACTGTAAACCACTCTTTGTCAGATTAGGTGTTCCTACTTTGCCATCAATGTACGTTCTCGAATGCCTTCTGTATGCTAAGACGAATCTGTCTACTTTCACCACATGTTCCGCTGTTCATAATTATAATACCAGAACCAGATCTAATATACAGTGCGCCCGAGAACAGTCTCCGCAGTTGCTATTTGCTGGAGAGAGGGCTAGGTGCAACAGTTACGTTGGCAACACGGGCTTTTATAAAAACAAACCGCCAGCTGTGTATGCAGGCAGGCAGAGGTCACTGTCACTTTATCAATGGGTGCATTGTCTAATTACTAATCAGTGCATATTGCAGTGTGCAAGCATTTTAGATCGAATATTGTGACAGGACTTCCAGCACCTGCAATGATCAGCTGTGGTGAGTACCAACTTAACTGCTGCAGCTAGCTGCCTCTCCAACAAGTAGCCGCTGCGGAGAATATTCTCGGGCGCACTGTATATACGGATAAATGCAATTTTACTTTGTCACAAAAGAATTTTGATTATATGTCTAAGAAATTTTTTAATATTATTCCTTTGCATATTAGGAACTTGCCTATTGGACAGTTTAAGAAGGCAGTTCGTACAACATTATTGGCTAACCCCCTGTATAGTGTACGAGAGTTTTATAATGTAAATTGGTTTTAAGTTATATTGTTACTGTATATTATTGTAATTGACTTTCCTATGACCACTTGGTCTTTTGGAATAAAATATCTATCTATCTATCTATCTACAAAAACATATGAAGGGTAACTGACGATCAAGGTCGCATTTTGTTAATTCTCCTGAATTTAAACTTTTGTCTTTCAAGTCGTTAACCTAACGTGAAAATATTGTGAAGAAAATTTTAATCAAGTAACAGACTTTCATATTTCCTAGCCTAGCGGAATCAAACTTGCATTTTTTCACTATACACTATAAAATGGCACTCAAAGTCAATTGATATCAAACATAGACTCTGATCGTTCTTAGCCATTACCCTTCATAATGTATCCAAGCGTTTTCTTGTATGTAGACGGGAAGTCACAAAGCACAGAATCGTTTTGCTTTCTTGCATATAGGCTTTTGTAAAACAGAGAAGTTGTCGTGACACAAAAAAAAAAAACATGAATCGAGATAATACTGGGAATATATGTTTCATTATGTCTAGAAGCCGATAAATGGGTTTTCGAAGACAGAGGTCTATCAGTATTATCTTGCGGATAAATGATGAATAGTATTTGATTATATTTTTAAATTATGGATTTTGTTGGATACTTATTGCGACCCCTAGTATTTGGTTTCTACTACTAAAACATTAAGAGTCGTTTTCATGTAAACTATTTTCCAAATTTTTGTTTCTAGAAATGGCTCTAATGATTTTATGAAATTATTATTGTAAGCTCTTTGATTTAATGATAAAGCTATATTCGTTTTATACCAAAATGATTTTAAGATAATTTACTCGTGTTCATCTACAATTATTTTCTTTACTTTTTCAACTTTGGTAGAATATATCTGAAATTGATATATTCCTTGTCATAAACATTAATATGAACCCAAACCAAATGAGGTGATTAATAATAACTTATATCTATAATTCGGTAAGATCCCTAAATGCATTTAATACCTGAAGACACGAAAAAAGTATTTAGTAATGTACAAATTTTTCGCCAACACTACAAAATGACACTCGAAGTCATTGCATATCAAACTTAAAATAATTTATATATGAGAATGTGCGTATAGCCTAACATATTTTGCGTAATTAAATTTAGTATAAGAGAAGCAAGTAAAGGAAATAGAAAATAATGGGAATTTGTAATGGAAGGAAAAAAATCTATTCGAATGGAGCGAAATTATTGGAAAGCCTGGAAGCAAAAGTTACTTAGGTGGAGAAAGTGATACATGTGAGCCCTTTGCTAACAAAAAATGTTACTTTGGACTCAGCGTGTGCAGGAACTGAAACGATCCACGGTGTTGCTATTTAGTGGGGAATGCTGAATTGAAATGAAGTGTGCGAATTTTTGAAAGGGTCCCGAGTGGCGGCCGGACTGAACCTACTCTTTCCCTTGGGACCTCGGCCCTCTCCTGCTTCAGGCTAGTGTGGTTCTATGCCTGCCTGCCCCCCCCTCCCTCCTCCTGAATAAGCTAATGGATCCTGAAAGATAGGGTTTCCATGTATCCAGAGATTTTAATTGGTAGAGTGGCCGATGCAATCACAATTACTACTGGAACCTCCCCCTCTTTTTGCCTCGTCCTGCCGCGATTAATGCATTTTCAACAGTTTCTATTTTGTATTAAATAAGTTAACAAACTGGAAGTCAGAAAATGCTATTAGACAGGTCACGGTAGAATTCGTAATTCATAAAACTTCTGAATTTGTGGAAGCCAACTTTCGGTTGTAACTTACATTAGAACTTCCGTTCAACATTTCCTATTTTTACATAGTTATTATAATTTATTCTGGGCATTTCTTGATGATTCATAAACAAATTTTATAAGACGAGAAATTCTTTGTAATCAGCTCTCATAATATATGACTATTGTTGTCTTAATTTGTTATTGCTAATATTTCCTTGGAGAAAACGACAAACATACTTATTCCAAGGTAGAGCGTAAAGTTGCAATTTGACAATTGTTCTAAATAAATGTAATTCACGATTGCATTTTCAGATTGCCATAAGATCATTACCTTGTAACCTTTCTACTTTGAAACATTTGTTTATTGTAAATGTCAATATTTATGCACTCTAAATTTTTAACATAAACTAATAATTTTATTTTTATTTACAAAATACAAAATATAATTATGTAGGCTACACCGGAATGAGCAAAATGATCGGGCTTTGTGCAATTGAATTACAAATATTTTCAGTGCTACAAAATGTACATCATGAAAATATAAAGAGAACAAAGAAAATACTGCAGAGAAGGTCATAAAATACTAAAGAAAAGAACATACTAATAGTCCAGTATCGCGCTGGCTTTCTGTTCCCAAGGTTGCTGGTTCGATTCCGGTCCAGATCAATGCATTTATATTTGCATACATGTGACAGGCCCATGTCAGTAGGTTTACTGCCATGTAATAGAAGAGCTGCGAGACAAAATTCTGGCACACCGGCGACGGTCACAGGCCTATGTTGCAGTACATTCCTGTAGTTAAATAACAGTATACCAACCAATTATTATTATTATTGTTATTATAAAGTGACTTGTCACAGAATATCGTGTTAAGACGAGTAACTGTTGGCTAATACAGTCTTTAAAAATGAAAGGAGGAATGGTGGTTGTTTCTTCTTGAGAATATCTCAGCTAGGCTCTTAGGGATTGGATATTCTAAAGCAGCGGTTCCCTAACATTTTTGTCCTGGGACCCACCTTCACGTAGAAATTTTTTTTGCGACCCACTGCTACATAACGATAACCAATATAGGCTATATAAAATACAGCACATGTTTTTCATATGCCTTTCAATTGTTTTATTGCTTTCAAATGCCCTGCTGAGAAAACACAGTTGACATAAAAATGGTAAAGTTATTTCAATAAAGAAAATTGTCCAACTAGTACATTTTATTTTAAAAAAATAATGAAATTATCACTCTTTCCTTATATTGAAAACAAGTTTAATTTTTCCTGCCCTTTTCGCGACCCACCGAAATTGCTCACCATAGTTTGGGAACCACTGTTCTAAAGCATTGCTGGTCTATACTGCTTGATTCAAATACGTAGTAAAACAGTCGATCGATATATAATCTATTCCTGATTAATGCAAGGGGCATAACCTGGATCAGAGTGCAGGCAGGGTTTCTTCGTGCTACTTGATCGGACTCGTCACACATGAGTATGTTAATGCTTGTCTGGAGACAGACACCTGACCGCCGTACGTCTGTACCTCCGGGGACGGATGCCGCACCTCCCACTCGGGTTACCTTGCATGTCCGATTGTCATCCTCGTCATCTCTCACGTCATCAATGATACGTTTGACAAGGTTGCCGATGTTTGCACTCGTCATGAAACTTTAAACGAAACTCCGCTTTGCCCTCTCCGTGAAAGTTATAGCACATAGGTATAGGCATGCCAGGGATGCTTCAACATTTCTAATGTGCCTGCGGAAATTAATCAGTAATAATTCTGTGGCTTGGTTCTAAAAAGGCCAATGTCAATTTCTTGCAAAAATGAGCTCCGGTAGTCTTTATCTTTCGTTTAATAAAAGTGCCAATGTCTGTTGCTATTAATAGACATAATACAGAAACCTTAGAGGCCAACGTCGGAAGTGCTCAGCAAAAAATGTTACTTCTATAAAGACTTCAAAGTCAGTTATCTCAAAAGCAATTTTTATGACATTGGCTCTTTTAGAACCAAGCCACAGATATTCTTATAAGTTGTTATCAAATTATGAAAAATTGTAATAAGTTAATTCAAATTTTGAACTCTTCTTAAAACGTATAGTACTTATGTGGGTTTAATTATAATTACTTTATTTACAAAATACTCAGTAATCTGGATCCCTTACTTATTTCGAGTTGGTATGAAGACTGTCATACATTTATTATTGGCTTCCACTTTATTCATTGTATCGTATTTAACAACGTTAAAAATGTTCATATTCAAGTAATGCTTTAAACCGATATATTTCTTACTCTTGATTTTGGTAAATTGCATTTGTAGTAATAGGACTAATTGGAATCACTTTAAATTATTGTATGTTCTTGGTAACCCAGTTTTGTTATTTAATTAGTCCTATCACTTTGTTATTGCAATCTTAATATTTCTTATTAATGTAAATTCCGTTTGAATAAGTTATTTCTATTATTTTCATTTTATCAATTCACGAAATGCAGTTTTCTGTATTTTTTTACACATCCAATAACTGTTCTTTTCCGGAAACTGCAGTAGTAAGTGTGTTTGAATTCATTGTTTACAATTTAAATAAGCCTAGTAAATTTAATCAGTTAGCTGTTGCGTTAATTGATTTTGTATCATTTTATGTTTTTCATAAAATGTACAGTGTCACAACCAGAACTACCTAGTTTAGTGCAAAAAAATTTAATTCACAATAGTTAAACAAGCAAAAGATTACTAAAAGTCAATTCATTAATTGTATTGATATTGTCCAAATGAAATAACCTGTCAGTGCGCTGTCAGTAGTTAATACAAAAACAAGTTTAATGAGAACTTGAACGAAATCCATTTTTTCAATTGCTCAGTTTTCTTTGTTGTAATTGCCACAAGTGTACTCCAATACAGAAGGTAAATACTTGGTTAAATAACAGACAAAAATGTGAATCCCGTTATTCATGATAGCCTAGCTGTTTTATTTGCATTACACGGTAACGTGTTTTTCATAATTCAAAATAGTATGCTATATACTTTATTTTTGAAACATTTCCTAACTATTTATGCGATTAAATTTACTGAATAACACTTTAAATACATAATATACAATATAAATGGTTAATATCACAATATAAATGTCTTATATTTTAATCTTGCTATACTTTTAAAACCTTATAGGCTACTTTATAAAAAATATACGTTTGAATGTTTTACTTAGAAAACTATTGACAGAAGGATTTGGGCATATCCTTAAATATAATTTTTGTTTTTTGTGGTACAATGTGAGAAAGAGGAGTTAATTAAATATTTCCGGTATGGAGACGATTCGAAAAGAAGGGTGGAGTGTTTAGATAGTTCTATGTTGCTTCATTTCTCCTGTTTGAAAAGGTGTTTATGAGAATAAACAAAGATGGCTCGTTCAAACATAATTATAGATAGATAGATATATATATTTTAATGTCATTGAGCACAAATACAGGCATCGACAGCGTCATTAAGATATAGAATACATAACGTACACTGTACAGTAAACCCAAGTTATTATAAAATTACATCATTTAACATAAGAAATTCATCCAATATACATGGGAGTGGGTGGATCTTGTGAGATTTAAATAAAAGTTTGTGGGAATCAAGGAGCTTGTCATTATAAATGGTACGTGTTATGCGTTTTTTGTAAGACAAAGACTCTGTTTCCTTCACAGCACATGGCAATCTTGGGGGACGCCCGCCGCACCACCCACTCGGGCTACCTTCCATGTTCGATTGTCACCCTCGTCCTCTCTCACGTCATCAATGATACGTGTGACAAGGTTGCCGGTGTTTGCACTCGTCATGAAACTTTAAGCGATACCCCACTCCGCCCTCTCCGTGCTATATATAGCATATGCAAGTATATCTCGCATGGACAGTTTGCGCCATGCTCGGATGTATCTGACTGGTAAACTTTAACCTGGCTGTCCTCTCTAACGTGTCACCATGTTAGTTTGATTTTGGTCAGTCACGTTACCTCTCCCCCTCACCCAAGCTCAACAAACCATACTCCCTTTCCATCAAGTTCACCCCTCTCCACACCCACATCTCTTACTGTCCACTAATGTTCCATGATAGTTCAGGTCACTTCGATAGGGGATGGCTCTCAAATAGTGGATTTTAGTTCTACCATATGTAGTTTCCATGTAGCTTTAATAATTCCTCACTAGAGGGTGGAAGAACGTCAAACTGTTCGATAAAGCGTCGCCTTAAATATTTATTTAGAAGCCCTGTTGTAATTTAATATTGCATGATTTAACTATACAGCTTTTGTGAAACCTCCCTGCACTACCGATTGCAAAAGTTATTATGCTTATAATTAAACTAATTATTAATAAAGCACAATATCATAAAATTAAATTAATTAATGGTAAGCTACCCATGATACATACATGCACATACACACACACACATGCTTTTGACCTAAATAATACGTACATTTTAAGATGATAGCCCTAGACACATGGAGTAAGATAATAATTGTGATAAAAAAAAGTTTTTAAATTAATATCTCTCTGTTTACTTTGCGAGCTGCATGATGTGTTGATGACGTTTTATGTTCAAACTCAGTGTAACCCTTCTCAGTTATACAAAGAATTAGTAACAAGCTTAAGCGGTGATGAAACAAACAACCGTTTCACTCTATTATTAGTAAGGCTGGTAGTGAATATAATAATATTAAATAACAATAATAATACACTTTACAAAAAAATATAATTCGGTTACAATATTTACAATCGCTGAACTTTTTAGGGTAAGAAAATAATATTGGCGATACATTATAAGCTAATACCTGTATGCATTACAAAAACAACTAAAACATTTAACGTATCTAGGCTATAATATTAGAAATCTCACCACATTTAACCCGCATTGACGAAAACGATGAAGTTTGATTTTAATCTTATGGGGCTGCAGAGAACTGAGAGTGTGATCTTGCAAGGTGATGAGAGTTGCGTGTAGCTGGGTTGCCTACCAGCAGGGGTACGCAAGCTGCTGCTGACATGTCCTGAATCTGAAAGCCTGCAGGGGGCAAAAGGCACCGGGGGGCCCTGTCCACGATAACGGAAGTCCGAGTTTGCAAGGGAAGGTGATATATGGGCAACTTGGTCTACGAGATGATTTGCACAGTTAATTGTTGATTGTCTCTGTATTGTAAGGCATCTTTGACTGTTCAAAACAAAACTCTGCAGGATACCTCCTACCACATGCGGACTGTTTAAAAAGGCTACTAGTAAAACTTGAAAGTTGATTATTATTTTAAAAATCTTCATTTTTGCCCGATATGCTGTCGTTTGTCTAAGCTATAAAGGTTTGATTATATGAATTGCCGTTGCCTATACATGTTCCTCTTGTGGTCCCTCATAATTTTATTTATGTATAAATTTTATGTTGAAATTGTATTATGCCTAACATATTTAACCATGAATATTTTGTAAAATAATTTGCACAGTCTATTGTCATTAGAATGCAAGGTGTTTGCTTGTGAGGCACAAGTTTCGGCGTTATTCGAGTGTAACCATATACAGACATGTGGAAGAGCGATCGACCAGAAAAGAAAGCTTTTTCAGGTTCCTCATGTTGTGTTTTGTAGCGATTTTGTTATGGACATGGATAAGTCTTTAATTATTACATTTATTTATCTACATACATAGACATTATTTTAATTATAATGTTATATTGCCTTACAAAGCAACGAAATAAACCCCATTTAAATTTTAAAAATATCACTGTTAAATGAAATAAGTATATTTTATGAGTGCGATCTCCCAGCCATGTGGCTCACCTATCTGCATACCTCTGTAAGTGTTATACCGTATTTTAAAAATAATTCGAGTTTAATCGATCGAATGAGCAACGCTGATATTCAAAAGTCGATTTCAATTTGTCTAAAAATGAAAAACAACAATATCAATAGTGCGTAAATTACAATGGCAACTATAGGCTTAATAATATGGGCATGCTAAATGAATCACTGTATAAGAATTGCATGCGGAGATTTAGAAAATGTCCGAATTGCAAGGCAATGAAATCTAGGAACTATTTAAGTTTCGTACCAGTGCTTTCTGGGAGGTCTCTGAGTTGCGTGCCAATCCTTTCTAGGAGGTATAAGAGTTGCGTGCCAATGACATGTAAAATTCCTTCCCATATTCAGACTATTCTATAGGCCTACTATAACCAAATGTCATTATTTTTAACATAAGCTTTAAAAATTATCTTGCAACACGCCCACTTTTCCTTATCATTAATTAGTGCTTTCTGAAAATAAAATTTGAAGCCATCGATGTCGATGATCATGTCTCAGATTATTTTGAGCAATTATCCTGGCTTCGACTAAAGGACAGACGCCTACTACACTCCCTAACTCTACTCTATCAGATACTTAATAATACTGCACCTAATTATTTAGTCTCCCGTTTCTCACTGTTATCTTCCCAACATAACCGCGACACACGATCTCAGAATAACAGTCTACTGTCAATTCCACGCCATCAAACATCTCTGTACTCTGCCTCATTCACAATAGCCATCTCCCGTATCTGGAACTCCCTTCCGCCGGACATCAGGGGTAGTCGGAGTTTACAGATTTTTAGGTCAAAGTCAATCAAGTATCTCGAGATAGGCTAGATAACGAGACATTCAGTCTCGTTATCTAGCCTAGGTAAATTTATATTGTACACGATTTTCATGGCTCTTAGCCTATATTGCTTTTATTTGTTAATTTCTTAGTTTTAAGTTTCAATTTTAGTGTATATTATAGTATAATATTATAATTATACACACATCCAATTATAATATAATTCTTTAATTAATTTTGTTTTCTCGGCATATTATTGGACGCATTTTTGTCTTATGTTTTAATATAGGTACTTCAATATTGTATTATTATTTTATTTTTAGCATTTTGTATTATGTATGATATCTATTGTATTTGTTTTTTGTAAATTCCTTTGAATGTATTTTGTCTTTATCCTGGTTGAGTGGAAGATAAGGCCCTATGGCCTTAACTCTGCCAGGCAAAATAAAACATTATTATTATTATTATTATTATTATTATTATTATTATTATTATTATTATTATTATTATTATTATTATTATTATTATCGATGACGAACAGTTTCCTATTTTCTGACTCATCATAGTACCTACAGTTGGTTCAATGATCCCATAGTCCCTTGGTTAAAGTCACCTAAATATATCACGTTTCTTTACGTTCTGTAAGTCAAAATATATCTATGCTAGAAAACTAAATATAAATCTACATAATTACTGTAAACAGTATCCACTTCTTACTCGAATATAGGGGTCCTCACATCATCTTTAATTTCAAGAGGTAGAAGCGTTTTAACACAGATACATCGTACAATAAGTCTGAAATATTTTTTTTCAAAGAACTTTATAAAGAGTCACAAATTCGTCCCGCCATTCCACAATTGAGAAGGCGACCCAATGTGCATTATACTAAAAAATTGTGCTATATAAGAGAAGCATGAATCAAGAACTCATGACCCACACTTGGATTATTCTTGAATCACTCGAGTAGACTGCAACTGACATGGTTTTGCATTGACTACTTGTGGAGCATGATTAGGCCTACTGGTGGCGTAGCGTTGTGTGATGTAGACATTCTGAATCTACCCTAAGAAGAGAAGACGACACAATAGAGACAGAAAGAAGAAAAAGAATGCTTTCTTTAGGAGTGAATAACTTTTTTGTAATGTTTGGTTCGGGAATAAAGTCTTGAGATTGTTTTAAATCCGCGGAGCTGGCGTCAGAAGAGAGACATTGGATTGCAGTATATTTTATGAGTGCGATCTCCCAGCCATGTGGCGCACCCAATCGCATATCTCTGCCGGGTTTCATTAGGGTCATTCCTTCACCTCAATCAGTTTAAAACAGCACGAGGATGGGGGTGAGAGGGCGCCATATTGTTTTATGTTCCTCGCCAGCCTGCCTGTGTTCCCTAGAGACTTGGACAGACATCGATTGAAGCAGGGGTAGGAGCCCGATACTCTGGGGAATCCCCTGTGTATATCGCATGTTCCAAATATAGTTAACTTGATACTTTGCTAAATGACGTATTGATTGGTATGTGGTGCATCCCCATCCGGTGTTTATACCTTTGAGACCGAAAACTTCCAGGAAATTCATATCGCTACCCAATTCTCGAGTTATCGCATTATGATTCGATTGACGGTATGTTGTGTTTTTTTTATTTTCCCACATGACAAAATGTTACAATAAATATTTTCTTGTAAATAAAGCCTTTTTCTGTATCTTCGCCATAAACATATTGATGAGAAAGAAGTATGCATATGCATTCATGAAACACAGATTATTGTCTCTGTTGGACATTACATGATAATATAATAAAAGAAAAATTCCTCTGCCACTGGGATTTGAACCCATGACCTTTGGCTATCCGTGCCAATGCTCTACTAACTGAGCTAAGCCAGAGTTCACAGCGCCAACCCGGTCACAAAAATCACTAATTAGTGTGCCTCACAGTGCTGCATATTACATAACTTGTCTGTCAGTAAGGCAGACCATTAAGGGCAATCAGCCATAGGAGAACGGTTCCATCTGGTGCATAAAAGTTTCGTTAAAAGTATCAATGATTTATCTATTTTAATATTGATTCAACTATTATATCATTAGAGTAGGTTAAACTGTGTACAATATTATAAATTTATAATGGCTAAATTTGCTGTATAGTCAGCAGATAAAAGAAAGTTTAAAATAATGTGCTATGTTGTTGACGGGAACGACGTTGCATTTCAACCTAATGAGCCCATCATTAAATTTGTTTGGGTATTTGGTGAAATCTTACATATCATGGAGAAATAATTTTTGTTAAAAAGCATATTTTTTTGTAGAAATATATGTACGATAGGGCTATCGGATTTGTATAGAAAGACAATAAAGCAGAAATTTTACAATCTTCACTGGTAGTTTAAAAATAAATGGTGCAAAAATATATTGCACAAACTTTCTCCCATATACGTGTTAAAGGCTAGCACAGAGAAAAGTAAATTAAAGAGATAATTAAATTTTACTTATTACATTTTCATAAAAACTAACAAATATCTAGAACGGAAAGCATCAGGGTCGATCTTTATGTTCAATTCTTTTACTGTGAAATAATAATAATAATAATAATAATAATAATAATAATAATAATAATAATAATAATCAATGGCAGTAAAACTATGGCAGTAATATTATTAGTACTAATACTACGGGAAAATTCAAATATAAATCGCACCTTGGGTTAAATCGGTCCCACCCAACCCACCCTCACCGATGCAGTTTCTTTTGTACCACGATCTAGCAAATTCTTCTGTCCTCGTATTATGAAGAAACTCGTGATCGGACGTTGGAGGTGTGACGTCATACCGCTAGACGAGAGGTGACAGGCTGACAAACCTCGCGGGAGATATAATATGCCACATTTTCGAAACCTACAAACAGTGTATCGTACATTATTCGAAAATGCAAGGGCGCTTCGCTACGGCTGCCGCCTCCGCTTCGCGCACTTTAACTATGTGGTTAGTGTTATGCATTATTTAGTTATATGTAGAGGGGGATACAAGGCACTTGCGACAATATACAAGGACAGTTGGTCACTCTGCTTCACTCAGAAACAAAATACATCACACAGTCCATGCAAATGTGAATATCGATTGGGCGGAGCTTAAGGAGCGACTTATATTTGAATTTCGCCACTACTGCTACTACTTAGGTTATATTGCACGCTTTAACTGCATGTAGGTCATATAACGTGTTTAGTATGTTTGCGTGAACCATTAGTCAATAGTAACAGCTCATCTGCATCTATTGTTTAGTGATGTCTTCTTATGTAATATTCAGTTTAAACGATTATAATATCCACTGACATAGCGGCGATGAGTTATGGAAAATAAGCAAGTCCTACAAACCCGGCGTTTGGCTTTGCGAACGACGGAACCATGAAAAACCCAAGTCAATTTGGGCGGCCACGAGATTTGATTTGAACTCAGGACCTCTTCCCTGTTAGCCCATAGGCCTACCACCTCGCTGTAATTGGTTTTAGTGTGTTCATTGCGACTGAGCTAAACTGATTGCATTTCACAACAATAAGTACATTAGGCCTATAGTTTTCTTGTTACTAGGGGCAACAAAATGTCATTCATAATTTAATTGATATTTATGTTCTGAAATTCGCATTTAAGCCGTCCTTATTTCGCTTTTATCTTGATATCCATTAAATGTATAAAGAAATGTGTTAAACAAAAAATGTTCATTTTAAATTTCTCTACAACTTTACTGTGGTAGGTTTTCCTGTATCGCCTACAGTAATGGATATAATCTACAAAAATTGAAAATGGATACGAGTAAAGTACCCCTTAAGTCATTTTTGCAGAAATACGGATATAGCCATTTTATTGGTCATAGATAAGAGTTTCCAATTTTCAATTTTTATTAAAATCGTTAGAGCCATTTTTTCAAAAATCAAAAATTTTAAAAAAGTTTTCATGAAAAGTCCCCTTAATATTTCAGTTGTAAAGCTAAATTTCTGGGCGGTTCGACAAAATTTCGAAAAAGTCCTTATTTCAAAAAATGAAGTAAATACAACGAGCCGTTTACCCGCTGTGCTTGTCCACAGACAGACGGACAGACGGACAGACGGACAGACAGACAGACAGACAGACGGACAGACGTCATTCCAAAAATACTTTTTTCGGTTTCTAGGCTTCATGAAACATGCTCTCCCGGTGTTATCTCGACTTCGATTTTTTGTCACGATCACAATACTTTCTCTATACTACGTATATGGGAGAAAGTAAAATGAATTCGATACTAGAACTCATACGTGAACCACAAAAATAATTACAGGTATGACAGTTCCTATAACAAACAAAGAAATCATCAGGGAGATTCATAATTTTGTATGTTAATGAGTAAACAGCAAGAAATCGTTCTCGTAATAAATACTGCCGAATCTCTGTAGGAGTTCCTGGACAAAGGAAAATAACATACAGATTTTGTCTTTATAGGCATAACCCAACAGTTACACCCTGCTGGTACAGAAAATTACAGTGTTTTACGTCAGCTTACAGCATGTGCACCTGTTACAGAAAGAACAATGTGACTCGATGTATCTTGTTTGTTTCCAACGTAACAATTACCATCTCTATAGAAGAGGGCTCACCGTGATGTAGTTGATATAGAGACTGCACTATAAATTGGAATATCGCAGGTTCAGTTCCCTATGGTTCCATTTTGTTTCTTCAAATGACTTTACATTCTGGTGGCACTATGGGGTTTGAATTCGAACCTGTCATAAACAGATACAAGGACCAATCGTGGTAGGTAAAATCGGCCTGTGCGTAAGGCAGACAATTTTACTACCTTCACAATGCAGATTCTATAAATCCTGGAATCACAAACTTCAGGAAAACTAAGACTTCAAGGCCTATATTGGTAAGCTTTCTTGACTAACGGCTCTGAAGGGCTGGAAAGGAATACAGGATCGGATTACACTCAGTCTCGTGAATACAACTGATGAGTTACTTGAGAAAAGAAGTAGCAACTGCTAAAATAAATATGCATTGACAATCGCGGGAATCGGGATGTTCACTACATTTTCACCAATCCTTTCATCTGCCAATGAAATCATAAGAGGAGGTTAGTGATGTAGCGGTGAGACTGGAGGCCATGCCCCTGCAAGAAATGTAGTTCCGCGTAGTTTAGTTTTAGTATATTACTTGAAATTTTCAAACCGAAATCAGCTGTGTTTCTACAAGAAACGAAATTGCCAATGAGAATACAGAAAATCATTGATGTTTTAGGTTTGCGCAGGATATTTTAATATATATTTTTAATTTTAATTGGTTTATTAACTTTTTTATGTTCAAATTGAATTTTAAAAGACCATTAATAATAATAATAATAAAATCAGGTAAACTGATATAACTATGTGCCAGTATGCTTTTGTTGAATCCAAGACGTTACCATTCGGCTAACTCAGTCAATTTGACGATGTAGTTTGATAAGCTTATGTGAAGGAATAGTATTGCTTGTCAAATCTAAATGTATTGCAACTTGAAATTCTTAAAATATGTCAACATTTCACAAAATTCAGTGGCATATAACTCCGCTAATTATTTCACAGTAATCTACCTACTGTAGGCCTATATAACAGTAGGCCTATTCATGTAACTACATCAGCGAAGTAAACAAACATCTGACTGCACTGCAGACAAAGCCCTCAAATGATTAAAAATGCGGCATTGTAGTATAGACATGATTAAAAAAATGTGACTTTAATTAGTTGTTACTCGGGTACCGGTCAACCGATTTGGTCCAAAATAAGTAGGCTTCTTGCCACGGACATTATAAATGCATATACCAATTTTCATGAAAATCCGATTAAGCGTATTTGAGTTATCGCACCTTTTGCTATATAATACCATAAAAAGGCACTAAATTAGGCATTATTCCGGTACCGGCCAACCGATTTGGTCCAATATCAATAGACATCTTTCCATGGACATTAAAAACGCGTATGCCAAGTTTTATGAAAATCCGATATAGCGTATTTGAGTTATGGTGCTTTTAAAATAGACACTAAATTGGGTTTTACTCCGGTACCGATCAACCGATTTGGTCCAATATCAATAGGGTTCTTCCCATGGACATTATAAACGTATATACCAATTTTCATTAAAATCCGATCAAGCGTATTTTAGTTATCGCGCGTACAGACACACGGACGGACGGACGGACGGACAGCATTCGATAGAGCATTCGATAAGACACTGGATTTCTGCTCTCGAACGTGGGTTCAATCCCGGCCCAGCTTGATATTTGCGTAAATGCGATAGTTTCATATCTTTGACCTACAGTCGTGTAAAAGAACTCCTACGGGATAAAATTCCGTTACACCAGCGATTACTAAAGCTTAAAATCCTGAGTACCAGTACACAACCGTAGATATGTAATCATAACAAGCTATATATTTGATTAGACCATTGAAATGTAGGAATAACTGGAACAACTTCTCAATGAGAGAAGAGTGAAATCTTCTGTGCTACTAGTGATGGCTGGTCTTGCAGGGTAGAAAGAATTGTGCATGCACGCAGAAGTCCATTCATGTAATGGAAGTTTCTCTATATAAAATATATTAGGCCTATATATTATATTATGTTGTGCACAGTCAGGACACACATTTGGAGAGACTTACAGTTAGCCCTTCATTTCAATGGATTAGGCTAAGAAGAAATGCGATAAAACTTGTGGTGTATTTGTTTGTCCTCTGTCAGAATCGTACACCATGTAGGCCTATACCTTCTCAACTTGCTCAGTCACATAATTCCTTCTTACCTTTTCTTTCCTTATTGAGAAGGGAGGAAACTGAGATGGGATTACATTCATCGAAAATGTTGAATTATTCTGAATTAAACCAGTTCGAGGAAAAAAAGTTCTACTTTTAAACAGAATCAATATGAAGCAGAAATTAACCTGGAGAAATCTCGGATACTCCACTGATGTTCCAAAGTTTGATATGAGACGATCCTACTTTTCCTTTCTGTCTGTTCCTCTGGTCATTGTCAATTGCTCATTTCGGATTCGAGAGAAATAGGGAAGAGAACGAGGGAGAAGACAAAGAGAGAAAATGTTTCAAGAGTAGGGAGAGACAGGAGCTAGTAAAATGTTTAGCCAGAGGTAATTTTCTCTGGATGGGTTAAGTGTAAAATTGTGTCCGGCTTTCGGAAATGTCCGAGCCCGTAATTTAAAGTTTGAAACATGGTGGCTGGCAAACACTGTGGAGCTATGGCGCACGCCGGTGTCAGCCCTGCCATATACAGGATTGTTAGTGTTGAGTATAGGTTTAGAACTTGTCACCGGAAGGACGTTTTGAATCTTTTAGTCGCGCCTGACGGCTGTGTAATTGGTGAACACGTCCTTCTGTCGACGCGTCGCCATCAGCTTGAATATATACAGGAGCGTCGGTCCTCCCACCCCTATCACCCTCATCCCTCCTCTTTCGCCCTTTTCTCTTCTTCTTGCAGTCGGTCATCCTACATTCTAATAATCCTAGGCTAATAATCTAGATATGTTATTCAATTAACGAGGTACAGTTTGTCTATTATAAACTCCGTAACTGTGTCACAATTCTTATTGAAGTTTGGTATTAAGTGCACTGAACTTATATGGTACAGATTTTTTAAATCTTCAGCAGTTGTCAGTTGTTAACATCGTACAAAGAGCCTTCTAAGCACATAAGAAAGTTGTGTTGGGACAATAGTAATGTAGTCCTTTTATCATTATTATTATTGTTATTATTACCATTATTATTAATTAAGACCCGAACCTTTGTGACCTTATAGCTTAGAATGCATCAAACTATAGCTATATGTTTAGAAACTTCTTTTGAACAAGTCTCCAAGGTTCAACTCCGGAGGGGTTCGTTGTATTTCACCTGAACAACGACAAAATCAAGTGTCATTTAGCAATGGTCAGATAGAATAACCTATAAGGTTATAAAAATCCCAAGTCTATTATTATTTTTATTATTATTATTATGATTATATTTGCTTCTCTTGACCCTCTAAGAAATGTATAATAAATATAACTACCGGCCTAATCATTCTATTAACTATTTTCTTTGCAGTACGACACAGCTTTTATAAATACTGCATGTAAATTAGTCTCGCGAATTTAAGGGTTATAACAGGCCTCTTAGTGTGATAATAAGTAGGCAGAATAAAATAAGTGAGTTTAGTTATTAAAATTTATAATACTTTCACACACCAGAAGATCATGGATGCTACCCAGGCTTGTTTACTGGAATCTTTCATTTGGCATAATTCTTTTGATGGCCCCCTGTGTCTAGGATGAACTCAGGAACTAACAGGAATGAGACCAGGAGCAATCCTGAGGGGTAATGACATCTGATGGGTAAAGCTGACAACCATATCACCTTCGTATAAGGATTTTCTAAACATCTGTGAACCCCAAACCCCTAAACGCTAGTTTACACGATGACACTAGGTTTCGTAACCACTTTTATGAAAGTGATTTCGTGAAACTAATTACACCCATTTTCTTCAAATCTAATTCAAGGGCAACCGCACGTTTCATCTTATTTCTGAAGTTCAAGTTATTAAAATCCCATATAAATGTTTGAAAAACGTATGAATACAGGCATTTCACAATTTTCTCACTTCCCCATTTCATTTTACGAAACGCAAACAAGCTAAATAAGCGTAAAATATCAACATACTATTATAGTTTCGTGAAAAGTTGGAATCAGCCGAAACTGCGTAGTGTCGTAACTCATTGTCGTCAGTACATGTCGCGCTTGCGCATTTAAGCAAAAAACAGATGCGAAACTTAGTTAAGAAACCTAATTTCATCGTGTAAACTAGCCTTAAGAGTCCTGAAGACTTGCGTATAAGGATTACTTTCCTTTGTTGACTTATTTGAAAAAATGCTGAAAATCGTTACTTTATATAACTGAACGAACATAATAGAAAACACAGTACGTGAATATAAGCACATATCGCTGCCCAAGTCATGTTCTTCCCGCTTTTATTCGTCAGCATTTCAAAAACTCACTCCCGTTCTTTGATGCCATTTTCGTACCACGTGACACTTACATAGGCATAGGCTTAAGCTATAATTTAAATGTACCTTTCCTTCCTAAAGCTTTCTACACAGGACGGAGAAAGGGGAGGCGAAAGAGAGAAATACACATAGCAAGAATGAGATAGGTACACTCGCAAACACTCGCAGTTAGCTCTGACTTTTATGCACATTCACTACTCACAAATGGGTTAAACTTTTAAAGTACTTTGCATTTTCAGAGTTTAATTAGAGACAGTCTTTTTCCATTTAGGTTGTGGGCAGTACAGAAGGGGAGGCTCGTTAGTTTGTCCATCAAAGGACCTCTTTAATGTCGAGAGCAGTTATGAAGTAGCCAGTAGGTAAGAGAACTCTCCGATGATAATGGATGCGATAATAAATAAACTAGGATTCTCTTCTTAGCATTTCTCTCGCTCTTGTATAATTAAATTAGCGTTATGGAATAAAAGGATCAAAATACTTCATTTCCACAATTAAATTAAAGAATTGCCACTGTTGTTGGTAAGTTTGTTATGTGGTTTTCATATACCTCCATTAATTTAATCTTTTCATTGCTCGCTTTTAAAATATTTTGGGAACAAAGTTTCAAGATTATTTTAATGGTATTAGGGCCTGTATATTAATTTCATGTACATTCTACTTCAGTTCTTTAACGCTATGGTCCCGTTAAGCAATCTCTGTAAAAATTCTTATTTCAGATAGACGATTTTTTATATTTTATTATATAAATATACTGTAACCACTATGTTTACTCATGTAGTGTTTTTCTTATTGAACTTCACCCTCGTTCTTTCGTAGTAAAATGTTTCGAAATATAACACTTAAACACAAAAAGTATCCTTCTGTTATTCTCTTTCTCTTTTTATTTGTTTCCTGCCATCTTCCCATGGTAGATGATGCAGCGGTCGGATGGTAGGCCTAGACCCTCCAAGGAATTTAATTTTACTTGAGTAAGAAAAATCTCTGTTCATATCTAATTGTATTACAAATTATCTGGCTGGTAGGTTGATTAACGTAACGAAATTTAACTATCACAGCAATAAGACAAAATCGAAAACTTCTATACATGAAAGTAGAAAATCAAATAAGAATTACCTACAAAATTCTGAATGTATTTTCATAGAATGTGTATTAGAATGAAAAATATTCTAAAAATGAATATAAGGTAATATTGTGTATCTAGCAACGTCCCCCATCCCGCCCATCCTTGTGACGATTCTTATTATCAGAGTTGAAATCCCTGTTATAGATAGGCTATGAAATGAAGGTCCATGTTGTCGAGGTTAGAAAATATCGCTATCAGTGTGTCCTATTCGATAGAGATATGCCCGAAGATACTGATGGTCAATCAGGGTATAATAATTCTATCTGTACTATGACGTAGATCTGTACAGAAACTGTAAAACACGTGACATTTCCCGGTAAATAAAACAGAAACAAGAACAGCAGAAATTTGGATATCGCGATCTATCTCTGAAGTTAGGAAGACTAATTGTTATAATGGGCCTAAGAGGAAGATGTTGAACATGTAAACAAAATAAGCTGTGAAAGATTAGCAAGAACATACATCCAGTTAAATGTAGAAGGGAGTTCAGAAGACCTCTCAGCAGATTAACAGAAATATGGCATGGCTCGTTAGAGGAATATTAGATGTCGAGGCAACAAGAACAATTTCTTCTGCGAATTGGAGAAACATGTGAGTTTGTGTATACATCCGAAACGTATGAAAACGATAATTACATTAAAAATTTATTTTAAAGGAATTTTGGAACACGTTATTTTTACGAAAATGTATTCTTCTTGACAATTTTTTCTAATAATTACGCCATTGATAATAGTAATTGCAAATAAATATTAAATTCAGCATTGGTGGTAGGTGTTCTCTATAGATCCATATAATTCGCTTTCCAATTGGAAAATTATAACTTTACTTTAAATTTAAAATTACACCGTAATTTTAAGTCGCTTTTGTATGAAAACGTGATATTTCTTTCTCGTGGTTAAGATTCTCACCTTACAAATGTAATTTCTTTTAAATAGTAATCCTTTTTTACGGTCGGAAACATTTTATCGTATTGACCTTCTAGCCCATATCGAAGGCAACATGGTCATACTAAAATTGTTATATGTTTGCAGTGCTGTATGCAAAAGCTTGTTCTAGTTTTGTGTTTGCTTCATAAGCGATCCTTTATACATGAAGTTACTATCTATGAAGGTAAATTTTACGAGTTCCTATAAAATAGCGAGATAATCAAACTGTAAATAAGGTTAAAAATTACGACGTGTTTTAACGTCAATGTATATCATAATCCCAACAGTTGAAGTACTGTAGATAAATGTGCACACAGATTCCATCTTATACCTAAATAGGGTAAGGTTACTGGCAAATAATTACATTATTTTACCCATAAAATCTGACAGAATGTTTCCAATGAAGCAATATCAATGGTCGAGCAGTTAATTATTTGTGATTAGATCCGAAGTTTTAGAGCTAAGAATATATTTTTGAGCAGCAAGCCTTCCCTTGCAAAGAAAGTAAAGCTGTTGATTTCAAGTTCAGATGTACACTCCTTATCGGACCAGCAAGTTACTGTTGCCCTTGTGGAAGAAATAGGCCTACACTTTATCTCACTGCACCAATCACTTCCAATTTTGTCATAGAGTGTAAAGCGCTTTAAGGAGCCTGCACTTTCAAGAAAGGGTCCCTGACCATTCCATGCTCTATTGCTCTTTCCTTTCCTACATTTCCTTAAACGACAGGCTGATCCCTCATCAGTCATCACTAAAGACCTTAAACGTTGGTATAAAAATATAATTACTCTGGCCAGGTCTGCGGGAAATTGCATAAGCTGGAATGTAACATTGAACTTTGAGGTACGAATAGAACATATATCTACTGAATACTGGTGATTCGATTCCGTTTGAAAATCCAGAAGACGTAAGATCTCAGAAAGGGTCTATAGGATAGAGGCCACCATGTATCGACTCAAGGGAGACAACATTCCAAAATAATATCTTGTATTTAAACGGATATTAAGTAAACCTTAATTTAAAAAAAGTTTATCAACGCCATGTTTTAATGCACTGGTACAAGAGAATCTAAAGTCTAGTCTCAGTACGCCTTGACAGAGTTGTTTATACACACAAGCGCTAATGCCTTGCCGGAGAAGTTGCCTATATGTCACGGTGTTCGGTGCATATTCTGGTTGTACTTTGAAGAACGTATTTTAGTTCTACGTTATTGTAACTAGAAAGACGGAGCGACTTGCAGTACACAAGATGATAGTTGTCAGTAACTAATTTTGTAGGTCTATGGTAGGGGTTCCCACCCTGAAGAATATCCTTACGGGTTGCCATATCCACAAAATGTAGGCTTAATCCCATCCCATAGAAACCGGGGAAGCACCTTTCCGGTAATTTTCAAGAAACATAACCTTTTTGCATAAAGAAAGGTAACCTGTTTACAGTATGGTTTTCCTAGTTTCAAGGGCATGTTTGCGGCAAGACTTAGCAACTCGTGTCGACGTAGTGGTGTGTAAATTCTTTTTATAACACATAGTCACATTTTCCTTCTCAATTTTCTCAGGCTTAGGACTGTACACGGTTTTTCTATCTCTTAAGGCGGGTTGATTTTGTGGAAAGTTTTAGTGATACGTTCGTAAATAATTAAGTATGCATTGCAGCTCTTAGGCCTATTAGTGCAACAAAATTAAATATTGCAATTTTATACAGTTCACTTTGCCACATTTATAGTTTTCAATAGTTAAACACTTATTTTTTCTTTTGTTTTAATAAATCTGTAAATTTTACGTCCACTTTGCTGTAGAAAACTATAGTGAGTAGATGTAGGATGATTACGATATCAGTGGTGCCAACTTTAATTTAAAAGATTAGTTCAGAAATGTCAACATTCTTCTTCATTGATAGTGTGTTATTTTTTATAATATTAAGTGAACATTTCGATTCAAGTGGTGCTGATGCTTTTTGGAAATCCTTTCAGTTTACCAGGCTTAAAAGTTGTTTTTCGAAGTACCGCAATGAGGTCCAAATACAACGCAAACGGCTGTGATTTAGTTCTCCTGATTAGCCGTCCTGCCGAAAAGTACTGTCCCCATATAAACTGGTTTTGTTGGCTATCCGGGTTGGGCCGTGTCGTATTCTTGATATCTAACGTATCGGACATGCTTTCGGACATCTCCGAAGGACATGGAAGAAGGAAACGTTAGATACTATATTTCCAAACTAGTATAGCCAACACAACCAGTTTATACGTGACACCGGCCGTGGAAGCCTACGAACTTGTTTAATCCCATCCCACCTCTAGATCACTAGTCATCCCTAAACATTATGGACAAGACTAACCCCAAAGCTGTTTTCACTCAGGCCAAAAATCCTTTTCAGAATATGGCATCGATTTTCCTTCGACATGTAAGTAATGCCTATTTTGAAAAGGGTTGGGCATCACTTCTGTAGATTAATTATATATTACTTGTACTATTTGATAGCAAAAGTCCCATTTGGCTTGTAAAAGATAGTGTACTTCAATAATGGATTTCTTTAAAGAATGTAATGATAATAACAACAGCATTAACAACAAGAACAGTAACAGTATGCACAGAAACAAGAAAGTATTAAAATGAATCTTTGTGAAACCATAATTATATGGAGTTATATGTAACTAAAATAAATTGTTGAAATTTCTGGTGTAATCAATAATAAAATAGAGGTGACCGTATCTCTGACAGGGTTTGTGGATTTCAATCTCGCCAACACTAACACACGCTAAATGTAACTGTCTGGCATTTCATAATTTAATGACACCTCTCTTCTCTTTCTCCCTCTCCAATCTGTATTTGTGAATATGAATTTGTATTTTAGAGTGAGAAAATGAATATGTGAATGAGCCTGTATTGGATTTCGTCCCCATATTTTCAGAACACATATAGTATATTAATGCAGAACGCTAATGTGTCAAATATAGAATTTCACAAATCTTTCAAGAGTTCGTAATTTAATAATGTGGGTCACTCAATGTGCCAATTTAAGTAACAGTGCGAAATTGAAACTGAAAATTTTAATTTTCTCCTTCTGCCTCATTCATTTGAAATAAAATATAACCCTGACCACAAAATGCACTCACTCTTGTAGACGGACTGATAAATTAATTTTGATTATTGTTTAGCCCGCTGCCATTACTGGGAGGGGAGGGCTGACACATCTAGCTTGGAATGGTTTGCCTGTCACACTAGGTTAACAGGAGCCATGATGTCACAAATATTATATAGTCAGGAGTCGTACTAACAGCAATAACAATGCCCTCAGCTTAAGCAATTCTGTGTGTGTGGATGAAACAAATCCATGAATTCTACTTCGTTTCAATTGGTTTTCTATATTCTTTAATTGGTTTTCTTTCCTTAAATTACATATGTTCTTGGTGTGAAATTATTATTTTAATCCTTCGTTTCGATTGTTCTTTTCTCTTCAGAGTTACGAATGTGTAAATTAATTCCTGATACTGGAAATGATACAATTTCCTCAACTTGCATGTTTTAATTTCTTAGTAAATATTTTAAACATTCCATAATACTAATAAATGCGTTTGTACTAATTAGATACACAACTTCTTGTTAAATTGGCATAATTATAATATTCTCACAAATTGTGACTTGGAGAAATTCAAATGCTAGATGTCATTCCTTTCAATATTTTAAAAATCGCCTTCAAAAACATGTAGGACCGTGGAGGCCCTAAAAGTTCCAGGAAATTCCGGCTCCCAGATTTTAGACATTAGGGCATGAAGGTGGTAAGATTTTCAGCCTTATCCCCGCCTTTACCCCCCAGGAATGCTCTTGGTACTTATTTTTGTTAGAGACTGAGTCGACCCCAGGGCTACAGTGCACCAAAAGGATTAGGCCAATGGAAAAGTCCCAACGACCTCATCGGGGATAGAACCCGCGACATTCAGATTTGTAGCGAAGTGCCTTAACCACTACGCCACGGCGTGCCAGTATTATTTCATGTGTAACCATTTTTTGCAATTGAGTTCATCTGAAAATATATTAATAGATGCGCAAATAAGAAACATATAAGTACTTTGGCTAGATGTCAGTATGCAAATAAGGTTAACAATTTGAAATAAGCAGAAAACTAAAACAATAATTTCAGATTTTGTATGAGACTACACACTTTTATACTGTTAATGAATTTCAATTTGTTCAATTGAGATTTTGTTTCTTGTTAGGTAGGGAAACAGAATAAAATATATTCTAGATATGTTTTCTTTCTACTTGACATTAATAGCAATAATTCACATACTAATTTTCTATAAACAGTTCAAAATGTGAACTTAAAATATTCAAATATGTAATTAAAGATTAAGGTTTAAATTCTAGCTTATTTAAAATATTAATGTCTAAATTAGATACTAATATTGAGATTGCTTAAACTACCATATTTTAAAGCTCAAGTTAGTAAGCTGAAATGTATTAAATATTTAAGAACCGTCTGATGACGTAACAAGTTTGTGTAAAACACTACACACTATGTATCGATAATAAAGCTAAGGAACCACCCATCTTGAATTGTATGCCGTGTTAATAGCTAATAGTAATAACAATAGTAATAATAACAATAGTAATAATGTTTTATTTTCCCTAACAGAGTTCAGGTCGTGAGACTTTATCTTCCACTCAACCAGGATGAAAATTGAAATACATATAACTTACAAACTGATGATAAATTAAGTGATCTTGTAAGATATTATTATACGAAAATAAAGTTTTTAAGGTACACTAACAATCATTTACAGAAATAAAACTTTGGTAAAACTTTTATTGTAGTTAAGAATATAAATATATATACACACACTTATATGTACATATATACACACATATATATATATATACATATATACACACACATATATACATATATACACATAAAGGAGACGTAGAAATAGTTTATCAGATTTTTAGAGTAATTTGGAAAATACTCGTATGTTGGAGTAATGATGTTATTTTACAAGAATTTTAGGACACATAAATTGATATATATTACAAATAGAAATCTAAGCATTATGTAAATATAAATTGATATATATTACAAATAGAAATCTAAGCATTATGTAAATAATTTAATAATTTAGATTTGAAAGAGGGTGTAATTCTACAGGCTATGATGTGTGGGAGGCCATTCCAACGTCTCTTGGAGGTAGGCCTAAAGTTGAAGGTTGATAAAAGCAGGGTTGTTCTGTGTTGAAGTTTTAGGAGAAGTTATGGACGAGTGTCGAATCTGCGATGCACTGATAATATAATTTATAATAGGAATCAGGATATGCTAGATATGAGTATAGGAACTGGAGACAAAGGGGGATGCGGTTTTCTACGATCATTAAGTCGAATCCAAGATGATTTTGAGAAAGACGGTGAGATATGATCAATTTTTTTAAGTCGCAGATAAATTGAAGTACACAATATATTATGGACATATTTAAGTTACTGAGAGAGGTTGACATTGAAAACGCTTAATAAGATAAAGCAATAATCAAAATTGTGCTTTGCGAGACTGTATTAGAATTTTCTTCAAGGAAAAAGGAAGAACATTTTTAAGGCGCTCAAATTTTTGAAGTAAATGTAATTAGAACATATATGTATTATGTATAAGTAGTTACATATTTTTTAAAAAAAAGCTCTGTTTTCTGTTAGTCAGAATAAACGATTTGAGAGTTTAGGAATCTTAACGCTAGTAAGTTGAAGGGAGCGAGCATCCTCATTCCACTCAGCTTCCCGCGTACTTGTTGCTTCTTGTAGCACGTTGCTTGTAGTTGCAAGAGGCAGTCACAGATGGCACTAGCCTCCTACTATAACAACGAACGAAGGACTAGATAATTGTTTCTTCTTGAATAGGTGATTACACTCTTTGTACAAAATTGGTCACAGCAAATGGTAAGGATATACTAAAAATTGGTAAATGGAATTGTTAAAAAATGTTAAAGATTACAACAATATTTATTTTTATTTGAAAATATTTTAGGAGAAAGATTCCTCTGATACCGGAGCCTACCTACGCAATTTTTGTTTGTTGTAACTAGGGGGCGGATTTCTATGACTTGTCATATTTTCCCCCTTTGCATTATTTCAGGTTTCCGACTAATTTAAATCCGATTCCAAGCATCCTGGTGAAAATGCAACGGCTTTTATTGTGCATACAACTGCATATTTAGGAAATGTTCAACTATTGTAGCACATTTAGTCTGAATATGCACATTTAGGTAATATTTTTTGCATAATTGTGCGCATATTAAAGAAATTTTCAAGTTTCATATCATATTTTGTAAATTCTGCATTATAATGATACTTTTTGAGAATTTACAGATATGTTTAATAATTAACACTATATTTTAATAAAATGTTTTGTATTGAAACTTAAAAATATATACACAACGTGTAAGTGGTAAAGTCATATTTTAAATTTTATTTGTCATATTTTAACGTTTTTTAGGTCATAAATGCATGCATATATCCTATTTTTTGGGTCATAGAAATCCGCCCCAACTGATCACATTCCCCCAATACTGTCATATTTTGCCTACGGTAGATAACGCAGCTGTAAGATGGTAGGCCAGTTCCCACAAGTGATGTAGCGCCACGGAGTTTAGTTTAGTGACTTAAGTTGCTGTGAGAATGAATATTATTGAACGGAAAGACAAATTAAATCGAGTTATAGGCTACGCCTTACTATAGGGATGGTCACATGTAATAGTTCTTACAGGCAAGTATAACTTGGTAACTTGGTGTAATGTATTCCCAGCATGCCGACTCCTACGGCAGTTATTGATGGCTTTCGTGATCGGAGCAGGTACTTTTTTTTTTTTTTAAGTATCGCTTTCGTTTTGTCACGAGGCTGAGTACACCTCGTTCCAGATCTCCCTACTTCAGAAAAATCCGGAGAGGTACCGGAGATCGAACCTAGACCTTCGGATCCATAGTCAGCATCGCTAACCATTAGGCACGTAGATGTGTGAATAAATTGCTATTTACGTCTAGATTCATTTCTAATGGATTTTACATGAGAATATTTTAGAAGAAAAATTCCCCTGACACCGGGATTCAGGCTAGTGACTTCCGCATATCGGTACTGATGCTCTCACAACTGAGCTAGCCAGAGTTAAATTCACGGCGCCAGATGGAATCTCTTTCCGAATATTTTCTGCGCTAATATGTCAAGACAGAGTTTTACATAGGTTTACCACTCCAGTTATATTTAGAGAAGTCCCTACAGCTTCAATGAATCATATATAATAAGTAGGCCAACGTATTTATAATATGCCACGGCAACTAAACTTCAACGATTTTCAAAGACCAGTTCTTGCTTATGCTAATAAATGGTAGGGTATGTGACAAATAATTGCAATGTCAATAACATAACAATCCTTTTAAAAAATGGCTTATGTTAATTGAGTCGAAGAAAGAACTATTCTTGATTACCGAAATTTCCCACAATTCGTGAATAAACCAAATATTTCGTGATAAAAATATATAGACCATTAACATATATAAATAACCCAGATTTCGTATTTTATTCGTAATCATAAAATTATGTTTTGGCAGTCAGGAACCTTTTATTTCCCTAATTTAGCTTTTGTGCCTACTAACACATTTCGCGTTTGCGAGATTCACCCATAACATTTTTCCTCTTAATTGGTTGACAGCAGTAACCTTGGCATAGGTGGTTGAGTTCAATCACCGATGAGGCCGTATTTTTATCTGGTAATGTGTTAAGCTATTACAGGAAAATGCGTTTGTGGGCATTAGCGATTCAACTTGTACCGCATTTCAGGAATGAAAACTGCATCTGCCCCTGCAAGCTATTAATTAGACTACGTGCATTACGTTACTGTCGGTGAAGTTGCTTCTGCTTATGGAGTTCGGGCGCTGAAAACTGCATCTGCCCCTGCAAGCTATTAACTAGACTACGTGCATTACGTTGCTGTCGGTGAAGTTGCTTCTGCTTATGGAGTTCGGGCGCTGAAAACTGCATCTGCCCCTGCAGGCTATTAATTAGACTACGTGCATTACGCTAACGTCGGTGAAGTTGCTTCTGCTTATGCAGTTCGGGCGTTGGGTTAATCTAGGGCGGGGGTGTTTTGTGTGTTTGGGATCACCTTAGATCAGTGTAACTTTATCTGAAAAAGTGCCTACCTTTCTATTTCTCCACTATAGTAATTTAAATAGACTGATTAATTAATGGATTTTTACAGGAAATTACAGTAACTATTGTTCCTTTCGTTTTATACATGGATAAAATAGAAAGAATGTAGCAGGCTTAGCCTAATAATCAGAGCCCTAACAATGTTTTTCATTTAGAGGACTTGCTTTGCTCAGCATCACAACATGGTAAAGTAAGTTTTCACAGTCAGAAAAGTGATCTTCTGCAATCATCCGAATTCATAATTATGAATTAATTACACAATGTCTTTCTTCTTAAGAGATCAAGTCCTCCGTGCTAAATCAATATGAAGTTTAGTTACTTCTGTTCTAGTAAATCAACAGTTTCAATCCAAAACCTTTGAAAATTTATTACAGATGTGTGAAATATATTTCATGTCTGCTCTGTTCTAGTGCCTATGAATACTGAAAACCGATTTGAAACCACTGAAACGTGACGTAGGCCTAGGTATCTCGAGTTCGACTGGTCGATTATTTAAGCAATCCTGGCCACCTTCATGTCATTTCTCTTGGAGTTTGGCTTATTCAACTCACACGCCCGGGATGTGATGCCACCGAACCTCTCAATCTGCAATATATTTAACTTACTAAACTACATTGGAGACGTAAAGGCGAATAATAGGGTTTAACTCAAATATCTAGAGTGCTTTACACATAGGCTACGAGTTCTACGTAAATAGCACAAACCATCACGATTTTTTCTTACTTTCTTACTTTCTTTATTTCTTTTTTGCCTGTTTGCACCTTCTGCTTCAAGAACATTCGTCGGTACAAGAAGTTCACACAATATCTATGCACATAGTCTACTTAACTATTTATTTAAATACAGATGAACGATAATTATTTTATTTTCTTACCAATAAACTATAGAAATATATAACTAGGCATAGACCTATGTCTAATGATGGAAACCTCAAGTAGGCTATCCTGATGCGTAAAAATAAAATAAAAAGTGCAATGAATAAATAAGAAATCATTCCTTAAAATCCAACTATCCTAAAACAATCTAGTACAGAAATGTAGGCCTAGACTAGAATGCCAAAGTTTCTTATTTTTATTTTTTACCTTATGTAAAAAGATTATATTTCCTCTCTATCCACGATTTAAAACGATTGAAGCATTTTGGCTTTTCTAGGCTATGGGATCTTCCAATTTAATCAGCCATGACATTACTGGTATAATATAGATATTTCATAGACTAGCCACAGCCAAGAGTGGAATACTGAGGTCAGGTAAATCATCTCATGTCGAATTATAATATTGCTGAGACCAGTAAGATGACAAGATTCTGTCCAAGAGAATCTATTTCAGTTTGAAGATTTAAACATTAGTTCGCCTTGAAAAATCTAGCCTGTCGCCTCTGCTGGTGCTGAGCCTGCAGAACTTGTGTTCGTAGGTCAACACACAACTTACAAAGCCAGCGATTTTAGGTATAAAATATTAGGATGCTTTAAAAGTTCGAGAAATTTTGCTATATTAATCTGCTAATAGATACTTAAAATGTTTAAGAAAAACTGTACTGGTAGCTATTTCTTTCATGCTCAGATTTTTTAATCAATCTTGTAAAATAATGAGTAACAATAATTTTAAAGTTAACGGAATCGTTTCCCAACCTATTGACTAATTGATACGCCATATGGATGGGGTTATTTCTGATTAAATATAGTTTTGTGTGGATATGCTAACTATTTTATTTCAGCTTTTTTAAAAATTTCTATACGTTTGCTATATTTATGTTCACAGTTTTTGCTATTCATTTATAAACATTGTAGGTTAGTGAATATTGAAATTAGATTCTGCGATCCATAGATCCATATATACCAAATTTATAATAAGTGTCCATTTTATTCCTTCATATTACTTAAAATTGCTTAATAAATACAGCACATAGCTTAAAAGAGATCCAACGTTAAAATTTTATCTACAGTGTTCCTTTTACAGTATTGTAAAGAATTCATTGTGTATGTTTTCTTACATTTTAGTATTTTACAGTGTCAAGATAGCCACTAGCACCGAATAGGCCTACACATTAATTTTTTTTTACTAAGGTGTACTTTAACTACAAATTTAATTTAAGTTAATGGGCATTAAACAAATATAGACATAGGCTACAACAGTCATAAGTGAAAATTACTGTTATACAATACCAATATATATCTACTGTTTTTAATGCTGAGGCTGTCATGTGATTTTATGAAGACATATGGTGCATAAAATAATGGACATAGACCTATCATAGTGAACAGTATTAGTTATAATTTTATTGATGACTTTATGAGTACTTTACAATACTGTAAAAAGAACATTGTAGATAACATTTTAACGTTGGATCTCTATTAAGCTATGTTCTATATTTATTAAGCAATTTTAAGTATTATGAGGGAATAAGGTGGACACTTATTACAAATTTTCTATACATTAATTACCCTCATGAATCCATCATGAAATTTATCAATCTAGTTATACAGAGGCCTTATTTGGTGAAAATTTAGGAGTTGGGAAGAAAATACCTTGGGCCCCCTTCAAAATGATCAGAATCACACAGGTTTCGCAGAAATAGTATGGTAGAGTTGCATTATTGATATAGGTGAAATTTGCACATAGTGATTAATCATCAAAAAATCGCCTAATTGTTCTCAACGTAATACCCCCTGAACATAGGCACCTGCAATACGTGAAGATTAATAACATTATGAATACGAAAACCTTTCTAACAGCAACTTCTCACCACGAGATGATGTAATAGTTGCGTCATGTAGGTTCTGGTAAAACTTAGTCGGCTGGTGTTTAATTGTTGTGGTCTTATTGGCGATATTTAACCAAATCAAACTCTCTCCCATTGAGAGTAACCCAGAGGACACAGTGTACTCAAAATCACAAAAGAAAATTTATGCAAAGAAACCATAGGATGACACAGACGCGCAATTATCTTTTAGTTAATATTATTATAGTATCATAATTCACTGTATTTCTTTGTTGAATTTAATAGTAGAAATTAATACTTAAATACTATATGTGCTATATTTATGTACTATTTACACTAACAATTTTGTTAATTAAATATTCTCTAATAATCGTAAAATATATATATATATATATATATATATATATATATATAGGCTATAATTATTGTTATGAAAATTTTGCACGATTTACAACGGACCGTCATGTCAATGTTATTCTATTCATCAATTTTTTCTTGAAATCTTTGCCCAGGTTTTTGGTATAGCTCCACAGGCACAAATGAATTCCAAACATTGTAATGTTAAAAAATTATTATTATTCTTTGAAATCCTCTCCCATGAACTATTGAATGTATGATTTTTCCTGGTGGATTTCTAATTCCTCATGAAACCCCTGCTCTGATTATAAGAGCCATCAATGATTGGATTGATTTAATTAGTTATAATAATGCCTTTAATGCAACCAAATGGTCGCATTATTATGAATGGAGAAACGGTGGAATGATATACGACCCCGACCCCATTTTGTCCACTACAAATACCACATGATCCACCGAGATTCGTTCCCAAGTGCCAGCGGTTTCTTGTCCAAAATCTTCCAAACATAGGTCTAGACTGAGCAGATCTCACTGTGTTGAGGAATTATCCAACTATCTATCTTTACCTCTCCCTTTTAGGGATATTTTTAGCGACCCAAGCCGCCCGGGCCTTACAGGGCCGAGAAAATTACCCAAATCCTACTCTGATTTCCATTATGACTTTGCCGTTATATTAGCAATTTGGCTATAAGGTTTAGTAAATGACAAATTTACAGTATAAATCTCGCATTTTGTAGTACATTTTGCAAGGAATAATTATGTAATAATTAACAAACTTGTTTTGCAATATACTAATGGGCGGTGGTACAGTATTATGAACTATGGTGTACCGTGTATTTATTTACTGCGTAAGTTTATTATTTGTCTTGAGAACATATCAGGCACGTTGGCCAATTACAATATTCTCGTGTAGTGAGGACGTAACATGAACATTGCCCAGTTACGATATTATCTTATATTATTACAACATTCATACAATAATATTATTTAAACTAATGCTAAAACCTACTAATAGCCTATATAAAACAGAACACACAGACAACATACAAATTATGTAATGAGGGGAACAGATCTTTACATAGAAAGAATACACTATAATACCTAGGTAGTATGAAAACATGTAAAAATGATTGTAATAAATAAAATGACAAGGAACGAATTTTAATTACCATTTAGCCAATAGAATTTACACAATCGGTCAATATGTAACATTTTGTTACATTCTTGTTAGATTATCATCTTTTTAAATGCTCAAGTTTTGATTAAATACTTTTGAACCGTTTATTGTTCAAACTAAATATACCCTTACAGCTAATTTTATGCTATTTATTATATAGACAAAATAGAGGAGAATTATGGGAATTATGGTACACTAAACGATGACTGGTTCCAATTGAAATAAAAGAAATAACAACCGGTAAGTAGAAATATGCAGTAAGTAATTTTTCATTCACCTGTCCCACAGGACCCACATGCAATAGTACATTGCGATACGTGTGCCATAAGTACATCATTGGAGAATCAATACAGAACAAAGTAAATTTCGTCGACAAAATTCTGCAAAACAAAAACTATATTCAGGACGAAGCTTCTAGATCCTCAAGGAGTAAAATTAAGTAAACTTTTGTGAAGTGTATGATAGGAGAATTTTTAAAAATGTTCAAATGATTTTGACTACACGTACAATTTCAATGTAAACAAGTAATATTTCTAATTCGCATGAAGGTTCTGTGTGTTTGTTGAATGAAAATTACTAACTGCATGTTTCTACTTACCGATGCCATTTATTTACTTGCCATAGGAACCATAAACCGTTCGGTATAGCCTACACAACTTACTTATTACAACACAAAGGTACCTTATATTGCACCACCGTCTGAAAATAAAAATAAAAATTGTTCTGCCTAATAATAGATTTCTTCACATGTGGGTGATTTCATATTAAAAATGTAGGCCTCCTTACTTCACGAGTTTAGATTTATTCAAAACTAAGTTCAGCTTGTCACTCAATCTGATTCCATACCGCACCGCTTATCTTCTCTCTTTCTCTCTCTCTCTCTCTCTCTCTCTCTCTCTCTCTCTCTCTCTCTCTCTCTCTCTCTCTCCCTCTCACTCTCTCTTTCTCTCTCTTTCGTAGTTTTACCTCTTTCTTGTAGGGACCTCTATGCGGCCCGCGCCGCCCGGGCCGCGACCTGTCGGGAGAGGAATGAACTATGGATTACAACGCGGACAGACATACTTTTTGACCAGACAAGGACATGGAGGGCCTCCCCGGATGAGTGATCAGCCCAATGCCGGTGCCAGCTCCGAGACAACACGAACACATAGGACGAGCCACACCATTCACACACACACTCACTCCGAACAAGGCGAGGATGGGATGAAGATGATAATGACGGCCAGATGATATCTGGGGACCACAAGGGCCTAAAGTTACCTGACATTTGTCTCACAGGTGAGGGAAAACCTCGAGAAAAAAACACACCCAGGTAACTTGTCCCGACCAGGAATCGAACCCGGGCCCGCTGCGTGAGAGGAGTGAACGCTTCCCCCTGAGCCTCAGCGATGGACCGCTTATCTTTTGTTTTATATAATTAAAATAAAGATGACTTATAATATACTGTCCAAGATACAAAGACTTCATCCTTTCATCAATCCATTACTCTTTGAACTGAACATAATGTGGACATAAATCTAATATTTTTCGTACGAAGTGTAATAGGAGTGAGATAGTTTTGAGGGTTCCTATACCCATGCAGTGTATAATCCTATGCTTACGGTGATGCGTCTGAGACCGCAAACGTTTGAATGATTTAGTTATGTGTCTGTTTGACACTTGGAGATGGGGAGGTCTTCCTTCCCAAGATGTATTGTTCCTTTCCAGTTGTTTAATTAAGTCTGATTTAGTTAGATATAGGCTGTCTTCCTCCCGTGGTACAGCACCGCCAGTGAATTAGCTCCACGCCAGCTCTACACCAATTATGCTACCAGCTATTCACATTCTGCTAGATTTTAAGGTAAAGGTGTTTCTCACAGGGATAAACTCGTACAACTTTCACAAGGAAAATGTTATTTGATCATATTTCAAAGATTTCACTTTTAGTAGACGCAGTTTCCAGTGAAGAAAGAACACAATAATGTAAAAATAACGTTCAAATTTACTTTTAAAACAAGATAGTTCAACAGAAAATGCCCTACGGGCATTGACGAGTGATCGACCGAAAAGAGTATTTCGGCTCCGTATGACATCTACAATAGAGTAGAGAAAGTATGACATCTAAGTTACAATAGAGTAGAGAAAGTAGAAAGTACCTTCTTAAAATTTACATTTAGAACAGAAAAAAAGATACCGAGCGAGGTGACTAAGATGGTAGCGTCTTAGAGGTCCCGAGTTCAAATCCCGTGGCCGACAATTTGACTTGGGTTTTCTCAATCGTAAAGACAAACCTTGAATTGGATATTTGCTTACCATTAATCATCCTCGCTATTTCATCCTGTTCCATATTCATTAAAATTATTATCAGTTGTATTTTAACAGATGCCTTAAACGGCCTTAACTCCGCCAGGTTAAATGAATAAATAAATAAATAAATAAAATAAATTTTCAATATAACACATTAAATGGTTCGGTCTGCAGTTCGGCGAAAATATGGTGCAGTGAATCACATAAATAATCTCTTAATCTGAAGTAATTTCCAGAACGGTAAGAGTATTTAGGATTTCTAATTTAGAAAAAGAATCCTTACAAGCAAATGCTAGGTACAATAATTTTTATTGCAACAAACTACATTCTATTCTAGGGAAATCTGGAAAGTCAAATATTACAAATTTGATGATTTTAACTGAATTTTTCACCTCTTTATTTTAGAAAGAGATATGTTAATTTTTATCTTCAGAAATACATTTAAAATGTCTAAAATAGAAGTGGATCTTTATAGAGAAGCTTAGACCTACTTGACCACAAACGCCAGTACATTGCTATACGCTAAACCTACATTTCTGTATGACGCACATGTTGCTAATTGATTTAGGTCCCCTCCATTCCATATGCAGAAATTGTATTAAATTAATTGAGGAATACGACCAAACAATTGGATTTACTGTACAATTGTATTAGCTCCCGATAGTAACATATTGATTCTGTATCAACGTAGCAAAGCAGTGACCACAAATTAAAGACATTGAATGGTCTTCGTTTTGTAGTCCATGATTCGGAACAGACCTATGACTAGACAAATAAACATGGTTAATTTGTTAGAGTATTTTTCTTGTTATAAGTACTATATTCAGGTAGCCGTGTTTCATTGATTCTTTTTAGGTAGATTTAGGTAGTTGTCATGACTTTCGAAAAATTCTTTCATATCTTTACATTTCATGCCTCCCTAAGTACGAAACCACCGCCCGTTCAAAAAATAAAAAATTGTGATTATATATATATATATATTTACATCTAGCGGCCGTAATTTTGAAGATATTTGGACCAAATTTTATTATGTTATTTCTCGGCCCAATAGTTCGGACAAGTTCGTTAATGAGCAAAATTGGTCCAAGGTGGTCGGGGGAGAGGGTTGAAATTTTTAAAAATTCATATATCGACTCCTATGAAGTATAGAGGGAAACTTTGTTTGAATAAATTAGAGTACTCCCTATGGGGTTCACAGTGACACCAATAATTCGGTGGTTTGGGGGGTAGGGGTGGGAGATGAAAATTCGAAATTTTTGAAACCACGTCTTGTGGGGTATCCTTGAAAAGCTCTTGATGAGTACTCTACAAATCGATAACTAGTTTCTCGATAGTTCTCATATAAGGCGAGATTTGAATGTTTGAAAAAATGCTCTTTCCTCTTTTATGCAGTTATTATTGTGGGTTTGTCATACCAAGGCTAAAGAAGAATAGTGCTGCGCAGCGACAATAAATTAAACCAAAAGCACTTCGAAATCTACTTCAGGCTGTAGGCCTGCCTAAAGGGATTTTTATTCCTAATATGTAAATGCGGAAGCATTGCACTAGTAAATGAAACATCATCAATCACCCGATTTACTCTACCTTTTGGCACATTTTTTTTTTCTTTTTCCACTTTCAATATTCTCTTTCGCATTACTTTCTTCTCATTTATTCTTCTAAAGGTCGCGTGTTTGAATCATGTAGGGGTTTCCTCAATCGCGAAGGCAAATGCCAGATTTGACTTGATTTAACAAAGTAACACCTATCCTTCCCTGTCCGTTGTCTGTACAAGTTTGTAGTCTATTGTCTTAGGAGGAGGCTCAGCTTCGTACTTATCACGTGGTGCATCTTCTACATGCGATTCCCTATAAGTACTGTCTTAATACATGCGACAAAAAATTGTCCCCTTCCCTACGAGCATTGGGCGTAACAACCACTAAAGAGGAGGTTATTCAGCTAAAGAATAAGCTCATTTATATCGTTCCTTTACAATATGTTGTTATTTTGTCTTATCTTTTCCTTATCTTCCATTCCATCGCTTTACTTTATTCTTATTTCTCCCTTCCTTACCATTTTACTTTATTCTTATTTCTCCCTTTCTTACCACTTTACTTTATTCTTATTTCTCCCTTCCTTACCCCTTCAGATGTCTGCGTGTCTTGACATTATAAACGAACGAATCGATCAGGGTGGGCTTACAAAATTAAAGCGATCGATAATTCCATGCGATATACTGAAAAAATCGCGATGCTTTTTTTTTTCAAGTTATGACAAAAGAAGGCAAAGCCACCTGCATTTGAGTGGACAATTAGCCTAATTACCAAACTTTTCAATGTAATAATTGTTGTCGTGCAACCCGAATTTGTTTAAAAAAATCCTTTGCTTCTGTTTAGAATGTATTTTGTTTTGGCTTATAAGTGTTTATTTGTGCAATAATCCGCATATAAAATATTTTTATTTATTATGAGGGGTTTACAACCATAGTGAACCAAGTCCATCAACCGAAGGAACCAAGCCTCAAAGGTTTTGAACATCACAGGAACTTCCTTCCACATCTCTAACTCAAATGTTATTTATTAGCCTGCAATTCAACTATTGACTTGATTCTCTACGGTAGTGAATAGAACATGCTTTCAGGTAACTTACCCGTACACTATCTCCAAATGTATGAAAATTTGACTTTTTTCACTATGGTTATGAACCCCACATATATTTATAAAATAAAACCCTTAAGGATTTTTGTGGTATATGCTCCTCTTCGTTTGAATTTGTATTAAATTTTCCCCATTTTTGTTATTTATTGACACCTGATTAAGCTATAGTTGGTACATAGTACAGGCTATTGAACCTCAACATAGTTTTTGCAATCAGTTTTTGTTATTATAACTTCATTGTAATTCGTGGGTTGCAATTATTATTGAAGACTACAGCACAGATAGAACTTATTAATCTTTAATCGGATTAAAGAGATGGCAGTCGGAACATAATTATCAGATTATTTTTTCAGCAGGCTAGTTGTAAGAAGAATGTACTAATTTTTGTGCCTTGTCTCCTGTACTTGCCAAAACTCAAAATTACATCCCTCGAAGGGTAATGTATGATTTGTTTCTCCATCCAAAGTGGGCAGGAACTTTGTTCGAAGCTTTGATCTTAATGCATCTCCTCCTCACTCAAGTGAAAGGGGAGAATTTAGCTGAATTCGGATTCAATTAAAGTTTCGACCCCAGTTCAACTTCATGAGCAGTGAGATTCTGAACGACTATCCCTTCAGAAAGTTACAAGGCATTGCATTGATTTTTTATCCTTTCACATTAAGAATTTGAAACCGAAAAATTGATTCTTATTCCACTGCATTTTACTTGGTCTGTTCTCTCCTTGTCTAATTTTGTATTCCTCAAAATACTTTACAGGTTAAAGAAGTAAATTTTTACTATGGAAAGCAGTGGATTTCGTAAGACTGGTAGCGTCGAAATGTTTTGAATTAATTTGGTAACGGGGTCTGTGGGGTTTTATCGGCCTCCCCCACGTCAGCCTAGAAGGCTTATTGTGCATTTGTGCAACCCTATTGCAAGAGCTCTCACTGTTTCCCAAAATCTGTTCCCTGGACGAGTTGGAGTATTTTGCTTCCTAAGTCAGGACTGTTTCCTAGGTCTTCTCTGGTTATGTAAAGTATAAATAGCTTTCTTGTCAAGAGTGGGCAGTCAAATAGGAAGTGCGAGGTTGTCTCCACATCCTGTTTGCATATTCTGCAAGGGGTTCATCTTTATAGAGTCCCACTTTGCGTAAATGTTTCCTGAAGTGACAATGTTCGGTAATTAGTGCAACAACTTTCCTTATTCCTCTACTGTCCAAATGTTGTAGAGATGAAGAAAGAGCGTTGCTTAGACTTAAGACCAGCCTCATGACTTGCCTCTGTCCAGGATATGTTTTCCACTCGTGTTGGTGTTCTTCCTGAATCCTTGTTTTTACAGAGGTACCGGTATCGTCGAAATAGTTGCAACATATTCCGTCAGTCTCCAGAGTTTTATGGTCAAAGCCTTTTATTATTTCAGTCATCCACTGAATTCTATTTACACTTATTTCGTAGAGCAAGGTCTATAGGCCTTTATCGGGCGTTGGGGAAGTTTTATCATGTGAAATACTATATATTTATGTATGCATGTATTTATTCACACTGCAATTGGGCTTTGCCCGGTGGCAGTGGTATCATTTACATTTACATTACAAGAAAACATTAAAGATTAAGAAAATATTAAAAATTATTACAGATATCCATTCTAATAACTAATAACCTAATATTCCTAACAAATTATGGAATTAAATAATAAATTAAATAAAGAAATTAAATATGAGTTAATGAAGAAAAATACTTAAATACATGTCAAATTAAATATTTAAAAAAAATACATAAATACACTACATATCAAGTATAATAATCATACATTTCTAACTAAACAGATACAAGTTAAAATAATTGATTTAATATGCTCTGCTATAAGCTTCAGTTATTTTAATAATGCTAATAATTGCTACCCAAAAATTACGGTGAGTGTTTATAACAAACATTGATTGCAGAAACTCCGTCGAGGTACAGAAGACGATACTATGTATAAACTATGAATAAAATCTCAAGGAAAAATAAAAGAATATACCACAAATATGTTTGGGGATTTTGTTTTATAAATATATTTGAGTAAATATATGGAGGATGAAAGGGGCTCGATATGATGCGCGCATGGAGAAAGTAGGACTTGAGGGATGGTTGGATGGAGTTAGCAAGAATAGGGTTAAATGGGAGGCTCATGAAAGCGCGGCAATGAACCTCCGGGTTCCATAAAATAGACAGTATTCCTTTAGCTTCCTTAGGAATGATCTATTGTCATTAAGTAAGTAAGTTTGAATAAATATAAATATTAGGGATGGATCGATACCAGATTTTCTCGATACTCTATACCGATACATGATTTTTTTCCTCGATACTCGATACCTTCAACATTTCCAGTTTCAATAAATAAGTACATTAAAAATTAAAATTTGAGAGAACTCTGTAATATCAACTAAATTAATTAAGTCTGCATATTTATTGAGACAAAATTTAATTTCATCAGTAGCCTATAATTATTTTTAAACTTTACATTAAAACTAAAATTAGTTTTTTTAAACAGTCCACTTACAAGTTTTTGTTAAAAAATACTAGCATTCTCACATAATTGCAGAATTGCAAAATTACAAAAGTATCGAAAAAGTATCGAGCGAGTTTTCTGAAGTATCGTTCGATGCCGATACCATGCAAGTATCGAGAGTATCGAAGTATCGAAAGTATCGAGGACCCATCCCTAATAAATATTTGATGTCTGGATTATTTCATAATGAACGTGTGGCGGGAGATTGTTCAGAGTATTCCGAGAGATTTTTAAACCCATGACCTGAGAAGGCAACGGGGAAAGCGTGCTTGGCACGTGACAGTATGGACAGAGCAAGGTGCTTCTGACACATAAGAATATTTTCTGTAGCGCAAACTTATATGTGGGGAAAAGGTTTTACCAAAGAAGAGAGGTCAAATACCTGTGAATGGACTGTTAATTAGTAGGCCTAGTGACATTCCTTTACAATTCCAAGCAATTTTCTCTATTGAAAATGAGTGGAAATGAACCTTTTCGCTGCTACTGAGGTATAAGTGCATCACTTAAAAATTGTATAAAAGCAAAATTTAAGATTTATAATCTTTTATTATAAAATGTAAAGATTTTCATCAACAATTTTTCACATTGATTTTAAACTTAGACCCCACTGATGTTTTACTCGATTATAAAACTATATTTTTCAGCTCTGAAAGGATTAAGTCTCTATTTCTATCGCTTTCTGTTTTTTGGTAGGAATACATGTTCTAGCAGTATGAGACGCTTCTTGTAGCGATTAATTACAGAGTATGTAGCTTGATGACCCTGAAATCCGGACACCCAGGTCTGCACGGGGCGCAGGCAGCGACAGTAGAGCAGATTCTCGTGAGCTGTGAATAATTTAGCAAGTTATATCTTAACATTGTCCTTCCTTCCCTATCCTTGCAGCACTAAGGTATAACAAGGTTGTTGTATACTTCCCCCAGCTCTGTTAACAGAGGTCCACCTCTATACGTAACAGAGCGTAAGATATCAAAGCGTGATGAGTAAGAAAAGTGTTGATTAAAGGCCTTAATGGACCAACTTTACGACTTAAGTCAGATTACAGCGAACATAGAGCTAGGCCTACATCTTACGCTCAAACCGTGATCCCGTTCAGTTAACAAATTACTCTTTTTTCTTTTAATTCCTTAGCTGTAGTCTGCTTCTTTTCTTTTCGATTTTTCCTCAACCTACATGAGACTTATAATATATTCCTGTAGACATAAATTGTATGGAAACCATACGACTATTGTAACTTTTAGTCAAATACATTTAAAAACGAAACCGTCCTATAACATGCTATTACCTAGTACATTTCGTGATATTTGTTTATAGGGCTTTATTTTTTTATTTTGAGTCAATGTTTGGTCGTCCATTTTTCTTTATTAATAAAAGGACTTTATGAGGCAAGGTTCATTGCTAAGGCCTATATATATATACACGTACGCAATTTGGCCATGCTGACAATTATATACAAACTGATGACAATGGCATAATTGACTCTGTAAAGATTTTTCCAAGATAAATAGCTTTAAAATGCAGAAAGGAGACATGTTCAGTCAATTTAACCTCTTGCTCTGTCAAGCTATGTGAATAATACTTCCCAATTACTTTATCATATTATATATTCATATACTCATTAAAACTGATAATAATAGACATTGACTGGAAAACAGTTTTTCTGTGTTTCCTGTAAAATGTATAAATCTGGCTACGTCCCTTTCTGCATTTTGAGAATCTAATGACAAAAGTTTTACCATACTCTAACATGCTGTTATAGTGTATCATAGGACTATAGGCCTTCATTGATCAGTAGGGCAAGGCATTTGATGATTTTGCATCTTTTTTGTATGATGGTTAAAAGATAGCTCGAATATATATAAATGTGTATCATCAATTAATTGATCAAATAAGAGCTATTTGTTTTTGCATTTTTTTTGCTTTATTTTGCATTTTTTCGTAATTTTCAATAGATAGGTCATTTTTTGGTAATTTTTAGGTCATTTTCGGCATTTTTAGGACTTTTTCGGCAGTTTTAGGACTTTTTCGGCATTTTAGGTCTTTTTCGGCATTTTTATAGTTTTTTAAATGAAGTCTTACATTACATTATATTTTTATTTTTTTATTTATTATTTTTTATTTTTAATGCTTGTCTATTATAACTGTAAAAGCAAATAACATCCACAGGAAATAAAGCAGATTGCAGCGTTACTGGAAGGAATATGCATTTTGAACTCTTGTTACATTTCCAAGAAAATACAGTATAAGCAATACCTGCTTCTCCTACTTTTAAGCATTTTGAACTAGTCTACATTTCCAAGAAAACAACGTTGTAAATACAAGCGGCTATTGACGAATGTGTCCTTCTTGCATTAAAGAAACAACACTTGGGACACAGCTCCGTTAGAGATAAGCGAGGCGACTATACCTGCTTTATTATTTTAAAGGAATGTGCATCATGAACTAATCCGAGCATCCTATTGTTATTCATTTTCAGGTAGGAGGACTTTCACTATGTCTTTCAGTTGTCTGTAAGAGTTGTATGAGATAGTTTGTTGACAGAAGAGTTCAGTAAAATGCCCAAAGTGAAAGAAAGTACGTTTGATAAATTAAAACGATTTGTTTCCGAGTACGGAGAAAATGTTTTTTCCACCGATGGAAAAATATTGTTCTGCAAATTATGTGATGTGAGGGTTTGTGCCGAAAAAAAAATTTACGGTTGAACAACATGTATCAAGAGAGAAACATAAACGTGGTCTGCAGCGACTTGAAGAGAAAAGAAACCGTGGCCTGCAACAGACACTTCTGGGGGAAAGTTGTTCAACACTTTCGCCGTTTTGCGAGAAACTGTGTACAGCATTTTTATGCGCCGATATGATGGGCACGCCAGTTCAGAAAAAAAAATTTAGTGAAGGGTATTCAAGTAGGCCTAATATTAATTTACTTACTTCTTTAGCAGCAAAATAAATGTGTTTTATATTGTAAATTTATATATAACGAAATGTCATCCATTAAATTGGTCCTTAAAAGCAATTCATTACTTAAAAAAAATAATTATAAGTAATAATGATAAAATGTATTGGTCTTTTTTTATTTTTTTGGGGCATTTTTTCACTATTTTTAGGTCATAAATGCATTTTTTATTTTGCATTTTTTCACTTTTTTATGGTCATTAAATGCCTTGCCCTATTGATCAGTATAACAAATTTAATTCAGATAAAATTATAATAATAAATTCTATAGAAAGATTCTAGAGTCGCACAATTCCACAATCACAGCCATTACGTTACGTTGGGAGTTATTGTGAATGGGACAAGGTACGTAGGCAATGCGAGGTAAAAGCAAAGGCAAGCAATCTGACTAATGACAATAGGTAGAGTGGTAGGGGTCGCTAGTCTCTGGGGAGGTTTTCGTGTTCCCCGCCTGGTACCCCAAGGGGGTTAGTCCTGAGGAACTGAGACGTACAAGCTATGTTACATGAATCCAGCTCTGCCATTACTCTTATATTTCTCTTCTCCTTAAGCCCTCTTCTGAGATAGTTATAAATTATTAACCACTTAATTTTACAGCCGTATTCTGATTTGTTCAGTGTAATATGTTTAACTTGAAGTAGGACTATATGATTCTTAACGATTATTACATTATGGTGCATAGTAGATTAATAATAACAATGAAAATTCATATGAGTTATAATTCTTCTACAGATAGTGATTATTGAAAGATATAACAATATTCAGAGTTATTTCATTCCATTTATGGTTGCTGTATGCAAAATCCGTCTGACAGATACTACAGGATATCCCAAGATAAATCCGTCTAACTATATATCAAAATGAAGGAATCATGAAGGAAAACAAAGACAACAGAACGCTATAGTTACACTTAATATTTTTTATTATCTTTATATCTCTTGTTGTGCTCCATTAATTAAATATAGGTTTTAGATTTACGTTTTGGATTACGTTTTTACACGATAATATTGGGCTCAATGAATAAAACATAAAATAAGGAATTTTCCTTTGATCAACTATAATTTTCCTGCCCAACCATTTAGTCGTTTATGTTTTATTGTTTGTTTTCACGTTATAGCCTGTCTATTAAATAAAACAAATTTGTGAACATTGTTTCACTTTACTGTTTTTCTTCTTTCTTTGGAGCAATTATGTTGACTGTAGAAAACTATTTGTTGTTCAAAAACGAATTATATTACTAATCTTTAGACTTCACAACAAGACTCTTGTAAAAGTTTTTAAAGGATAATTGCATTTTCATCCTTCAATGCATATATAGTCTACAGTTTTATTATTAAAAAAGAATGAAAATTATCTCTGTAAGCTCGGCTAGTACAGATTCATAATACACACTTCGCTTATTTATAACGTGCCTGATCGACATGGTTTGGAAAAAAATGATAAGTCTCTCTGCCAAGTTGGATTAATTTTTTTTATTATATTGCCTAAACAATTTTAAAGTTTGCCATTGCCTGTTTTTAAAAATCAATAAAGAAATTATTTCTTACTAAATGTTACTTCTCTGTGTGCGATTTTTTTAATGATAAATTTTAAGTTGTTCTGTGATCACTTTGTATGGTGAAAGACTTTTTAGATTTTACTGGACCTACTCAATCTCATTATTTCTATATTTGTGTAACTATCTCTCTGTTTTAGCCTTGTACCTTTATTTGTAAATATTGAAAATATCTGTTTGATGAGTCAATATTTTCTATATGACGGCAATCTGACAAAAATTGTAAACTTATAGCCATTGTATTAACTTATCATAAAGAACCTTTTGAATCAAAACCTGGAGATAGTTATGAAAAATTGGGCAGGTTTTCGCCACCGGTTATAGGAATCTTGTTTGTGTCTAGATCTTCAAGTAAAGACGTCTTACTATTGAATAAAATATAGGAACTAAAAGTTCATAAACGATGTAGTTAACTCGTTCCCTACGCCTTTTCCTTTTCGAGTCAGCTTGAGCCAAAAATAATAGAGTTCAGATTCATTCATGAAGATACTGGAGGCCCACCTTTTTCGTGTTTTTCTATATCCGCAGTTGTTTTTCTGAAACTTTTCTTCTCCTATTCGTGATTCCAATAAAAGTCAACATACAGGCTCTGAATCATTCCTTAGAAGTAGTTGCTAGCATGAATTGGAGTTGTGAATGTATGGAGAGAAAGACTATAAACGATTGAAGGAGAGAAAATATTAGGGACTTTATTGTTCATCCTAACTACAATTTTTCCGTATATAAGCACAATCCTAACTCCTATTCTCCTTCTCTTATGAGAGTTCAATGATGCGTGGAAACATTGCTTAATGATGCTTTAGGAATTGAGAAAAGATCGACCATGTTTTTTCCAAGGTTTAGCAGTTTTTCGAGTGCCATTCTCCCTATCCCCTCTCACTATTACACCCCTTTACCACGCCTACACAAAACTTGCATGTACAAACTTCTGCTGCTGCTTCTTTCTTGAAACTCCTAATTCCTTTATGTTCAAAAACTCTTTAAAGTCTACGAACTTGGACTCGACCCTTCAACACTTGAGCTGTTTTAAGAATCTAAATTGTTTATGTCTAGCTTTTTGAAAGTTTGGCTTGATTCCAACTGTAGCGCCTGTCCGTCTTGGTAGTATAGAGGTAATGTGAGCATTTCCAACAAAATGGTAATGTATACTACTGTGACAAGTCATAACCCAGATATGCTTTATGAATCCAATATTCAATGTCATGTACTCACACTGCTGGCTGTAAAACAGACAAGAGACTAAGCTTTCTGCTTCAAAAGAAAATATCAATGTGGACTATCTGGTAATCTAATAGTTACAGTTTTAATAGAGTTCTCTGCAATAGCAAGTATATTTTTATGGACTGCCTATGTTCCAACACGATCTGTTTAGATAATTCTATGCTACATTGCATTTAGAGCAGTTTAGAGGCTTATATTTGAAATTTAAAAAAAAATCCCTTATAGACCACTGCTTGATATTGCTAACAATGCTACGAAAATTTTCATAAAAGAACAAGGTAACGACATTTTTACTTTATTTATGTTTTCGCTTATGTTGCACGTTGTAGATGTCTCTGCTTTTTAACAAACATCACCCATAAAATATCGGAACTTCAAGTTCTCTTGTTAAACGTTTTTAGTAGTCTGCACATAAATATGGGGTAAAGACGACAATATGATGCTGAAATGTGTTATGAAATGTGAAATGAAGAGTTAGATCGTAAATTATGTGTAATTTTAAATTGATATATGTTATTTTCTTCTCCGTTGACATATGTAATTTTTTTGTAAGGCGAAACAAACGGCTGATAAAGTTGTTTATAGTTTTCAACAAATGTAGCCTATAAGAAAATAGCTTATAAAGGAAGCACTGTTCACCAGGTAACAGATACCCTCAAATGCACTCGTACGAGAAAATGAATTTTACAAATGAAACATTTAATTTATGAAAAATTCAAATATTTTAACACATAATTTACACATCCTACGCCTTACTACTTTTCACGAAAATCAGGATGACCAGTTTACTCTTTAATATATTTTATTTAAAAAAAAATAGGGTGGCATGTTTATAATTTTATCTGAAGTTTAATATCTCAAATCTAATAAGCTAATCATAAATAGTATGTTGAAAACTAATGCGGTGTACTGTAGACTTATTCGTGGTTTAATATTTTAATTCTTTCTTATAATATTACTCTTCAATTTTCGTACTGTACAGAACACGTATACCTACATGTTTACAATACAATAATATAATTACAATTACAATATGTGCAACCATTTCTTCTTAAGGCACTTCTAAATGCTGAGGTCTCTTTGAGATATTTAGCCAACGTTTGTGGTAAATAAATTTGAATATTGCGAAAGTTTTTCTAATTATTTCGGTCCGTTATTAAATACTTACACTAATAAATCTTTGAGATGATTGTATCTTTACTAGGGAAAGTTTATTTATGAAGTATACCGCGACACTCAAATGATTTTGAATTTGAAATCGCTCAATAATCAAATTCATTAATTTGGTGGGAGTCTTATGAAACCATGTAGATGTTATACGTGGAGATAATATTAGGTAGCTACTGCAATCTTTCCCAAAGATAATGGATTTACTCAGTCATGAGATTCAAACGAAAGCGCAATAGCTATGGAACGGGATTAACTCTCAACTGATAGTCGAATCCAAGAGGGATACGGTACGTAACACTCAGGCTCGCCGACGACAAAGACAAGGTGACGAGTCCCCACTTGGTCATAATAATATGTGATAAAAATAGATAGAATTATGCAATAAACATCACCCTCAGCGAAAGACCACTCATATTTACTGTCAAGAAATAAACTGCAGCGTAAAGGGAACATTGCTGATGAAATCCATTCAATTTAAAATTTTATTGTAATACTGACCTAAATCTTGTATAAGATGGTACGTTCGTTATTACACTATTCTTTGGTTGCTCATAAAAATGAAGAATTACTACGAAAGAGCTGCTCCTTAACTACAGGCAACTCATCTCACTTTAGTGGTGGGCGGGTTAGCTTGCACAAATAAAGTTGTGTTGAATCCTTCTCTCCACACTTTTATGTATCCTTTTACCAAAGGCACATGCACTTACTTGAATTATTGGAAGGCAATAAAGAAGCAGAAGAAAACATGATCCTTAATTTTCCTTGGTTACGATAACATCAGTAGCTAACAATTATTCTGAAAACTCATTTGTTACAATGACGAATTTTTAGCATTTACTTGCTACTAAGGGATACGCCGTGGTGTAGTGGTTAAGGCACTGCGCTACAAACCGGAAGGTCGCGGGTTCAGTTCCCCATGAGGTTGCTGAGATTTTTTAATTTGCCTAATCCTTCTGGTGGCACTATAGCCGTGGGGTCGACTCAGCCTCTAACGGAAATGAGTACCAGGAGTATTCCTGGGGGTAATATAACGGCCGGTGCGTAGGGCTGACAAACTTGCCACCTTCATGTGCCGTTTGTCACAATCTGGGATAATCATTCGTATATTAACTTCACCATTAAATTTACGTAAATAATAAATCTGGGACTTGTGTATTCCTTTCCTGTCGCAGGCTAGAAATCTTTTTGAAAAGAACGAAACTGATAACTACCTGGGCGGCATAAAGGTGATGTAGTCAGACCGGAGCATTACACCTTGACGTGTCGTGGTGCATGACGCTGTCCTGCTCTTCCGGCGCCCCTGTCATTATGACATTATTTTCATATTGTTCACACTGCGCATCATGATGGTTAGTTACTCACGCACCGTTTTGTTCCTCCCCCTTGCATTACCTCAGTGTCTTGGTTTTGCGTGTTACATAAATGAATAGACAAAATCGAACAATTTCCGTGGAATCGAGCTTATCCTTTATCATACATTAGTGATACAGTAATGACTTACAATGATGATTTTACTTATTAAGTAGACTGTTGATTTTATCTCTCCTTTTCTCAATCTTTTCCACCTAACTACGTATCTCCTTTCCTTTGTTTTCATTTCTGTTGAAAACAGTATCGTTATCGCTAAACGAAAACAATTTCTTATTCAAATTATTATTTTCGTTGAACCCTTCAAGATAAATTTACAAATATGTTTTTAAACCTTCAATGAAAAATAACCTACAGGGCAATATTTTGGAGATATGGATAAAAACGATGGATAACTAAGTGTTCAACAAATGTACAGACATTACGTGATTATACGGTTAGTTTGTTAATTTATTTGCTTACATAGTAGGCCTACAGAGTTTTTCATTATACTCGTACATATAATTTATATTAATTTATAAACGTTTCATAAAAATTAATGCATTTAAATTTACAAAACTATCCTTATGCAAATATCTCTATTTTAAACATGCTACATTTTACAATCTTATACTTTATTAATACTATAGCCTACATTTGAATATTTTACATTATTTTGAATATTTTACATTTACATATTTACAGTAGGCCATAAAGAAAATTAAACAGTGGTGTTTTTACAAGGAGTATGCAGAATAGGATTCTAACTTTCAATTTTCATGAAGTCATACAGAAGAATTAAAACAGTCGAACATGTTGATAATTAATCGCTGTTTCTTATAACCACTTAGTAATGGATCATTAAGTATGGAAGGATAAATATATTTTCATTCGACCAGTCTCGTGGTCTAATGGTCAGAGCTTCTGATTACTAATCATGAGGTTCTAGGTCGGCTAAGGGGAATATTATCTTTCATAGATAGGTTCCCCTGGCCAACACGGTATTGTCAGTCAGTAAGGCTTTCATAAAGTTTTATCATTTCATCACCTTCATCATCATCTCATCGTCTCTCTGCCAAGTCAGCGAGAGTACCACAACCCTAGCGGTTACGTTGAAAAACATATTCTCATAACTGCAGTTTAAAGAAAGTAAAAACATTTCTAAGGCGACGTATGCTGTACTCACATTGAATGAAATATTTATGAGCTAATTTTAGCATCCCTATAATTTAATTCTTCGGAACCATATTAATTGTCTCTGACCGTGGGGCAATTGCTCAAGCCGCTATGAATGAACTCTATATTAGCCGATCCGAGTGAGGTTTTTCGGGTTTCCCTCACTCTACCAGGTGAATGCTGAGTCGGAGACACGCTAGACAGGTGACTGAACATAGAGAAAATAAGTAGTTATATTAGTGCTGAGGCAAACAGCTAACTAAACATAGTATCTCCACTGATTTAGGACATAGCCTACAAGAACGGAAAATGGAGCAATAGGACAAATTCGTCGAAAAGTTGAGACCGGAGTAGGGCCTCTGGTTGAAGGCACCGAGGGTGGTGGAGGGTCCAACAAAAAAGTCTCTGGCCGTGACCCTTCTTGGAAAAAAAAAGTATATTTTACGTTTAAATTCGGTACTAAATTTTCACTCAATCCCTTTGCTTTATCACCCTATTAAAAAAGAAAACTCATATACACACATGCATGTATCTATATACACCGATATGCCTGTAGGCATATGTGCATGTGAATGTGTATGTGCGCGCATGTGTGTTTGCATTTCTAAACAGTGTGAGTCAAAAAAGGAAGATCTTTTGGAAAAGAATCGTGTTTTTAATATCTATGCGAAAAGTTGCAGAAAGTCAGTAGCTTGCTCGCCCAGTCAGCGGGCTTGAAAAATGTCGAAATCGTAGCGTTTTTTCCTCTCGTTTATGGACAATGGTTCGTTTAAGCTTTGAATAATGACCGCTTTATTCCTTCCCATAAATTTTATTTAACTTATTTTGTTTACTATGCATACATACCTACTTGCATCATGCGTGCATCCATACATACATCCGAAAAAAATAATTAAAAAATAATAATAATAATAATAATAAATAAATAAATTTAAAAAACTGTGAAAAATAATTATAACCAAGCTTCTTCGTTTTTACGTATTGTATCTACATTTCTTGCTGCTCGACAGTATAGACTAATAAATAATTCATACCAAGAAGTAAAGAAATTCCTTTTTGTGGCACATAGCCTATAGTATTTTTAACTTGATACAATTTAAACTTGGAGATATATCGCCATCCAGTCACAAAACAGGGACTTCCTTGCATGTCCTGCCTAAATATTAGTGCATAGCCTATGATTTGTCCCTAAGCCTTAAGGAAAAGAGGGAAAAATAAGAAGAATATTGTAATTTAAAATGTTAAAGTTTATTTTATCTTATAACATCTTACAAGAAATGAACATAAGTACATAAAATAAAAGAAGTTAAATAATTCCAAATCCGGGCTTTGCCTGGGAAAGTTAGACAACACTAACCTAAGTGTGAGGAACCATGGATGAAGAGACGATGCCCTTCAGTATTGAGATGTCAGCATTCATTAGGAATAATTAACATAATTAGAAGTACATTACGATACACAGGTGAAATGGGCAGTGCTGCTAAAGGGGAATGCATTGCAATTAGGGGAAGAAGAAGTTACATCCAATGCACATTACTGGTAGGGGTGATGTCACGACTGATGTTGCGTAGTGTGGGTGAACATATTGATCCGTACATTCATAAGTGCTTTGCTATACGCAGCTTATGTTGCGTAAGTGCACTTCCAAGCTTCGCTGCCAGTGTACTTACTATAGTGTTCGGGTACAGATATTCTATTGCTAACAGTAGGCGATACTAAATTGTTAAACGTCCTTCAAGACGCTTGATTATGCACCATTCTTGCAGATCGTCACCACTTCTTACTCCCTTTCGAAGGGTTTCCACCAGTAATGTTTGTTTGGGAGGAAGGCATTTTTGGTAAATACTAGATAGTGACCTACATAGCTACAGGGATTCTCTGGCGAGGGACCAACTGTACGCAGAGCCTCCTCCCAGGACAAAGGAGTCGATGAAAAATATTCCGAACCGGCATTCCAAACTGAATGACATTGCGATGGGGAAAAGCAACTTCACTAAGAATTTGTGGGCCCCAGCAAAAATTTCCAAGGGCCCCCTGAAAAATTACTTTATGCCTATACTTATTTACTTACTTACTTACTTACTTACTTACTTACTCTCTTACTTACTTACTTGCTTGCTTGCTTACTTACTCACTCAGTGGCAATAGACAATTCCTCAGCAAGCTAAAGGAATATTATATATTCTATGGGACCCGAAGGTTCATTGCCGCGCTTACTTGAGCCCGCCATTCAACCCTATTCTGTGCTAATTTCATCTAATCATTCCTAGAAAATCCTGCTTTCCTTAAATCTATCATAATATTGTCCTCCCACCTATGTCTAGGTCTTCCAAGTGCTCTTTTCCCTTCGGGTCTCCCAGTCTATACTTTTGAGGTATGTTTTTCCTCCCCGAAGCGAGCAACGTGTCCAGCCCATTTCATCCTCTGTGAGTTAGTTATCCTTATTATATCCGGTGAAGAGTCATGAAGCTCGTCATGAAGCTCGTCGTTATGGAGTTTTCTCCAGTCCCCATTTTCATCTCTCTTAGGCCCTGTTTTCGAACACTCTCAGATTATGTTCTTTCCGAAGAGTAAGCGACCATGTACTTCATGCCTATATGTGTTATAATTTTTAAATAGTCTATAATGTGACCAACATAGTAGGCTCATAAAAAATAACACAATTTCTTCCCGAAATTCTAAAATACCGCTGTTTTGAAGTCAGGAACTCATACTTACATGATCGTTCTCTACATTTTATATTCTAGATATACTTATTACGTTTTAAGTTTTAGCATACTTTTCCATGGGAATGGATGGGTTTATAGGCCTAACCTACACCAATAAATGCTGAAGCGAGAGAGGAAAATATCACACTTCACCAAGGTGTAGGTCGAGACAGGTCTATAACACGCGAGCTGACGTCAATACCTATGTTTTCCATTAGGTCTGCCTATTCATTAGCAAGAGTGTGTTATAAAAGGCAAATAATAACAAATTATCCTTCAGACATCTCAAATTGCAGGCCCCTAAGACCCCACTGTTGAAAACTTGGAATCCCCAACGCAGATTTGAGACGAATATGAGTCTTACCGCCTATGCTACCTCAATCAGTTTAACAAGCAGACAAAATAATTCACTGAAAATTCGTTTCTCCTAGCAATTTGTTTCCCTATATTTTGTCATGTTTTTGCCATGTAAAAATGTATAAAGCTCAAGCAGGTATAGGTTTACTTGATTTTTACATTCCTTTTACATTAAAATTTTATTAAATACAAAATAAAAATAAAACTATTATACACTCACCATATTTCAACCTGAGGATTGTAAAATGCAAGTTAAATAGTATTAATAGGCTACTCTAGAACCTTGTGTAAACCCACAAGACAGCAGTTGTTCGAGTTCCTTATCTATTATTATTATTATTATTATACATGATTTAATTGATTGTGTAATAAGTAAAACCAACAAATTTTTCAACAGAACCAAAACTCTGGGCAAGAAGAGTTTTAATCTGATGAGAAATTCGGAGAAATCACCAAGAAATTCTAAAAACTCTCATTTTACACATCTTTTTTTTCCGGGGGGAATCCCAACTTTTTTTTAATGATATTCCATATCCCCAAATCCCTAGTAATTGAAAAAAAAAATATTTATTTCGCCCCCTTCAATAGGTTGCGGACCCGCCCCTAATTTCTCCATTAGCATTTAAATTGTTGCGTGCCATGATGTTGTGTGAATTAGTTAAGTTAAGAACGCATATGATTTGGGCTATAGGCCTAACATATGTACCTTCTTATCTTCCAAGAAAATAAGTAGCCTAAATAAATAAATTATACAGTATTTCAATTATTTTCATTTTCCTACTGAGCTTTATTTGTTGCGTTGTGTCTACAATTCATGCAGAAATTATCTGAAGATGATGTATTAGCGTCGAAACGCGTAGAAGATAACATCTGCATATCAGTAAAAGACTTTTACTGTAAGGACGTTAAGCACATTTTAAAAATGTTTTAAGAATTTTTAGTAATATTTTTGACTAATTCATTGTTTGTACAAGGTTTTATATTTCTAGACTGGTAGCTTATGCTACTGGTTAAATATAATATAATATAATAAATATATATAATATAACAATATAATATAATATAAATTTAATATAATATGATAAGTTATGTTTTATAAAGTAGGTTAGGTTTCTACTGTTTTAATTACTGATCATAGGTAAAAATTATAAATTAAAACAATAAAACAATTAAAATCAAAATTATACGGTACTCTCAATATTACAGAATTAAGCCTTCCTGATTCACTGTTCTTTCAGAATTAGTCACGGGAGTATGAAGTTATACAAGGAAGGTAGCGTTTAGCAAATAAACTTTTCACTTCCTGTTTCTTGCTCAAAGTGCAGTCACTTAAAAGTTCCATTCCTTTTGTCTTACCCGCGTTCAATCCATCAAGATATGCCATATTAATAAGAAGAAGTACAATGAAAATGGAGAAAGGGGACTTTTGAAATAGGATTTATATTATTAATAGAAATGGGAACTGAAGTATCAACAGAACATGTATACAATAGGCAGGGGTTGTGTTTGGTTTAATTGTTTGGTCGTCTGCAGGAAAAATTTCTCTATCCTGTTGGCGAGAGCGATGACAAAACTGAAAGAGCCAAGCTGTTGTCCTCTCCTCTTGCAAGACCGTGGTGCGTGAAGTGTGACTGCACAACTGAATGTTACAGCGGCTTAACTGACAACTCTCATGTATTGTGTATTTTATGTAGTTCTTCTTACCTGTCTTAAATATCTCAAGCGATCATTCCATAGACCTACTGCAGAAAAATTTGCATATAGGCTACGTGTCTAAATCCATTAACTTAATATTGAATAGCTAAAGTTCTGTATTTGTACCTTTTTCTCTAATAGCAATACTTATCTAACTCCGTGGCGCTACATCTCTGAAGGGTCAAAGCCTACCACCCGACCGCTGCGTCATCTACCATAGGCAGATGGCAGGATTGGGGGGCATGTGGTCAGCATGCCGACACCCACGACCGTTAATGGTGGTTTCCATAACCTGAGCCGCTACTTCTCTATCAAGTAGCTCCTCAATTTGAATCACGAGGCTGAGTGGACCCCTACCAGACCTCCCTAACTCAGAAAAATCCTAGGAGGTACCGGGGATCGAACTCAGGCCGACGGATCTGTAGTCAGGGAGGCTAACCACAAGAGCCGGCGGTCAGTACTTATCTAATACTTTATTATTATCATTATAATTATAGTTATCATTATTATTGTTGATATTGTTGTCGTAATTACCTGTTTATGAAATTTGTTATGAATGTCCACGGAATTTCAAGTGTACGTCTTGCTTTTATAGGTTAGTGACAATTTCCCGGAGGTAGATTCCATTCGCACTGTACTTCGCGTCAACGTTTGAGAGCTTGGCGATTAGATTGGTGTCAGATTATTTTTTTTATAGCTCGATCATTCTGGGGCTCTGTTTAATACCACTCGTTGAGTCACAAGCAGGAGCCTTGGGAGAAGTGTCAACCAAAGGAAGACCTTTGTTAATTAAGATTGCGATGGTAAACTACTTTTTTATTTCAGAAGATTGTTTTTTTTTCTTTTTTTACATAACTAATAAAATTCATGTTTAATTTCATTGTCAAGGTCTTAAGACACTCATGTTCTGACAAGGTAAAACATAGTCCTCAGTCACCACCCCAGATATAACCATTATATTCGCTTGAAAGTACTGGCAAAAACGCAGAAAAAGTAACATAGTCGCCCTCAACGGGACAAAGAAATGATGCAAAATTGCTCTCTCATACCATCATCATATCCCCCGTATGACTACCTGACGCTTAAATTGTGCAGTAATAAGACGCACTGACCCGAGTGAGTCAAATGTGACGCCCGACAAAAACTACACGTCACTAACCTGGCCACCATGGAGCTTAACTGAACATAGATCACAAGCTTAATGAGTTCTGAACATGTTCACTGTTTATTTAAATTGTTATTATTATTATTATTATTATTATTATTATTAAAGTATGTTACTTAGTCTGTTAATGACAGTTGTGCCATAGATCATCATGAAACATCCATCATGAAATATAAGATTTTTGTGCAAATATCAGCCGATACTGTTCCTATCCTATATCTTACAGACGATTGTCCGATTTCCTTGGTGAAAAACTTTTCAGCGACTACGATGTTGTGAAACAACAAGTAGCCTACAGACTGGCTTTCATCACAGGCGGAATAATGTTCTGTTGTTTAAAATACACAAGAAAATGAAATCCCTCCGAGGACAATGTATTTCTACTTATCGGTTGTTTTTAGGTCTATAACGTCCGTCGTTATTTTAAAGCCTTCTGTAGTCTATAGACTATCCTACTCAAATTAAAATGCGCGTGTGTAAGTATAATATATTCATATATTAATATAATAATGTAACACAAATTGAACACGAATTGCATGCATTTTGTCCTAATCGGACCGTTTTTATTTTGCATATGAAGTCATATTTTGGTCATTTTTGTGGTCTTCGTCATATTTTGGCCATTTTTGTGGTCTTGGTCATACTTTGGCCATATTTGTAATTTAACGTCATATTTAAGTCATAAATACGGCAAAGGAGCACAATTGTACAGTGTATGTACTACATGGTCAAGTTACATTTTAAATTTATTTCATTAATTTAATGTTTATGCCAAATTAATAAGTAACTTAAACTTTAAAATGAATGCAATATTTAAAAAATATTTAAAAAAATATTTAAAAAATATATTTTATATTAAGATGTTTCAGAAATAAGAATTTTCGTATTGTTGCGAACACGGATGGTACTTCATTTTTCAGAATAACTCTAATAGAAAATAATGTGTCAGTGAAATGTATAATTCGTCGAACTACCTGAAATATTGTCGACTCAAAGTAATGTATTGTGTTGTATTGTAGAATGTAGATTACATGCCTAACTTCGTTACTAAATATATCCTAGATTTTATATCCTTACGTTCAAATTATTTTGTCCAGCCTACGATTTAGAAATAAATAACAGAATTTTGAAAACCGTTGCCTTGAAAATGAGTTCACTTATAACCACAATACCCACAACGGATGCTTTGAATTCGACACAAGTGGGGGCTGTTTAACTGCATATTGTTATCACAATAGGTTTATTGCTCAGTTGGACAGGCAGTAAATTCCTGTAAGGCGGAAATTCAAAATCTTCTGATAAATGCTTGCGATGAAAAATAGACCAGAGGTCAGCATTCAGCGTCCACCTACACCTATGACACCTAAAGGAGAAAATTTTATAAAGGATTCTCAATTGTAACCTATGGAAACGGGAGCAGCTGTCGAAACAACGTATGCCGGTTTCGTGTAACAAAGCGAAAAGCACAATATTGTTCTGATTGAGTTGTAAGAATCTCACATTTCCTAGCCGCTGAGGCATTGTGTGTGGCGACGTTAGGGGTTGAGTGGTCTGGGTGACCACTGTCCAACACCCCCCCCCCCCCCCCCCCCCGCCATCAGCACCTCTAAAGTGAAAGCAACTTGAAATCCCACGCGTCCACTACTTGAGCACGCACGCTAGTAAACTGCTAATGGAGTGCAGTGCGTTGTTTAAATATCCAGCTGCTACTTCTTGCTAAATTTCTCTTTCTCCTATTTACAAACGTAGGTTTAACAATAAACTAGCGAATTTCCAAGACTGCCTGTCATTTAATGTGGGAATAACATTTTATTTAGAATCTGTTAAACCGGAAATGTCAATTCCATTAAGCTGATTTTCTGCAGATGATTATTATGAAATTTAAAAATAGTCTGATATGGAAGAGTCTGTGCCAGGAGCTGTGATTAGGTGATCAGTTTGACATTCATTGTCAATATGTTACTTTCGTGAACGCAAGGAAAGTTCGTACTGCTATCGTCGTTCGACAAAACAGTAAGATAATAATTTTTTCTTAGGCATATCACTGAGCCATTAAAAACTGTGGAGCTTTTGCCAAGTGGTCTTTCTTAAGACAGATATTTGCCTTGATTTCGAATTGACAATAGTCTCTTTGTTTATAAGTAGACCTGGGATTTTAAGGCAAATGCCTATTTTGTTCCTTATGAAATAACATGAAAATTTTTAAATATGTGGACGTTTCATGATAAATCACTTACATTTATAGAGTTTTATAGTGCCCTAAAAATGCCTTTTTGGACCTTTACAGCCTGTTTTACTATTTTAGTGCCTAAAATAGTGTACAATTTAGTGTACAATTAAAATAAAATTCAACTTCTGTAATTTTTACAGTCTTATAATGGACATCCCTTAATGAAAAGCAGAACAGCAGAGGTGGGTTTTTTACAGAAGCTTAATTATTCCAAACAATTGTTGCTGATAGAATGCTGACTGACGGGGGAGGGGGGATTAAGGGGGAAGGACTCTTGTGTCAAGTCACCAGTGAAGCCTATTTACTTGTTTTAAAAGCCTATTTTAGGTGCCTAAAACTAATTTTTTAGAGCCTAAAATGCCATGTCTAGTTATAAGTAGACATCGGATTTTAGGTAAAAACCTATTTTAATCCTTAAGTGATATAGGCCTATGGACGAAAACTTGTATATGCATGTTTTATAAGTGACTGTGCCTAAAACTGATACTTTTAAAGGACCTAAAAAAACCTATTTTTACGTTAGAGCCTAATTTTGCCTTTTTGCTTGTTTTTCTTCCAAAGTTCAAAATAAGTTATTTTTCTGTTATAAATTCTAGCATTTATTTTCAGTTCGTACTAAATTTTTAGCTCGGAGTGTGTAGTACATGACATATTTGTGACGTGGTTAGATAGTAAGAAATGTTTCGTCTTCAGTAGAAAAATTCCTTGGAATTCCCAAGAAAATGTAGTATTTTTCTCCCGATTCCAACATACAGTAATAAAAAAAGAAAAAGGTTGTTCAAGGGCATACAAGGGGTTGAATACGAACCCATGCTGGCGTGCGTAGCTTCTGGACGCAGGGATTAGGTTTTCACTATTATGGTAGTAATACAGGCCCTAGTAATAGGGCTATATAATTCTGTGTACCATAGGCCTATATCTGTGTTTTATCATGATTATTGAGTAATGATGACTTCAATAAATATAATATTCTGCATTGCAATTGAGATATTTCAGAAAATTGGCAACTTAACGATTTTATAAGAGACTATTCTACGATTTTTAGAACCTATTTTCCAATTTTTAGAGCCTATTTTAGGTACCTAAAACAGCATTTTTAGCGACCTAAAAGTCAGAAGTCTAGTTATAAGGTAATGGGTAGAACATAATCTGAGAGTGTTCGAAAACAGGATGCTTAAGAAAAAATATTCGGATATAAGAGAGATGAAAACAGGGACTGAAGAAAACTGCACAATGAAGAGCTTCTTAACCTGTACTCTACGCCGATATAGTAAGGTTAATTAAATCATAAGTCTAGGAAAATATTACGTAAAATAGAAGTATAGAGGGAAACTTTGTGCGAATAAATTAGAGTACTCCGTATGGAGTTCACAGTGACACCAACGATTCGGGGGTTTTAGGGGTATGAGTGGGGCTGGGGGATGGAAATTCGAAATTTTTGAAACCACGTCTTGTGGGGTATCGTTAAAAAGCTCTTGAGGAGTACTCTACAAATCAATAACTAGTTTCTCGATCGTTCTCATATAAGGCGAGATTTGAATGTTTGAAAAAGTGCTTTTCCTGTTTTTGAAGTTGTTATTGCGGGTTTGTCATGCCAAGGCTAAAGAAGAAGAGTGCTGCGCAGAGACAATAAATTAAACTAACTGTACTTCGAAATCTATCTCAGCCTGTAGGCCTGTATAAAGGGGTTCTTTTTATTTTAAGGCTATTTATGCGTTAGTGCTTATAATAACAGATCTACACTTAAACATATTTGGAAACATAATTTTTTATTAATATGTATGTCACTGATATGTTATAAACGCAAAGCAATATTAGTTTTCTTAAGAAAAATGTGACTTATGGAGTTTGGAAATTTCAAGCTGTAATCGTCTATTCTTTTCGCTCACAGGAATAACAATATTATAATTGTTCTCTAAACTACTTACTAATAGGCTAAAGGGACTACTTTTTCAACTTCCTTGTCGCATATAGGCCTAAACATATGTTGAATACTCTTTGAAAATTTAATTCCTTGTCCTCTTCGCAATCGCCGATCACAAATCAATCTTTCTACGTATCTCGGCCGATTATTAATTTTTTCTCTGCTACTAGCGTATAAATTCGTCACTTCAAATGCTTTATAAAAGCAGAAATATCATATTTATAGAGTAATGCTATATGTAAAATATGAGGATTTTTTCTCCGTGTGTTATGATTGTCATTCATAGAAACTAACTATTCTAATAAAATGTTCCCTGTTGATTTCAAATTAAGATTCCACTGATGATTTTATTTAATGATTGCTTATATTATTGTATAAATTCAGCCTTGGAAAGGCACATGCAACATCCATGTTCGTTGGAACTGATGTAATTAAATATTAATTTTGAAAATGCAACATGAAAAAATTTGGCACATTAATAACTTAATACGGTATATTTTGTAATAGCTTACAATTTATCAATTCTAATACATCATTAAGGAACTTTAATCAATGCTAATTTTTAAAATTCACCGATAGGCCTATGTTGTATTGATAACAGAGATTTGGTATTGAGATAGCCGATAAAATTCCTTTTTAAGGGAGCAAGAGGGGTGGTAGGCCTATGTAGAAACTTTGAACTATTGAAAATTAAATAGTTTGAGAAATGCTGCTTTAAACAATATTGTAGGCCTAATCTGGATGTTTAGACATATATAAGGATATTATTTGATGTAACTTAACTAAGCTTTCTAACTTATGCAAGCAGAAAATCGTCTTTACCCTTAAGATGAAAAGTTCAGAATTCAATCATCGCAAATATATATATTTTTTTGTTAAGGGGTAAGGGAAAGTTCCAAGCCTTATACAGTAGAGTCCCGCTATTCCGAACTAATTGGGACCAAACACTGTTCGGTTTAGCGGGAATTTGGAATAGGCGGCATTTTATGAATAATATCAACGTATTGACTTGTTAAGGCGTAACTTAAGTACGGGTACATCTGCTAGGGCCAGCCGACATGTGCTGTAAGTAACTAGTTTTCATTCCAATTTGATTTCAGGCGTTTTCATCTAGCTTGGACTCTTTGTATGTCTCTATGTAACTTCTTTGTATAACAATAAATGTACGTTTTTTCACGAACGTCTTTTTAATTTCTCCTCTTTTTAAGTTTAAAAAATAGGTATTTTTTCTGAACTCTGTTCGGAATAGGCGGATTTTCGGAATAGTGGAGTTCGGAATAGCGGGACTCTACTGTAATTGTATTGTAGTGCAGCATGCTACTTCTAGGATCAATATGGAGGCCTATTAAGTTTATTGTGCCACTACACTCCTGATAGAGGTTATTATTTTGTAAGATTAAAACTGTACTGTACCTTGCTGTTATCATATAGTGCAAGAAGAGTCGTGCATAATGTTTGGAAGTTTCTGCGAATACCATTTCGAAGATGATATGATTAGGAAATATCTGGGCATGTGCCTTGTACACGTAAAGACAATTACACTTGATAATAGAAGGAAGTTGCTCGTTGAGATACTCCGCAACTTCTCGCTGCTGGACCTCATTTAATGAAACCCAACGAACCTCAACTTCACAGAGGACACAACCTACTCCCTCCTCCTCTCACCCTCCTCCGCATCTTTTTCTCTGAAGTCCACAGATTTTTTTTTCCTCCTCGCGTATAAACTAATTCGAAACAGTCTGGGTTACTTGTTAAGGATTTTTGTTTGTTTGCCCCTGTACGTGAAGTCCAACTAAAAGCCAGTGCATTAGAAATAGTTGGCGTGGAGACAAGTGTTCTTCCTTTAGACCACATTCACAGACGGAAACAAAGGCATATTATTACAAAGCCCTGTTGCATTTACAGTTTGAATTATAACTTTGTCTGCTCCTTCAATTCAATTATACGTAAAGTTAATTGAGGAAACAGTCCTGGCAAAATTACAACTTGCATCGGAATATTACATCAAATTAAATCAATATTATTTTCTTATTATTAAACGAAATTAAAGTAGAGTAGAAATTTAAATAAAAATGAAGGGTCCCCGATCCATGCATCTGTACGTAACATCACACTATTCGTATTCCTATACACTATACAGCAACACCTATTCGCTACAGGAACTCATACTCTCGGGTGTTACAATTAAACGCAATTTATTCGAGTTGGTTAAGAACATTTAGCTGGTTAAGAGTAACATAACAAAGTAAATATTTTAGCATTTCTTCAGCATTCATAGTCATTTATTTTAATTCAATATATGCCTATTAAAATTTTTTCTATTTCTTTTAATTTTGTAAATCAATTGAATACTCGTTAATAACTAAGTTGTACAATTCTTGTAATTCATGTATTTCTCCCTGGCTGAGTGGTAGAGAAGGCCTTACGGTCTTAATTACGTCAGGTTAATTGATTAATTAAAAATAAAATTATAATGATGAATTTTAACTCGGACTTGACAGGATTCATGATGATTTTTTTTTTCCTTTCGATTAGGCCAGCTTAGGACCACGTGGAACAGTTGTCTTTTTGTCTTACCAAAACTTCTTAATTCTTTCGCGATGTTGCTGCTTTCGTTCTTCCCTCCATTTACTTCCCGTTTTCTTCTTAGTTTTCTCTGGAAATTCGCCATCAAATATTGCTTTCCTAAACTATTCTCTGTTTGCAATATCCTCCTTTTTGATATTGAGTAATTTCAAATCTTCTTCAACTTCCTTGAAAAATGCTGGTTTAGTTTTTTTTACTTACATAATGATCAAAAATTTGTTTGGTAAGTCTGCCTCTTTCCATTCTGAAAATATGACCATAGAATCTTATGAATATTATTATAATAATAATTTATGTCGAATACGAATTCGGTTTAGTAGAAATGTCGTGCCATTTTTAGCATCTGCTGTGGACTAACTGTTCAAGACTGTTCCCTACACATACGCCAAAGGCTTAACTTCTAACTGCATTGTCAAGGAAGTCTTACAAGAAATGGCATCTGCAGACGTTATGACGTTTATCAAGGAGGTACGGCTTGTACAAAACTTACCTTCGTCTTCTTCTTGAACATAATAAAGCAGCGCCCGCTGAGACAGGGGGCTCTGTGCGTTGCGGGCCCCCCCGCGGAGTAACGCACCCACACGTACCACGATTCATCAGACTCACGAGACAGGGGGCCCGGCACCAGGCGTGCCCCAGACACGCCCAGTAGGGGGCCCCCTCTGCAGTCCATGGGGTGAAGAGGATGGGGTGTTCTACTATGATATTCGTTTTTATTTCGGGCCTATCAGCTGGGGGCACATTCTATGTATTGATCCTTTTCCCTCGGGTTTTCTTTGTCCACCACAGTTGCTGAAAACGTAACCTTGTTTCTATTCTAGGCCGAGACAAATTATTGTGTTTAATAAACATTTTTGACTGCAGGTTATTATGACTTCCAATAAAGGAAACTCTTCTATTGAATATATGTTTCAGTTGATTTCGGTTTCAGTTGCAAATGCAGTTCATGGGGATGGAGAGAAGGGTCCGTATCAAAACCAGAAGTGAATGCTTAATATAGGCTTTAACAGTCACTTCTCACGGATAAAGGTTTGCGAGTGAAGCGTAACTGGAAGTTTAATGCAGAACATTAGTATAGGTAATGTAATGAGAATTCCGATTTCGTTGCTCGTGAATTATCTTGAGAGAATCCGGATCTCCAATTTATTGTAACCATTTATCGAATGCTCACTATCACTATTTGTGTCGTTTTAAGCGAGATAGCGTATGGCAGGAAAACACTATCTCTCTCTCACTCTCTCACTCTCTCTCTCTCTCTCTCTCTCTCTCTCTCTCTCTCATCCTATGCTCCCATGTTGGGACGAAGAGCCTCCAAGTGGAGGTTTCTGTTTACCTGTGTTAATTTTGTTACGCTTATTTTCCTAGAAAGGGCAGAGGGACAGGTGGTAAGCCCATCGCCTCTCAGGAAATCACTATAGTCTTATTATAATATATCCATCGTTTCGCCATGGGCACTTGCTGTTTTACTTTCTAGATTAACCTCCTTGGTTCTTATTTATATTGTGCTTATTACTATAACAGGGTCGTCTACATTCTGAAAAGTCAGCGAAATTGAAATCGGTCAGGGAAAGTAAGGTAATTTTGTAAAATAAAGGAAAAAGTTAGGGGAAATTAGCAAAAAAAATGGAATAATACTGGAAAATAACTAGCCCCAGAAAGCGAAATGTGAGATGCATCTGTTTTGCTCCAGTCTGCTATAACCGACTGTGTAAGCATTTCTTTTCAGTTCTAGAGCTAATCCCTTTTTATTTTTGTAATGGGGATGGAGGAAACTATATTTTTGTTTTGTTTACAAAGTACCTTGAAGACATTGATACTTGTGGTCTGATAAATGTAAGTTTCTGGTCTTGGAAAGTAAGGTAAATTTATTTTAACAATTCTGTGCACACTCTGTATACGAGATTCTTCTTCATCACGCATAGCCTATAAATACACATTTTCAGATTATATGTGTGTGCAGTTTACAGGCTTTATAAGGTATACCCAGTCGCTGCGTTTAACGATTCATTGTTTTGATGGAAGAAGATAGAGGTAAGTCTCAATGTTCTGTCCCTGTGAATTTAATTAAAATAATTGCACCTTGGCGCGATAAAATGAAATTTTTAAAAATAAAACTATAAAATTATGACGATAGTCGGTTGCGATTGTGAAATTCCGCCTATTTACTTAGCACAGGACATAAATTCCCCTCTTGCTTTTGGTCTGCACCTCTCATTCAAAAGTGGCCTCGCACGACAAAAGGGGGAGAATCATTCTTCAAGAATTTTAACAAGTAATTTTACTTTGTAGGCCTACACTCTACCATGGACTATGTTTTTTAGATTATTAATGAAGTAAAAATGTAAAAATTATTCCATAATGAAGCAGCTAACAAAGTGAAACTGCAAAATAAAAAGAATAGCAGAATCACTGAAACTGTGGAATTAGTACGAAATTGGTTAATTGCCCTATATAGAATATCGGTAGTCTATATGAAATGTATGATATAATACTATCGGGCAAAATAACATTTTTGATAAAAGTAACTTATGTTGTATTTAGACCTGCTCTTCAAGGCTCTATACCATAAAATAATATATCAGCCATACCTGCATAACATACTAGGTTACCTATGAGCCACCCACATACTAGGTTACCTATGAGCCACCCAGAATTCGGATAGTGTAAGTCCGTAGATACTGGTTCTGAGATATTTGGCCTCAAAGAAATCTTTCTCCATATGTTTGAGGCAACATGAATATTATCTACCCTAATGGGAGTGAAACAATTGAAGTTTGAACTTACTGCATTCGTTCTTTGAAAAGAACTCACTTTGATGAAACAGACTCTCGTTTAACAATTTTGTAAATCCTGGACTTACACCGCTTCTATTTTGACTGCCTCATATATATATATATATATGCTTTACTGCCGGAAGGTCATATGTCGAGTTTCCACTGAAAATTATGTTATGTGCGAAACACAGACATACTTCAAACATATACGAACTACATTGTGCCAAAAGGTTGAAGATAAAATTATTTAAAATCGAAGAGTAAGTCAAGGTTTTTAAAAAATAGTATTTAAATAGTAACTTCATTTGGCAGCATTTCTTATGTAAAATATTTGTCAAAGGCTGTTGAAATCTAATTTGACAATAATCTAATTCAGTAATAATTTTGTTGTCTTTGGAGTTGTGAAGCAAATTGCTCGATTATAAGATGTGATACAATCTGATTGGTATCCTTCCAAATACATATATTAGTTCGTATTTTGAATCGTTCAGATAGTGTCCAAATTGACCGTGACCAGTTATAAATTATGTTAGTATAACATTTAATTCTATTTATTTGCAATTTAACCGGTCAAACACTGAAGGAAAAATTAATGTTCTTGTCAGGGAGCCATTGCTAGTATTAACCGCTCAGTGTTCGTTAACTGTTCTCCAATAAAATTTATTTACGACATTTGAAGTAATCATTAAATATACGCATTATTTTTTCAAAATATGGAATATGGAAACTAAATCATACACGAAAATATCTTTCGAAAAAGGGTCAAAAATATTTCACGGTACTTTGAATATCTCTACAGTTGATCTATCATTATTTTAAACTATCCTAGGGTTATACTTATAAGTTATCTTACCAGATGTTATGTTACTGTATGTTCGTAAACTCGTACATTTTTGTGGTCACTTATTGCATCCATAGCTTATTGTCAAACCGATAGCCTACCCTAAATTAAGATTTGTGTTACGATGTGTAAATACAAAATTAAAGTTCGGCTGAGACCCATATGAACCTGGCCCCTCTTCGTTTAAGTTTATATGCCAAAGTGAGAGCAACAGAGAAATAATTGTAGTTGGTTTGTTTGATTCGGGTATGTGGTTAGCGATATTTAACATGGTTGATATAGTAAATCACCATTGTAAACTGTAATCAAATGATTTCACATGGATACCTGCGTTTATTTTCAAATGCCACGCCATCCCGTTCCACGGCAGCAACAACAACTAAATACCTCTTTCCAATTCATCGGCAAATGAGTGATGAAAACGCAACGGGTATGTAATAATTTAATTCACTCGTGGAATTTTCCTCATGTGCGTCTGAATTGAATACGAATAGCTGTGTGTTTTTCAAATGGATAATAACATCATGTACAATTTACAACAAGGTGAAATACCGCACCGTTTGAACCACATAGAAACGTTGGTACATATAACCTGTTGTTATTGAATGGATTGCCACGGTTATCAAAATCACGAACAGAGAGCGCTGTTGGGTAGAACTGGGGGGGGGGGGGAGAGTAAATGGTTACAAATGAAGAAGAATTATTCTCATCATTTGTGATAAAGCCATAGTTTATCCTTTGTTTCCGTTTTATTTGGCTGTAAAGATTTGTCTGTGAGTTTTCTATCGTATTGGAGAGGATATATAGAAGTGTATCCCTGTTAGCATGTTATATATAGGACTGCGTATTTTCACACGCATAGCGATTAAATCGATCCCATAAAACGTGATGTTCTTAAATGCTTTAGTTCGGATTTTAAAAATCACAGATCAATAGATTTTAACAGGATTAGATATCAATATCATTGTTTATATTGGATTAGATAACAATATCGGCATCAATAGGACTTACGGATAACAGTTATGAAATACGACTACTAAAGATATAAATATGAAACAAATCGGACGTTTATGTAACTTTATGTCATAACGTATTTTATATTTCCTTCACTGCATTTTACAGTAAATGTAATTCATATGGTTGGGTTTAAATTTTCCCTGTTAAGATATATTTGTTAATTTTTTTGTACATAAGTTGAGATAATTAATTACTTGTACATGTCTAACTTTGAAACTATGCTGCAGAAATACGACGAATGCTCCTGGTTTCACTCGTAATTTAATTGAGCTTAACGAATGTTTCTTGTCATGATAATTATCTCATGGCAAGAAACACTAGTTCAAAAGCGAAATGAAATTAGCCAAATAAAACTCAACACAAGTAGAATTTGCTAAATAACTCCGTGCGTAGAAAAAGAGTTCCATTTTGAGATTTTCTTTCAAAGCAAAGAATATTATAATTAGGATTCGGATGTTTATGATATGTCATATTTCTATACTGACCTCCGTTCTCACTGCGAAAACAAATTAAACACGAATTGCACTCTTGTTATCCTAATCGGACCGTTTTAATTTTGCATATTATAAAGTTATATTTTGGTCATTTTTGTGGTCTTGGTCATATTGTGGCCATATTTGTAATATAACGTCATTTTTCAGTTATAAATTCGGTATAGGAGCACAATTATACAGTGTAGCCTATATACTACATGGTCGAGTTGAATTTGAAATTTATTTAATTAATTATAACATTTATACTAAATTAATAGTAATTTAAATTTTAAAATTAATGCAATTGTTCATATTTTATAGGGACACGCAAGGTCTACAAAATATTACGAGTATTTGGAGCTGATGAAGCGAGCAAACAGGAGAAAATTGTTTAAAAATAAAAGTTCATAAAAAGTAAAACTGTAAATCACCAAAATTGTTATCTGATTGTATTAATGTGATGTAAGAATTTTAGTATCTTTAAACGTTTTAAATCGGAACATTTATTTTTCTTAAAAGTGCGTTATTTTATTAGGTCATATTTAGGTTTTTTTTTGTCTTATTTAGTCGTTTTTAACGGCATATTTGGAGTCACATTTTCCACATTTTTAGGTCTTGAACATCCGAACCCTAAATAATACAATAAATATATTTACCATTATATGTCTATTCTCCAATATAAAGTTGATTGCATTATATCATCTGTGGTTCACAGGTTAGCATGCGTATTCCTACTTCTTAAATTAATTATCATGAAAAGAAATATCCGTTAATCAAAGTAAATTTTGTCACAAGTAGTTTTCGGCTAGATACGAGACGTGTTTTTTAAAGTACCATTTAAATATTTTGTCGTTGCAGCATTGCACTCGCGATTTTGACCATAAGCGATCACCTCCTCCATTCATTAGGAAGCCAGACTCAGTGAGAGCGATCGTCCCTTTGTGTTTTCCTATGGTTTGAACGTTTCTAAATGTTCAAAGCAATTAATGATGCCGCCTTTAATGAGGGCCACGTATGCATTTCTTGCTTCACATCATCGCCATTAGTATGTTTTCCACTAACTTTAGATTAAAAAGATGAAAATCGCTTTGTGCCAAATCCGGACTGTAGGGAGGGTGGTCAAATTGTTCCCAGCCAATTGATGCGATCAGATCTTGAGTTTTTTTTACTGTGTGTGTGGCCGGGCATCGTCATGAACCAAAAGGATCCCACCCACCCAGCCAAATGTATAGCAGGCAGGGATCTGAAATTTGTAACATAGACGGAAGAGGGATAATGAGTGTACTCCTAAATGGGCAAAGAGTGATCGGTTTGGACGAAACTCACTATTCATGGGTTTTCTGGACCAGGGAACTCGAATATGATGTTTTTCTCAAGCGGCGCTATCCAATCGTGGAACGCACTCCAAAGACGGAATTTTAGCTGTTTCATTATAATTATTAATCGTTTAGTTTATGAGTGATTTGCATGTCAGTGTTAATAAATATGATGTTTTAATTATTTTTCTCTTAATTTTTAATGTTTGAATTAATTATCGTGGGCGAAACCGCTGGCACCTGCTAGTATTTGATGAAAGCAAATAAAAGAACAAAAACATGAGATCGGTATAAAGTTAAGTCTGTTTTCCCAGGGTTTTGTTTAGGAGTGTACAGTAAGGAGCAATGTTAAGCATTAAGAAAGGTTACCGAACCTATAAAAAGAAAACATTAACATTGATCGATAGGAACAATCAGGATTGAATGACAGCGGACGGAGATGAAGCTGAGCGATATCCCACAAGAATGCGCTCTTCAGCAAGCCACTCGCTGCACAGTCATTGCTATTAATGGGTGACTCCCTAGTCTCTGCTACTTCTTTATGTGCCCATATTATATCCAACTGTTTATCTAGTTGTAATATTAACACACAGTACTTTCGACATTTTCACCACCAGAGGATTATTAACGAATGCTCAATTACTAGGGTTCGGATGTTTATGACCTAAAAACGTGGAAAACATTACTGCAAATATGACCTTAAAAATGAGTAAATGTCACCCAAAAATCCTAAATATTAACTCATAAAAGAACATATTTTCTAAAAATAAATGTTCCAATTCAAAACTTTAACGACACTAAATTATTACGTCACATTAATTCAATCAGATAATCACTTTTCAACAATTTTACAGGTGATTTACAGTTTTACTTGTAAAGTACTTCTAATCTGAAAGTTTACACATTGAAGGGAACAGATAAAAACATAAGTATTATATTGGTTTTGGAGGAAACGAAATACTTAATAATATGAAAATGAATAAAGAAAATGACATGGAGCATATTTTAACTATCACTTTTAAATTATTACTATTTTAAAGTTTTCAAATTTTTATAACATATATTTTTAAACCGCTTATTGTTAAAAAAAATTATATCTATATTGCCCATTTTGTGCAATTGATTGTATAGACATTAACATTACTATATTTCTGACTGTTTAATATGAAACAATTCAAGCTGCAGGAATGAATGGGATGGTTGGTATCGTAACATACTACGCATTAAGCTATCACAGCTGTCTGAGGGGGAAAAGAAAAAGAGTGAAATATAGAATGGCATTGTGTATTTTGGATAACGTGACGGTGTGGGTGGTGAAGTGGTTGACATGTGTTACCAGGCGACCCCATGCAAAGCGCACGCCGAGCACGTGCTCTACCCGCTATACAAGATTTAACACTGCATTAGTCTCACATGACCTCTACTACAACAACAACAACAATAATAATAATAATAATAATAATAATAATAATAATAAATAATATTAATAATAATAATAACATTAATAATAATAATAATAACAAAATAACATGCAACAATGAATATATACAGTATATAACAAAAAAATCATTATCCAAAAATGCTAAATTGAGCCATTATAAAATTGTAATCTTACCAGAAGCTCTCTACGCAACAGAGTGTATAAACACCTTCTCAGATAGAAGAATAAGCAAAACAGAGAAGAGAATCTTAAGGAAAATTATGGGACCAATTTGGCAGAATAACATATACAAACTGAGACTAGAAAAGGAGTTAAACAAACAAACAAAAAATAGGACATACTTTCAGGAAAAGAAGATTAAGATTCTATGGTCACATTTTCAGAATGGAAAGCGACAGACTTACCAAACATATTTTTTATCACTATGTAAGTAAAAAAACTAAACCAGCATTTTGAAGGAAGTTGAAGAAGATTTGAAATTACTCAATATCAAAAAGGAGGATATTGCAAACAGAAAAGTTTAGGAAAGCCATATTTGATGGCGAATTTCCAGAGAAACCCAAGAAGAAAAGGTGAAGTAAATGGACGGAAGAACGGAAACAGCAACATCGCGAAAGAATGAAGAAGTTTTGGGAAGACAAGAATAAGACAACTGTTTCACGTGGTCCTAAGCTGGCCTAATCGAAAGGAAAAAAAATAACACAAATAGGCAGGGCCGTTTCTTCCAATAGGCTATAGTAGGTTGCAACCTGGGGCGGCTAATTTTGAAGGGCGGGAATTTCACATTTCCATAGATATGGGGACATACGATAATTTCAAACATAGGGCCTATACCTTAAAACAATCCTCCCTTCTTTCTCACTCTGATGTCGCATTATAGACGCAACCACACCTGACGGCTGGCTGCTATCTGAAACCTAAGCTATATAGATAGAAACTAAACAAGAAAATTTCCTTTTTCTTAACGCTGATACTGCATTAATGCAACAACACTGGATGTCGCTTTTCTACCTTCTGATATGATATTTGCGCAGCAAACAGCAGACCTATAAGATAATTATTATGTTCAATCATTATCGTCCGTTTACAGTCTAATTGTTAGTCGTGAGTTACAGTACAGGTACTGTGGTGTCAAATTTAGATTAGGATTATATTGTATTTTTTCAATAATAAGATGTGTGACTCGGGAAGTCAGAGTGATGATGGAACCGTTTGTAAGAAAAACTGTGGAATGTAACAAATAAATAAATAAATAATAATAATAATAATAATAATAATAATAATAATAATAATGATGATGATGATGATAGGGGTTTGATAAATTTACATTTGAATGTGGACGTTGCTCTGTTCATGTTTCTATGCACAGCTGAACTGAATTAAGCTAAGAAAAGTAGCGTTTTAAGCCTAAATCCTACGAAAAAGTTACCATATTCATCTAGTACGTAAGTTAGTAATATTTATTATTATAAAATAGTTTAAAGGGGTGGCAGATACCCGAGTGTCTATGGGTGGGAAATTCCAAAAAGACCCTTCAAGTAGGCCTACTAAAAACAACTAAAAACAATGCTATTAATTAAGCGTGCGGGAGAAAAAGCCTTATTCCGATCCCCGCAGGCATTTATCGACTACTTTTCTTTAGCAGAACTGAGAGGTAAATTAGCACACCCGGCAATCTCGATTTTGATAAAAGTTAGAGATGCTAACTTCTAATGAAAGTTTAATGCATTTTTTGTACATATTTAGTGTATGTATAGCAAATCTGAATTCCTCCCTTATGTGAGAAGTCTGACATGTAACGCATACACTAAATGTGTAACAGGAAATACATTAAACTTTCATTATAATTTAGCACACCTATTTTTTTTTTTCAAAATGGAGATTACCGGGTTTCCTAATAGACCCTCAACTATTCTACCACTCCTTCACTCTCTCAAGGCGGTGTATGAATGGCTTGCTAATCAGAGTCTTTAAACAGCTTGAAATAAAAGTAGAACTTGTAATACAAAACAGACGAAGTAAAAGTTGCACAACACAGTAGAGTCCCGCTATTCCGAACTAATTGGGGCCGAACACCGTTCGGTTTAGCGGGAATTCGGAATAGGCGTAAATTAAGTGCCAGCTTTCATTCCACTTTGGTTTCAGGCGTTTTCATCAAACTTAGGCTCTATGTATGTCTCTATTTAACTTCTTTGTACAACAATAAATGTACGTTTTTTCACGAACGTCTTTTTAATTTCTCCTGTTTTTAAGTTTAAGAAATCTGTATTTTTTCTGAACTCTGTTTTGAATAGGCGGATTTTCGGAATAGCGGGACTGTACTTTACTATGGTTTCAATCACATGAAAAATACTATTTAGGTTAAGGTTAATGCATATGATTCAGTTTGATAAAAAAATGAAAAAGTAAAAATTAAGTTAATCCTATTTAAAAGTTATGAGAGGAATGGCATACTTGATGATTGTTGTTGTGGCGTGATTTATGGCATATACCGGTAGAACTGTGCGTAAGCTTCGCAAACCGACGATGATCTTCACAACCAAGAAGATTAAGAACAAAAAGAAGTTAAAGAAGGCAAGAGAAAGTGTAAGAGACTGAGAGATCCTGGCCTCTTGGTATCCGATGGCCCCCACCTCTCTTCACCAAACACCACTTTGTGTGTTAATGACACCACCGTGTGCAATTCAATGTAGAGCGAAAGAGATGGCTGGTGAGGATCACCGAGGAGGTCCTTACTGAGTTATATAAGAAGTGAGAGAGGGAACCTTCTAAGTACAGAGGAGGGAGGAAGTAAAAAAAAGAGAGAGATATAGAGTGAGAGAGAAGGTTGCTACTACTGGTTTTGGTGTCGGAAGCACAACAGTGGCGCCCCGACGTCCCGGCGTCGCTGGCGGACAATTGTACTGCCGCCCATGTTGCCCAATGTGCACCCTGGGAACAGTTAGAAGCAGTAATGCATTGAATTAGACCGTAATACAAAACCATACTATGTTGATATTGTGCTCTGGTGGCCACTGCCGTACAGCTTCTGCTATTTCAAACAGGCCGGCAACTCTACTGCCAGAGTCCGCTGGGTGACTTGCTTACTCTGTTGTGTACTACCAACCTTCTAACCTCCAATATACCCATGCTCTTTTCCATTCCACTAAGATCTAACCTATGGCTTATGTTTCCTTTTATAACCTTCGTTCTCTTTAGCAAGAGAAGGATTTTTATACAACTGGAAAAAAGGGCTATTTCACTTTTGTATATAACCTTGTAATCTAGTGTTTACAGCTCAATTATTAAGCCAATTGAATTTTAGTGGTGACTGGAGGTACGGTATAAATGTTATTGAAGGAGGTAATGGGATGGCTGAGAAGGGAGATTGGCTTGCTATATAGCTGCTGGCTTGATCTTTTCGATGGGATTGGTGGAATTTTAAATTCGCTACTATCGACCTTGTGATGGGCCGAAGCTGTCAGAGCGCTAATGTCAGTGCAGTAACTTCAATTAGTGCTAGGCCCGCAACAACGTTCCGTTTCCAAGCCCGACCTGATGTTTCATTGAGAATATGTCAACTAGACAAGATACTGGTCGATAGTCATGAGGATTGCCTAGTAGTCTCATTTCTGCAATTCAAGACTCAACCGTCACCTGTCTATAATAATATAATGCAACTAAACTGTTTGAGTCCCTGTTAAGATTAGGGGTAGATTTACTGTTTTTTAAATTAATTATCATATATTCGATTATTTCGGTATGACAGTAAAATTGTTCTGGTTTTATTAGTCTATATTTTAACTGTAAAATCACATTAAATTATAAACACACACACTAGGAAGTTCATAACAATATTTTCTAGTCTTAATTATGCCAACCTTATAATAAAATTATTTATAATTCACATCATTTATGGCATTACTCCCTATGTACTACTTATTACTTACTGACCTAGCGTTGATCTTACGTAGTTTGTAACTCCTTTCAAGGGAACTAAATGATTTTTTTCCCATTTGTATTGACGAAGATAGGACAATTCTATAAACGTTTCTGCATTTATAAAACAAAAACACTGATGATCTTGTAGATTAGGCCTATGTTGTATCTCTAACTTTTACTTGAAGTTAAAGGTCGATTTTTTTACTCAGTTGATGTTAGAGAGGGTTGTAAAGCACACAAATGACAAGGGAAAATACTAATCTGTGTAACTGTGCCTGTTCCTCTGATTGGCTATAACTAGACCTGAGATTTTAGGCTCTAAAAAAATTAGTTTGAGGCACCTATAAAAGGCTTTTAAAACAAGTAAATAAGCTTTTAAAATAGGGAATAGGCACTTAAAATATACTTTTAAAATGTGTATATAAGCAGAAAATAGAGTTTAAAATATTACAATATAGGCTACACTTAAACTGTAACGTGATCTTTTTTTCTTTTACTGTAAGAAACTTAGTATACGTACCCTTAACAGAAATAACGGCAAAATTAGGCATCACGAACCATATTCACTTAATCAGATGTTCTTTCACTGGGGACATACTGCCTGTATTCAAACTTTTCTTTTGTGGTCTGTTTTGTATTAGGTCTATATGGATGAAACATGGGTGGAATCGGATAACTTTATTGGTCGTCTGTTTGCATTTCATGCATGGTAAGCTTATGATGTCCTTCATAAACAAATATTTAATTTTGTAGCGGGATGGTTCAGACACTACAGCCCGCGTTTGGGAGGTCCCCAGTCACGAAGGCAAATGCTTGAATTATAAATTTACTTACCAAATTCTTCTTCGATATTTTTCCCAATACGTTAATCATTAAAATTAAAATATCAGTGAAAATGAACAAAGCCATTATACGTCGATAGCAAAAGGTGGAGGTCAAAGTTGTTTTTACTTGTATTAAATATGTAATAATGATAATAATGATAAATTAGTTTTACATTTAAAAAAATAAAAAAAATAGCTATACGGCCTACTGGTACTTTCAAAGATCCTAACATCTTATATGACTTCTGCAGTTAACACATTTATAAATAAAAATTTTATAAAAATATTTAGTCTGAACTTATGAAGATTCATCAAAAGTCATTTATTCTCCTTTATTACGAAGATTTGTGGGAATCATTTGCAGTGGTCCTTGGTTTGGACTCAAAAAAGTTATTTCCACATGATCCATGTTTCACGTTATCTTATAATTTCTATATCCCATTAACTTTTAAATTTAAAACGATGTGATCTTGGCTGTAAAAATAGAACTGTATGTTGTTAGCGGTTTATGTGTTATTTTTCTTTCCTTCTTTTTCATATTTCCACGATGAACATTCTCGCTATGGGAATAATTTCGACATATCTTGCCTCCCTCCACTAAGGTCGAAGTGTGGATATGCTGATTGTAAACGGCAACGGTAGCAAACACCGCAGTTATAACAACAGCCTTTTGTCCCGGCGGCGGCACGGAGTTGTAACTTTTAATTCCCCTACCCTCTTCAACCCGCCCCCTTTTTACAAACCCTCATGTTTTTTTAGTTTGTTTGTAAAACGCGATTGGATAGGCTAGTAAAATCCCTGGGCGACCAATAAAAAGACTTGAAATGGGCCTCTGAACACCTATAACACGGTTGCTAATGCCTAGCCGAATTAACCGTTGGGACAATACGATAATTAGTCTGGTACTGGATAGCGTACAAATCAGTGGGGCGGCAGTATGAGGAGGTGCAGGGAAAGAGGGTAAGTTGGGCCATGTGAGATCCCAAAGGTGCTGTGAGCTGGCAGACTCGGGACCACTTCAGTTTTTTTCCTCAAGTCTGGATGTTGAAAAGACTGGACATTGGTTATATACTTCTTCTATACTCTTCCTAGCCTACTTACATAAATGCAAGGATAACTTTCTGGTACAGTATCTTCCACAGCATATTTGTTAGTGAATAATGTAAATTCATTTTAGTAATCAAATATCTTATTTCGAAATTATTATATTATATCAACCGCTAGCAAAGATACTGTAGCCTACTTATTTTTCTATAAAGGATATATTTTAGACTGTAACTTACGTCTACTTCGAAGATTATCGCCTTTTTTGTATCTTTATCTTATTAATCTTACTATTTAATGTTACTGAAATCTTAATTATAAGATTTGAAATGTAAAGATGTAGGACATTCTATTTTATAGGCCCACATAGTTTCTATTATTTTCATTCCATCGAAAATTTTAAATATTTTAGGCCTATAACTTTTGTCATATCCGTAAAATTCGTTAACTCAAGAAAGCAATTTTATATCACAAGTGCATTACTGTTAAATGATAAACAATTAGGTATTAACAGATTCTTTTTTTTTTTTTTAGCAAAAACTGCTTTTTCGCTATGTACTTGTAAACACAGCAGGTTTTAATGATTTATGTTAGAAAGATGCCTTTACTGCACTCCGATCTACTGTACTACCATCCTTGGGGCTAGTTTTTGTTACTTTTTCTACTTGTACCATACCCTGAAATTTAATTTTTTGTTTCAATAGAAATACTTGTTTTGAGGTCCCTTAAGATAGAAAATAATATACAAAACAAAAAAGCTCTTCAATTTGTGTTTCTCAGTAAAAATCGTATCACAACGAAATTGTAAGTTGTTTGACATTGGCATCTTCTGACATTTAACTGGAAATATTTCAACAACCTTCTCCTATTTTTTTTAGAATCACGAAAGTGAGAAACCCCATATGTCCACTTTTTATTTTTATGATTTAGGTACATCTAGATCCATCTATAGGCCTATAGAGAAAAAGCTTAGGCCTACATGTCCTCTAGTTTCTTAGCTTTAGAGAGTAGAATGAAGTTATAATGAAAGTGAGGTATACTAGGCCTATGAGTCCTGGACATCGCTTGTTTGTGGCAATTCTGTTCGTGATGACTAGACTTCGGATTTTAGGTAAAAACCTATTTTAATCCCTAAGTGATATATGGACGAAAACTTGTATATGCATGTTTTATAAGTAACTATGCCTAAAACTGATACTTTTATAGGACCTAAAACAGCCTATTTTTGCGTTAGAGCCTAATATTGCCTTTTTTTACTTGTTTTTCCTCTGAAGTTCAAAATAAGTTATTATTTGTTACAAATTCTAGCATTTATTTTCAGTTCGTACTAAATTTTTAGCTCGGAATGTGCAGTAGGCCTACATGACACATTTGTGACTTGGTTAAATAGTAAGGAATGTTTCGTCTTCAGTAGAAAAAATCCTTGGAATTCCCAAGAAAATGTAGTGTTTTTCTCCCGACTCCCACATCCAGTATTTAAAAAAAAAACAACAAAAAAGTAGTTCTCTGAAATCACTGAGGGATACAAAGGGTTGAATATGCTAGTATGATAAGTGTAGCTTCTGGGCGCATGGATTAGGTTTTCACTGTTATGGTAGTAATACAGGCTCTATTTAATTCTGTGTACCATAGGCCTACATGTGTTTTATCATGATTATTGATTATTGGTGACTTCAATAAATATAATATTCTGCATTGCAATTGAGATATTTCAGAAATTTGGCAACTTAACGATTTTATAAGAGACTATTTTACGATTTTTAGAACCTATTTTACAATTTTTAGAGCCTATTTTAGGTACCTAAAACAGCATTTTTAGCGACCTAAAAGTCCGAAGTCTAGTGATGACCAATTGGATATGCATTTGCGAAATGCCACATGTCCATGACTCTCAAACCTGCTATTTACTATTTAAAATCACCATACAATTTATAATGTTACAACTCATTTCAGGCCTAAAATAAATCGAACAGTATACGAATTCCTTAATAAAACAGTAATTCTGATAACAGTTTTCCAAATCTGTAACATGCATTTGAGAAATGCTACTTGTCCATCACTTTTGAATTTGATTTTATCGTATAAACATATTTTCACTTACCACTTCACTAGGACTTAACCACTTATAACCCTTAAAGCATTAGATTCCAGGCAAAAAAAAAACATTAAAGCGTATTCTCTTTTCTGTTTACTAAAATAATAGCTTTTGGTAAAACAAGTGACAAAAATAAGATTTTACTTGCGAATAGTTATGTTTGCGAAACAAGCACGTTAGGGCGAGTGTAGCAATAATCTGTGTGCATTTTACCATGTGTATGATACACTAACTTTTGGATAACTGTTAATATTTGTAAAATAATGTTATTAAATACCGTGCAGTCGTTTTAGGAGTTCCCAGCTGTCCTACCTTCTAGTTTGCGCCGACTATTGAGTGGACAACGCTTTTAATTCTACAAGTACTACTACTTTTGCGATCACTTTGAAAAATTTAACATTTAAAAAGGCGTAATGAATTACATTTTCAATTTATGAAACTGAATCTATTTAGTAAACATAAGTAATAATTCGCAACTAAAAGAGTACTTTTTGTCCTTGTGACTGAAATCATAGTTGGTGACAATGAAATTCTATAAATATTTTATAGCACTAGTGCGATAATATGCAACATTTGCTTTGTTTGTCTTGTGTTAGATGCTGTACTTTTTATTCAAGCTGCGTGTAAACAGGTTTTTTTAAATCTCTTCTGAAAATTTGCTTTGGTGGACATTTCGTGATAGCACTTTACATGACAGATATTAATTTTTCTCGTTTTTATCTAATGCCTTTGTTTAATTTTTAGGACTATACAAATAACTGCTCGCGTTAAGATCTAACACTTTTATTTGAAACAGGGTTTCGTAAAAAAAAAACTGTTTGGAATTTAGATTTAACCAATAATCTCCCCCACAACGCCCAACTCTTCATTGCATTAACATGCTGCATTTATACATTCCTTCCACTTAAACCATCCTGGTGAATGAAGAGATTTTTATGTTGGTAGGCATAATATTATTATTAAATTGCAGTAATTAGTGCATTAAATGGGAATGGTGTTGACCGGCTTTTGCTTGCGGAGTTTTCCCGAAATTAGAGTTGATAGTCATCCCACGTTATAGGGAGCTTGAAGTAAAACTTGCTTAATTTAAATACGGGTCTACGTTAGCAGACTACGTGATTTTCAGGGCGTGATCGTAGTAAAGAAAAAAAGGCTGAAAACGAGAAAACGAAAGGGGTGGGGATAGAATACCGGGGTTACAGTCAGCACCAAGGGGAAAAAAGTTTAAATACTATTAAACGTCTCCGTTGTCGTGGATAAAAGCAACGAATGAGGACGGTACATCTCCTCCCCCGCATTTCCCTTCTATGTCCATGTACACACAACTTTATAAATTCGCGACGATGTCCGTCTGTTCTCGCTGCTTGACGGGTAACAAGTTCTGATGGAAATACTGTGTACATTGAAATTAGACAAGGACCAGTTGACAGAGAGTTGGCGGCACTGCGGCCGTGGTGATGGTGGCAGTACTGAACTGTACAATTTCGCTAATTTGTTTAGCCTTGCGTCAGTTTGGTTCTGACCGGCTAATGGCGGTGGTCAGTATAACATGCAGAGAGGGAAAAGCTGTGTATATGTTGACGTGCTCTAACCTCAACCAGAAGATAGAATTCCAGAGCACCTACTAATGGCCCGGCTCTTAACAGCATTGTGCCGGCCTTTAAAAATGCAGAGATTCCAAGAAGTCTATTAGCAGTGACTGCATTGAATTTTACACCTCCCTGTACATTAATGACAAAAGCAGAAGTATAATTGCCTAATAATGAATGGATTGTAGATTTCCCATCCTCCAGATTAATAAATAATAAATAAAGAATAAATAATGTTGAGTTGTTTGTTCTGTTTTACTTCTGTATAGCTTGGGTATTTGTCACCTTTTCATGCGGTCTATTTCAAGGGTAGAACAAAGTTTTCTATTAATGGGCTGCCCAATTGGAGTGCAGAAGTGGGCGGGTAAAGGAAAAAATACGAATCAGTACCATCGTAGTGAGTTATATTAGAAACGTTAAGAATTTTATATAAGCGTTTTTGTAACTTCGAAAAATTAATATTAAATATAAGCCTATAGCAAGCAAATATGTAACATTGCTTATAGACTATACACCTTTATAAGTTGACCACCGTTGGTTCCGGTCAGATCTGGTCAACAGAGGTGGTCATGTAACAATGGCTTTCCGTGATCTATCAAAACTTTAATTATACAGGTATGCCTGATACAGTAATGTAGATGGAACTCAGAAACACATAAAAATGCAGCAAAAATTAATCTTTAATTAAAATTTAGTAGGCTACTACCGGTATTAGTCTAAAACTTCATTTTTTTTGTCAATGCTTAATTCATTAGATGCTTTACTCTTACTCATTTTGTAAGAAAGGAAAACAACATGAGAACATTAAACCACACTCAGTAATCGGTTAAATTAACATAGCCTAATGTCTTGGGTTTTATAGTAGGCCTAATACAGAATGAAACAGTCACCTGCATACCCTTAAAATGTTTGCAGCTTAGGCCAACTGGCTAAATTTAGCGACTAAGTAAAATCGTTAGGTGTGTGTGTATATGAGTGATTCTTTTGTTAGAAGCTATACTTTTAATTTAAGCTGTCTGTAAACTTTTTTAAAATGAAAAGTAAAAATTAATCGAACCCCTGTTAATGAATAATTTAAAAGTATTACTAAAATGCATACAGTTCGTAGGTTCAGTTTCAAACAGTCTTAAAGAAGTGTAACTGAATTTTATAAGCAACAACAGGTATGTAATTATGTGTAATTATATAGGCCTACATGCACACATATAAAAGCACATTTTACAAGTCCACCCAGAACTAGGCCTAGGCCTACTAGTTTAAGAAAAAGTGTTACTGTCTATGAGCAATAGCTGGATTTTTTTGTCAAAACTACATGCTATAATATTGTTAAGTAGGCCTATCTTAAGGTGTCGTGACAGTAACACAGCTTATTAAAAGTACTAAAATCTATGTTTGTTTACATTACTTAGTAAGAATTACCTAAAGAGGAGTTCCAACTGCCATCTTTTCCGTAGGATTTAAGTGATGTATCACAACTGAACAACATGGGTCGCTTATGACTGAGACAACTATTAATTGTGCACCTTCACAATGCGGTCGCTTATTTCATGTCAGCATGACTAACGATAAAATAGCCAGATCCGTGATTAAAGTTCAGAAAGTCGATGTGACTGTTTCAATTTTTTATTTGAGTCTTCTTATTGTCTGACCCAAGACAATCTTTTACAGAGAGCCGTTTCCGCATTATAAAGAATTACCTGAATAAACTAGGCATATCGCTACTTATTTCGTACATCCGTTTTCTATAATTCTCTCGTTAAGATATGATTACAGTAATTTATGCAGAGCATGCTCCAAGTCATGACAGCTTAATCCTGCTGTTAACCTCTCACTGATGTGGCAACATGAAATTTGTTATTTACAATAGTCTGATTTGTGAATATTAATCAATATTAATATTAATATAGATATATATTAGTTAATATATTAATAGTGAATATTAATATTAATTATAATTAATAATATTAATTCTTCCCCAGTAAGAATGTATGATAATCATAAATATTTTCGATACAAGCCTAGGCCTATAGGCTAAACATTGAGGGTACTGTCAGTGAAAATTTGGCGTCTCGAAGTTGAATGTCTACAAACATTTTAACGGAATATTTTATGTTATACGGCAAAGAAAATTATCGGGCTAAAATTAAATGATTGTAACTGTGAAGCTCAGGTTATTGTATACGGGAAGTATTTTGCTTTATTAGACATTTTTTTATAAAATTGAACTTCTGATTAACCTAATACTGTAACAGTTTTTTAAAATAGTACAAGCTAGCAAACAAAATCAGATTTTTAAAAATTGCTATAGTATCTATCATACGATTAACGATATGAACTTCACAATAACTTCCATGGGAAATATAGTAACGTATAAGGCATTGATGGAGAAAACCTTGCTGAAGAAATCGTAGATTAAGGCGAATTTAAAAAGATCGGAATAGGATGAGTAGCTTGTGTGTTTTTATGGGGTTGAAATATCGAATTCATAATTGGTAGAATATTAGTTATTGCGGTATGCAAGACAATTAATGTTTCTTTCTTGTCTGGAGTGAGTTTATAAAAACAATCAGTTTGATTAGATAAATATTTCACCATGAACCTGGAATACATAGGCCCTTATACCGCACTGATACGTATACCCCGGAAATAATCATATATGTAATCTGAAATGTCAATAACTGATTTATTCTTGGATAAGTATTAGATAACGTTTTGTATTTTAAAGTTATGTAATTGTATAAAAATTATATCCCCTTTTAAGAAACAGATTTTACTGTATAATATATATATCTAATGTTACCCGTTACTGTTAGCATTTGGGTTTCGCACTTAGGCACATAGATGGCAATAAAGGAAATTATTTTATTAATTCATTTCTTTTTTTCCTATTATAATAATTTCTTCGTATCGTATAGAGTATTTGTATCCTTAATCTATAACTTAATTTTAATATTTTTTAAAATTGAATCCTACTTGACTTCTGGATACCTTCCATCAACTCTGTATAATAAATTTTATCTCAGTAGTTAGTACTCACGCAAAGCTGAAGTGCCAATCTCAGAGTTCCGTATCAAGATAGACCGTTTGTAATGTCTAAATTTCATGCAAGTTTACTTTTGGAGTAAGTAAAGATTATTATTGTTGTAATTATTATTAGTGTCTCAAAAACGTTTAATTAACTACTAGACTAAAGATAATAGTAGTTGAGTTCAGAAGGATCTACAATAGTAACTCAAAAGGTAAATTTGTTTATCATTTGATAAACAGTAAATATTTTTGGATTGAAAGCAATCTATAATTTATAACCTGAATGATATATTTTAAAACAGATACACTTATATTAATTATTAATAATATAATTAGTATGTTCAAAGAAACACTAAGTATACTGTGGCAACTAAAAGATGACTGAAATAAACCCCCATCCTTATTTTACATCTAAAGGAATTGATTATACAAGTGGACGTATTTTGACAACAATTACCTTGTAATATGAAGCTTTATGAAAGAAAAAAAAGTTTTATAATGTAATACGATACTTAATTTTATTTGTTAGTATGCAATTTCTTCTTAAAATGTTAGTAACATAAATTTGTCGAGTGCACATTTTGCAAGAGACTATCTAACGTAAAAGGCCTAGTATTGATTTCTTTAATGTTGATGTAAAATTATATAAAACTTAGTGTTGAAGGCTTATTTGCATTTTATTATTAATTTATATTATTATTATTACTATTAATATTATTATTGTTATTATTATTATTGTTACCTAAGTATTCAAAACATTCAAATAATGCAAGCCGAATAAGTGAAAAAAAGGGTTCGATTATTTAACGGTTAACCTAATTAATTTGGCAAAAGCTTATTATGTTAATATGTTTTAAAATATAATACCATATATAGAATTTTTTAGACATAATTTCTTTTAGTAAACATACATTACGACGTGACCTGCAGTTTTCGATATTCTGTTTTTACGTTGAACACTTGGTATTATTTTGATGTCCTATTTGCCATGAGACCCGTATTGCATTTCACGATGATGTTGCGTATAAAGAGATGATGACTGTGGGAATTGGGCTGGCAGGCTTTATCAAGTTACGCCGTGAAGTAGTGGGTGTTTTGTGTACCTCCAGTTTATTCCAATACCGTAATTAAGAAACTGAATGGCGGTTAAGGATGATTGTGAAGATCACAAACGGAAACCATTACCTCGCAGGTGCATCTGATGGCTGATCCATTATTCTCTCATGTTTCACTGCAGAAACTGCATATTTTTATGATTTTAAATTCTTGAAAGTTGTCCTTTTTGTAGTGGTGCAATATTTTGTGAACTTACTAAAGCTATTTTACTTTTTTACTTAACACTCACTATTGCGATTAGGCATTTAATATTGCATCGTCGAGGTAAATACAAATGTATACCTCATAGAAAATATAAAACAGTCTTCTCGTGAAAGAAATTGAAGCCTTGAAAAGCTAAATTTATTAAATAAACAAATCTTTATTGCAATAATACTTTAAAATACTATAGCAGGCAAAATTATAAAAAATACCATACATTTAGTGAATGTGAAATATAGGCCTATCCGTATAGAATAGAATCTGTGTTAAACAAATGTTTACAAATTAAAATTAAAACTTAATTTTATAAATAAGCCTATTATACCTGTAAGCTAAATATAACCTTTCTTTATCTAGAACTCTTGTCACTTATATGATTCTGCATTTTTTCCAGGAAAAGGTAATCTGCGCCACTTCTACCTTTCCCCCAACTTACACGATGTAAACTGCGCCACCGACATATGTAAACTGCGCCACCGACTTATGTAAACTGCGCCACCGACATTTAAATGGCGTCACCGTTATACTAACGCACTAACATTTTTCTTTCCACTTCTCCAGACTTAGGACTGGCTATGAAATTGCATAGATGTGGTTAAAAATGTTAGGCTTAGTAGCTTTGCCGATTTAAAAAATGTTAAACAATACCCTAATATCTTTTGCATGAACGCTTCGTCACTTATAAAACTGTTAAAAACACTACCCTAATTTCTTTACATGAGCACTTTGTTCTCATATGACGCCTTCTTAATAAAATCAAAACGGGATATTTCATTGTTTATATATTGTTCTCTCCACTTGAGTAGACGAGAATACTTGTCATTTATTTTAGCTGTTTTTCTTACAGGTATCCCTTATTCAATATTTCTCAGTTTTATGTAGGCACTTGTTTGGAACTGGAGAAGTGCATCTAACACAAGAAGATGTCGGGAGAAGCGTGGTAGAACATCGAATTATATTTTGCGTGAAATGACCTACATATCTCCGTGGCGCAGTTTACATATCTGTGTGCCGCAGTTTACATATCTCATTTTTATTCTAAGCTTATTTCAAATTAGGTGTCAACCGTGGCGCAGATTACATACACCCGTCTACCTAAGGAATGGTATAATGTATGATGTCCATGAACTGCAGGGTGAAAATGATATTTTAAAATTAAGAAATAATGATCTTATAATTAGATTACGCATGTTTTCGTCATGGACTGTTTTAATGTAATTCGTTTGTTTTTAAAGTAACGCCAAGTAAGAATATTAATTTTTGCTTTCAGGTAAGTACCAGTTCCTCAAGGAATACCAGTCAACTTAAGTGTAAGTAGGCCTACAGCATTCTACAAAGTTGAGGGGATGTAAAGCATTCATGATCGAACCTATTTTAGAATTGTTGTGTCTGAACCGTGCAAAAAATTAGCTACCCGTTTCCACCAGAAGTTCCAAATTCGGCATAACTGAGAGCTTCTGGCGGTGAAGGACAGAAACGCTATGCAATAAGATTTTGAATACCATTTCAGGTTTTATGAAGGTATCAGGTACTTATCTCAGGTACCTATCTGGCTTCCATGTGTCCTTGTTTTAACACACTGTATCAGTATTAGGTGTCACAGTTCTCGTTTAGGGATTATAACTTACATTTCCTAGGCTTGCCGGATAAACGGAGTTATGGATGAGCTACTTTCAATATAAGTTTTACTATTGCACGAATATTTCTTAGACTAAGTGATAAGAGTCAAGAGTAATAAACTAAAATCTCGAAGCCCAAGCTACCGTATGTTTTAACCATATTGGCCTACTTAAGCTCTGGTGTAGACTCAACATCTAACAGAAATGAGTACCAGGATAAGTTCTGAAGATAAAGAGCGATTCGTAATTCTGACAACCTTATCACCTTAATGGACCGATTGTCTATAAAGTCGGGAGCTTCTATAGGTTCCCATGGTTTCCATAACTATATCGAATATCGTAACGATTTACGCATATGCCCATATCCATTGTCCCTTTTCGAAAAAGTGTTAATTAACTGTTCATCTGAGAAGAATTACTATTTTTTTAATATTTAGCTTTCGTGTTCTTATTACTATATAGCTTTCATTTCTAATCACGCCAAAAGGGCTGCAATAAAATTAGAATAAAGTTTTTTAGCACATTCCTGTGAAAGTATTAGGTTATAACACGTTTGTATAACTGTAGCCTAAATAAAAGGGTAATTTACAATGGGCACGAAAGTTAAAAAGAAGCATTTTGTTTAATATGAATATGACGAAAATGACAAAAACAATAGCTGATTTCATGCAAGTTATTTCTTTGCAGAATATCGATAGAATTAAGATTTAACGTTATAATAGCCTATACGTAATATCTTGTATAATGTATATTTTATATTATCTGTGTTTTATGTGATATTGTGCTTATCTTGCTTTCACATCATGCTAATTTTGATTTAATCTTTCGGTTATCAGTTAAATGTTAAATTTTTTCTGTAAAAGAAAAACATTTTATTACTTTAAGACGGGCATCGGAAAAAGATTCCGTTATGTGCATTTATTATTTCATAAAATAATCAAGAGATCCTCTCAATTTAGTAACTGATAAAATTCAATCACATTGTCTGATGGTGAACTCATAGGCCTATCTCTACAATTTATTTTTGAAAACATCACTTGCATCCATATGAACAACGGGCTATTTTCCTAGCACGCCTCATTGATCAGTAATGTTAGAAATGTTATATTATTTTTACTCTTGTTCTGCACTAAAAAAATACATTTAAGAAAAGTAGAACAAATGCCTCAGTATAAATTCGGCAGTGGAAAGAGGTAAAGTTTAACGGAGGGATTCAGTCGCGGGCACCTGCTGAGAGGATCCCTCCTACTACCAACACCACGCATATAAAATTCCCATCACATATTTGCAGTGACTAGTAACCCGATCACAATTACCTCCACAACAGAATTACACAAAGATCCTGCGAGGTACCACAATCTAAAACACTAAAAGGGAACAAAACGGAAACTCGACAATGAAGAGTATTCACCCCCCTAGTGTTATAGAATAGAACAAATGGTTTGGATCCCTCTATAAAAACTTCACATTTATTTATAGAATAATTCTGAATGGGGGCTGTCTTTGTGCCGGCGGATGAATTAAAACTTAACCCAATTTAATGTAGCGTAGGAAGTTTCACGTTTCATAAATAATAAAACCTCCACGCAATCAGTGTTTCATTATATCTTGACACTCCTAGAAATGAATAATGCTCTTGTTTAATATGGTTTATCGAGAGTTGTAAATCCATTTTAATTTTTCCGTGGCTTCTTTAGAACAGAACAGCGGCTATCACTTGCCAACCTTTAAAATACTTATTTTGTTTTAGGGTACTCTCGTATTTTTGTATAATTTAAATCATTTAGGATATTCAATTCCATATTATATAACATTAGGCCTATAACGAAAATGCGTTGTTTATAAGCTATCTATAAAGTTCTGAAAATATTTTTACATACCATAAAACCCTACTCAAAAAATTAAAAGAAATTAATGAATTTAAAATAAACTAAAACAAAATAAAATAAAACAAAATAACAATTAACGGGTTTGAAGCAGTCAATGTGATAGTTGAACCTGTCTTGAAGTTGCCAATTCAAATTTGCACAATGGAAGGACATTGTAGCTCTGCAAATTTTGACCAGCTTCGAACACCAGCAATGAAAATCATGAATATCGAAAGGTAAATTTTAAGACAATACTGGACAAAAACAGTAGGACCACTACACAAGGAGTACAGAAAATCACATCTCAAAAGAGCTGTAAGGTTGAAGAATCAGATAATTTTTTTAAATCATTTTTCTTTCATACAAAGGGCTAAAGAATAACCTGTAAGTTTTATTATACGAAAGAGGCTGAACTGATTGTAAAATGCGCTAATTGTTTAACAAAGAGCCGGTGTTCTTCAAACGCCTAGACACTTTAAAAATGCGCATCGGTACGCCATATAAGTAGAAACCAGTTTCTTAATACTATTGTAAATTCGTAATTTTAATACACGCATTGGCTCATGCGACTTCTGAAACTTTGCAGACTGTGGTGTTTGTAGTGAGAGCTATAGTGGTATAAACTTCTAGAGTAATATTTGGGATGCAATTGAGTACATTTCCGGGGATCCGGGTAGTTTTGGTTGAAAACTCGGGTTTGATTGCCGTTCAGAACTAATTATCCTCTACCGAATACAATGTGATTTTCTACAGTGAGATATAGGCCTAACTAAAATTTATCATTATTTACGTTATTCGTTTTTTGGAATTTATGATTTTAGTATTATTTTGTGGAAGATACGTACAGTCGTTAAACCTAAAGGAACAAGGTAGGCTACTCATAAATGGTTAAAAAAAAAAAAAATTCTTCGGATCTTCCCGAATAAGAATATACTGTACTTTCGTAGTGTTCCTAATATTTTACCCACAAATTTAAATGGAATATTCATCCCTTTAAAATCAGATAATCATTTTAAATGACCGGCAAGATCTGCAAAACTGCAAAACTGCAATGCACAAAACTGCCCAGGCAAATACAAAGGAAGATAAGATCAAGAGAAGGCAATGTGAGAGGAAGAAAAAGGCAAATAATGAATATGATAATCATAATCATAGCCTATAATCCTGGATGTTCTGATGTGAGGAAATTCTAAAATTTTAAACGCAAATGTCTCAAAACTAAATTTTCAAATACGTTTGTACACTCATCTCAGATCATTAGAGTTATAGTGCCGAAATTTTGCACACTCCTTTAAAATAATTCAATGAAGAACAGGAAGCAGATTTATTTTGATATCATATTATTAAAATATTTAGGAATTTTTTATGTTGTACATTTCTTTATTTTTGTGGGACGGATATGATACATGTGTTACATTTTTAAACTTATTCAATAAAAATAGATCCATAATTATGTTATAGGAGTTAGACAAGTCTGTATAAAATAAGTTTTAGAAATCAGGGTGCATAAACTTTCCCAATCCTTTTACACGTTTTTCTTGCTTCTGTTTACTATAAAATAGATATTTTTAAACAATTCTGAAAACTAACTGATAAACATGTAAAAATTTTAAATCAATAGCCTACGTATTTTACTCAATTTTAGAATGTTGTACTTTTTTTAATTTTGGGTATGTGGACTTCTTTAATTTTTTATATTTTAATTGTTGATCTTTGATTTTTTTATTTTGGATTTTTAATTTGGTTTTTTTAGAATTTGGATCTTTTTATTATTTATTTTTCGGATTTTTTAATATTTGATTTTCGATTTTTTAATTTTCGACTTTTAGATTTTTTAAATTTTAGATTTTGGATTTTTTAATTTTGGATTTTTTAATTTTTTTAATTTTGATTTTTGGATTTTATAAATTTTGGATGTTTGAATTTTTTTTAATTAATTTTTTACATATATCCACTTAAAATAGTTACTGTTCAGAAACAGCACAGTCAGAGAGTGCCTTGTTCTCTTCACTTACCTGTATTGCATGTTCCCACGTGCTTTTACAACCAAGTCTGATCTATAAACTTGAGCTTGCCACGCCACTGGTCTTGCATCACGACGGCACCCACATTAACATATATATCCAAGCTGTATAGCATTGTCCACCAAACCTGCATCACATATTTACGGAGATTAACTCCACGTAAGGCACTGTGACACCTCGAGTAATCTCTAGATCCATGATGATTTGCGTCGACAATGGAGATGTCAGAGGCCTGTAGAGAAAAATAAAAAAGTAAGAGAAGGTGTTTCCTTTGTGAAGCTATAGAAACGGTGAAGTCACATCTGTACAAAAACTCGACGGGGGTTTTGGGATCCTAGTTGAATGGCCTCTCCTCACATTGGGCTACTCAAAGATGTATCATAAACTCAATTATTTTATACATTAATAATTCAAGTGCCTCTATGTAAAAAGTCGATTCTCCAACTACCGTTTGAAACGTGCGAAAGCTTCGTTGAAAAATCCAATATAGTTAGAATGTGAAATTAAAGACATAAAACAGTCAAATTCCATTAATCTACTGTGGATGCGAAATATGGTGGTGCTCCAACCCACTTTAGAAATTTCGAAATAAGCTAAAGTACGTTACTAAGAAACATTTTCAAACCCAAGCAGGATGAATTCACATCACAAGGCAGTGGAGAAAATTTCACAATGACGAAATTCAATATTTAGATTTGTATAGCTCACCACATCATTATAGTTCAAGATATTAGTGAGAAAACCGTTTTGAAGATCTGTGGGAGGAGCTAGATACAGATAGAATAATAATAATAATAACAATATTAATAATCGGTTTATTGTCAACGGAACTGAAGTAGGCCTACAGTTATCTGATATAGTCAATAATATACCTATATGGAAAGGATTAAAATTATGGTAAAACAAGCTTATAAAATATAACATATGTTTTATAATTAATTTAATCTGCATATAAGCCTAAAACTAGATATCAAAAAATATTTTAGCTTTTTTCGGAAAGTCATTCCGCAGTCAGTTCTGTATGCAGTGGCTATTTAGCCTATTCATTATACAATATAACACCTATATTAAAGGGCCTTGATCCACTTTTATTAGTACTGTCTTATTCCACGATATTGTAAACTACACTAAATATCATTGTTATGTCATTTTTCACACTAAATTCTAATTTATTTACCACAAGTGATATGACTTTATATACAAATAGAATAGGCTATAAAGTAAGAATATTATATGGGCTAAACATTTCCTTGCAAGTTACCCTATTTCTAATATTGTATATAATTCTAATAATGTTATTTTGTAACACGGACATCCTATTCGTATGAATACCTTCAGAACTTCCTCATGCTTCTGTACCATAAATAAGATGTGAATAAATATACGAAGTTTTACTTGACTTGGTACATTACTTTATTTAAGAAGATCGGAGTGGCATGGGCAGCTTGGAGAGAAGACCTAGAGACATGAAAAGATAGAAAACATTTGTTGCCGAGGGTTTTTTTTTATAGTTCTTTGCCGTTTTGTACTAACCTCTTGTTTACAGACTACACATCAAAGTTAAGCAAAGTTTTGCGTGAGATTTGTTCTGTTTATCAAGGTCTCCCCAGTTATAAAATTAATACTTTTCAGTGATCTTTCGTAATGGCCAGGCACGTTGTGATATTGCATAAAGGTTTTTATTATTCAGGAAAACTTTCTCATTACTTGTTTATAGTTTCCATATCATTTGCTCAATTTCCCATTTGCATCGTTATTAGCCCCTGAGTGTTGAGTAGCCTGGAACTGGGCACAACTTCACTACCACGTCAGAACAACCAACTTTTACAATAGGTTCGAGTCCCATCAACAACCTCCCATGGGTGATGTAGACTGGAGGGGAGGGGGCTATGAAGAGAGGAAATCCTATAACAGAAACCTCATGCGGCATCCTGGCGCTAGTTTCGATCAACCCTCCCCAGTAATGACTGAGCATTCTCTCGTGTTGTCCTTATTACCACTGGGCTATGCTTCTTATCATACCCAAACATTGCTCTTTTAGTTGTTAAAAAACGTAGAAATGTAAAAAATAAAATCACTACCGGTTGTAAAAATACAGTGTGTTTCAGACACCATTATCGTGAAATTGGCAAAGAATCGATTCGAGAGAAGAAGGGCTCGGTTATAAATGGCAACTTAGCTTTCGAATTTCGGAAGAAAAAGAAATGGCAACATTTTACTACTTTACTATAAAAGAAAATAAAAATATTTGAAGTATTTTCATTATAATACGACAAAACATCTCCTTTACAATAAATGCATGTTAAAACAGTGTTTGGAAAAGAAATAGTTGTACCCTATCACATTAAAATACAATGTTTAAAACTGAAGTTTTGATCTGGAAATGAGCAGCATAGTGACTATGGCAATGACTGTCTGTGGTTAGGGACACGAATTCGATCCTGGACCAGGCATTTATGTGTGCATTATGTGATTAAGTTGTACTACACCCCCATCCTTAGATAACCATATAACCAACCATCCAACTCCTTCTCCATAGGCCTATATTATGTGAAAGCGTATGTGGTCTGCAGAAGCTTAGATTAATATTTGGTACGGGTCTGGGATAGTTCCTGGTTAGCTGGTTGGACACAGTAAATGTGAACTACAGTAAGCAGAAACCCCTATTTGATTCCCACCCAGGAAAATACTTCCTCTAAAATATTATAATGAAATGTAATACTTATAATAATTGTTCGTCGTATTACTTATTACATCTCTGGAAAGGACAAGAACGACAGATGCTGTAATTTACTTTCGTATTTCAATTTTATTATCATATGAAAGGATCGAGGTTTTCAGGTCAGCATAACGAAATCTAGTGTCCTAAAGGATCATTTACTTACTTATGGTTTTACAGTACTAATAAATAAAATTCAGGTAGATAAACTTTAGAATTTTTGTATTTACCCCAGCGTTCTATTGCAAGCGACACATTGGAGGTTCCAGCGATATTAGAACTTAATCTCTCAGGACAGATTCTTGTAGGGTGGATGTTTATTTATGAATGAGTAATGAATTTCAAACTAAGATCTCGCAGGTAGAACTTACAGTGCACTGAGAGCACCAGCTATGGGATCAATTTTAGACAGTTCTCAAGTCGTAAACCATCGGAGTTGTAAGGGGACATTAACTAGTTCAGGAAGTGTAGAGCATTCAGCAGACCTAAGTAACAAACATAACATCTATTTTAAAACTCCAACTAATTTTGATATGAAAATGTTTGTTGTTTGTATTTTCAGGGGTAAAATAAGAAGTTATTATAGACTAACTTTACGTGTAACGTTAAGTTTCAAAGTGACTAATTCAGAAAGTGTGAGCTGAGGCCAATTAAACATGTTTTACTAATATATATATATATATAGCCTAATTCATATATATATATATATAGATATGTAAGCATTCATGAGCCACAGATTATTGTCTCTGTTGGACACTACATGAGAATATTATGGGAGAAAAATTCCTCCGGCACTGGGACTTGAACCCAGGACCTTTGGCTATTCGCGCCAATGCTCTACCAACTGAGCTAAGCCGGAGCTCAATTCACAGCGCCAGATGGAACTTCTCTCCTATGACTGATTGCCCTAATGGTCCACCTCACAGACAGACAAGTTATGTCATATGCAGTACTGTGAGGCACACTAAGTAGTGATTTTTGTGACCGGGCTCCCACTGTTATTGTACAGTTAACATTTAAGATAGATATGTAAGCATTCATGAGCCACAGATTATTGTCTCTGTTGGACACTACATGAGAATATTATAGGAGAAAAATTCCTCCGGCACTGGGACTTGAACCCAGGACCTTTGGCTATTCGCGCCAATGCTCTACCAACTGAGCTAAGCCGGAGCTCAATTCACAGCGCCAGATGGAACTTCTCTCCTATGACTGATTGCCCTAATGGTCCACCTCACAGACAGACAAGTTATGTCATATGCAGTACTGTGAGGCACACTAAGTAGGGCCTAGTGATTTTTGTGACCGGGCTCCCACTGTTATTGTAATCAGTCATAGGAGAGAAGTTCCATCTGGCGCTGTGAATTGAGCTCCGGCTTAGCTCAGTTGGTAGAGCATTGGCGCGAATAGCCAAAGGTCCTGGGTTCAAGTCCCAGTGCCGGAGGAATTTTTCTCCTATAATATTCTCATATATATATATATATATATAATACATCCGCCGCCGTGGTTGAGTTGGTAGTGTGACTCCCAGTCATCTGGGCGGCGGATTTTACATAGATGTAAAGTTTCCTTCTTGGGTCAGGAACACTCCACCTTCATCATCTTCATCATCATATATATATATATATATATATATATATTATATATTATCATAATTGTTTATTGCTGTTCTGCTACTGCAACCAGATCAGTACGAGTATGATGCTCTAATAATAGTGCCATAACTGTTGTCCAGCAACAGAATTGATGACGTAAACATGATGACGTAATAGTCTGTATAACCCAATCGTGCATAATTGGCTTGTTACAAAACGGGCGCTATAATAGGCCTACTCAAGCTGTCTTGGAACACAAAACTATCATGTAAATAAGGAACGCATTTTGGTCCTTAGGAAACACTAATATCCCCTTATTATTCATGTGGAGGCTTCTTTACTACATTTCTATATTACTTTTACAACAATAAGAGTCACTTCTGTTAATAAAGTATTATTCTGAGCTAACACGATCACTTACTTGAACTAATACTTCTAGTTTGACCAAATCCATATGTACAATCATTTATTATAGCTTTAAAACAGCTGTATCTCAAAACTAAGATTTTGGACTTAGTGCCTTCTGCGGTAGCGAGAATGTTTCAGTTTATTTTCATGAAAAAGATGAAAATTTACATGAATAATAATGTAAACAAAATTAAACATTCAATCTCTAAGTTAAAATTCTTTAGTAGCTATAATTTTCTAAGTAACTTTCCCGAATGTTTTATTATTAGCCTATTTTGTTTGAAAATCTTGTCACATTTGAAACAGAAAAGTACTCAAGGGATGACAGCGATATACTCTTAAGTACTTTGCCAAACAAATTAAAAGGTTCCCTTTTCCCCTTTACAAGTAGGCCTACAGTTTCGAATTTTACTGTTACCTTGAAAGAAATAAGATAATTATATAATATTTCTCTGATAACTATTGTTACGGATGGAATCGTTGTGTCAGGGGTAGAACTTTTAAGAACTTCCAATAAAATAAAAGTAGCGGTAATTGAAATGGCACGATTTCAATATAGTTATGTGGTATCTTGTTTGTAACATCCTGTATTTGAATTTACCGTGCCTAAAAGTAAGAACAGTGAAAGATAACAGAAACTGGATTACATTATTATAATTTATAATATTAAATTTGTATAATTGATTGAATGCTTCACCTTAATAGATGCAGGCAGTAGCATAAATGTTGTTCCATTTTTATAACTCTAGGGATGTAAATATACCATTCTCAAATAGACTATATGAACGAGAATACAAATTAAATTTGTATTATTTTAGATTGCTTTAGTAGTATCACATAATAGACATAGATAATTCTGGTGTTTGCAAATCCACAGCAGTATCCTCAGGTGCCGCACACGGAACATCGAGGAGCAGTCCTACTAAACGCAGCATAAATACTGTGGACTGCCTCGTGGTCTCTACCCCACCCACACATCCAATAAATAAAGAGTTTTGTCCGTGAAGTTCTCCACGGGGAGTCCATTTATGTCACTGCACTAACCAATCTAAATCCCACACAAACGATGACATCTCAATTTTTCTCCTCTCTCTATTTCACTCTGCGTTTTTTTTTTATATTCCACCCATTCTTTTCTCTTTTTACTATTCTTTTGTTAATGTATGTTTAGTTCCTCCTTTATTTCTCACTCGCACAATTGGGACCCCATGTACTTTATCTTGGTTTGTGAGCCCCTCCCCACCCTTTCTCCTCATGTCCTGTCAAAATTAGTGAAGTGAGTGATCACTGTCTGCTTGTATGGGCATTGACCACTTCGCGTCCATATTATTTGCTTGACAGTCATGTCCTGTTCTGACAAGAATAATGATTTTGGTGCGACCTTTCCGATGTATGGCAATAGCCAAGAGCTAAAAATGCTGTAGGCCTATCTGGAGTATATTCATGTCGTGCAAAAAATTAACATATGTCGTCGATTTATCCTAAAAATAACGTGACGTGCCCTTTTTGTAAATTAGTTATAGGGAAAAAATATAAATGCTCTACTTTTTAAATAGTATTTCCTGTTGAACGTAGATTTATAATGGAGAACAATGAACAGCAATAACAACAATAATGATGATGATAATGTTAGTAGGCTAATATTATATGAAAAAAAATACAAGAACTGTTGTAGTCCATTTCAGGAGATAGATACAAGGAGAATCAAATGAAAAACGCAATTAATTTTTTTCCACTATTTTACTGCAGGAAGAATGTTTGCTTGTGCATTAGTTTCTACATAGTCCCCTCCCAGGGCATTGCACTTAACGCCATTGGATAGGAAGAGCTTCGATACTGCATGAGAAAAATTATTTTGGTTGACGCTGTAGCCACTCCTGCACCATCGATTGGACGTCTTCATCAGATTTGAACTTCTACCCTCCAAGGAAATCCTTTAACCGACCAAAGATTTGGAAATATGATGGTGACAAAGCGAAGGGGTTGCTGAAAGCAGGTGTTTTGCTTCGACACGATAACCCCCGTCCGCATGCTGCTCGTGCAACCATGAAAACCATCGACGACATATGCATCATGTGCCTCTCACATCTGCCATACTTTCCATGGTTCGCACCATCAGATTTCCACATCTTTAGTTCATTAAAGGAGCTCCTTGGAGGGAAGAAGTTAAAGTCTGATGAAGACATCCAATCGGCGGTTCATGAGTGCCTACAGTGTCAACCAGAATATATTTTTTCTCATGCAGTATCGAAGCACTTCCTATCTGATGGTATAAGTCCATTTAACTGGGAGCAGAAAAATAGTGGAAAAAATTAATTGTGGTTTTCATTTGACTCTCCCTCGTACATTTCTTATTTCCATCCAGAACAAAGTCATTGACATTAAATATACCAAAACGTCATCATTGAAAAGTCACCAATAACAGACAGGAGTTAAGAGATACCTTAAGAAAGTCGAGACCACTCAGCACATAGCCATTGCATTTAGTCCCCAAAACTGTCTTCACAATCACTCTCAGGTAGCCGACTCACACCGTCAATCAAAAACGGGTCAGTTCTTAAATGGAAATGGAACCCTACCTAAAATAGACTATAGACCGATATATATATAACGCAAATAAGTATTCTGGGTGCCACTTCTTAAAGACTTTTTTTTTCCCCAAGAACTGCCTCTATCTGCTGCCACCCTAATCCCCTTCGACCGGTCAATCAGTGAATAGAAAGGTAATTAAGCGTATTCACAGTTGTCTGCAGTCCAGTACAATGTTGCCAGATATATACCACAGCACGATTACTTCACTTGAAGTGGTGAATGACAGGGGCAACACTGGGGAAATCCACGTGACTACAAGAGCACCTGTTCTTTGCCGGTGTTGGTGTCGGTGCAGATTTTCGGATTAGGGAACAATGCTATTATATTCTTTTGTAGATAGACAATGGTTTGGGACGAGCTCTTCATAAAATGGCACGAACATTAACATTTTATCCCCTTAGTTAAATTAATTATGTTGATAACTTATTCGTTGCAAATAGTTTTTTTTCCACTCTTTAAATTTTCATTTCCTGGTCTGTACTGTCTTGATCTCATATGGATAACTTTTAATCCATTTATCATTGATGCAATTTTGCCCATCCTCATTATTAACAATTTCAGTGCTACTGACTTATAACTGCGACACATCGGACATTTATTAAAGCAGAGATATACGACAGAGATAGTAATGATTTGTGTAAAATGTGAGGATTTTTACCCGCATATTATGAACATTACTTATGCAAAACAGCTATTTCTCTGAAATTTTTCTTAATAATTTTAAGCTAAGAGCCCACTGATGGTTTTAGTTGATGATTGCTTATATTTGCGTACAAATTCAGCTAGTTTAATATAAAAAACAGTAGAGTTTCATGCAGTATGCCTTAGATAGTCCTATCAAAACCAGATTACCTACTTCTTTAACTAAAAAATCGATAAAGTATTGCCACAGTATAGTATAACAGTAGCGAAGCTCTAATGAAAGGAAAATGCATCCTTTTGACAGATCGTGCGACACTAGCACCCCAAGCGGCCAGCAGGATGCAACTAGCAAGCAGCCATTTCCAGCATTGGAAAGATACGAATATATGGCTGTATTTCTTCTTATTTTTAAAATTACTAGAACGAGATTATTACCAGAAAGGCATACCGGTGAACTCACCAAATGATAGACTTTATGGTAATATAAAGAAGTTGTAGTTTCAAGATCGATGACATTGTATATCTTATAAAGTATCAGACCGGTTTCCGTCCACCATATAAGCTACATCCCTACGACAAATCTTCAAGAATTTAATTGACCTACTACTAACATATACTGTACTTACACTGAAAATTCTGACAAATAAGAAAACTTAATAATTTCAATAAGCATGTAGTAGTACTAGTTCAGAAATTAGGGGGGAAAGTAAAGTTCTATAGGCATATAGCCCGATATGGTCAGTATCAGATTCAATAGCAAAACACTTTTGTCTTTTTCTTCATTTTGTTAAACACGATAAATTATTAAAAAGTAAAGGATTAAACACGTTATCTTTTTTTCTCGACAGTTTAATTTTGTTAAATTCAATTATATAGGCCTAACATAACCTCGTGTTAGAACATTTTCAAAATTGGTAGGGTCAGGTGGGGTATTTGTAAATAGGCCTATATATTTAGAAACCTTTGCTTCGTTAGGATTTTCATTTATGATATACATATAAAAATAATTAATTGTATGTAGCATTTACAAGCCATTTTCTGTTCCTAAAATTGATTTTCATTTATGATATACATATAAAAATAATTAATTGTATATAGCATTTACAAGCCATTTTCTGCTCCTAAAATTAAAAGAAATAGGAGTAAATACACTAGTACGAATGCAAGCATGATAATCACAAATTTGCAATTTAATTTCACAAATAACTGTTTTTGCTTACCTCTCAGGATCTTTAGGGAACCTGAAGAAAGATAAATCGGGAGAATTCTTTGGCTGTTGGTGCAATTTATAGCACCACAAGCATTTCCATAAAATATTATTGACATTTTTCATAAGCAACAATGTAACATATTGTGTTGCTTCTAGCTCACCGCTACGAGCGCTGCAGTCGCGCCGGTTGAAAAAAACTGTATGGAGCTTCGCTACTGTTATACTATACTGTGGTATTGCCATTACTAAGTGACATTGCTAGTTTTACTGTTACTATTGTTATTACTACAGCGCGTTTTACGCACTGCCTTCTAAACTGTATTACTCGTGTATACACTGCCTGTCCTATGCGGCTAATTTTGCGTACTCGGCGACATTGCAGATGGCAGCACCTTTCACACCCAGATTGCTTCTTGTTTTTTGCTACGAAATTGTTGATTATGTAGTGCTGTCTCGTAATATAGCATAAACTGAATGTTTAAACTTGTATTATTCTATGTACCGGTACTTAATTGTTATGAATAAAATTTTGTAAAATAATAATTATAAAATTTACTATCAATGCGTCTAATTAATTTATATTTATTTTTAATTATTGCTCTAAAATTCCATTTCAAGGTAAGTGTCATATACTGGAATAATATTATGTTCTATACAAATAACACAAGTATCTGTGTCTGTTTAATGCTTATTTTGACGCAGCAAACGCATAGAAGCAATGTACGGTAATGTATAGGGCAATGCCTTCTAGACTCTATTACTCGTGTATTCTCGAGACGGCGGTTGTATAAGTGGCGGTGATTGCTGCAATCTGGGTGTGAACTGTGTCGCCTCTACTGGAGAAACTAGGCAATTGAGCAATTCTCTAAACTCCATGTTAAAATAAAGCATAGGACAGGCAGTGTAATTCTCGAGACGGCGGTGGTTTTACGTTGCCCAATCGTGCGGGTTTTACAGCGGTTCGGTGTTTTAGAAATGATGTTTACCTGGGCGCCACAGTATAATGCATATACTGATTATTTCTGTCTTTGTTTGTCGAACTCGCCTCCGGTCAGTCAGTCGATCGTCGAGCACTTCCCTCTAGCTTCAGGGTAGGAAGCGAAGAACACCTTAATATTATTGCTTGAATAATAATGCAGTTTCTTTGAACACTGAAGGAATATTCTGTTTATTCAAAACGTTGGAAATACAAGTCCAGTCATTGACAATAATTACAAAATTTGTTTGTGAATAATTAATATTGTTACAAGTTCTCGGTAGATCGTTACTTGTGATACAATTGCTGCCGTATGTGATTTTAACTAATCGCGATTGAAAGTAAGAATCCTTCTAAGTCGATTAATTCCCCAGCGAAAATTTTATAAGTCCAATTAATACTGTGGGCACGAGGCCACAAAGATGAGTGATTTTACACTGTGGACACAAGTCCCCGAAGTAGAATAGTAATACGGTGGACACAAGTCCCCGAAACAGAGTGATTGATGTAGGCACGCGGCCTCGACGTAGAGTGATTTTACAGCGCCCCGATAGGCATAAGGAAAACTTTCTTGGACCAACATTTATCCCTACTCTTCTTAATTATTATTCGTGAATCCCGGCACGTGGTACTATAGATCAATTCTTATTGGCAATTCTCCCGACCAATAATAATATGTTAGTCTCCCACGGAAATCAATTGTATTTCCCTTATTCTCAAAACCCACAACTTAGCGTCTCGGATTTCTAAGAAGGTTTAAGTGGAAAAACCGGACAGCGTGTTGTATCAGTAGCAAAATCAGAAGCTAGGCTTGAACATAATAGCCGACTTCTTAGAATTACTTAAGTGGATCAGTACTATTTGATTAGATCTTGGGAGATTTCCGATGCATTGTACCTGAGTACCTGCATTGCCTTATCTCGCACCCGCTAGGTCTGCTAGGGAAATTCCCAGCTTCTCTGTCTATTCACTGCAATCTCATTTTAATAGACATTTAAAATGATGTTGTTAAACTTTTTACCTTTGCCTTCTTTCTAGTTAATAATATTTATAATGAATGTTCCGTCTTTTCACGGTCATTTTAAGACCAAACACGGGCTATGAGATTTTATGATTTTAGTTTGAATAAATTTGGGCAATTAATCTGTCATTTATTATATTTAATTTGGTTATCTTGTTTATTTCTTTTTGCCGAAGTATCTGAACTGCAATAGTTTCTGCGTCGCGGCGGCCACAGCTCTAACCCCCGAGCGATCGGGTTAAATATCTACGCAAATAAAGCCGTTAACGGTGTAATGATTCATGTTCTCAAAATTAAAATAACCACCTACCTAATCACAAGAAACGATGGAAATGTCCTTCTCTTACATCCATACAAAACTGGCACCATTTTAGGAAATTTTCTTTCACGCGCATAAGTTCATTTCCGCTGTCGTTAGTAATTTACATCGTCTTCACTCATCGGCATCATCATATCATCATAACTATTCTATACAATATAGGCTTAATGCAAAACTCGTATTGAAGGCTCTACTTTAATTTAAAAGATTTTACTACTATAAATTTTTTAATATCATGGTTACATTCCATTGGGTAAAACGGATGTTGTTATATATATAGTATGTGTATGTCGTAGAGTATGCACGTTACAAATTAGCACTTGATAGTATTTATACGTGTATTTCGGATATGTATAATTAATGGTCCGGTTCCATTCAATTTTACTAAATGAATTATGCAGGTATAAATAGGACGAGTGTTGTCCTGTCGATTTGTGCGGTTTAGCGACATACATTCGTTAATGTAACAAATACGGCTGATAAAAGCAGCATTAATTTTAAATAAATAATATGATAGGAATGTTAAGTCTTGATTCCAAACAATCCCATTGCATTAAAGTTAATTTATTATGGCATTTCTGATTAAGCATGGTAGGTTAAATAAAGATGCAAAGCCGACATCATTTCGTATATGCTCGAGGAAATTATTATCTTTAAGGCTCGGAAATCAATGCTGTAGCAGAAGGTGATATAAGTACACAAAATATGTGCTTTAAATTTTGTAAAATATGGTCCAGAACCAATGAAGTATACTCATTCATTGAACTAAGTTTAATACTCTGCGATCTCTTGTTTACTGAATTACATTATAAATTGCAAAAAGTAGATAGTAAAAGTTGTAAACAAAACTTTTTGAAAACAAGGACAATGCAAACAAATTTTAGTAAATTGAAACCCGATTGAATGTAATGAAACGTCGTTTTAGCATTATACGATCAGTTCCGAAAACATTAGGCTATGTACAGCCGATTCTCAAAACATTCACTGCCAAACATGGTGCAAACGTTTGAATTAACAGATATATGCACAATATTAAAATCTGTCAGCAATGTGCCGTTAAAAATGTAGCAAGTTAATATGCAAAAACATTTTAATATGAAGCGAATATGATGAATTCTCACAAAACTAACAAAGTATGCAACAATATGAAAAATAAAGCCATCAATTTTCTGTTACTTCTTTCATGACACTTTCCCATTAGTATGTAATAGAGTGTATTATTAAAAAATATTATTTTGCATAAGCTTTCGGACCCTAATTATCTGACATGAGCATAGAATAATGTTATATGAACCTTTCAATTTACCTATAAAGGCATACCTAGGTATATATATAAAAAAAGCTTAGTCTCATGGGATAACATATCATTATTGTTAGCGCTGCTAAATTAACACATACTCAGGAAGATCTTCCCGGAGTTAGATATATTTATGTATTAAAGGAGAAACCTTCTCCTTAAATGCGTCTTCTGCTCGTCTTTCAAACTCTTCCTAGCTTTCCCCATAATTCATTTACCACACTTGTATCGCAATAACTATTTAAAACGTCAAGTAACACATATTTTAAGTTTTCGTAATGAAATGGCTTTATAATGAAGTAATAATTAATTTCAACGGGATAATGTTTTGAAATGGGGTACGCAGTGGTGCGGTTGGAAGGTCACGGGTTCGATCCCTGATGAGGTTGTTGGGATTTTTCAATTTGCCTAATCCTTCTGGTAGCACTATGGCCCTGGGGTAGATTCAGCCTCTAAGAGAAATTAGTATCGGGAGCAATTCTAGGGGTAATGCATGAGGCTGACACCTATTACCACCTTCCGAGTGTCGAATGTCTAAAAATCTAGGAGCCTAAACCTCCTGGAACTTTAAGGGTCTTCACGGCCTATGTGGGGACGATTTCAAGGTAACGTTTTGAAATATTCCATCATGGTGACAACTAATAGACTGTAAATATAGTTTCAAATGACTGTGCAACACTGAAATTATTTTGCAGTATTTATATATTTAAGAAACTCGCCTAGAGACCATAGTAAACAATATTTTGTAGCGTACTTGTATCATTTGTACTGAGTCTTCCAGCAACGCAGGTTTAACATTTCTAATTCCAGCACAACAGAAATAACTCGACAGCTGTTGGATCAATGTAAGGGATATCTGGAACTACATCTACTGCTCTTTGTTTGCTAAGAATATAATATGAGCCATAATCTTGACATAAGTTTCCTATTGCCGTAGATTGTGAGAGATGTCGTCCAACTCTGTTGTAAATTGCAGTTAATATAAAGTTTGCAGGTGTTGAACATCAATATTTTCAGTTAATGGAAAGAATTTAATTCCTTTGTGGCATTAAAACATTAAGAATAGCATGACAATTCAGTTGGCTTTGTAACTATTTATGACCCGAAAAGTAGTGTGTTCGAATCTAGATGAATCGAAGCATATTTCCAAGTTCAAAAAGTCTAAAGCACAGGGTCTCCGGAGCGGATTCTTAAACCGATCATGAACCTGACGCCTGAATTAAAGCTTTCGTTCACTGTCGTACCGAGTTTGATATTTCGAAATAAATGTTACTCGGATTTTGCCCTTTTAATCCATTTTATTTCCTCGCATGGATTCTTAATCCTTAATGAGTAAACATGTTTAATTGCCATAGGAAGCTGTTAACTTAATTCTGTAGTGCCTAAATTTGCTTATGTGGAGGATTGGAACCTATTTTATTAATCTTTTACTGCTATTGAAATATAATAATTGTCACCTCAAACAAGATAAAAGCAAAGATATAAGACTAATAGAAAGAAATGTTAAATGTAAGGATTTTTATTCACAAATTAGCCTACTATTTACTTTTCATGAAAACCAATTATTCCACTTAATTTGTCTTCATGGTTTTCAAACGTAGAGCCCCTGGTAACTAAGTTAATGATTGCTTATATAAAATTATGCATTAAATGATCCGTCTTTGAAAGGCTTAATTAGGATTTATGGTTGTGTACTTTTGTGTCAGCTGCAGTAAACAACAGCTAATTTTTACTTAATATATAGATTTTTATTTTCAACAATTGGTTGCATCTACTTGGTTCGTAGCTGGATACTAAGAAGTGCTAAACCAGTCTCTTATTGTTCCTGTAGTACACGTGTGTATAAAAATGTTGAAGGATAAAAATCAAGAAGTGTTCTTATTAGACTATAATACTCTTTTATTTATATCTCTATTTATATAAGCGACTTTATCCTGACTCACTGACTCACTGACAGAGAATCAACGTAGAGCCTAAGTAGAGACTTGAAATTTTGACAGTACCTTCGTTTCATAATGCAACTGCACACTAAGAAAGAATTTTGAAAAATTTAGATTTTTAGTGCCAAAAATCAAAATTTTTTCGATGAGACTAAATACCTTCTATACTCCTATTAGGAAGACAGTATTCAATTGTGAAATTAATTCAAAATGGCCTTGCTCGGTTGCTATCTCGATTCATTTATTTACGATTCGCAGATATCTTATTTTTTCAAATGGGTGGATAGAAGGGGATCATGAACACACGCCTAAATGGGAAAATATTGATGATTTGGACGAAACTCACTGTGTGGGTTTTCCCACCCTAGAGAACTCGAATCTGATGTCTCTTCTTTTCTCCGGGCGGTGCACTTTATTCGTAAAATGCATCTCGAGGCCGACTTTTTAGTTTTTTTAAATTATTAATGATAATAAAATTGCTTATGCATGATTTGCGTAAGGTTCATGAATCTGTGGTAAGTTTTAATAGTTTAATTTCGAATTTGTATGCCAATATGCCAGCATAAGGTTCGTTTTGTTCGTTTAATTATCTATATTTATTACGTAAAACAATATAGTTAAGAACAAAATTATTTAATTCCTGCAATTTATGTAAAAACGAAGTTAGTGTTAATCAATAATTAAAATAAAACACCTAGCAGTTGAGTAAATACGTAATCGCGGGTGAAGTCACGGGCACCGACTAGTGGCAAATAAAATGAATATTCAATTTATTTCTAAATTGTGGTGCATTTCGACAGTCTCTGATATGACGAGGCGAAGCAAATGTATTCACTGATGTTCGATCCCGACAGTGTAAGGCGATTGGTGTAACCACTCAGACACGGTGCTCTTTGTAAATTCATGTAGAACTAAACAAAATCGTAAGGGCCGTTTTCATGAAAATCGAGGAGAATGAAATTCCTTAATGTAAAGTGCACTAAAAATGAGAGAAAGTCGTAGTCATGTTACGTCACACCCAAAAACATACATAATGTGAAATATAACTTTAGACATTTATACGGTTGTCTGTTTTCGAGCTCCATTGTTCACAAACAACAGTCATGTTTCGTGAAATTGCATTTTATGGATTCAGCTAATCTCAATTCGTATAATCAGCCTGAAAACTCGTCAAATTTAATGGAAGATAAACCGTAGTTTCGCTGCCTTGCAATACCTTACCTATGTTACGGATGTTAGAAATAAGGTTAGTAAGAATCGATCTAGAGCTTAACTCGTAGATCGATTACAAAAATTAAAAAATACTAGGCCTACAGTATACTTCTTTCTCAATATCTCATTGTTGCCAAGGTATATAAGATTGTTGCGATTAAACAGAACATACTTTCTTAAGAAAACAACGTGGGACTACACCTACGAGTTATGAGTATAAAATATAAATTATCAGATTTATTTGAAAATAAGAAAATACTTTATTAATCGTAGCTGAAAAATATTAATTTAATTCAATTACTGTGTAGGCTATAACTTGTTCTTCTTTCAGAACTATTAGAGAGAAAAACATTTATTAAAAATGAAAACTATTTACTTCAATGCAAATTGATAGGCTTACACAATTATGAAAATGTTTTGGTCATTTTCGGCATTTTTAGGTCATGTTTCAGTGGAGGAAGAGAGGAGCTTAGTTATTCATTGAATGGCCAGGCGGCATCAAAGGAATAAACCATTAAGGCCCGTTATTACCACCTCCAGTAAAATATTTACGGCTACTTTTACGGTTACTTTACTGACAGTTCGATTTTACAATATCTGGTTAGGTGTTAACTGTTGGTAAAAAGCTCTTAACTGGCAGTAATCTTTACTGTAGGAAAATGTACAAGTCAACTCCTAACCGGGGGATTTTTTGAGGTTATACTTCTCGCGAACTGAATTAAAATGGAGAGATGAAGTTATTTAGCTGCTTTCGTAATGTCACTGGTGATGAAGAACAATGCCAATATATGTAAAAATAAATAAAAAAGATATTGAAAACTAGATCAAATTATTATGAAAGTTTGGACAAACAATTACTTTACTATTTCCTTCCTCTACCCGTACATCAGATCATATTTGGGTTTTTCATCCTTCGGGGATGAGGTTTCGAAACGTGGTACCTTTCTTTTCATTTTTACAACCACTTTACTTGAGGAGGATTGTATTCTTATTTAACAGGAATTGTATAATAAGCGTAATATATAAACTATATAGCCTATAATGTATTTTAATATGTTATGCTAAGAGCTAATAATTTCATTTGAAAACATCTCGTAATATATCCTGTAGTTATTAGCTACACATTTCATACACAAACTTATTTGGTTTTAGGTCTTGCCTCGCAAATTATCCGACACTGCCCGTACTGTGTGCTGCAAACTATAATTAAATTCAGAGGAAGTTACATATTTCACAATAGGTTTTTCTGATACGTCTTTTTGAGCTTTGCTCTTATGGCCACACCTTACTGTGTGTTTATTTAGTTTGAATTATATGACGCTTTTCGTCGATATCATTCAGAAACAATTATTCTTCACTTGAAAAGAAATTGCTGTGTCTCTTTATATTTTTTATATCAGCCATAACCTCATTATCCATTGCAAAATCACACGAAACAATGAAAACAGTTGAAAAACTGCTGCAAACAAGTGAGAAACGGTCGTACCAACTGCTGTGACTTTTGTCTGATTGCGTTAACCGGGAGTAAACTTTAACTAGAAGATGATAAGAACAAAGAAGCGTTTACCGGAATTTTACTCCGACCGTAAAATAAACTACCAGTTATCATTTACTCCTACTTAACTGGACATCGTAAGAACGGGCCTAAGTCGGTGTTTCTTTATGTTAGTTGATCTGACTGAATCACTCTTGGCTTCCGCTTTCCAAAACAAAAGCAACGTGGCAATATTCTCTCGTTGTTATCATTGACCTCAGTTCTTCCCTCGCTTGAATCAATTCGCAGGTGTTATCGTTTACTGTAACTAGATCTTGCAACCCCGCAAATCACTCCACGTGGAGTTGACGAGTAGCTGTCAAAATCGTCACAGGACATTCTTAGATTTTGATTGGCTGGGGTAACTAGCAGATTGGTGCGGTAAAAACAAAGAAATGGATTGAACTGTCGGCAAACTTTTCCTCCTAACGAAAGGAAGCCGCCTGGCCATGCAATGAATAACTGGACTTATACAAATCGTTACTTTCAGACAATCGTTTTTATTTGAGAATCTCCGCCAAGTGTTCATAATTCATTTTAATTCAGGTTTATTGCAAACACCACAGCAGTTTGTCTTGTAGCAATAAAGACTTGTTTCTTTCTTTTTAAATGGCACATATTTGCTAGGGGCAATTTGATGGGCATGCCAGTTCAGAAAGATTTTCTTTTTCACTAAGGGTGTCCGAGTAGTATAAATTTACTTACTTCTGCAGTAACAAAATAAGTGTGTTTTATAATATAAATTCATATATAACGCATTCGATTAAATTTTGTTAGCAATTCATTACTTGAAAAAACTAATAATTATTAAGTAATTGGTAAATTTTAAAATTCTGGGTCCTGTTTAAACTATTTTAGGTCATAATTTTTTTTATTTTACATTTTTCATTATTTTATGGTCATTAAATGCCTTGCCCTACTGAGAGTAATACCTATTACATTAAATAAATGCCACTTGAATTATAAGGTAACTTCTACCAAATGTACCGGTATATACTCGTTAAATGCATGTGTGTATATATATATGTATGTATATATAGGCACCGAAAAACAGGAGGGAACGGATAACAATACAAGTATAAAAATAACCAAATTGTTGAAAACATACCCTCAAAAGAAAAATGAAATACATAGATATCAGGTGCCGGTAGCTAATATAATATTTATAATATTTGAGCTGATGTTTCCTTGTAGACCCGTGTAGTCATAGCAACCGGGATAAAAAAGCATCGTTGAAATCGATATTTTTTGCAATATAACACATAAATTTGTCGATTGCTTCGATTTTTAAACCTGCTCTACTTCATTCATTTGTTTGTAGCAGTAAGACACAGAGAACTGATTTTTTTTTTTACACAGGCATGAATGTATGCCTAAATGGCGCATTTTAACCCTGAAATCACCTCGGAGCCGGGTTTTTATCTTTTTAAATTATAAATCGTTTTAATTGTTTATGCATGACTAGCAGGTGCCCGTGGTTTCGCCCGCGATTATTTACTCAACTGCTAGATGTTTTGCTTAAAATAGGGATGGGTCCTCGATACTTTCGATACCTCGGTACTCTCGATACTTGCATGGTATCGGCATCGAACGATACTTCAGAAAACTCGCTCGATACTTTTTCGATACTTTTGTAATTCTGCAATTCTGCAATTAAGTGAGAATGGTAGTATTTTTTAATAAAAACTTGTAAGTGGACTCTTTAAAAAACTAATTTTAGTTTTAATGTAGAGTTTAAAAATAATTATAGGCTACTGATGATATTAAATTTTGTCTCTTTAAATATGCAGACTTAATTAATTTAGTTGGTATTAAGCAGTTCTCTCAAATTTTAATTTTTATTGTATCTATTTATTGAAACTGGAAATTTTGAAGGTATCGAGTATCGAGGAAAAAATCATGTATCGGTATCGAGTATCGAGAAAATCAGGTATCGTCCCATCCCTAGTTTAAAACATTTATTTAACAGAAAAATAATTAAAACATTAGTCTATATGTATTAACACTGACATCGTTTTCACATAAATTGCAGCAATTGCATAATTTTATTCTTAATTGTAATGTTTAACTTTAAAAATATAAATAAAAATAAAATTACGTAATTGAGGAGATTTATATAGACTAAAAACGATGTCAGTGTTACTAAGTATGTTTTAATTATTTGTTCTGTTAAATAAATTATTTGAATAAAATATCTAGCACTTGAGTAAATAATTGCGGGCGAAGCCGCGGGCACCTGCTAGAAGAAGTATATACCTGTAATATTGCTCTAATTTAATTTAATTTAATTTAATAATGGTATTAAATGGTATAATAGATGTTTTTTAAGTTCCATATTTAGTTCGCTTTTTAGAAGCTATTTGATTGCCTATTATGCAAATTTTAAGTGCCTTTTTGGAAGCTTTTCAGAAGATGGGCTCAGAGCTGTAGTCCGAAAGCTCGTAACTTTATAAAACATCGACTCGGCCGATAGCCCGTCAAGAGTTTAGCAATAGCTAGTATTCGCCGAGAAAAATACTAATAACTCAACACAATTCATGTTTCTTTTAGCAAATTCAGTTTAATGATAGGCCTACATTCTTTTGTTTATTATCCCAAATTTGGTTAATTTAATTTCATAATTGAAGTGGAATCCTCTAGGATTCAAGAGTCAGACTCTGCAGCTGGTAATTAAGGAGAAAATAAAGTTGTAACATGAGAAGAAAATAGTGAATGAAGAACTGGAGGAGATTACTGGAAGAGTTGCGGGTAGCGAAATGGTATTATCATCGTATGATTCACATCATAGGAAATGAATTGACGCCCCATGACACAAGAGCATTGAAGTCAGAAGAAATAATGGTTTGCGGTATTATTGCATAAGTTAAGAATGATGGACGAGGTATTAACCGCACGCGCTAATAAGATTGAGTCATGCGGGCTGTACACTGGGCAGGTGCGACACCCGGACAGCTGGGTGCTGGTCCAGCTGGAGCACAAACCTGTTGTGCCAGCACCTTGTGCGGCCACGATATGGGCGATCATTTGTTTTTAATTAGTGCACTTACATCTCTAGGGGTACGCCGTAGCGTAGTGGTCGAGGCGCTGCGCTACAGACCGGAAGGTCGCGGGTTCGATTCCCGATGAGGTCGTTGGAGTTTTCAATTGGCCTAATCCTTCTGGTGGCACTATGGCCCTGGGGTCGACTCAGCCTCCAACAGAAATGAGTACCAGGAGCAATCCTGGGGGTAAAGGCGGCCGGTGCGTAAGGCTGACAACCTTACCACCTTCAAGTGCCGAATGTCCAAAATCTAGGAGCCTCAACCTCCTGGAACCCTCTGGGCCTCCATGGCCTGTATAGGGATCACTTTACCTTTTTTACTTACATCTCTAGACTTCGTAATTAATTATAAGGATTGTGTGCAACTATGTTTGTGGAACGCGTTATTAGCATATTATTGTTAGATTGGTTATGTTTTAAAGCAGCTTAAATTAGTTTTCTTTTAGAATCAGGTTAATTATTTAATAACAGTAACTAACAACTAGTAACAAATACTATTGTTAGTATTCTAACAATTCTAGAGTGATAGGGAAAAAGCGAATAAGTCAAAATACCAAAGTTTTAGGAGAGAGAAATAACGATTTATTTTCACACCATTTTTACAATATTTAGATCAGTCCACCCAGATATTTTTACATAGTATAAGGTACTGTGTAAAAATATCTGATGGACTGAACTAAATAGTGTAACAATGCTGTGGAAATAAATTGTTTTTTGTCATTCCTGAAAGTTTGGAATTTTGACTTATTCGCTTTTTCCCTAACACTCTAGAATTTATACAGACTACTCCATTCATATGCCGCGTGTTTGATATTGAACAATAATGCTTAGAAATTCCTCGGATATAGACCAATCACGATCTTATAATATGCTTCCTCGGATCTCAGGGATGCAATTTTATCTGATAAAAGGTCAGATCGTTACTGGACACGTAAGGCATCGATATGCGGCGATTAATACGTTGTATGCTGCCAGTAACAGAATGAAATGTTATGTACCCATACCCGTTTCAGAATGCACTTAAAAACCATAGTAGGCTTCATTATAGATTAAAAAATTTGAACTCTAAAAAATTTAAAGTATTCAGAATCAGGACAACATAGATCCATAAATTTTCAGCTGCTTAAATAATCGCATTTAACCTAGGACTGGGTCAGATTTGTAAACTTGGTTGTAATCGAAAAATCTTTATTGTTATTATTATTATTATTATTATTATTATTATTATTATTATTATTATTATTATTATTATTATTATTATTATTATTATTATTATTATTATTATTATTATTATTATTAGATTTAACCTGAGATAGACGAATTGGTTTTATTTACATATGGACTATCAAGAATCCCTAAAGGATATGTAAATTATTTTCAATTATTCATTACTGTCTTCATTGAAAACTAGTAGAGAATTATATATTTATTGTATCCCCTGTGTATTCCTGTGTATTGTGTTTGTATTATTATTATTATTATTATTATTATTATTATTATTATTACTATTATTATTATTATTATTATTAATGCAGGGAATTACAGTATGTTGTGTTGAAAATATTACTGTTAAAACAGTCCACCCCAGTTACTGTAATGCACAGGGGGTCCGCTCCTCGTGGGATTTCCCCGGGAGATTTCCCTAGAGATTCCTTTCGGAACTCCGCTATGGGTCCTCGAGAGAATTTCCTGGCTCTGCATTCAGATCCACTGGTGGATTCCAGGCTTCGGCTCTGAATTCCAGTGAGAGTTCTGCATTGCTCCATCTGTCTAAGAGATGTCGATTCTCAAATTCGCTCTGCATATACATCAATTTCTTCTCCGTTTATGTTGAGATATAAAGTATTTTCTCTTGTCAGGAAGCAGTGTATTCATATTTACTGTTTCTCTTTTTTGAGACTGAATATAAAAGATAATGTTACCTTTCATAAAAGCTAAGTGCAAAATATCACCGAATAGTTAGTTTTGCTATCTGCTCTTCGAATGATGTTAGGACTTAACCAACTGTAAAACTAATTAAAACCAGGTCAATTTGAAGTTGATGTAAGTTAGCCTTAAATGACAAGTTCGTGATACTGTCCATCGGTGGTGCAATGGTGAAAGGTCCTCCTGGACAGTTATAAAGTTCTCATTCGTGGAAGCTGTGCTTATTTACCATATTGAGTTTCTTAAGACGTTCCTCCTTGACCGCTGAAGCATCTGAAGCAAAGCGTTTACAGGTTTACTGCGATTTTTATGGGTTAAAGGGCATAACCCGAGTGAAATTCACAGGGAAATGCGTGGCGTGTATAGGGACGACTGTATGAACCGTAGCAATGTCTCCAGGTGGTGTGCATTCTTCGAAGATGGCCGTGATAACCTTTCATTTGTTTGGTCCCATGAAGAAATTCCTGGCCGGTAAACGCTTTGCGTCAGATGCAGAAGTGAAAACAGCAGTCCGCAGAAGGCTATACTCCAACCGAACGGACTATATGAACAGGGTATTTTGAAACCGGTATTACGATGCAAGAAATATGTTGAGATACTTGGCGACTGTATAGAAAAATAGACAAAAGATGTCCCTTTATGTAATTTATGCATTTGTTTGTAATTTTATCTATTAAAATTTTTGTAAAAAAAATTATTGTGCGTTAATTTTCGATCCACCCTCGTATCAACAGAAAATAGTTGTTATCTAAAACGGTGTACATACAACGGAATCCTTTCAAAGAATGAAATACAACAAACGGTATACAATTACCAGAAAATTTGTTATGATGGATCGAACTGAATGTTATTCGTAATATGATTTTATTCCGAAAGAATGGGCCGGTATATATATATATTCCGGTATCAGTTTCATGTACAATGAATGACCACAGTGATCGTTTACAATTATTGGAGAATCAATGGCCAAAGTAAGTCTACATGTTCTGGCACAAAATTCATGAAGTGAGAATGTTTGCTTTTCGGTCAAATAGGAGGTAATTTCAGAAATCCTACAAAAATATGTATTCCGAATGCGCTTTTTAAATTTATCAATAAATATACATATACTTTTCTGATACGATCCAGACATATATCCATAGAATCCTGTTACTTTACTTATTACCAACACCTGTACAAAGAACTGGCATATTTCGTAGTCTAAATGACTTTGTTTTAGGAAAATTCCTTTTTGTAGCATAGTGTATGAGGTTTAATGTTGCTGAGTACATGAATTTGCAATCAATCCATGCCTGAAGTATTCCTTAATTTTAAAATTCATGGTTACATTTTTGTGTAATGATACTACATTATTTTCGGTTAATTATTTTACAATTTTCGCGCAATTTTAAACAGCTATATAGCCTACTATAAGAACGAAGTATTAAAAATCGTGTAGTCTGAACGAAGTTTCACCACAACTTTATGACTTCATCAATCCTTAAAACATACAGAACAAGGGATTTAATGGTGAAATGTACTAGATGCTTTCGTTTTTCATAAACAAACCACATATTATGCTGATCTTGCTAATTATAGGGTGAAAATTAATAAAATGCCTTCCCCTCCAATCCTTTAAGAAGCGTCCAAGTAAGGACATAATGTTCCCCGAGCACATTCGTTCTTTCCGTGGAAGCAGAGAAGTTTACATAATGATAATGAAGTAGAGAAAAAACGTTGGTTCTCTGATGCGAAGTGACATCTGATGTTTAACAATGAAGTCACTGGTCAGCAGGAACAATGACCGCTGTTAATTCCTTTAGAAGCAAGAACTACTTGGTTTTTTCGATATATTCATGTTGCTGGAGCAGGTGAACGCTTGTACAGTACAGTGCTCAATGCATGTTGTGAATCTAAACATGTGTACGCAGTACAAATTTTCTATTTTCTCATAGCTAGTAGACTCGACTGTAGCATAAGAATTTATTGAATGTACTCTACGTTTCAAATCGTTCTCATGGCCGAGTATAAGATCGTTCGACTTATACTTCACCTTATAAATTATTTTACTGTGGAATTTACTGCATAAATCTGTGTAGAATTGTGTAGAATCCGGGTGTTTTGGGGATCTCTCATTTTGCCTATTGTGTGTCAAAGTAAAGAAAGTAAAGTAAAGTAAAGTAAAGTAAAGTAAAGTAAAGTAAAGTAAAGTAAAGTAAAATGTTCCCTGTTACAGGCCATGGAGGCCAGGAGCTTGAGGCTCCCAGATTGTTAGAAAATCGGCACATGAAGGTGTGTCAGTTTCACTTATTCCATCATAATCAAATAATGGCCTAAACCTGCATGTCCGAAAACCTATTAAGATTTTTTTTCTTATCAGACATCTATCCCATATCAATTTTTGTACGGGATAAGTAATTCTTTTAGTTTTCCTTCGTTGATTATTATATTAAAATTACTTTTGTGTCTAGGCCTATTCTTTAAAGGATATATTACTTACATAGGAGTCATGCTCTGCCTCTGAACTAAAACAAATATTTACCCAAATTCACCAAAATCTTAGTCATTGTGGCTTAAGCCCTATGTATAAACTTTAAAATAATGCGGAATCTACGGTGTTACTTTAATGGCTATTAGAATTTAAGTTAATAGATGACTTTACTGGTAAAACGTGTATAAGAAAATGTTTGATTTCCCCTCGCAGAAAAATCTGAGCTAAACCTTACTGCAGGTGCAGAAACTGAATGCACTGTACGTTCAAAAAAAAAGTTAGTCTTCTTGTTACCTCTGAAATAATGTACTATTAATAAATGTATTCTGGGTGCCACTTCTTAAAGGCTCTTTTTCCAAGAACTGCCTCTATCTGCTACCACCGTATTCCTCTTCGACCTGTCAGTAAATAGAATGGTAATTAGGCGTGTTCATACTTGTCTGTAGTCCAGTACAATGTTGTCGAATACGTACCACAGCATTTACTTCACTTAAGAAGTAGTGAATGACAGCGGAAACACAGGGGAAATCCACGCGACTAGAAGGGCACCTGTTCTTTGTCGGTGTCGACGTCGGTGCAGTTTTTCGGATTAGGGAACAATGCTATTATATTATTTTGTAGATAGACGATGGTTTGGGACGAGGTCTTATTTCAAAACGGCACCAACAATACATAAACAACCAGACGTGTGTCTGTTATAATCTATAAGACTAAAAATATTCATATAATCTACGTTTTATAAGGATTAAAACTTATCAGCAGAACTTATAAATTAGTATTTTTACGTCATAATTGATGTAAAAATTAATATTATCCTGTAAAGCTAAAATTTTCAAAATTCCTAGTAAAAGTATTTCTATGAGTTATTAAACAATTATTTCTTAGAATTTTGAAATTTTTAGAATTACAGGATTTTTTTTCAACAATCTTCCTCCACATTCAGAGGCTGCCAATTTGACACAGAATAACATAACACCATAAAGTAAAATGAGTTTTTAGTTGATCACTGAAGAAGAAGAAGAAGAAGAAGAAGAATTCTATTGTTTTGAATACAGATGGTGTCTTAAGTATTCTGTTTAATTCCATGAGATTTACTAATTTATGTCTCAATATTTTTTAAATTATATATTCTATTACTGTTTTAGGCCTAACAAGTTATGGCACTCATCAATATCAGTTCAAATTCTAAAAACACCATTAAGAATTTTGCAAAAAAATTAGAGGAAGTGAGTCCCTTTAGGGATTAGGCTCTCTGTGAGTGTCTCTGATGGTTTGCACCTGGATTCAGCAACGGAGTTAGTGAACACGAAGTACTATTACCCAAATTCCATAATACAAAAGTGGTATTGATAAGACAATACAAGACCACGATACGTAAGCAGAGAAGAGGAGCAATATCTGGCAAGATGGTATTGTGGGCAGCAGCAGGACGAGGAGGGAAAATAACCCCCTGAGGAACTGTTTTCATCTCGTAACATCGCCGCCATCCATGCGAGCTCGATGAAATTTCTCCCGGAGCTGCGTCTCAATTGAATTCCTACGCTATGGAACAAGTGGCTGTTTGGATACATGTTTCGATGGCACCTTATTGTTTTACTGTTTATGCTATAGGAATTTGATGATGAGCAAATACTTACATACTCTTCTCACTTTTTATATTCTTCATTCTGATCTTTTATTCTTATTTAATTCTAAAGGAATAGAGCATATCCACAAACAGACCAGGGACTTGATTGCCATATTGGACGAAAATAATTAAGATCTTTTCTCCACCCAGATTTCATTCTCTTTAATCTAAGAGAAGCTTTGGAACTGAATCCTGATTAAGTAATCTAATTATTTTAAAGTTGGAAAAAATCGGTTATCTTAATGGTACAACAGGGTAATTCCACGTTTGCCCGAATGAATTACTTGCATTTCTTGCTTGTTTTAGTGATGTTCTTTTATGTTCTAATTATCCTATTATTATTACAGTGGACTCCGCTTATATAATCGCGGACAATGTTATCAATTGGGAAATGTTATCACTTTTATGAAGTCCTTACGAATTAATACTCATACATTGAAAAAATGCTGTTTATTGTGATCAAAGATTCGGTTTATGTTATCACGTTTTTTCTTTTTGCGGCTTTATTTCCAAGTACTGTACGTCATTGAAAATTTCGTTTTTAAGGGTTTTGTTTCTAACTCAACTGTATTGTGTTGTACTGGAGGTAGCATTACTGTTCCCAGTTCACAGGATGACCAGTTCGAGGGGGTGGCATTACCTAACTCTCTTTTAAGCAATAAAACATGTTTCGCCTACAGTTAAGCTGCAGCTTTTGATCTATGAAGATAAGAGCGTTGGCATGCATTGATGGCTAGTCTAAAATGAAAATAGCCTACTTGAATAGACAGGCTTAGATGTTTTGCTATGAGGTGTTCACCACAGATCAGTATAGACTTCCAAACTTTCTCATGATTGAAAAAATAGTTGCTTGCAGTCTATTACTGTATTAGCCTATGAGTGGCTCAATGATTCACAGTTACGTATTATTTTATGAATAAATATTTTCAATTATGTTTTGTAGTGTATTATCTTATATATGAATAAATAAACCTTAATTTAATTCCTTCCGCTACCGGTACTGTTATCAATCAGTTAATATTATCAGATTATCTGCGTCCCGAAGTGATCACAATAAGCGGCTTGCACTGTATTATTATTGTTGTTATTATCATTGTTATCATCATCATTATCATCCTCATATGTTGTTCTTTTTGTGTATTATATTTAAATGAGTAGACACACTACTAGTAACATTTCTCTAAAACAGATAGGCCTATGGTTGCGTTTCAGAAGAAGGGAAGTGTGACTGAATCAAAAGTAAAGGTTAAACTATCTCCACTTGTCAGCCGAAGAAGTAGCAATAACGTAATTATGCTCTTTCGTATTAGAACTTGGGTGGATGACTTAATTTGAAGTTCGTGTTGTGTGAAAGGGAAACTCATTGTAATCGATGTTTTGGTTTTAGCAATTGAAAATTAAAACTTTAAAAATAACATAAAAATATTTAAAAACTACCAAGTTTAGTAGAAAACATAAATATAAGTAACCTAGTTTAAGTTCATACACTTTCTAAAGAAATGCAATTGTTACATCAGTTTACTTATTCATTACTGTTTTCGCCTTATGTCGATTTTAGCAAAGAAGTAAATCCTTGGCTTCAAATTTTAAAATCTCAACCAAAATTTATTTTTTGTGACAGCATTGAACGTGAGATTATTTGAACTTCATATTACGAATAAATTGTTCATAAACTCTAACAAAAATAACAACAAGAAGCATAATAATAAACACAATATGTTGTTTCTAATACTGCTGACAGCTATTAGTGTTTTTGTACATAAAGTTATATCATACATAGGCCTACCTTTCAAAGATTGTAGGTGGACTTTATAACTTGACTATAGGCTACATATAAACACGTGGTAACTTTGGAAAGGTAGAGTCAGACTGAAAAGTGCAATGCCATAGCCGGGATTTGAACCAGGATCTTCGGCTCTCCGTGCCGCTCTACCATTGAGCTATCATGGCAGCATGCGGGCACAACATTAAATACTCCGACTGACTGTCATGCCCCGGTATACTACCAGACGTCCTCGATATGAGTTAACAACCCTGTGGCGACTTACAACCTCTAAGTACTTTAAGGCCCAGGCTTCATAGTAAACTACAAGTAATGTAATCTCATTTTGTCTTTTGAACCCACCATTCTCGTTATAGGTTTATACATACGCAAAGAAAACAGAACTTCAATCATTCCTGATACCCGCATTCAAGTGATGTCATTTCGGAAAGAAGAAGAAAGTCTCATAAAATTCCTTTGCTTTTAATTTTAGTCTTGAGCTTGAATAGGACAAAAACTTGGTAGCAAATAAGAGTTTAGCTGATAAGACATAATTCTCGTATATATATATTTCTTTATTTCATGCAGCAGTATTTCAAGCCAGAATATCTTCAACCTTCCCTTCACTCTCCTTATGTCTACATATTAACCCACTTCTACGTCTCCCTCTCTCTCTTTCTCTCTCTCTCTCTCTCTCTCTCTCTCTCTTTTGCACACCTCTCCCAGATGTTGTCCTTATTCATTTCTTCTCTTCTTCTCATTCCATCTGTCCTACTTTTTCTTTTCTTCTGCCTTGGTATATTTTTTATCTCCCTACAGTTCTTTCTTCAGCTTTCATCTGGCGGTTAGTTTCCCAGTGCCGCAGTACAATTTGAACTTGGAACACTCCTGAGACCCATACACAGAGTACAACACATGAAACCCATGCCAATTGAGAAACCTCATTCCTTCTCCTCTACCTAGTACTTTTTCTTTTTTCCCCACCCGTCTTTAATTCGCTTTTTACCAGCCATTCTCCAAGATCCTGTACGCTTTTGTTTCATTTAGCACCACTGTTGCGTCATGTCTTCTCCTGACGGGTGGCCTGGCTGTCCAAAGTGATCAGATCGGTTTTAGTCATGTAGTGCTTTCAGCAATAATCAGTGTGGCTGCAATGCCTTAGCATTAACTCTATGTATAGTCCTGCAGGCCCAAAGAGCCTCTGGAAAGATTCCCGGAAGAGGAGGGCTGAGTATTATTTAAAAAATAGTTTTACTTCTTCTTACCCTCTCTACAAATAGGCCTACCATAGGTACCATAGTAAATTGTATTCTACCCTGAAATTCTGTGTATAGTTTTCCCTTACATGTTTTGATGTATCCTAAATCCCATAATACTGTTTTAGAATAAAGTTCTCTGTATTTGGGTATACGACTTTGAATAGCACAGCCGAAAACTTTAGATATATTATATTAACTTATATTATATTGTATTTTTAATCAATGTTCTTTACAGCTTACAAGTTTCGCGGGCAAAGTCTTAATGGGAAAACATGGAATGATTTGGATGAAAAACACTATGCGGGGATTTTTTTTTTTTTTTTTTTTTTTTTTTTTTTTTTTTTTTTTTGCTAGGGAACTCTAATCTGAGGTCTTTTTTCCCCGGGTGGCGCACTTTGATCGTGAAATGCACCTCGAAACCAGGTGTTTAGTTTTTTTTTTAAATTATCAATTGTTATAATAAAATTGTTTATGCATGATTTGGGTAAGGTTCATGAATCTGTGGTTCATTTTAATCGTTTCATTTGGAATTTGTATGCCCATATGGTAGCATAAGATTAGATATAATTAAGAGTAAAATTACGTAATTCCTCCAATTTATGTAAAAACGATGTCAGTGCTAATAAATATAATGTTTAAATTAATTTTCTGTTAAATAATTGATTTCAGCACAAGCAGTTGAGTAAGTAATCGCGAGCGAAGCCGCGGGCACCTGCTAGTTATATTATATTACATTATATTATATTATATTACATTACATTATATTACATTATATTATATTATATTACATTATATTATGTTATATTACGTTATATCACATTATATTATATTATATTATATTACATTATATTATATTATATTATATTATATTACATTATATTATGTTATATTACATTATATTATATTATATTATATTACATTATATTATGTTATATATAGTGTTATATTATATTTTATACTATTCTACTGTATACTATACTGTACTAGTATACTATACTATGACGAATAATTGTGTCGCATCAAGAACTGCATAAAAGGATATATAATTATGATTAGCCTAATAGAATAGGCTAATGCTTTATGTAAGGTGAGGATTTTTTTTTTTTTTTTTAAATGTTATACTTACGTTTGTCGTTCATGGAAACAAGCTATTCCATAGACACTTTCCAAATCGATTTCAAAATTAGAACTCACTGGCGTTTTTTTAACTTTATGACTGCCTTATTACTAGGGACCGGATTCTTAGGTTTTTACCTATTTTTTTCCTTACTTCCAAAACAAAAAGCGCTTATACACTTTTTCGAATCATGTCCATAGGATTCACCCACATTAATTCTATATCACCTAAAAATAGGCCTACCTAAATGGGGTATAAAAACCTAAATACACCTAAACGGGATATAAAACCTAAAATATCTAATTTAGGCTACTTGTTTTGTCTTTTTTGTTTGTCAGTTGAGAAATTGATATTTTGCGGAGAGACAATTTTTGTCGGGTTGAATTTAATACCACCAGCGTTTCGTTCAACCCATTGTCGTCTAGGATATACAGTATCAAGAGATGAAGTGTAGTACCAGCGTATTCCTTTTAAAATATTCGTACGAACAACCATTATTGCCGTGTATGAACAAGGATATAGATTTCTGTGTTTTAAAGTCTTTGTTTGCTTTTATTACTGCCCTGTTATTCATATTTAGTGGTCACACTGTGAGTTGAAGACGTGTTAATTATGTCCAAACAAATGAAATCGAGTTTATTACGGCAGTGGATTGGCGACGACCTGAATTTCACTACAGATTGGCAAAGTAATATTTTGTCAAGCCTGCCAGAAACACGTATTATTTACCTTTCTAGAAAAGGGGGACATTTTCGTCCCTAGTTGATCTGTTGTGCGGTTAGCTTGCGTAACAACCGAAGAAAGGAAAATAATCAGTTTCACATTAACCACATCCAACCATAAAGTATTTTACTTACTAAATTAGAATCATCGGATTCGAATCCTGAGAAGGGTAGTGTCTACATACAGTATTAACTATTAACTAAGAGATAACAAGAAGAACTTCACAGTTTAAAATCTTGTAAGATATTTAGTGATATACTGTAACCAGGAAATGTGAGGCAATCTTATTTTCACTGCTTCTTTTGATTGTTTATGCTTTCTTTCTTCAATTGTATAATAGGCTATTGTCCTAAAGCAAGTTTACACAAATTTAAGTCACTTTTGTTAAGTTAAACTTTACGTATTATGTATTGAATCCTATGTAGCACATTCAAATTCATTAAAACAATTATTCTACCCGAAAACGATATTTTGGACAAAAAAACCTAAAAAAAACTATTTCACCTAATGGAAAACCTAAAACAGTGTTTTTAAAAACCTAAAAATCCGGTCCCTACTTATTACCAGTGTATTAAATTTAGCTCTGAAAGACAAGAAATAATTTGATTGCTCATTCAGAAGAATTGCAACAGTGCACTGCCAGATCGTCAATGCTAAGGCAGTGTTCTTGTCTGCCACTCGTAACAAACGAATACTCTACAGTATGAAGGAAGACTTTAAACATTGCCAAACTGCATGTAATTTGTTGTCCACATATTCTTTGTATATAGTTTACATGAAAACTACAACTGTATTGAAAGTCGCAAAGATAAAATTTATTCGTGAATTTTTTTTCTGAGAAAAGTACTCACTTTGAAAAAAGGGTAGGCCTGCTTGATTTTTTTTAACAGAAAGATCAAGCTTTTAAAATGTCCACAGTTTTACTACTTCCTACCTGTCGTCGAATTTCTGTTATAGTATGAAAGAAATCTGGAAAATGACTCCATCGATTTTGTTTCAATTTTGTACTTCAACTTTTGTATTATATTGATTATTGAAAAAAAACTATAAAAATAGTTTTAAGAAATATAATGCATTTATTCCCATATTATCTGTAGGCTAAATTTTTATGTAGTTTTGACATTCGTTGGCTCTTAATTCATCTTAGCTCGTAATATTTATATAGAGAATATTAGTATTAACGAAATTATGGTTTTATATTGCAACTAATTTTTGTACAAACAGGAAGAATTAGTAAAAGAGTAAATAAATTTATAACTCATACTCAATTTCTGTTTACTTTTATTTCAACACATGAACGTCAGCGTGATTGCCTTTTTATTTTTTCTTCCTTTGCGAAAGAAGGTAACTAGACATACTTAGAAATAATTATAATTTATAACGGACTAGGTGGTGAATTCCTTTTACGTCAACGTATACCGGTAATTTTCTGTTGAGACTGCTAATAAGCCCAGGTGCAACTTCAATGAGCACATAAATATGCGCATCCCATTCTCTACATGCAACCACTACATGAAACGAGCACGCTCTATGCATTCCACAACTAACTTACTATTTATTTTTCTGCCGATAAGTTATAGGCTATCGCTTTTTCTATTGTTTATTCGTCCTTCATTTCTTTTTCATCCTCTGTTTCTTATCACTTTTCTCTCAATTTCTTTAATTCTTTTTGTATCTTTCTGTCTTTCCCATTTAATTTTTCTTTCTGTCTTTTCCATTTAATTTTTATTCCTGTCTTTCTTTTCCTTTATTCCTCTTTCATCTGTTCGTTTTCTGTTTTTTCTTTGTTCCCTTTTGAGCAATTTCTGCTTGTCTTCATTTCTTGCTGCATCTTTCTTGGTCTTTCTTTGTTTTTTTCCATGATCTTTCTTCTCATTTTTTATTTTCTTTCTATATTTTCTTAGTTTTTTCTTACCCCTTATCTCACTTATCTTCGTTTCCTTTCTTTCCCCTCTCGGACTTTGGGAGTTTCCTTTAAAAATGTTTAAAATGTTATAGGCTAGGCTATATGGAGCACAAAGCCATTGCATTAACTTGCCAAATTAGATTATTTATTTTTCCTTCACTTATGTAAAGAATTTTTGGATATTATTAAATTTCTGAGGTTACTAATTACTTATTTAGTCATCAGTAAACATTAATTTCTTGTTAGCCTATATTCTTGTTCTATTTTTTCTTCCCTCGAAAAATAAACATGCTATTCTCTATTATCTTCGTCTATCTTACTATAAAACCTACACATGCCTTTTTTGCTCTGTCTAGCTTTCTTATCTCTATGTCGAAATATGTTATTCTCTTAATTTTTTCTGATTTCAGATTAAATATTGTAACTTCCATTTAATTTTCCATAAATTTTCCATCAATATTTTTTTTTCGTTTATGCATTTAAATAGTTAGATATTGTCTATTTTTGGCTAATTAAATATTTATCATACTTTGTTGTTTTGTGACAATTATAAAAAATGTCTCATACGTAGGCCTATTATGTATGTGTATTATATACAATTTCACCTTAATACTACAAGCACGACATTCTACTGATATTTGTAGCCGAAAGCAGTAAATGTTGATGATGTGGATCTGAACCCTGAATTATTTAAGGTAACACGAACAAACTTATCCCTAAGAACATGACGACAATAACTGGAAAATTAAAATAACATGTATGAAAACTTAAATGTTTTATATTACTCTAATATGTGAGGTTAATTCCTTCTTAAACAAAATGAGATGAACAATACATGATTAAGGGAGATGGATTACAATGTGAACATAATATAATCATGAACTCTTCATTGAAATACGGATTTGAAGGTGGATTTAATTCTAATACTATACTCGTTAAAATAGCATTGCTCTAAAAATATGAACCGTTCATTTTATAGTCTGTAATATTTGCAAAAAAAATATACCAATAAATTATTAACCATTTTAGATATTTTTAGAACAAAAATAAGAACAAAATAAGTCGATTCTTTATTTTCAATCTGGTTCAGCCATTTTTTGTACAGTCGGTTCTAAAAATGTTAGGCTCTGCACGGCCAATTATTGCACAGTCGATTCAAAAAATATTAGGCTATGTAGCCTACTGTCAATTTTTGTACAGTCTGTTCTAAAAACATTAGGCTATGTACTGCCAATTATTGTACAGTCGATTCTAAAAACTTTCACCTGACCATATATGCTGAAAGTAGTCTTTTTGCATTTGCAGAGACAAGCACAATATTTAAGATCTCTCGGAAATATGAAATATGTTAAAAATGTGACAGATTAATAAAATATGCACAAATGTTTAATAACGAGCAAATATTATGCGATATCGCAAAACTAACAAAATATACAACTTCCAAAATGAAACCAATCTTCTGTATCTCTTTTATCTCTTGTACACATTCTAACACCAGCATGCAGTAGAGTGTACTATTTAAAATGTTATTTTTTGTAAACTTCCGCACCCTAGTTATAATATTCTTAATTTTATCGATCGAGATTATCGCTCGATTTTCTTGATTTACTCTGGTAGTTCGCAAAACAATATAAACTAAGCAAACGTTATGATTAGTCTTCATACACTCTTCTCTACTAGGAGTGACTATCAACAATATAGTGCGCTTAGATCTAGTAGATTTCTCCGTGATTCTACACTCTTGATTTCATTTACTTCACTTCAATCACAGAGCTGGCTTATTCTTAGTAACCACTCATCGCATTAAAGTCTGTAAGCTTACATTTGCAGCTCTCGGTTCATAAAGTCCAAGCTATCATATAAACATAACAATTAGATCAAACAGAGGAGTATACAAGATAGTTACACGAAAGTTACGGTCAACTTAACAACTCCACAATCCCATTCTAACCCCTCTTCTTCCGCCTAACTACATCTTCATCCCTGAAGGGAAAGGCCAAGCTAGAGGGATGCAAATTGTTCCTTACAGCATTATGTAGCACAATAATCACAAAGAGCTTCCTCAAATATATCATTACATTTCCCAAACACATAATGGTCACTCTGAAGGTTGTGGTACCACAAAGAAATTTCACTTCGCGTTTGCATTGCAAGACGATATCAAGCAAGACTTCCTCCGCTGGTAATGTGGACAATGGAAGTTGTATTTATCCATTTAGCTACATCCAACACTGAAGCTAAAGCTTCCGGTCAAAAACAGAGAATCCGTGTTTGCCGAGTAATGGACTTGAATCTGCGTTCCTTAAAGCCAAGATATATAAGCATCCCCATTCTCTCTTCGTCTCTCTCTTCCCCCTTTCCTTATGTCGTTCATTTGTCACTCGCTTACTTATAAAATAATATGATTTATTTTATTAAATTCTAAATTCAGTTACTACGTTATTGTAATCTAATGTTATCCAATCTAGTCCAGTGAACTTTCATATAAATAAAAGTCTTCATTCCCCTTTCATATAGGTTGTTTCGGCCTCGATTAATCGTTTCTTTCGTCAAGTTCATTTAACCAGTTAATGAATAGAGGGTTAATCTGGCCATCGTATTATGTGGTGATGGAGAGGTGTAATTGTTTATTGATTAACCTAAAAAATCTGAGAAGCAGCGTTTACTCCAACTTCAAACGATCAGAGACTTTATTTGGCAAGGGGAACGTGCGCTACAGTATGAACAGTGTACTCGTATATTTTTACAATCTGCTGTAATATTTATATCCGCTATGTTATAAGAAGCACCTTCAAAGGTAAATCCTTTTCTTTATTATTTTCGTTGTGAAAGTTTTAAAACTAGCTTTCAGCTTTATAGCTTTATATGAAATAATTTTTTAGATTGCTACCAAACTGACCAGGTTATGCCGTAAAATGTCTGCAGCTACAATTTCACGGAATCTTTCAAGTTGTTCGCTCATTTTCTGAAAACTCTGTTCTTTAAAACTGATTAAATTTGCAACTTCCACAGTTTAATAGATAATTACATTAAATTTTGCACGGCTCTTTTTTATTGAGTGGTCAACGAAATTTACCTCCATTTTTTTCTATCTTGGACGGAAATATATTTGTTAAGTCTTTTGGGGAAACTTAAAAAATTAAGCGTAGAAAATTTGTCGACCTCTTTTTCAACAATTCTGCTACAGCTTGTTAATCTGAATAACCCCTTTAACGGAAAAATAATAAATAAATATGTTGAACTTCTGGTGAATACATTTTTAAAAAGCAGTTTCCTTTAAATCTCACAATGAAGATTTTGAAAATTTAACATTAACAAAATCATTACGGTACGATTTTTGCTTTTAGCTTGAAGAACAAGTTTCAAACATATGCATACAACATTTCATCGTAATATAACGTTGGTACACAAAGGAATATGATTTATAAAACGTGAAAGAGCTTTAAAATGTGTAAGGTGTACTTAATGCCTTAATGAAGTTATTATAGATGTGAATTTCTGCTTTGCCCCGGTTTTGGATCAATAGTTGAATAACGCCTGAGCTAATTGAGCAAAAAATGTTGTAAGATTGTCTAAATGCACATAACTGGTGATGAAAGTAAGAGGGTCAAATTGCTGAAATTGGAAATTATTTCTCTCAAATGTATTTTTCCGAAAGAAAAATATAGAAGCTATAATTTCTTAGAGTTCTGAATGTGGAACCATAACAAAATAATTATGATTTGAATTATGTTTTGTTTTGTTTGTTGGTTGGCTTGCTATTTGGGACGAGCGGGACAATTTCAAAATTTTGTATAAATTTTTTTCCAAAGTTTTGGTATACTGTCTTCAGCCACATTACAGGAATTGGCCTTAAACATACTCCATATTGTGCATAACCAATTGTAATCTTAATGTTTTAATAAATAGGAAGGGAGTCCTTTATTGCTGCTTTAAAATTCATAAAAATATTTGAATATGTAAAATTAGGAAAATATTATCTTCTTAAAAATATATAGTTCTTAGAATTATTGTTATTTAGCTGTGTCCTATTGGCATCCTTAATTTTAAGGCAGCTATCCTAACAGGATTTCCTCCTCCTGCGGTTAAACTAATCACGGTGTAGTTAATAGACGTTTTTCTCATAAACCTTTATAAAATACAATCGGCGATCTATATTAACTCAATAAAATTTAGTATCTATTTTTGTTTTACTAGAGCTCCATTACCACATCCAAGAATTTGTCTTGTTCCCTTTCACTCCCTTCCCCACTCCATGTTCATCGCTATCTCGGTCTAGCACAAGAGGTGGGTTGTTTGTGCAGGGAAACCTATAGTGTTGGCCACAAAGGTAATCTAGTTTGTATAAAGAGACCATGTAAGGTTACTTTGTTGACGTCTTACTTGTTGGGTAGAGATGGAACTCTCACATTAATTTCTCCTCACTGGACAAGCAATGTTACGTAAGAGCTGTTTGTTAAACAATGTAACTCGAGATGTTTGAGAGCGGAGATGATTCTCACCTTGTCCTCCCTTGTACAAGTTCCTCCACAGGTCAACACAATTATCCTCTAGTTTAGTCAGTAGCTTTGTCTAAAACCATCTTAAATGTAAGTAGTAAGTTCTGAGATATTTACACCAAATAGACAAGATCCTTGAACAAATAATGATTTAGTTTTGTGGTTGAATACGTTAGATTGCGTAACTTTTGTGTAGTGGGAGTCTTTATGTACTTTATATTATTTGTCTATTTTTAGCAACGACAATATTATTATTATTATTATTATTATGTTATTATTATTATTACCTTAAGCTTTATTAACTTTTCTCTCTTTTTAGAGAAGGAAATCAGTTTATATTTATTTAGCAACTCCTCCTACGTGTTTACACATACCTCCGCTTAAAAAGTGTTAATGTGACGACAAGCGACAAACGACAAACGACAAGTGTCAAATCCGTTAGACTCTTTTGGAATTTTTTTAGTGTAGTAAATATCAAAATATAAAGTATTTTTTTTTGTAATTATGACAATTATTTTACAGACACTCCGTGAATGTTCTCTTCGTTTCGTTTAGATTATCTATTGAACATTGTCTTGAACGTCCCAAATAATCCCAACGTAATGTGGCTTCATTTCTTATCTTTCGAATTCTATTAAGAATATATTATAAATAGTGGTGTAGGTGCGATGTAGAGCATCGAAGTAATAAGTAATTACGAAGTAATAAGTAATTACGAAGTAATAATTTGTTATTAATCTGGCACTTTGTGATATCAGTTTTTCTGATTCTATTATTATATTTTCGTTTGAATTTCCCCGTTATTTTATTGGTGTTGGGAGGAAATGCGGATTTAAAACAAAACATCTTCGTCCATCGAGAATTTTGCATAGAAGAAAAGTACAATGGTATAGAAATTCTGAATGATAAAAACACTTTATTCTCCACTTACATTAATAGCACAATAAAGAATAAAGTGTTTTTATCATTCAGAATTTCTATCAGTATACTCCACTGTTTATATAACTTATTTTTATTGGTGTTTTGTACAATAGTATGTTCATTGAAAATGACAGCTTTCTACATCATTCTAAACAAATGTAGATATTTGGCATTGATGTTATTTTCTAAATCTGAAGATATGATCCCTGCAGTTGACATTACTGTTGGGAGAAAGTGAAATTCGTTGACATCCATATCTGTTTGAAAAACTTAATTTATCTGTATTTTTTATCTTATTGTTTTGGCTGTTATGTAATTTAAAAATGCTGTTTTCGCGTTCTTATTCTGAAATGGTCCACTGCGTTCTACCATTGCGCTGAATCTGTACGATCTTTTCAGTGGCTGTAGTGCAGTCATAGTATGGTTTGGAATACAGGGTGTAACAGGTTCTCACCGACAAACTGTTAAAATGTAATAAAATGTAATTAGTGCAAAATTCTGTTTATTTCATGTTCGAATCTTATAGGCGAGCACCTATATCCGAAACGAGCTAAGAAGGAAACCTGAAGTAAACAAAAACCAGTATGTCTGTCATGCTCTTAAGTCATGCGAGTAATGTGCTAAAGTGAGACAGATGTACTGGCTTTTGTTTACATCAAGTCTCTTTCTTAGAACGGCCCATGTGTATAACTCATAAACCACGTGTTTGACGGTAATGATCTTCTCTGCATTACCTATCGTCCCTGAAAGCTTGTTGAGCTCCTGGAACCTCCTGTTACATTCTGACGTATTTTAAAGACTCTAATATTGTGTATAGTGTTGTGTATAAAATATTACCACTCTAATATTGTTTTGCCAGAAGACCTCTCTTGCAGGCCAGTTCTTCAAGGGGTATGTTGGCTATCTGACTGTGACGGTGAATTATTATTATTATTATAATTATTATTATTATTATTATTATTATTATTATTATTATTATTATTATTGTTGTTGTTGTTGTTTTGATTGTTGTTCTCTCGAGCTCTTGAAAGGGCTAGAGTTCAGCAAGTGATGACAAACGTAGTTTTAGTTGTAGCTATGTATCATAATTATTATAAATGCAATGGATTGATGTCATTTCAGTGATTAGAAGTAAGTTAGTGAAATGTAGGAAATACTGGAAGCAACGAGCATGTGTGTGGTGGCTCGTTAGCGACCTGTCCAAGCAAGCAAAACAAATTGTACCATTCAGATGTCACTTGTGTAACTTCGGGTAACATCATTTCTCTCTCCTCTTCCTTTGCAGTCTTCTATCGGACCACCTACTTATTCTTTAATTCGAATAAATTGCCATTTCAATTGCTTCTTACCTGTAGAACTTCAAGCAATGTCTCCCTTATTTCTGGTCAGAATTAAATTTTATTTCTGGTCACAAGTACTTTCGTAATTCCTATTTTTCTATTTCTTCTATTAAATTTATGGCTTCTGTGATAATCTCAGTAATGTGCTATGTTTTATTAGGTTATATTTAAATTGTACTTTTTACTAGCTCTTAGTAAAATATAATGTTCTCCGTGTATAATAATGCTCTGCCCCTAGTTATGAGCATTATTGATCTTTGGGGTCTTCATTGATAAATAAATAAAAATATTAGTAATTATTTTTACTTGGGCGTTAGCATTAGGCCCTAGTCCTGAATCAGTTCACAGCACTGGAGAATTTGTCCTACGGTTTTTTAGACAAATGTCTAGTAATTCTCTTCTCTTTAGTGCTTAAATTTCTCAAGGCTTCAATTCTCTCCCTCATATTAGCACCCCTGTTTCATAAAACTCTCTTTATTTTGAAGTAGGCTAAAAGTAAATTCCGTAGGCCTATACTGGAACGCTGGGTGAAAAGCGCTAAATTACAATTTCTTCGTTGCAATATTGGAGGATAGGTATTAATGGATTTTTGAACTGCATCAGAATTGCAAGTCATTCTTCTTAAGAAGCGTTTTTGTCACACTACAGAAAATCTAAATCTAATACCAATAATTGAAAGTTTCAATGACTGAAGTTCAGTGTAAGTAAATGCGAAATTCTGTTTCTTTTTTTCTCTTTTGGTTCGTCTGAATTACAGTTACAATAACATACATTGTAAGAGGGCGTGTGTCAGGCATCATCGGATGCAAAACTGAAAAATTATAAAACTTGAATATATTTTAAAGCTGTGTAAAAGCTGAGAATAATCTGTGGGTTGCTTTAACAAGCAGTTTTTTGTATTTGAAGTTTTAATATTTATTTAATTGAGCTTTCATTATATGTCCACCGCTCTTCTCACGCAGTGGGCCCAGGCTCGAATCCTGGTCGGGACAAGTTACCTAGGTAGGGTTTAGCGTTTTTTGGGGGTTTTACTTCACCTATGAGACAATCGTCGGGTAACTTTAAGCCCTTGCTGTGCCCGGTTAACAGCTGGCTCTCATTATCTTCAGCCCATCCTCGTCTTGTTTAGAGTGAATGTGTGTGAGAATGTTGTGATTCGTCCTATGTGTTCATGTTGTCTCAGAGGTGGCCCCGACTTAGAGCCGACCCCTCACACGGAGAGGCCCTTCACGCCTTGTTTGGTCAAAAAAGTATGTATCAACAGGTAATTTCTCTCCCGACTGGTAGCTACCCTTATATGAGTGGATAATTCCTAAAAGGGGAGAGCTAAAACTAAGCATAAGTAAGAAAGAAAAGAGCTTTATTTACACTCCATTAGAACATCGAGGTTATATCAGGACTTCAGTATCTGTTTGTACACCAGTAGGTCATGCAACTATTGATGTGAAACTGTTTTCTATTGTCGACGTGTTTATGGCTCTTTTATTTTCAATTGGTATTCAATTTTAACTAATATGATACAGGATGAAAATAGCGGGGATGAGTTATGACAAGTAAATATCCAATTCGGCATTTGCCTTTACGACTGGGGAAACCACGAAAATAAACATGTCAAATTGTACGGTCAAGAGGTTTGAACCGAGACCGAGACTCGTTCGGCCTTTTTACTATTGTTGAACTAAATAGATAAAAACATTATAAATGCAGGTAGTAGGTCTAAACACTTTACACCGTATGCCTATGAACTTAGAGGCTTCGCATACATTAATAGCCTATAAATCCGAGAAATAGGTTGTCAGCAATAGGAATTGAAGATTCACCATCCGTATTTTGGGATACAGTAATCATAATATGTATTAGGCCTATTCTAACATGAGCTTAATAGTGCGGTTTAACAAGTTGTAGAAAATAATGAACAGAAACCAATTATAGCCTAATTGTAGGAGGTAAAGTGGATTCGGAACTTGGGACTCAAAAATCGTAATAAGAGAATCATGTGATTCAGCAACAACAACAACAACAACAACAATAATAATAATAATAATAATAATAATAATAATAATAATAATAATAATTTATTACATCTGCAGCTATACATTGTACAGATAGACATTGTTAATATTATTTAGGACAAATAAGGTCACTGTGACTGCAGTAATCATTAATGTAAAAAAAACCCTTAAAAGAATAAAAGTCTTCTCATACAAATACTCTTTCAGAAATTAAAAACACCTGAGAATTTCCACATTTAAAATACTGGCTGGTAAGTTATTTATAACTTGACCAACAATGTAAACTGGCGATTTAGTGTATCTAAAAGTTCAATTTTAAAAATATCTACAACGTCTTTGCTGCTTGTGTTGTGCTCTTATAATTTTGAATTAAAGATGAACATATCTTTGTTGTTAAAATGAAATAAAGCAGTCTTGTATATTAAAATTCCATTTACTGTTAAAATCTTGTTATTTTTAAAAGAATTCTTAAAGACTCCCTTGTTGCCAAGTTAAAAATAAGCCTTAAGTCTAACAATAATTCTTATAATAGGCTAAGTCTTACAATAATTGTAGTAACTAAAGAAAAGTAAAATCATATCATTCAGTGATAGAATGTAGTAAGCAACAGGAAGATACGATTCAATAAAATAGCAGAAGTAAAGCGGAACAGGGAAACAAGTATGACATAGGTCACATGTTCATCACTACAGACTCCGTGTTGTATCTGCCTCATATCCTCAGAGTACAAGGGAACACTACGAGTCTCCTAAGAGTAATTTTGCTACACATTACCTTTCAGTGTCTCTTTTATGTCTACACTGAAAGAGGGAGACCTGGAGGTGAACGATTACTTACTCCTTCCGTGTTAGAAGGACTTTAGTCTCCATATTAAATAATATAGACTTTGTTTATAAACTTATTGGGCCAAATCTTAATTTTAATTAATTGGTATGATTTTTACTCTATCTGTCAGTCAGTGTGTGTGTTTATTCATACCTCAATACGTATAAGAAATATTAATATGAAAGCTTTAAATTATAAATGCTCTCAGAGAATATGATACAATTTTTACTTTAAATTATTTGTGTCAATTATCTGGTTAGAGCAATAACTTACACTTGGAAGATTACATCTCAACCTCTACAAACGTTACTAATTAAATACGGCAAAGAAGCAAAAACTGTACTAAAAAGCGAAAAAAATTTTGATATTGGAAAAAGGCTGCAAAAAAGTGCTTGCACTGGGAAAAGATGCAAAAAAAAGGGCTTGCACTGGGAAAAGGTGCAAAAAGGTGCAACTGAAACACACTTAGGGCGTTCATTTAATGTACTACATAACTGACGTTTCTATGTTCTTCATATCGAAGGAAAAAATATAAATAAATAAATATATGGTAATATTAATATTAATATTACCATATATTTATATATATTACCAAATATATTACCATATATATTTATATTTTTTCCTTCGATATAAAGAACATAGAAACGTCAGTTATGTCGTACATTAAATGAACGCCCTAAGTGTGTTTCAGTTGCACCTTTTTGCACCTTTTCCCAGTGCAAGCCCTTTTTTTTTGCATCTTTTCCCAGTGCAAGCACTTTTTTGCAGCCTTTTTCCAATATCAACATCTTTTTCGCTTTTTAGTACAGTTTTTGCTTCTTTGCCGTATTTAATTCCTATTTTTTATTTACGAATTTTCTACAATACAATTTCCCTTCAACCCCTAGGTCTATATACTTTCTTCCTGTATATTTCTTCCCCTCGCCTCTTCTAGCCACGCTTCTCTGTACGCCTAGGTTTTCTCACTTTCCTGCTGCCCTCATTTTCCCAGGTTTGTATCATCCTGAGGATTCTATCATCTATCTTCCTTTATACATGTCCGAATCATTTTAATCTTCTTAACCAAAACCCCTGATGTTGAGTATAATACAGGAAACAAGAATTTATTATCGAGTGCAAACAAAATATGCCCCACTCGTGTCTGTTGAGGTTTAATGTCCCATTTCTACATATAATTTTATACTTATTGACCGGGGTTGTTCTGGGACTTGCTTTAAGAAAGAATTTCTATGTACATGATAAGATTTATGAATTTTGTGTCCTTATATGAATGAATTTTGTATTAATTTTTTCATTTAATATTAACACCTTTTTGCACTTTTTCCACATGCACTTTTTTTGCCCCTTTTTACCAAAATTTTGCACCTGAAATTATTAGCCCTACTAATTACAAAATATAAAATGTCCTCATAACGTTAAAATCATTGCAGTTTGAATGGTATGTTTGTAACCGTCAGATAGATCTCAGCCACGAAGAAGTGGGCTAAGTGGACCTGAACCTAGCCGTTGAGAGACAGGTGTCCTGGAGATATATTTCAGGTGGAGTAGCACGCTTCTGTGCAGGTACAACTGTTGGAAATTCGTCACGGAGGTTTGAGACCCTTGATTGGATTGACCTCATGACGGTTGGTTGGTCCTTGCAGCGCGTGCCACGCTGGAGACAAAAGAATTTCCAGCAGAGTGACAGAAGTAGTGCCCTCTCATTAGTCCGTCACGCGTCCTGACCCCGGCACAGGTGCACATACGTGAACCCACCTCAGCAATTCCATACCTCATCTGCAAAATTGCTTCTTTTTCTTTTCTTCTTCCTCTTGTTATAGGCCTGGAACCCACGTTATCGTATTCATCTAAGAGTCATTCACTCTCTTGCTGATTAACGACTACACTTGTTGTTATTACAGTATTCGGTGGCCACAGTTTAACACGGAATTCGAACTACTGTACTGTGCCCCACAGCAAAGAAAGTCTTCGGGGAATGAGGCGCATGGGGGTAATTCCTGTTTTTACTGTAACGCCTATAATAATCTGTTTATGGTACACAGGACAGCTCAGCTCAGCTCACCGGTTTCAATTTACAGCCCATTCAAAAACATCTGGTCAACGTCTGGTGTCACACTGAAAATTCCACACGCAGTGTTTTTGAATGATTATTCTGTAGCATGTTTTCTCTGTCGCACACGTTCTCTGTCCTTCTCGCACGGGTACGTGAGTCCACACATTCCTGCCACGGTCTTACTCTCTGTTGGCGGACAGTAGCTCTATATCAGAGGAAAAATGGCAATTTGGCATTCAAAGTGGCCGAAATTTGAACTAGGGGCCTCTAGCAAGTTTTTCAGAATTTTTATCCTCCAGACCGCAATAAGTTTATGAGTAACCAAAGTAAAAATATTTACTCTTTGGCAACAAAAAAGTAATGTCAATATGCGCTGTCAGATGATTGCCACCTCTGAATAAAATTTCCCTTCTTGATTCCCATCTACCATCGGAATCATTTAAAGTCCATCTTGGCACTGCCCTATTATCTATATCAACCCCTGGTTAACTCTGTATTACTCCGCAAAGCTGATTTTAGAAAGGGCTACAACTTCTTTCATGAGAACATTGCTGTATACCTAAGGGATGAAGCGCTAGAAGACAAAGTGTGTCGAAAAACGCGAGGCGAAAGAGCTTTTTTCGAAAATTTGTTATTTTCGTTGGCGGAAATCTCGAAAACTATTGAAAATAGGAAGAAATGTGTAGGATCAAACTTGTAGGAAATTTTATCAGCTTTAATTTTGTATATAGCAATTATTCCTCTATGTTGTACCATTGTTTAGATATAAGCGAAAAACCTAAAAATGGGTCCTTCTGCGGGCCCCCCTGCCCCCCGCTCACCCCCCACCTTCGGGGACCTTTAGTATGTTGTTCAGGATACTCCCTCCGACAACTCTACAAAATTTCAAAACTACACGATTTTTTTTTCTATTTTTCATTCGTTGCCTGGACTATATGCGTATATGGTTAGTTCTGTAGTAAAATGGGAAATTAATTGACAGATGAATTCGTGTAAAGTAAATTCTTGTTGACTTGTTTATTGCATTCTAAGTTGTTATAAATCTCTTGATTCAATTCTTCAGCCTCCCCAGTAGGCTATTTGAGTAGAATATACATCTCGTAAAATGTTATAACACCGGTTTTTTTTTCTGTTTCTCAGCCATCAAGATGCTTTTATAGCGCTTGTAAAAAGCGTGTTACGCAGAAACAGGCTCTCGTAGCTTGATATGTTTGAGTGTAAACAAAATGAAGCATTTACAGCAATTACTAGGTATTGTAGATGGCTTCTTTATTGTTAAGTCGATTTGGTTTTTATAATTTCAAAATAATTTTATTGCCGTCGCCGATGAAGATTTCCTTTCAGACTGACAGCACTTGAAATATAATTAAAAAATTGTCTGATATAACTCTCTGAATCTCGAGAATGCTCAGTTGTCAGTCCGTGAAATCACTAAGCTACCCAGAAACAATCCCAAACCCGTTCCAAATATTTATCTAGGCTCCTTTCTAGCCTTGATCATTGAAAGGATCCATCTAATGTTATTATTAGGTTTTTGTATAAAAAAAAGTCTTCATTATATGTAATGAATATCATATTTCCAGTTATTTCTCACTGAAGACATCTAACGTTTTAGAACAGGGGTATCCAACCTGTGGTCCTTCAGAATAATGAAAATAATTCCACAAAGAATGGTGATTTAACTTACAATGTTATCTGTTCCACAAAATTTTACATAATATTTGTATTATAGTTTGCGATGTTCGAAGATGTTCGAAGTTCCATGTTGGCTCTCGAGGATAGCCAATCAGCGACCTACCTGCCACAAACACGGAAACTCGAGTTAGACTTCATTAGATTCCATTGTTCGGTCTTTTGGTCCGTTTCGTAAAATAATGTTTATGTTTACAATTGTGTTTTTTATCAGCTTTTGTGAAAAACTCTACTTATTAATTGCACAGTTTAGTAATTTTTTTCTGCTGATGTTTAATTCAACTAGAAGTGTAAGTTCATGTCATGTATACAGGTTTTTAAATGTAAAATAAATAGTCAAGTGGGTTCTTTGTTTTGATATCTCGAGCATTATGCCATTTTGATATATCAAAGCCCCCCCTATAAGTTACAGGTAACAGATATTTACCTCCATTTTGTTATAGATCGGTTTCATATCAATTGAAGTAAATGTGCATTCTATCGAAATTTACCTTATCTATACTATACTTTTAATTTCAGTATTTTTTTTTACTTTATGAATATTAAACTATCCTTATTTATGTGCAAGTAATGTAATTCCTGACGGATTCTTTATATCAGTGTATACGAATGTATCTTCATGAATTTCACCACTTATAAATCGTCCAAGGTTAAGGAAAAAAATAGCGCTTTATATAACTATACGGGCTGTTCCACGCATTGAGGTGATATATGCCTATACCAATTTTAGTCTTCAATTTTATGTAATGAATTTATATGTTAAAATCATGTGCCAGCTGTTTCCTAGCACCTAAAGTTATATGCTACCACATATTTGTCCGAATCCACATTTTCGTGATGTAATATGTAGCCTATTGTTTCCAGGGGTACATTAAAATTATAAATCATATGTACGCAATATTGCCAACATGTTGACTCAGACAAAATTTAAGCTTTTAGTGTTCTAAGTTATGCAAATATTTTATGGGGGCCCTAAAATACAAAAGAAGCATTTCAACGAGAGATCGGTAATATTCGCTTATTAATTTGAACGGCGTCGACCTTCGAAATGTTCTTTCAAGAAAGTGTGGAACAAAATGACAAGTGCACTAAACACTTAATCACTAGAGTATAGTGACTACATCTACTTGCTATGACTAGAGGGTTAATTTATTACAATATTTCTACTTTTTTTAAAATCACAAGTAACATTGCAGTTGGTACAAAGAATAACATGTTTTCGGTATGCTTCAGGTAGTAGGCTAAGTAAAAAATACATATATAAACTAAATCTTTCGATTTACTTTCAAGGCGTATTTCTTATAGCAATATCTGTTATTCTTGCAAATATTTTGTTCTTCCCCTTCTTACATGAGCATCTTCCCCTTTGAACTACACGTATCCCTGCTGCAGTAATTTATATGGATCCACACTTCTTCTTTCCCCAGGAATAATTCAAAGCTTGCCATGCATGTAGATGAGAAGCTTCCCTGCTGTCCTTATAAGTTCGCCAGCTCGACATTCTTATTAATAATTTCTTAGATTTTAGAGCCTTACACGTTAACTGGGTACAAATTCTCTAAAAATCAAGTAGTCCTGTGGATTATTTAATTCAATAATAATAATAATAATAATAATAATAATATATTCCGGTAATATTGTCAACATTTGTGGTATCACTAGTTTAAAAAAGAAAAAGGTGTGAACATTTTCAAACTTACATCTGAGTAGGCCTATGGACTACTATAATATTCAGATTAAAATTTTTATAGGTTTCTTGCGATTTTTATATTCATGTTTTGGTTTAACCGAGCTCTGCAACACTTGAAATTTCGGAACCTTCTGTCTCACTACTTTGTGTGTAGGCGTATGCCTATTGTGATTTAGCCTGACATAAATAAAATATATGCATGACTAAGAAGAAGATAAAACGAAGATAACAGCCGATGAAGAAAACGAGAGGGATTAGAATATGATAAAAGGCGAAGGAGAAGATGAGAGTGGAGGATAGGAAGAAGGAAAAGAAGATAGAAAGAAGAAACAAAGAAGAAATAAGCTGAAAATGAAGAATAGTGACCATAGAAAGAAAATCTAGAAATTGAGAAAGATTGAAAGAACGACAGAGGGAGGAAGAAGGAATAGAATAAAGAAGAAGAACAAAAATGATAGATAGATAGATAAGAGAAGATGATAAGAAGAAGAAAAAGAAGAAAAGCTGGGACCTTGGAACGAATTCTAATCGACGCACGCGAATTTTTGGCTGAACAGAACTTGGTCGACGTGGAATAAGTCTTGTGGGCTACTCCTTCTGCATGATAATAGAATTGGCTATAGTGAGTGTGATATACTCTAAATTAAAGTAGGCCTGTAACATGGAACAAAAAGAAGTAGTTGATGTCCATAGAACAGCTCAAATTCAGAGAAGTAATTTCTTTCCTAAGTAATTCTGCTTTTTTTAAATGTCCTATCTTTTTGTGCCCAAGGAAGGTAGGTGCATTGCTAGCCGCATTGTGAAGCAGCTGCAGGTACGATACACCAGGATGGTGACCATTGGACCGTTCCACCTTCACGTAATAGCTTCACCTGTATTTTATTTTTTTTTCCAAATTGGAACTATTCTTCAAGTTGTCGAAAATGGATCCAACTGAAAACCTTAAACTGTTACGCCAATATAAATGATAAATAAATAAAAAATAATTATATAAACCTGTAACGATTTTCGAGTTCAACACGCTTCGGATGCGTACGATATAAAAGAAAAATTCAGCCGAAAAATTATCATAGGAAATCCCACGAGAAACAAGTTTATCAGATGAAATTATATCTCGAGTGGGATTTATTGAAACTAACTAACTCCGTGGCCCTACATCCCTAAAGGGACAAGGCCTACCACCCGACCGCTGCGTCACCTGCCATATGCAGATGGCAGGATTTGGGGGGGGGCAAGTGGTCAGCATGCCGACACCCATGGCCGTTAATGGTGTTTTCCATGACCGGATTTATTGAGACTATTACATGAATAAAGTATCAGGTTATATAAGTAATATTTTTGTTTACTTTCTTACTTATGTTGTTTAAAATCAAATCACCATTGTGTCAACCGTTAGAATAATCAATCAAACGTGTAACCAGATACTAACCAATGCTGCCAACAGTGGGAATAAGAAGTAGTTCACCTAATTATGATACGTAAAATTAGAACAGAATAAAAACACACGAACTGGCTAGAACCGAATCGATTTTTTTTAATGATGCACAATTGTTTCAATTTCCAAATAAATTATGTTGTATAAAATATGTTTCAGTCGTTGGCAGAAATAAGAATATGTGATGTATTAATCACTGAATATGGATACCTTGCCTTATACAGTACGAGCTGACGTTTTATAGGTACAATTGCATCCTTAAGATCATTGCAAGCATATTAGGTACGAGATAAACGATCACGACTGGTCAGGCATTTTTTAACGTTATTGACCAGTATCAAATATAAGTCGTATGGTTGGAATAGTAGCTTTAAAACTCTCATAATACGATGCAATATAATATGCTCTGAAAAACGAGAAAATCTTAGAAGAATGTTGTCGCCCAATCAGATTTTGTACTTACTGTTTTCTTTTACCACTTAAAAATGTAGCCATGTGATGCAAAACTAATAGCTTATAAGTGACTAGCTTAAAAGACCCGGCGTCGCCCGGGTTTTGTATTTTGTAATTGGAAATTAGCTTATGAAGGATTTTCAATTTTAAATTCTAGGTCCTTATATAGGCATTTATAATTTGAAATAGGAAGAACGACTTATTACACTCAAACTATTCCCTCAGAAAACGCTTGATATAGTTTTTTATGGCTCATAGAGGATCTAGAATTTTGCATTCCATCGATTGTACAGTGCACAGCAAGCCTGGTAGAGGTTTAAATAGGAAGAAACAGAAATTCCTGTAACATAAAATTGTAATATCGAGGCGGGAAATTTCCCACTCTTATGTTACCATAAAGCCGTTTTGGAGATGAAATTGAACAGAAAGCATTATCACTTTCATACTTTTCTCTCCAAAAACCTGTGATATAATATAATATTATACACATTACCATACCTCGTTTTGTTTTCTCTATGTCCAGGGTAGAGAAAGTTATGTGATTCCATTATTTTAGTGGATTTCATTCTGTAATATTTATTTATAACATGAATTATTTTGATAACTTCTCTTATTTGTCAAAAGTGCATTTCAATTGTTTTTTCCAAGCCCACCTGATACCATTTGGCAACAATATATTCTGTGATTTGGAATGGATAATTCTATGTAAAAAGAGATTAAGTATTTTCAAAAACATTTAATTTTTGGCATTTAGAATCAGAATTTTTCAAAATCCTTTCTTAGTGAGCACCTACATTATGAAACGAAGGTACTGTCAAAATTCCAAGTCTCTACCTGTTATAGTTTAGGCTGTACGTTGATTCCTGTCATTCAGTCAGTCAGTCAGTCATTCATTCAGTCAGTCAGGACAAAGCCTTTTATATATATAGAGATGCTTAGGAACAAAATTATCAAATCTCCAACTATCAAATGTAATTATCATTTATCAAAATTATCAAATATAATTATTAATTATCAAAATTATTAAATATAATAAATAAATAATTTAAAAAAAATTATTGCCTACATAAAAATTTTGTGGAAAATACGAAATTTTCTTTAGGAGACATGATGAAAAATTTTAAACGAACCTCTGTAGATTTCATGGAATGTTAAATAATCCATTTAGCGATATGCCCTGATATTGTTTGTTCTACACTGCTGGTAATTATTTTTCAAAGTGAATTTTTATTGTACGGGACAAACATTGCTCGTATGATCATTTAGATTCCTGGTCAGGAGTGGATTTGTATGTAGCCTATAGCTTCAGTTTTCAATCACAAATCAGAATTTGCGAGTGATTACTTACTTTCTTATTCATAGTTTTACCTCTCCCAGTTAAGGAATGACGCACTCATATAAGGGCAGCTACCTGTGGGGAGAAGAATTATCTATTGATCACACACACTGTACATACTTTTTTGACCAGACAAGGACATGAAGGGTCTTCCTGGATGAGGGATTGGCTCTACGCCGCGGCCACCTCTGAGACAACACGAACACATAGGACGAGACACAACATTCACACACACATTCCCACTCTAAATAAGGTTAGGATGGAATGAAGATGATAATGACGGCCAGATTATATCCAGGGACCAGAAGGGCCTAAAGTTAACCCCACAATTGTCTCATATATGAAAATCAGGGAAAACCCCATCTAAGTAACTCGTCCCGACCAGTATTCGAACCTGCTCCTCTCACGCATCCCCTGCACCACAGCGGTGACGTGAGTGATTACAATATCTGAAAATAGGTTGGATGTCCTAAATTTATCAAGAGAACAATATCGTACCTTAATACTTGAATTAAAGAAGAAATTGCTATAAAATGTTTGGTCGGGTTGATACTTCACTTGTCAAGTAGTAAGAAATTGTCGTAAGCATGGTCTATTTGTTTAGATGTCTATTTCGTGCATGAATGGCGATTTTGTGGTTGCATGCTCGTAATTGGAAATCACACTTCAAATTGAGCTTTGTTGTTATTCCTTGAAAGCCTTATGGGGCAGAGCATAAGATTCTACCTGTTGCATATCCTGCCTCTAGAAACTCGATACGTTTACCTTTCGAAATGTACGTGATGTTTTATAACAGCGAACTGGGGCAGAGGTAAAGGTATTGAAAGGAGAGAAATACAGACAAAGAGGGTGAGAAAGGAGGAGAGGATAAGTGAGAGAGTGAGGGGAAGAGTATGGCCGGAAACCGGAAATTTCAGCCGTGAAATTTCACGTTAAAATGACGCAAAAAGCAGCATCCATCTTTTACGCTATCCATACTGTACTTTAAATATGGAAATCATGCACAGTTGAGAGGATGTTCTGCGAAGTGGGTGCAGGAAAGCAAGGAGAAGAGTAGAAGAGATGTCAAATGCTCGCTTATGTATGTGCTTTGATACTTGTAACGTGGATATGAAGTAACTAAATGCATTAACAGCGTTTACATTACTACCTTAACTCCATGCTAATGGTGCCATGTTTGAAGACTGCAGACTTCAGCAAATTATTAAAATGGGTACTAACTGCCTTCAGTACTATATTAAAAGGGATGACGTCTAATGGAGGTACGGAGATGCTTATTTAGTAGTACTTTGAACTATATTCAACATAAAGCAACTAAAAACTGGAATATGAAATATAAAAAAAGAAATTGTTTTGATTTCAAGGGCAGGAAGTTGTAAGAAAAATTCTATATTGCACTAAAAAATTTATCGGTATAATATGTCAACAAATGCCAACTATTTATATTATTTAGATTGCTGGTGCTTCCTTGAATTTGTACGAGGTAGGAACTTTGAAATGGGATGCAGTCAGCTTCTTGAA